>QXEO01000096.1:1205174-2410348 GCA_007115705.1 Dactylis glomerata
GAGCATTGTCCTTCTCCTTCGGCCAAAAGGTGTCCCTCAATGGGCCGGAAGAATCCGACACCCATTCTTCTTATGGCTTGGGGAGTAATTTTGTCACCTACATCACGAACACCACTTTGTCCCACAAAGGAACCATTATCTTCATCGAAACTCACATTACAAGTCTCTATAACATGCCCGGTGGACTTGCTATAGATCCTATAGGAATGTGAGTCCGAGGAATAACCAACAAAGATACCCTCTAAAGCTTTAGAATCAAATTTTGACAATCGAACACCTTTCTTGAGATAGAAGCACTTACAACCAAATACCCGGAAGTACATGATGTTGGGCTTTCGCCCGGTAAGTATTTCATATGGAGTCATGTTCAAGTTCTTGCGGAGATAAAGCTGGTTGGTGGCATGGCATGCGGTATTAATAGCTTCGGCCCAAAAGTTGTATGGAGACTTAAACTCCGCCAACATGGTTCTTGCCGCATCCATAAGAGTCCGGTTCTTCCTCTCGGCAACTCCATTTTGTTGCAGGGTATATGCAACGGAATATTGATGTTTGATGCCCGCATCACTAAGAAACTCTTTTAGGGAGTACTTCTTGAACTCGGTGCCATTGTCACTCCTTATAGTCAATATGGTGGTATTGAATTGACGCTCAACTTCGGTGGCAAAGTCTTTGACGGTTTGTTAGGTCTCACTCTTGAACTCAAAGAAATAAACCCAAGTATATCTTGAATAGTCATCGACAATCACCAAGCAATACTTCTTGCCACCAAGACTTGCATAAGTGGGAGTTCCAAAGAGATCCATATGAAGGAGCTCCAAGCACCTCTTGGAAGAGATAATAGTCTTGCTTGGATGGCTTGTTTCATGCATCTTCCCTTCAATGCAAGCCCTACAAACACGATCTTTGGTAAAAGAAACATCCTTTAGTCCGAGTATGTGGCTGCCGGTGTAGAGATTTTGCAAAGCTCTCATATTGACGTGGGCTAACCGGCGATGCCAAAGCCATCCCACGTCGGCCTTAGCAATTAGGCATATCGCGGCCGTAGTGGGTTTTTCCGAGAAGTCCACCACATACAAGCCATTTTCGACATACCCAACAAAGGCAACCTTGAGAGACTTACTCCACATGACGACCACAATGTCAACATCAAAATATGTGGCATAGCCCATAGTAGCAAGTTGACAAACGGAAAGTAAATTATAACCAATGGTTTCAACAAGCATGACATTCACTAGGGACACGTCCGGAGTGATCACCACCTTACCAAAACCAAGTACCTTAGAGGATGACTTGTCACCATATGAGACCGTGACATTTGAAGTATTTGGCCTTAGATCTTCCACAATATTTTTGCTTCCGGTCATGTGGCTTGTGGCACCACTATCAATAATCCATTTTTCTCCTCCGGAAGCAATGTCCTACAAGAGATCAATTCTTGGATTTAGGTCCCCACTTTTGGATGGGTCCTCTTTTGTTAGTCACAAGAATCTTAGGTACCCAAATAGCATATTCAATGTAACCATCATAGGGACCAACATATCTAGCATAGACATCACCATAATAATCCCTGAGAAGAACATAATGAGGGTTATATTTTCCTGCAAAGTCATTGTGAGTAGGGCCGGAGACTCTGGCCTTGGGGGCCGGAGACTCTGGGCTAGATGAACCAGCCGGAGACTCCGGACCCTTGGACCCGGAGACTCCGGTCACTTCGACCTTCTCCTCCTTCTCCTTTCCCTTGAGCTCCTCCCACTCCTCCTCTGTGTAACAAATGTCAAAAGGAACATGAGGAGTGGGAGCAGCAGCAGGCTTCTTCTTCTTCTTGTTCTTCTTCTTTTTCTTTAAGGGCCCAGCCACCAATCCGAGATTCCCCCTTTTAGAGGACTCGGCAACAAATTCGAGACCTTCCTTGCCCTTGTTCATTCGTTGATTACTCAAGAGATCATTGAGATTCTTTTCTCCTTGAATGCAAGTGGCAAGGCCCTTGGCAAGTTCGGCCTTCAACCTAATGTTCTCCTCAATGATATCACTATGATCACATTTGGGGTTAGAAGAACAAGGAACTTCAATAACTTGCATTGGTGGGACTTTAGATTGTTCAATAGTTAGTTGAATTTGAAGTTGCTCACGAATCTTGGTGAGACTAGAGAATTTGCTTTCCAAAACCTTGTAGGCTTCTTCAAGCTTCTCAAACTTCTCACGAACATCATTATGACCAATGTCAAATTCAACTTTCTCCTTTTTAAGCAACTTGACCATAGCAAGAGCATGGTCACGTTCTTTAGTGAGTTTTGACAAGTTTAGATTATGAGACTCTTCTAGTCCCAACAATTTCTCCTCTAAAGAGACTCTCAAGTTTTGCTCTTCTTCGAGCTCAATAGATAGAGAGCCAATATCATCGGCGGCTAATCTTTTCTAACTCCTCCTTCTCCTTGATAGTGTCATGGGCATCACCTATTTGACACATTAGTGTCTCAATGTATACCTTGGTTGGCCCCTTCATGTTAGCAATAAATTCATCATAAGAAACTAGTTCTTTCTTAATCTTAAGACTACTCACATCATCCATAGAAGTAGAATCGGAATGAGATGATGAAGGAGTAGGTGATGGTGTTACCTCCGAGACCTTGGCCATAAGCAGGGGCGGAGCCAGAAACGGCTCAAGCCTGGTGCTAATACAAGTTTAGTGCTGCTACTTTTTGAGATTTTTCATGCTTGTACCATTGAATTCTAAAGCATACACACTAAAGTACAGCTGCTAGGCCGGTGCTATAGCACTGTTAGCACCACCCGCATATCCGCCCCTGGCCATAAGACACTTGTGGTTGGTGATGATGGCATTCTCATTATGTGAGTTGAAGAGGGATGTAGGTGGAGTGGAGACAATAGCAATGGCGGCCATTTCTCCATTCTCTTCATCTTTAGAGTTATCATCATCAGACCCGGAGTCATACTCCCCATGTACCATCAACAATCTTTCTCCTTTCTTCATGTCGTCCTTGTTCCCATGCTTCTTGGAAGGGGAGAATTTTGATGACCGGCGCTTGGGGATGAGCCAGCCTCCATTGTCCTCCTTGTTCTCATAAGGACATTCGGCAATGAAGTGCTTGATTCCTCCACAGTTGTAGCAATGCCTCACTTTAGAGTCACCACCCTTCCTTGGCGATGACTTGAACTTGGATCCCTTCATCTTGTGCTTGTTGGCATCCCAAAAAGCAGTTGCATTGAGAGCCAAGTGTTCATGGAGTGCCAACTTGATATCTTCCGGAGACCAACACTCTTCTTCATATATTTCTTCTTCTCCTTCACCTTGCTTGTACACCACCTTGGCCTTGAGAGCAAGATTGTGAACTCCTTGTCCGGCAAGAACATGAGCTCTAGTCTCTTCCGCATTCTTCTTCAAGATAGTCAAGGCGGTGAACTCGCAAAGAACTTTATTTGAGGTCATACTCCCAAAATCCGGTCTTGAACGGATTATCTCAGACCGAATGGGTTCTTTTGGGTTGATGGAAGTAATGAACATACGCTTGACATAGTCATCACCATTGTCTTTGCACCCAAACCCGGTCAAGGCCGTTGCAAGAGCTAAGATCCTTTGGTACATCTCATCAGGAGTCTCATTATCTCGCATAATGAAATCCCTCTCTTCACTCTTGAGCTCATCAAACTTGGAGGACCGAATACTCTCATTCCAATGAAGAGCATAGTGATATAGTCCCACACTTCCTTGGCGGTGCTCAAGTTGTTGATGTGTGCCGCATGAGTATCCGGCACGGCTTGTTGAAGGAGATGCTTGGCGGTGGCATTGAGTTGCTCATCAACTTCTTCCCTTCCAGTCAAGTTGTGAGGATCATGAGGTGCAAAGCCATTTTGTATGACCCTCCACAAATGAGTAGAAGAGCTAGAAATATGAGATTTCATTAGTCCTTGCTATTTAATAAAATTGCGAGAATCAAGCTTAGGAGGAGATCCCATGTTATTAATGTGTGGCATAGGATAATGGACCGGCGGAGGGGAGTAAGTGTTAGGGGGTGGAATGAATGCACCCTTAGCTGGACCATCATTTTCCTTGGGTGGGGCACCTTTATTCTCGGCGGAGGTGGAGCCATTGTTAGGTGGCTTCACCTTAGCCAAGGAGAGTGTGGTGTTTGGGTCGGTGAGCCTGGAAGGTTTCTTCCCAAAATATTCCTCAAACATAGCCTTCATCTCCAATCTCATAGAGGTTTGAAATGTGTCCAAGGACGCCAAATGCTCCTCACGTGAGATTGAAGAGGAAGAGATAGATGGAGGAGTATCTTTGGGAGGAGTTTCTTTACCCTTATCCTCATCCATAGTGTCGCCCATACTCTTAGGCGTTTAAGCCTGAATAAGAGACCACGCTCTGATACCAATTGAAAGGATCATATGAGCGACTAGAGGGGGATGAATAGGAGCTACCCAATTTTTACTTTCTTTTCAAGTTAAGGCTAGACAAGAAGGTAAATTCTCTAGATGTGCTACTAAGTGAATTTACCTAGAGTGACAAGCATGCTAGCAATAACAATATAAGTAAAGGAACAAGTAAAGGATAGAGGTAACCACAAAGGAGACACGAAGACACAAGGATGTATTCCCGTAGTTCCTTCCTTGTTACGGGAAGTACATCTACGTTGGAGAGGTGTGGTATCACAAAGGTGTTGGAGTTAACCTTGCTATCCTCATTAGTTGTTTATGTTTACTTTCTCAATATCATGCATGTAGTTAAGTAGTCTGCTAGCACTAGGCTGCGGCTGTGTACTATCACGTGAAGATGTGATTATGTGTGTACATGCAAAGCAAGTAGTGGTAGCTGATTAGGGTAAAAGCCAGCATATTTAGATTAGCAGCATGTGCATAGCTCCGTGGAGTCCCAGATACGAGTCATGCGGCAGATCGACATGCAGGCGGAAGCGGACGCAGTTAGCTAAGATATGCGTCAAGTGTCGTTGTGGTGTGTTCTGCAAACTTGGAAGTGACTCAAGTGTGTGCATGTGCATGCTCGTAGTGGAGCAATTAGTGGATCAGCTTGTGAGTGGCTTGACCAGCGGTTTGTGCGCGTGCGTGGGTTAGTGGCTGCGTGGTAGCCTGATGTGAGTATGGCTATTTAAGCCCAAGCATGTAACTCAGTTGATTAAGGAATTCAGAAAAGAGAAAAGGGCACAAGTGTGTGTGGTGCCAAAACCCTGTGTGTTCTCTGTCCACCGTGTGAGTCTTCTTCCACCTCTAGCTACAGCTTCTTCTTCCTTGAGCAGGACTTCATTTGGTATCAGAGCTTCTTGCTCTTGGTTCATGTGTTCATGGCGGGAGATGACGTTGCTGCTGCGAAGGCTAAGGCGACAGAGCTGGAGAAGGACACGGCTCACGACGTGCATACTCCACCAAGGGCGCAGCTTAGCGACGGCGGCGGAAGCAGCGGAGGCGATCTCCGCATTGTAGAGCGCGTCGTCTGGCAGAGCTCCATGGTGGCGGCATCGCCGCCGCTCATGCTCACCACCATGAACTACACTGACTGGGCGCTCGTCATGCGAGTGCAGCTGCAAGGACAAGGCGATGGGAGGTGGTCGAGCATGGCGTGGGCGACTACCACGACGACCGAGAGGCTTTGGGCGCCATCCTCCGCGCCGTGCCGCCGGAGATGCTGCGCTCACTGGCCGTGAAGGAGACCGCCAAGGAGGCTTGGGACACCCTCAAAACCTTGAGGTTGGGGTCCGAGCGCGTCCGTGAAGCAAGGGCGCAAACTCGTCGCTCCGAGTTCGACAACATCCGGTTCAAGGACGGCGAGAAGGTGGAGCAGTTCGCGATGCGCCTCACCAGCATCATGCACGACCTCGAGGTGCTCGGAGATGGCGGCCGTGTTGAAGTTCCTGCGCGTCGTCCCCAAGCGGTTCCGGCAGCTCGCGCACTCCATTAGCCAGCTGCTTGACCTCAAGGGAATGACCGTTGAGGAGCTGACGGGCCGGTTCTCGGCCGTGGAGGAGGAGCTCGACATGGAGGAAGACGAGGGTGAGCAGCATGGTGGAACTCGCCTTTTCCTCATGGAGGAGGAGTGGCGTGCTCGCGACCGCAGCGGCGCCGGCAAGAAAAGGGGCAACTTCGACATCCGCAAGGTTCGATGCTACAACTGCCAAGTCTATGGGCATTATGCTAGGGACTGCACCGAGCCAAGGAGGGAGCAAGCACATCTCACCGCCGCCGACGAGCCAGCTTTCCTCTGAAGTTCTTCATGGAGTTAAATAAAAAAAGATAACAAGGTTAAGAGGGTGATTGTTGGAGTTAACCTTGTTATCCTCATTAGTCGTTTATGTTTACTTTCTCAATATCATGCATGTAGTTAAGTAGTCTGCTAGCACTAGGCTGCGGCTGTAAACTATCACGTGAAGATGTGATTATGTGTGTACATGCAAAGCAAGTAGTGGTAGCTGATTAGGGTAAAAGCCAGCATATTTAGATTAGCAGCATGTGCATAGCTCCGTGGAGTCCCAGATACGAGTCATGCGGCAGATCGACATGCAGGCGGAAGCGGACGCAGTTAGCTGAGATATGCGTCAAGTGCCGTTGTGGTGTGTTCTGCAAACTTGGAAGTGACTCAAGTGTGTGCATGTGCATGCTCGTAGTGGAGCAATTAGTGGATCAGCTTGTGAGTGGCTTGACCAGCGGTGTGTGCGCGTGCGTGGGTTAGTGGCTGCGTGGTAGCCTGATGTGAGTATGGCTATTTAAGCCCAAGCATGTAACTCAGTTGATTAAGGAATTCAGAAAAGAGAAAAGGGCACAAGTGTGTGTGGTGCCAAAACCCTGTGTGTTCTCTGTCCACCGTGTGAGTCTTCTTCCACCTCTAGCTACAGCTTCTTCTTCCTTGAGCAGGACTTCATTTGGTATCAGAGCTTCTTGCTCTTGGTTCATGTGTTCATGGCGGGAGATGACGTTGCTGCTGCGAAGGCTAAGGCGACAGAGCTGGAGAAGGACACGGCTCACGACGTGCATACTCCACCAAGGGCGCAGCTTAGCGACGGCGGCGGAAGCAGCGGAGGCGATCTCCGCATTGTAGAGCGCGTCGTCTGGCAGAGCTCCATGGTGGCGGCATCGCCGCCGCTCATGCTCACCACCATGAACTACACTGACTGGGCGCTCGTCATGCGAGTGCAGCTGCAAGGACAAGGCCGATGGGAGGTGGTCGAGCATGGCGTGGGCGACTACCACGACGACCGA
The DNA here is from genome assembly GCA_007115705.1 of Dactylis glomerata. Lineage (NCBI taxonomy): Eukaryota > Viridiplantae > Streptophyta > Magnoliopsida > Poales > Poaceae > Dactylis > Dactylis glomerata. Next base: position 1,212,399 of record QXEO01000096.1, read on the forward strand.
GAGGCTTTGGGCGCCATCCTCCGCGCCGTGCCGCCGGAGATGCTGCGCTCACTGGCCGTGAAGGAGACCGCCAAGGAGGCTTGGGACACCCTCAAAACCTTGAGGTTGGGGTCCGAGCGCGTCCGTGAAGCAAGGGCGCAAACTCGTCGCTCCGAGTTCGACAACATCCGGTTCAAGGACGGCGAGAAGGTGGAGCAGTTCGCGATGCGCCTCACCAGCATCATGCACGACCTCGAGGTGCTCGGAGATGGCGGCCGTGTTGAAGTTCCTGCGCGTCGTCCCCAAGCGGTTCCGGCAGCTCGCGCACTCCATTAGCCAGCTGCTTGACCTCAAGGGAATGACCGTTGAGGAGCTGACGGGCCGGTTCTCGGCCGTGGAGGAGGAGCTCGACATGGAGGAAGACGAGGGTGAGCAGCATGGTGGAACTCGCCTTTTCCTCATGGAGGAGGAGTGGCGTGCTCGCGACCGCAGCGGCGCCGGCAAGAAAAGGGGCAACTTCGACATCCGCAAGGTTCGATGCTACAACTGCCAAGTCTATGGGCATTATGCTAGGGACTGCACCGAGCCAAGGAGGGAGCAAGCACATCTCACCGCCGCCGACGAGCCAGCTTTCCTCTGAAGTTCTTCATGGAGTTAAATAAAAAAAGATAACAAGGTTAAGAGGGTGATTGTTGGAGTTAACCTTGTTATCCTCATTAGTCGTTTATGTTTACTTTCTCAATATCATGCATGTAGTTAAGTAGTCTGCTAGCACTAGGCTGCGGCTGTAAACTATCACGTGAAGATGTGATTATGTGTGTACATGCAAAGCAAGTAGTGGTAGCTGATTAGGGTAAAAGCCAGCATATTTAGATTAGCAGCATGTGCATAGCTCCGTGGAGTCCCAGATACGAGTCATGCGGCAGATCGACATGCAGGCGGAAGCGGACGCAGTTAGCTGAGATATGCGTCAAGTGCCGTTGTGGTGTGTTCTGCAAACTTGGAAGTGACTCAAGTGTGTGCATGTGCATGCTCGTAGTGGAGCAATTAGTGGATCAGCTTGTGAGTGGCTTGACCAGCGGTGTGTGCGCGTGCGTGGGCTAGTGGCTGCGTGGTAGCCTGGTGTGAGTATGGCTATTTAAGCCCAAGCATGTAACTCAGTTGATTAAGGAATTCAGAAAAGAGAAAAGGGCACAAGTGTGTGTGGTGCCAAAACTCCGTGTGTTCTCTGTCCACCGTGTGAGTCTTCTTCCACCTCTAGCTACAGCTTCTTCTTCCTTGAGCAGGACTACAAAAGGCCACCAACGCCACAAAGGCTTACCCTATTCTACGGTGAACAAGCCACAAAGGCGAGTTCACGCTCCACTAAGCGATGCCCTGGAAGGCGGCACGAGACCTTTACACAAAGTATTGGAGCGAGCTCCACAACTCAATTGGAGGCTCCCAATAGGCCCGCCAAGCTCTTACACACAAAGTTAAGCTTGGAGGATGGCTTCTTCCGGCTAGGAATCCGATGAACACAAGAGTTACAAGCCCCTCAACAAAACGAGGGGGGAAATCAAATCGCCTTGGTGGAAGTGTAGATCTAGGTCTTCTCCCTCAAATCCCAAAAGGGCTTTGAGTTCTAGTGGCTAGGAAGAGAGATCTAGGGCTTTGAAGCTTAGCAACAATGGAGGAGAGAGAGTGGAAGCCGCAGCCTCTTCTAGAGGTAGAAGAAGGCTTTATATAGTCCTCCACGAAATGTAGCCGTTGCTGGCCGACTAGGGCCGGAGTCTCCGTCCTGGAGGGCCGGAGTCTCCGCCCTAAGTGACTCTAGCACCGGAGTCTCCGACCAGGGACCAAAGTCTCCGACCCAACTCCGGACTGGAGTCTGAATCGTCCGAGACTTTGGCACTCCAGAGTCCAGCCAGACAGACCGGAGTCTCCGGCCTCAGCCTGCCAACCTGGAGTCTCCGGCCAGAGACACAAAGTCTCCGGCCAGATTCCGGGTGTGCATCTAACTCGTCTGACATGGAGGAATGCCAGGGCGAGACTCCTAGACCGGAGTCTCCGGCCAGCAGGGCCAAAGTCTCCGCCCTAGGAGGTGCAACAGCAGCACTTCGTGGAGACCCTCTCCACCACTTCCACCATCGTGAAGCACCCTGCAAGACAACTAAGCCCTAAACCCACTACTGGACTACGGACTTTGATCTTTTCTTCCTTTTTGGGGTGCACCTCCACGAGATCCTGAATCAACCTAGAAAATCTGCAAAACTTTAATAGCATGGTTAATTCACCATATGTTGTTAACAAACACCAAAATACATTTATTAGGGAAATGCTCTTTCACCACCTTTGCCATGGGGGCCGTCCAACAGCCCACCCCGCTCCTCCAGGCGATTGAAGGATTGCAGCGTGCTTTCCTCTGGAACATCAAGGACCGGCCGAGTGGGGCAAAGTGCCTTGTCGCCTGGGACACGGTCTGCAGATCGAAGGAAGAAGGCGGCTTGGGAATCAAATGCCTTGCGGTGAAGAACGAGTGCCTGCAAGTTAAGCTCCTCCACCGCCTCCACTGCGCCGTCGACGCCCCCTGGCCGCGCTGGGTCTGGGCAACCAATGCTGGGCGCGCCTCTCTGGGGCCACACTAGAGGCAGCTCGAAGCCCTCATGCCTCTCTACAGAAGCATCTCGCGCGTCGAGATTGGCGACGGACGGTGCACTTCCTTCTGGCTCGATGCCTGGCTGCCCAGCGGGGCACTGTGCATGCAGCTGCCGGGCCTCTTCTCCCACGCCTTGGACGCTGGGATCTCTGTCTCCGCGGTGTTTAGCGCGGGAGTGCGCAACACCCTGGTTCCCCGTCTGAATTCGATCGGGGAGCACCAGCTGGTCACCCTCCTCCGCCTCCTTCATGGGATCACGCTGTCCCTAGCCCCCGATGAAAGGATCCTGACCCGGTGCAAGAAGAAAGACGGAGCGTTGGATGCTGCTGCCCTCTACAGGCTGCGGACCTGGGGCGACGTGGTCTCCCCTGCATGTGCCTTTGTCTGGCAAAACCACGCCCCGTCCAAAGTGCGCTTCTTCGCATGGCTCCTCTCCAAAGCCCGCATTCAGTCGCGGAGCTCCCTGCTCTGGAAGCGCATCCTCACTGTGGCTGAAGCCGCCTGTCCCATTTGCGGGGCTGCCGAGGAAACCTCCGATCACATCATCTTCGAGTGCCGGTTCGCGCGCGTCTTCTGGCGTGCGCTCGGTTTCCCTTTTCCCCCGGCGCCAGGGTTAAGGAGCTTCACTCCTACCCCGTCCCGCAGATGATCGCAGCTGCCACCAGCGCCAACTTCACCCTGCTGTGCTGTTGGCACCTCTGGAAACACCGGAACGCCGTCGCCTTCCGCGAGCAACGGCCAAGCCTTCCCCTGCTGCTCAAAAACTGTAAAGATGATACTGCTCTCTGGAAGCATAGACTCCCCCTCGATCGGCAGGTTGATGCCGATGCCTGGCTCTCTTGCCTAGACACGGCTAGGGATCTAGCTCTCCATATGTAGATTCCTTCCTCCTCTCTCTCCTTTTTTTTTTCTTTTTTCCTTTGCTTCGGCTCACTCTGTGTATTCGATCATGGCCTCTGGGCCCTTCTCATAGCATGAAATATGAAAATTCAGGTGGGGACTTTGTTCCCCCCCGGTGACCATCAAAAAATATATCCATAGGATAAACTTGTTTAAGCCTAACCAAGTTAGAGAATTGGGCATATGATAAGGGGAGAAGAATAAGCGTGATTATCAAATAACAAATGCTTCCTTTTCAGCTCAGGCTTGCGTGCGCAACTGCGCCCCTGCACATCAACCATGCTTCCCTTCTCTGCCTGGCCCGGTGCCGGCGGCATCGAAGCCATGAGGATTGGGGCGCCGCCTTGCAGGTTGTAGCTCGATTTGGGGGCAAGGACGCTCAGTTCATTGCTTTTTTTTTTCTTCTGATTTGAGCTGGTCGCTGTATTTTTTGGATGGCAGCTTTATTGCTTACTCCGATGCACACTACTAAATCAGCGATACTTTGTATTTAAATCAGTGATACTTATTATGCATCAGAGAGAGTATTTGGATCGATTCGGTTAGGGTTTTTTGTTAGCTAATTGTGCCGCATGGACAGGCTCTACTGGCATCGTTGCGTATCTGTCAAAGATGCGCGCATTGCTCTCAAGCCATAGCTCCCTAGCAACAAGAACGACCAGGGAGTTGACCTCCTTCCTGTGTCTAGCTGGGATCGCATCGGATAGAGATGGCCACCATATTGCGAGCGACGTGTCGGCCGAGGGCACCCGATCATGCAGGTTCAGAGGCTGCAGGACCCTGTACCAAACTTCCCTCGCGAACGAGCACTGCAGCGTGAGATGCTCGATCGTCTCTGGCTCCTGGCAGCATAGCGGGCAGAGTGGCGTATTCTGAAGACCCCTCTCCTCCAGCCTGTCGGCAGTCCAGAGTCTGTCTTTGAGCGCCAACCAGACGTGGAGCTTGTGCTTGAGGGGCGCACCTGAGCTCCACAGTTCCTTCATCCCAGGAACCTCAGTGCGTCCAATGAAGAACAGCTGGTATGCCGTTTTCGCAGAGTACTGTCCATTAGCGGTGAGCCTCCATCTGGCGCTGTCTGGGCTCTCCTGCAACGCCGGCGCCTCTCTAAGGGCCGCCCAGAGGCCCATGAATTCCACAATGGCTGGGACTGACGGGGTGCCCCGTATAGCCTGAATCCAGTCATTGTTAGCGAGCGCTTTGGCCACAGAGTCCTTCCTCCTTGCAGGTTTCACAAATTTCATTAAGTTTGGTGCAAGCTCACTGATGCTCGAAATGCCCATCCACCTGTCGGACCAGAATTTCAGTTTGTTTCCATCCCCTAGCACACAGAGAGTGGCTGCTCTGAACATATTATTTGCCTCCATTGGGATATCAAACTCTAAGCCCGACCATGGCTTGTCCTCCTCCATAAGCTCAAGCCACTTCCATCTCATTCGCAAAGCAAGGTTTAGTAGCTTCAAGTTTTTGAGCCCTAGCCCCCCTAGCTGCTTTGGGGAGCATACCATGTCCCACGCCACCATACATTGCCCACTCCTTGCTTGGGTCGCGGCTGACCAAAAGAATCCCCTCTCCAGCTTGTTTGCATAGTCCAGGAACCTGGACATGACATGCACTTAGCTTTGCTAATGTGTACACGTGCTGAAAATTACCAGTAGTGATACATGCATTGTCTCAAAATAAAACTAGTGCACATGCTTCCTACACGCTATGCATATTAATTAGTTGTCAGAAAATTTTGGGTGTTCAGCTGAACACCCATGACCAAGTGCAGCTCTGTCCATGGTCCTGTACTTGCGAGACGGCGGCGGCAGGGACGCGTCGGCGGGGGAGCCACGGAGGAGACGGGGAATCGGCGGCGCGGCGAAGACCGGAGGTCGCCGTGCGCTCAGAGGATGGTAGCAGTAGTGAACAAGGTTTGATTTCTCCGTCGCCGGAGGTTGATTTGGGAAAGCTTCCCGGAGCTGAGAGGGGAGAATAATGGCGCAGAGATGGTTGTCTGATTGTCTCGCTCAGATCATCTGGTACTACAGGCTAGAGGCGTGGAAAAGCAGAGAGATAAGCGGGTCGGCCAGCGAAAAGTAGGGAGTAAAGATCCCTCCAACGTGAAATATAAATTACCTGCCAAAAAGAAAAATGGGAAGGGGAGAAACAAGCGCGGATCTCAATGTACACATCAGCGGTTAAGATAGCATCTGTACCCATTGATGCCGGTACAAAATCCACTCTCTAAAACAGATTAGAAAAAAATAAAAAATACAAACAAAATAAAAAATTGAAAAAAAAATGTATATAAAAACAAAAACTCATATCGGACACGTGTGTGGCTCATGGGATGGCGAGGAACGTCACGGAGGACGTTTTCCATTTCTTCCCACAGGAAGTGCATTTTCTATTTTCAGAGTGCCAAAAATTGGGTTTTTGTTGAGGCAGCTACCGAAACTGCATTTTGAAAGCTAAGGTACAACATCCCGCATAAATAATAGACCACTCAAGATACGCTTATCAGCTCTCGTTTCGATGCGTAAATCTTCAGAGGTATATTTTAGATTTTGCGCAAGCTCCCTGCCATTTTCGATGGAAACTGAGTGGGTTTATGCTTTAGCGCTTATCAAGATCCACTCCTAACTTTTTGCAAAAAATTATTTTTGGTGAGAGGGAGTTTTCGTGCTTCGTTATTTCATGTGGGTCCTGAATCAAGCGTAACTAATTAAAAAAATCGAAAAATACAAAATCTTTAGATGGCATCATTTTATGTCACCTAGATGGAGTAAAATATTCAAGCCTTGAGAAAAATAGTTTACTAGAAAGTGAATTTATAGAAATGATCTATCACGTTTGAGGTTGCATGACTTTTAGGCCAATTAGCTAGGTACGGTCCTGATCATGGCATAGTTTGTCAGACGAGGCGATATCAGACACACACGTGACCCTTGATACGGCGAGGAACGTCACAACATCCATTTTCCTTTTCTTCCCATGAAAAGCGCGTTTTTAATTTTTGGAGTGCCAAAATCAGGTTTTTCGTGAGGAAGCTACTGAAACGTAATCAAAAGCTAGGCACAACACCCCACATCAATAATAGACCATCTAATATACGCATATCAGCTCTTGTTTCTATGCGCAAACCTTCAGAGGTATCTTCTAAATTTTGTGAAGCTCCTGCCGATTTTGCGAGATGCAGGCCCAAATCGAGCATAACAAATTCAAAAAAAATCAAAAAAATCAAAAAAAAATGCAAGACCTTCTCGTGGACTCATTATATGTGACCTAGGAAAAATTCCGAGGAATGTGTTCACATGACCTTTTTGGTAACTACAATGAAAATGCAGTTTTGGTACTCCTAATACAAAATATGTGTAATTCATATGGCCGAAACCCTAAACCGAGGGTCAAAATAGAAGTAAATACTAACATACACGTGTGTGTGCCAAAAATTGGCTCAATCAGAGAAGATTTAGCATGTCGAAATCCATACCCTAGCTTAACCCTAACCCCATAACTCCGTCAAGGTCAAAATCGCCAAATTCCAAGTTTGGTATTTCCCCTTAAAAAGGTTATTGATGCTATGCAAATGTCTTGCGATGTTCTATTTTTTGAATTACTTATGATTTTTAGAGACCTACGGAAAATATCCCTAGCTAGAAAATAAAAAGGCGCATTACATTTTTTGTAAAAATGTCAAAATTCTAGTTTGTTATTTTTCCAAACAACTAGATCATGTAATAAAACTACATCTCAAAGGATTTTTTTTATCATTTTATTTTATTTTTCACAAAAATAAAAGACAAAGAAGTTTAGTTATCTGTGGCGCACCTCATAGTAGTGCGCCACGGGTAAGTCAAAAGATTTGAATTTTTTGGAATTTTTTAACATAAAAACAATTGAAACAATTCCCGCCCAAATTTAAGTAAAAAAATTGAAAAAAATTCCCGCCCAAACTTATCCGTGGCGCACATATATGTGATGCGCCACGGTTAAGACAAAAACTTTGAATTTTTGTGCAAAAATTTGAAACCTTTTCCGCCCAAGCTTACCCGCAGCGCACCTATATGTGATACGCCACGGATAATTTATATTAGCAAAGAGTAATATGAGTCAGAGGGAGTAATAAAATCACAAAAGATTTTGAAAAAATAAAATCTGATTTGAAACATATTGTAAAACTTTCAACCTCCTTAGAAATGGATTGTAAGTTGATTTTGCTAAACAAGAAGGTTGTGTTTGTTTGTAAATGTGTCATACTAGGAGGCAGAAGCTTGCGCGACCATCACACGGGAGGGATGTCATGATCAGGATCAATGGATGACGTCCTCAAACGCTAAAAATTTCAGGAGATAGTATATCCTTAGATAAGGTCTGACAAGAGCAATTAATTAATTTTAGAACAAAGGGGTACACTAACGGTTGGTCCTGTACGCTAACCTGGGTAGTGCGGTCACACAGCAATTAATTAAATGTTAGAACAAAGGGGTGCACTAATTTTAAAACAAAGGCGTCGCACAGCTCTTCTAGGCCACACCCACTCCCTCTCAGCTTCTTCTTCCTCCCAACATCTCTCTGCATCTTTGCCTTGAGACCTTCTTCCTCCTGCCGCTACGGCCAGCTATCCTTGTATCGGTGCCCCCGCCGCCGCCGACCAAATCGTCTACGGCCAGCAGCACGAGCCGCCACCTCGCCGCCCCGCCCTCCTTCAACTGCCACCTTCGCTAGTCCTCCACCGCCGCCCCCTCCCCCTCGCCGCCTCTCTCTAACCCTCCTCACATCTCCCACTTTGGCGAGGTCGCCGGACCACACCACGAATGTCAGAGTCGCGCCGCACCCCAACCCGCCCGAAACCCTAAGTCTCTCTTCGTCGCCTCCGTCATTGATGCCGCAGTCGCGTTGTCCCCATCTCTGGCGAGGTCCTGGTCTCACCTCCGCCACAACACCGCGGCCAGCCGCATCGTTTCCGTCTCCAGGTGGGGGCTGCACGACGTCCTCTTCCTCACCTCCGATGGCCGCCTTCTTCCTCACCTCCGTCGCTCTTCCCCGACCTCCTCCCGACAGCTACTAACGGGCCAGCCCACAAGGGGTGTGCGGCGCCCTGTCCACGCCGACCAGGGTGGAGTGGGTTTGCCTGCACTAACGGGCTCTTTGTTTTGACTAGAACGGCTAACAATATAAAGCGGGCCAATTATAAAGCAAAGAAAGTCCAACAGATTGGTCCCAACTCTTTTTTTTCCTATAACGGCACCACAAAAGCCCCCTTCCGTTCTCAGTCCGGCTTGTACATTGTCTCCGCCTTCCCCACCCCACTCTCCCCCGCCTGCCCTCTCGGCCCGTTCCAAGAAACCAAGAAACTCTTCCTCTTTCCATGGAGGACATTTCGGTTGTTTTGGTCCGCGCCTCCTGCCTGGCCCGTGCTGTAGCGGCCGCCCGGTTCCTCTCCTCCCTGCAGCTAGTCCGAGCGGCGGAGTTGGTGGCGCGCGCCGCCGAACGCTGCGGATACCTCGACCGCGGCATGGAGCTGCAGGAGGCGGCCGATCTCCTTTCCCTCGCCGACCGGCAGAAGATGGCGAACGCCGCCGCGTTGGTCAGCAGCGCCGCCGCCAAGGCAGGCCAAGCGGCAGAAACCAGCGGACGTGGACCGGGCGAGCTTCGGCAGGCCTGCCAGGATTTGGAGATGGCGGCGCGCGAGCTGTCCATCGCTGTCGCGTCGGTGGAGTCCGACTCGAAGCTCAGAGATAGGAGCGCCGAGTCGTGCAATTGGATATGCTGGCGCAAGAAAGAAGATGCAGATCAGGAGCAGCTCGACGGCGGCAGCCTAGCGGAAGCTCTTCTCCATCACAAGCCCTGGCGGGCGTCTACATCCGCGGCGTCGTCTGGTGTACTGGATTTAGCTCCGGGCGGACATACTCGCACCGCACTGCAGGTATGCGTTTCTTGGACCCAAGTAACTTGCACTAGATGGAACTGCTGTTGTCCTTTAATTTTCTCGTGCGATCTGTACAGCTTTGGTTTTGTGTGGGATTTCACTTGGGGCCGTTGAGTAGCTAACCTACTTGTTGGTGACATGCCCAACTCGAAGAACTCAGAGCTAGTTTTTCTTTTAAATGAGAAAATTGTAGCTAGTACTATGGACATAATGCCTTTCAGAATATCGCATTAAGATATCTAGATACAAATGTCGGGAGGGCCTATGAGCCACACCAACTGCTAGGATTGCAATAAGCTAGCAGACATGGATAAGTTTGACTCAGATTGCGTACCACCTTAGCAGCATCCTAAACATGAAGGTTATTTGTATGATTCTGTATGTTGAGTGTGCTCCGGAGGTTGGCCCCAAAACATATGCTGATTAGTATCAAAAGCATATTGTGTAGTAGAACATCCCTCTACTGTGTGAAATAAGCTTCAACAATTGGTTATCTCTACTCTTTGAGATATTTGCCAGATTATCCATGAACAAGTGTTATTTCGTAGGCTGTTGTTTATGCAGTGCATGCAATAAATAAAGCTATAAGATGAAATTCCGTCATATATACAAAGCACATTTTTCAGTGTAACTAAAAAATGGCTGAAACCAACAATGAAAAGAGAAATCATCCAAAGAACATTCAAAAGGATAGGATAGTCCAATCTACACTCACTGCAAGAGAAACCAAACCCAAGAATAATGTCATAACTATAACCATAAGTCCATAACAATCCATGGTATATGTATCTGTTGCATATCTTAACAGCTCAGGAATATTTGAGTCATATATGGACAAAAATTTATAGCCTGCCATTCCCTAAACTGAAATCTGAACTTTTTATGAAGTAGGGGAGTGCTAACAAGTAGCTAAAACCAACGTATGAAAAGTCCAACCTACATTGACCGCCAGAAAAAACCAAATCCTTGACATAATACCATAACTATAACCATAACAATCCATGGTATATGTATCTGACGCATATCTTAAGAGCTTAGGAATATTTGAGGCTTTTATGGATGAACAATTATAGCCTGCCATTCCCTAAACTGAAATCTGAACTTATTAGGAAGTAGAGGAGGGGGGTGTCAGCATTACTAACTGAAGTGTACCAATTTCATTGATGCTGTTTGTTCTTAAGCTGCGCAAACTGATCTACGTTGTACTAATAGGGATGCTTAGCTGTTTGCTAATGCTCTGGTTACTGACATTGTTTGACAAAAAGTCATTTCACTGATTAGGCTTATTCTCTATCTAGCATAGCAATTTGTCAAGGCCTACTGAAACACACAAGATGCTTTACAAGTTTTTTTAACTGACGTTACCTACTGACAAAATTTGTTATAGCTAAATCATGGTAGGTTTTTAAGTTCTGAACTGGTTGCTTGCGTGCAGGAAAAATGCCTGTGGCTCAATTCTGTAGTCTGTTTATAGTATATATATGTAGACAATTCATCTAAAATACCTAAGCATGTGATAGTTCATCTAATACCTGAGCATGTGATAATTCATCTAAAGCCCATACCTTTTTATACTTTGTCTGTGCTATCTCAGACCACCTCCTGCAGGTGCAGTATCCGTTATCCCCATCTTCCCACCAGCAGTAACCTATGGAGCATGTTGGGATTGGAAGCCATACAGCCTTGATCAGTACTTCATGCTGCATAGAGCTTAATTTCTTCCAACGCGATTAATAACTGGACAACTCTTTCCACTAGAAAAAAAATGAATCAGTAATTTAAGTTGGCACTATCTTTCCTTCAGCTTAGTTATCCCAAATGTGATCTAATTTCATCATCTGAATTTTCCCAAGTTTTTCCCGAATTGATTTTGACATTGGTTTGCAGGATGGGAGACTCTCCCTGCAGGAGAACTTGGGGGAGTATTTGGGCTACGCACTGTTCGGTTCTTTGAGTTTACTCCCTTATTTAGATCCCGAGGGAAAGGTGATGAAGACGCTGTCAGACACTGAAAGATGGGCATTTCAGTTTTTCTTCTGTGTGTGGTGGAGTGCAGTTAGTTTAGGTGTTTCTTGCAAGCATAGCCAGGATTCGCAGTTCTTGCTCCAGTGTGCTTTCGCCGCAAACCGAATTGGCATGATTGGCATTACTGCCCTTGTCATCTGGTATAGCTACCACTTGATAGCACCAGCAGCGCTTGCATCTTCGTACATTGTTATGGCCCTCGCTTGCAGTCTACACGTGATTATTTGGTTTTGGGTAAGTTTTAAACTTCTCTTTTTCTATAAACTTTAATATCATCTTCTCATTTGTATTTGCTAAACTTTTTGTTCCTGTGAATGCTGCAGGATTGCAACTGGTTCAGAGGTGATAGAGCGTAGGAGTTGGCCATTTATAGAAGACTACTGAACGTAGGAACACTACTAAAGCAATTTTTAGCACTGTTCTTAGCGAAAACTTACTCCCTGTACAGTGCTAGAACATTTCTGTGGTATTTTGGACAAATGTTCCTGGTTCAACCGTAGTCTGATTTTTGGAATAAATATAGTGTCGTGTTTCTTGATTCTAGTTTCCCATTTTTGTGCAATGTTTGATCGCATTCCTCATAGCAAGGTCCAATGAGGCGGAAGCTGGTGAAAGCCTTTGCCATGTAATTCTCAAGAGTTCATATTCATTTCCATACTGATGTCAATTACTCTATTTATTTTGGCCTTTTCTTGTTTTCAGGTACTAGTGGGTTTCACCTCTAGCCTACCCCAACTTGTTTGGGACTAAAGGCTTTGTTGTTGTTGTTGTTGTCTTGTTTTCAGGTACTAGTGCTTTGGTTTACCCATCCATATGTTAGTCATATTACCAAATTGTGATATTACTAGGATTTCTTGTTGCAAAAAAAATATTCTACATTTCTTTAAGTTCCGCTGATTTTTTCTTGAAAAAAGGTATTATGGTGTGGCTGCTGCAAGTGAATTATGCTTGCTTTGGTGCTATTAATACCAGTTCTTGATTGATATTCTTGAGATATTTTCTTAGCAAGAAATGAAGCTTACGTCAAATATTAAAGACTGAGCAATCCTTCAGGCTAGCTAGTATATTGGAAAAAAGGAAACAGAAGGTTATTGTGCTGTGTAGCTTATTGTTATTCCTCTCTCCAGTCTTCTTTTGCACAGGATTTCCATTCTGCATATCAAACAATATTCCAGTCATACAGGTAACTTGAATTGAAACTGGGACTCAACATGAAATGCTTGGAGAATTTGCTGAGTGCACACAGGTAAATACGGAAGAAATCAGTCCTGAAACTACTTTATTTTTCTGGTGAACATAAGTTAGTTATGCTGTTGTTTTCCCTTTGTGCTTTAAACAAGATGTTTCTGAGGTGGTGCTGATTTTAAATCCATGCCAGATTGTTTCTGTGAATCTGGCAAAATCACGATACTAGTTCTACTGAAAAAGTATGCGAAGGATTTTGTGTTTACATAGCATGGGTCATTTAACTAAAATATATAGACTAGTTAAAGGATGGTGAATTTGCGGAGTTCTGCAGAAATATTAACCACTCAAGACTGATGGAGTTTCAATTTAAACTTTTCAGTTGCCAGTTAACATCATTCATTTCATGCACTAAACTGTTGTTCATTGTTTGGCTTAGAATTTAACGCATCTTTCTATAGTTCGGTAGATGCAGTCACAGGTAGTATGGTTTTCAAGGCACTTCTTTATCAAGCAAAGAAAATTCTTATTTCCATATATGAGAAATTACTGCATTTCTTAGGTTTTATAATGAGATCCCAAAAATACCTGGGACTGGTGCACCAGGATTTGCCAATTCTAGGTTTTGTTGAGTCTGACATTTTATTATAGGCTTTGTGGCCCAACCACATTAGCGTTGACAGTCTCCTTTTCTTCAACTTAGCCTCATATTTCTTCAAACCATGAGCTGAAGCCAAATTGTGAGGCAAAATTTCCTTGCATCTACTACTCAAATAGGGTTCATCACAAAGTTATCTCTCTAGTGTAAAACTGCTTAATTCCTTGCATCCAAGAAGCATATTACGATTTCATACAAGTATTAATGAGCCTTGGACCCTGGACACGTTTCTTGACCAATGAAATGCTGACTTAATGCAGGATCACATGTCGCCGTGTGCAATGTATGCACTCTCAACCTAGCTTATGGTTATACTTCCCTCATCTGCTCATTTACCACGTTCTTTTCCACCCGCCCTAGGGCCTAATTCCCACTTTCAAAGAACAGTCCGATTAATTTTGGGTACCATAAAAGAAAAGGCACATAGGTGACTCTAATGAAATATGAAATACCTGGAGAATTTGCATACATTTAAAATCAAAGGAAATCAGTTTGCAGGCTAGCAGTATTATGTTGGTAAAGTTGGTCCTAGCAGGATAGCATTATAATTTTTTTGTTGAGCATGAGTCGATTATGCAACTGGTTTCCCATTGTGCTGCTGGGAGGTTAGGCAGGAAGTTTATTGTTGTGTGGTTTTTAACAGTCAAAAGAGCTCAGCTTTATTCTTGTAACAGTGAGTGATCTTTCTGAGTGCAGGAGATATAAGATTGATGAGAAAAGCACCAGACACTTGTATTACAATTAGAAACACATGGTAGTTTATTTAGTTTTGAAGCTCACAGAAGTTTTTGCTCCAACTCCTTTTGCCAAAAGGTAGTGGCAAGCTGGTATTTTGCAGGTACATAATGGAGTTGTTTGTTAGAATTTTTTTGCCCAAACTGATTGGTTTTGTTGCGCAATGGTTGTTTTTGCTGCTATTGCCTACAGAGTGATCTGCTCTAGATTGTGGCTTTTTGCAGGTCTGGAGTTGCTTGTTAGAATTTCTTACCTGAATTTTTAGGTTTTGTAGTGCAATAGTAGTTTTCCGTTGCCGCATTTTCTATGGTAAGCTCCAAAGCTATTCATACTCCTGTTGGCTGCTTTAGCATTGACATTTAACGTACCCCTGTTAGGTATTTAGTACAAAATTGGATGTTTTTGGCACTGTCAGTTAATCAAAACACATTCCATGCCGTGATATCTGAATATGTCACTTGTCAGGGATCTTACAACTTTTAGATTTATGTCGTCTCAATTCTCAAAGCAGCTTAAGAACTATAGTTTGATAATGTCGTAGATATTATAAATACCCAGTTGATAATATCAACCATTTCGTTACTTTACTAACTACACGGTCTGTATCCAAACAAGTTCAGTGTGGTCCTCTGAACTTGCTTCTGTGAAATGCAGAAGATAAAAAAAATGTGGGCATAGTGACCATGATTTGAAAATCAAGCTTTCATATTTGGTTTATCAAATTACGTACAGATCTAACTTCAATTTTTCCAGAAAACAACCTCAAGTGACATGTTGGCTTCAGCACAATTTTGTTTACTTCAGACAAATGGTTCGGTCTCTTGGGTATGTTTTGTCAGCATGATAATGCTCCCTCCTGCATCTTTAGAGTTGTCTGACTGACATCTTCTGGTGGTACTCCCTCTGTCAAGAATTACCCTACATTCTGGGTTTAATCAAAGTTAAACTTTATAAACTTTGACTAAGCGTATAAGAAAAAATATTAATATTTATAATATAAAATAATCATTATTAGAATTGTCATAAAATATATTTTCATATTGCATGTATTTGGTTTCATAGTTATTGATAGTTTTACCAATATGTTCGGTCAAAATTTGAAAAGTTTGACTTTGATCAAATACAAAATGCAGGGTAATTCCTGATAGATGGAGTAGCATACTAGTCTAGTTTTTTAACGGGCTAATTTATGATAGAGTTGGAAGGTAGTAGTAAGATAAAAGACCATGGCTGACTTTTATGCAATTATTTATTACTTTATCCGTGCACACACGAGGATGGAGATGGAGGATGCAGAGGGCAACGGGATGTGCTCGAGGGAAGGCGGAGCCTTGCAACGTCATGTCCTAGCCTCCTTGGTGTGGGACGACGCGGAGCGCACGGCAGAGCAGGCACATGATGCGCCTGCTCGTCGGCTTTCTGCGCGGCGGGAGCGCTAAAAATATCGGCCGTTTAGTGGGCGCAAAGCGTCTCGTGCTTCTCTGGCGGACGTCTTAAAACCGCGCGCATAAAAAACTTTGCCACGTGCGTGCTATAAAACGTTAGACGCCGGTTTGCGCGTGCTATAAAATGTCCACGCGCGCAAAACTTCTACGCGCCACTTCTTCTCCCACGCCGCTTCTTCTATACACATCTCGCCGGGGTGTCACCGCGCCATTTCGTCCGGTTTCTGTGGTGTCCGCACACGCCCCAATAGGATGTTCTACGTTGAGCTCCACGCCGATGGTTTCTGCCTCACCCTCGGCACCTACGACGCGCCGAAGTTGGTCGCACGCGTTTATGACACGGCTGCATGGCGATTCCGGTGCCCCGCAGTGCGACCTCAACTTCCCGAAAGTGGAGTCCTCGAGGAGACGGAGTTCCTCTCGCCCCCTCCCGCGCCTCGTCACCGACGAGGACCGTCACCGCCAGGCGCAGCGCCGGCTCGTCATCATCGAGCGCGACGAGCGCCTGATGCCGCAGTGACGGGTGCAGTTCCTGGGCGACGTCTGGGACGAGGAAGACTTCTACGCCACACAGAGGACGGAGAGGAGGGCGGACCAACATCGCCGTCGGGCGTTCGCCGAGGAGGAGATCGACAATCCGAACTCAATGCTCGACGACAAGGATCCAAAGTGGATGATCTTTGGACCAGGACCACCTCCGACGATGAGTAGATTGTATTAGGTTTTCTAGTTTGTTTTATCAAGTTTTTGTCGCTCGAACTAGCGGTATCTTTATTTTCAATGTAATTTTTAGATATTGTAATTTTAGTTTCTATCGTGTAAACATGTTTGTGGCGCTGCAATATAGCGCACCTACTGGGGGCGATTTTTGGGTGGTCCACGCACGCTCAAATTAGCGCCTCCCGTTTATAGTGCTCTACAAGCGACATGTACAGCGCCGAATTTTAAAGCGCATATTAAAGATGCTCTAAAGTAAAGACGGGTTCTCTGTGGGCGCTCTCGCCCCATGCATTCCCCTCTGGCAGCGCCAGCCTATCCACGCTCCTCGCCGACGAGGACAAACAGGTTTCCTCTCTGTCGGGCGCCAAATGCTTGCTGATAGTGATACACAACGTAGAAGCAGATGAGTAACTGTAACTCTGTCCTCGCAAACCCCTTCGTGGTTGTACGGTCTGGATGACTGGATGTGGAGTTCCTTGGGTGACATCTACCGATCAAAGTCTTCAGTTTAACTGCTGCTATTTTTTTCCCGGTTAATCAATATCTATCTCTCACTTTGGTCTCCATAAACTGGAGGCGTTTCCAAATTATAACCAAAACGGTCTCTGAATTATGACCGTTCAGTTTTCTCAACTAGCTTTTACCTACTTTGTTTGACTTTACTAGCAAATGTTGTCTTTGGTTATGTGATGGATTATGACAGTTCAGTTTTCTCAACTAGCTTTTGCCTAATTTAACATTTGTTTGAATTTACTTTTATCTATTTTTGTACTTAATTTTCACAGCAGGTTATGAAATAAACACACTACAATTCAGGAAAAATGACGCATTGCTGACAAAGTCAAGTGCTATAGTTAAATAAATTACACTTTTGCATTTGAAATGCCAAGGTGGCGCATGAATCTGAACCATTATTTGAGGCCATACCAGTACCGACAAGCGTGCCAAAGGTTCGGTTCCTAAAATATGTAGTGTTGTGTTCATTTTATAATTTGCCATGATTTGTGTACAGCTCCTAAATGTGCAGTAAAATATTCGGCAAAAGAATAGACAGTAAAGGGTCAAAGAAACACTAAAATAGACAAATACTGGTTAGGATAAACGGGATGAGCATACTCCACCAAAATATCAAACGCAACTCAAGGAAGAAAACACCAAGAAAACATGCAACTAATACTAACCATTTATCTAGGCATGAGCCAACAGTTCATCTTTCTGACTTGCAAATCGTTGCCGTGAAAGAATAATAAAAATATGACAAGGGAGTACTGAATCCTCGCTTTTTCTCATCTCCATCTCCATCTCCACTACTTATAAAAGAGCAAACTCGACAGGAAAAAAGAATCTCAGCCGTTCATCAACTCTTATCGGACAGTCCATAGCGATTTGTTCTCCCCACGCATGATCTCCCCCGCACCAGCCCGCAGCCCGTGTTTAGAGGCATACCACCCGCTCCAAAATTCCACCGCTACACATTACGGACCCATAATTACAGCAATCAATTCCATCAATTACTCCTCCCACGCACATCTCATCTCCAATTCCATCCAAAATTGCAGTCGCGAAATTCCCACACGCGCACCACTCTCAGATGTATTCTGGCGAAGCAGACCGACGCCGACGCCGACCTTGTGCTATCGCCGCTCGCTGCCGGAGGCGCCGCAAGGCCACCATTTTTTGCCGCGCCTGGATCTAGCCAAAGGTCCGCTCTTTGTGTCTGTTCCCGTCAATGTCCAGTTCCAGACTCCGCTCTGACCGGTGCCCTACCCGCTGAAGCCGCCCTGGTGCACGCGAGCCTGCCCATATGCGCCCTTGTTCGCTGCCATACACCCCTCGGCCGCCCGTCCTTATTGGAACGTCTTCCTGGTTCTCGGCGACAGGTCTGGTTCTATTGACTTGAGTTTAGATATGTCTGAACCAAGAAAAACATCCCTGCTGATCTACATTATAATTACTCCATGTCCATGTTTTTGAAATGTTTTTGTGTTTGATTTCGTGGGTTCATGGCAATTTCTTTGTGATTTTCGATAAGATTTATGAATCTCCAAAGCAGGGATGTGATATGTAGATTGGAACACAATGTTGACGAAGTTTAGTGAATATATGTTCAGATTTTTTGGTAGCGAATCCAGTTTGGGCATAGATAGCCATTTGTAGAAGTGCCGCAGATGGAGTTTAGTGCCATCTAAGCTATTTAGATTTTATATTATCAGACTTACAAGCAAAATTTCTTACACACATATTTATCTGACTATATGGCCGATGAGGGCATTCTTTTCCTTGCTGTCAGTGGTACTGGATTATGCTTGTTGCTATACAAAAGGAAGTGAAAACATGGTCGTTCTACCAGTTTTTATTTCAACCATCATTACGATGCTTATCTCCTAAATCTGGGCATTAAAGTTTTGTTTCTTACAAGTGTGAATAGGTTCTTCATTGTTTGCATGCAGGTTCTGTTGTGTTTAGAGTTTTGTTTTGATTCATATCAGGAGGAGCAAGACAACTTACTGTAATTTTTTTTTTGTTTAGGGCTTAGTTGTCTTGCAGGGTGCTTCGCGATGGTGGAAGTGGTGGAGAGGGTCTCCACGAAGTGCTGCTGTTGCACCTCCTAGGGCGGAGACTCCGGCCCTGCTGGCCGGAGACTCCGGTCTAGGAGTCTCGCCCTGGCATTCCTCCATGTCGGACGAGTCAGATGCCCACCCGGAATCTGGCCGGAGACTTTGTGTCTCTGGCCGGAGACTTCGGGTCGGCAGGCTGAGGCCGGAGACTCTGGTCTGTCTGGCTGGACTCTAGAGTGCCAGAGTCTTGGACGATTCAGACTCCAGTCCGGAGTTGGGCCGGAGACTCCGGTGCTGGAGTCACTTAGGGCAGAGACTCCAGCCCTCCAGGCCGGAGACTCCGGCCCTAGTCGGCCAGCAACGGCTACATTTCGTGGAGGACTATATAAAGCCTTCTTCTACCTCTAGAAGAGGTTGCGGCTTCCACTCTCTCTCCTCCATTGTTGCTAAGCTTCAAAGCCCTAGATCTCTCTCCCTAGCCACTAGAACTCAAAGCCCTTTTGGGATTTGAGGGAGAAGACCTAGATCTACACTTCCATCAAGGCGATTTGATTTCCCCCTAGTTTTGTTGAGGGGCTTGTAACTCTTGTGTTCATCGGATTCCTAGCCGGAAGAAGCCGTCCTCCAAGCTTAACTTTGTGTGTAAGAGCTTGGTGGGCCTATTGGGAGCCTCCAATTGAGTTGTGGAGCTCGCTCCAATACTTTGTGTAAAGGTCTCGTGCCACCTTCAAGGGCATCGCTTAGTGGAGCGTGAACTCGCCTTTGTGGCTTGTTCACCGGAGAATAGGGTGAGCCTTTGTGGCGTTGGTGGCCTTTGTGGTACCACACCTCTCCAACGTAGACGTACTTCCCGTAACAAGGAAGAAACTACGGGAATACATCCTTGTGTCTTCGTGTCTCCTTTGTGGTTACCTCTATCCTTTACTTGTTCCTTGACTTATATTGTTATTGCTAGCATGCTTGTCACTCTAGGTAAATTCACTTAGTAGCACATCTAGAGAATTTACCTTCTTGTGTAGCCTTAACTTGAAAAGAAAGTAAAAATTGGGTAGCTCCTATTCACCCCCTCCCCTCTAGTCGCTCGTACGATCCTTTCAGGTGGGCAGGGCGTCGAGCACCGCATTGAGGAGAACAATGCGCCCACCGGCCGACAGCAACAGGGCAGCCCAGCCGGACATGTATTTATCCATGCGAGCGATCAAGGGCGTGAAGTGTTCCAGCTTGAGCTTCTCCGCAGTGAGAGGCAGACCAAGATACACCTGGGGAAAGCCTTCGACCTTGCACCCTAGCGCATCAGTGATGGCGGCTAGGTCTTGAGCAGGGACGAACAGCGGCATGATCGTACTTTTGTGAAAGTTGATCGTGAGCCACGTGGCAGCAGCAAAGTCATCAAGCAGCTCCTTGAGGCGACCGGTAGCCCCGCAGTCTGCCCGCATGATGATGAGGGTGTCGTCGGCGTACTGCAGGACCGGGCACGGCTCCTCGTCGATGAGAGGGTGCCGCAACAGAGGGTCCCAGCGGATCAGCCG
Organism: Dactylis glomerata; assembly: GCA_007115705.1. NCBI lineage: Eukaryota > Viridiplantae > Streptophyta > Magnoliopsida > Poales > Poaceae > Dactylis > Dactylis glomerata. Next base: position 1,232,685 of record QXEO01000096.1, read on the forward strand.
TTGAAGGACATCGGCAACCAGCAGGAACAGGTACGGGGAGAGAGGATCGCCCTACCTCAATCCACGCTTGCAATCGATCCAGGGGCCAGGGATCCCATTCAGCAGAATTGCAGATCGAGACAATGACAGGATCATATCCATCCAGTCGCACCAAGCTTCGGGAAAGCCTCTCACTCGCATCATGGCGCGGAGCCCACTCCAGTCAATGGAATCAAAGGCCTTGGAGAAATCCAGCTTAAACACGAGGGTTGGGGCTTTCCTCTTGAAGCAACACTGAACGAGCTCCGTAGCAAACACAAAGGTTTCTGAGATGCTGCGACCATAGAGGAACCCGGACTGGCTCTCGTCGACGAGAGAGCTGATCTGCCCCTGTAGCCTGGTGGTGAGGGCTTTGCAGGCGGCCTTGACAGAACAGTTCTGGAGAGATACGGGGCAGAAGGAGCTCGGCGAGGGAGTCCCTTCCATTTTTGGCAGGAGGATGACGTGAGCCCTATTGATCACGCCGAGCTGGGCAGAGCGGTCATGAACGGCGGCGAAAAGGCGCAGCATCGCCGGCTTCACCGTTAGCCACGCAGCGCGGTAGAGCGAAGGGCCCAGCCCATCGGGGCCAAGCGCACTACCCCGGTCCATCCCGTCGATGGCGGCCTTGACCTCCTTCTCATCAAAGTGGGCCGTGAGGGCCGGCCCGTCCACCATCCGCTCCCCGCGATAGAGGGCGGCGAGGCCGAACCCCCAGGAGACGGGCCGAGCCCGCCCGAGCAGCTCCTTGTAGAAGCCATGCAGGGCGGCCTCCTTCCCAGCGTGATCGACGACGACCGCCCCGTCCACCAGCAGCTCACGGACATAGTTCCGGCGATACCGCTGAGAGGCACGCGCGTGGAAGAAGTGGGTGTTCTCGTCCCCTTCCTTGATCGCCTTGAATTTCCCTCTTTGCTTCCAGTGGGCCGCGGAGCGGCGCACCGAGGCCGCAAGCTGCAGCTTTGCATCAGAACAGAGACCACGCTCATCACCTGAAACAGGATGGCATTCCTCGAGAAAATCGACCAAGTCAATGATTAAACAACAATTATTATCAAAGTGGGGAGTGAAGCGGTGATTCTTCTTCCAAACCTTGGCAGCAGCCCGAAACCCTTTGATGCACACCGCCAGATCATGCACGGCGCCACGGCTAGCCCCCTGAAAGCCCCAGCCAGGCAGAGTAGTTTGGAGGAAAAGAGGGTCCAGAAGCCAGTTCTCGAAATGGAAGATGGGGGAGGTGGGGATCGACGTCCTAGCATTGACCACGATTGGGTTATGATCGGAGATAGGCCTGGGGAGCGAAGACAGGTGGGAGTTTGGAAACAGCGAGTTCCAATCGGAATTGAAAAACACTCTGTCCAACCTAGCGAGAACGGGCACCTCCTGGTTGTTTGTCCAGGTATAGAGCCGGTCGCGAAGCGGCAGCTCAAACCAGGCCAAATCACAGATTAGGGCGTTGAACGTGGCAACCAAACCACAGTCAAAATTCGCATTGTTCTTTTCATTAGGAAAACGGATCAGATTAAAATCCCCGATCACAATCCAGGCACCAGTCATGGAGGCGGCGATGGAGACCATCTCGGCCACGAAGTCCGATGTCAGGGCATGGTCGGAAGGAGCAAAAACATTGGTAACAGAGAACGCGAGGTTAGTGGTAGTGGAGACAAACTTCGTGGTTAGACTTAAAACGAAGCAGGTGGAAGAAACCATGGTTAGCATCCGATCATCCCAGGCAGTAAGGATACCGCCGCGGCTCCCATCCGCATCGCGAGTAGCGAAAGACAACAAGTTCGAGGGAAGAAAGGACCTAGCCTTGGCGATGGAGGTGGAAGCAAGCTTCGTCTCCTGCAGGCAGCAGACGGTGGGGCAAGCTATAGACAGCGCGTAGATGTCTACACACACTTCTGTTCTCGTAGACAGTGTTGGGCCTCCAAGTGCAGAGGTTTGTAGAGCAGCAGCAAGTTTCCCTTAAGTGGATCACCCAAGGTTTATTGAACTTAGGGAGGAAGAGGTCAAAGCTATCCCTTTCAAACAACCCTGCAATTACGATACAGAAAGTCTCTTGTGTCCCCAACACACCCAATACACTTGTCAGATGTATAGGTGCACTAGTTCGGCGAAGAGATAGTGAAATACAAGCGGTATAGATGATTATAAGTAGTAAATACAATCTGGAATAAAAATGGCAGCAAGCAAACAAGTAACAAAACAGCAAGTAAACGGTGTGCAAAGCTTGGAAACAAGGCCTAGGGATCATACTTTCACTAGTGGACACACTCCCAACAAATATAACATAATTGAACCAATAGATACTATCTTCAATATGCAACTCAAAACAATTCTCCAATGGAAAACATACACAAATCATGCGTAGGGCTACGAAGCACTCCTCAAAGTCCGTATGTACCCAAACTAGATTGTCCCACACTATCACCGTGAACGCACTAGATGGTTCCAACAAACACCAACATTTCATAGAGACATTAACCAAAAAGATACACATGATGCACACACTAGTCACCTTTACACCATGATACGAGGAATCTCCGGAGAGTATAATAATTAAGCATAGGAGTAGCATAATATCTGAATAATAACATCTACCAATTCAACTAGATATAAAGCTCACGATCACATAAAGATCATATCATGGGAGAGAGAGGTGAACCACATAGCTACCGGTAGAGCCCTCAGCCCCGGGGATGAACTACTCCCTCCTCATCATAGGAGACAGCAAGGTTGATGGAGATGGCGGTGAGGTCGATGGAGACGGCGGAGACGGCAATGGAGACTGATGGAGATGGCTCCGGGGGCACTTCCCCATCCTGGCAGGGTGCCGGAACAGAGAATTTTGTCCCCCAAAATTCATCGGCGGCGGCGGCGGAACTGCGGAACTCTTTCTGGAAAATTGCTGACTCCCTTAGGGTTTTCCGTCCCGAGGCTTTTTATAGGCGAAGGGGCGTCGTCAGAGGGCAGCCAGGGGCTCCTCACACTAGGATGGCGCGGCCAGGGCCTGAGCCGCGCCATGTGTGAGGGCAGCCTCTGGCCCCCCTCCGGCTCTCTTTCGGTCTTCGGGAAGCTTCCGGGAAAAATAAGACTTCTGGAACTTGTTTCGTCCAATTCCGAGAATAATTCCTGTGTAGCTTTTCTGAAACACAAAAACTGCAGAAAACAGGGAACTGGCACTGTGGCATCTTGTCAATAGGTTAGTTCCGTAAATAGCATAAAAACACCACGAAGTGTAACAAAACATTAGGCAAATGGTGTAAAAACAAGCATGGAGCATCAAAAATTATAGATACGTTTGAGACGTATCAGCATCCCCAAGCTTAACTCCTGCTCATCCTCGAGTAGGTAAGTGATAACAAAAGAAATAATTTTTGAGGTGACATGCACCTACACAATCTTGATCATATATGTAAGCATTGTGAGCTGGGATCATAAGAACTTAAAACATGGGCATGAAAGATATAATCTTGACAATAAGAACTTAGCAACCATGTTGTAAACATGCAAATGAACACAAACAAAAGATCATGAAAATGAAACAATGAAAGTCAAACGTGTGTTCGAATCATAAGGAAAAACATACAAGTGGTTTTCAGCTTGTCCTTAAAAGAGAGCAAAACATAAATGCATAGGACACCTTCAAGTTTAAGAGGGCGACTAGATACAAATAATTTGAGAACAAGTGAAACCAACAATATGAATCAATCAATGAAAACTTTGGGACAATGCACATTATACTAAGAATGACAACTATGCTCTCTTAATGGTGCATAAAGATAGAAGGTGGTGACTCAACATAAAAGTAGAAGAAAGGCCCTTCGCAGAGGGAAGTAGTGATTAAACATGTGCTAGAGCTTTTCATTTGTAAAACAGAGAGATAAAAATTGGTTTTGAGAGGTGGTTGTCTTTGTCAACGACTGGCAATGGGGTTCTTACTATCTTCCATACAAAAATGAAGCAAGTTTTTGAGAGAGAGATTGGCACTTTTGTGCTCTTTTATAAAGCTTGGCACTCCTCCCCACCTTTTTTTCTTTCACAAATCATGGCTAACCGATTCCATTGGGTGCCCACCAACATTCACATTCCATGGAGGAGTGCCTTTTTTTCTTTTCTTTTTTCCTTTTTTACTTTTTGGAATAAGCAATATGGAAGATAGCAAATCCGACCACTACGTCCCCATGAGCTGAAAACAGTGTCACAAAATGAGAAGTATTTTGAAGGTTTTTTCAAAGGTAGCACATGAAAATTTACTTTGGAATGACTTACAAATACCATGCATAGGAATTTATAGTGGACACAATGGCAAACTTGGTTTTTAGGAGTTGGATGCACGAGTAGAGCTCATACTCAGTACAAAATGAGGGCTAGCAAAAGACTGGGAGCGACCAACTAAGAGAGCAATAATGGTCATAATCATGCAAAGCGACAAAGTGATATTAAAAGAAGCATACGATGGCATCAAGAGTCAAAAACTAAATTATCATAGAGGCTATTGGCGACTTTGTAAGAGTCTAACATGTGTGAGCATGCGCCAAGTCAACCCAAATAAAGCATTAAGGAGAAAACCAAAATAATGCTTCCATACAATAAAAACAACGCATGATTTTTTCAGAGGCTCATTAAGCAATCTCAGTTATTTGAGACAAGTCATGCTACAGCAAAACCACTAAGCATACTATCAAAAAGACATCAAGCACGACATGCAAAAGCCTAAGCCGCAGTCTACACAACCTCCTTCTTGTACCACTTTTTTGCATAAAGCTTTTTCTCTTTTCCAACACCATTCGAACTTTTTATAAACACCTCTTTTGATAAAAACCAATAAAGACCAGAGGCAAAAATACACCTTGATGAAAAGATATAACAAGATCTGAACGCAAATCAAGGCAAAAATCGAAAGCTAAACGCAGTAGCAGAAAAAGAGAACACTCGTTGAACGATAAGAGTGAAAACTAGAGTGTTCTTGGCAAATGAAAAGCGAGTTCATCTCCTCCAAAAGAAACATGATGTGATCTAACCATTTATTGTAGCAAACTAAACTAAACTAACTAAGAAAACTAAAACAACTGACGCTCCAAGAAAAACACATAGTGCATGAAGCAATAAAAATATAGTGTCTTGAAAGGTGATCTGATTTTTGCCGATGAAGAAGGGGTGCCTCGGGGGCATCCCCAAGCTTTGACGCTTGTACTTCTTGGATATTTCTTGGGGTGATGTATGGGCATCCCCAAGATTGAGCTTTTGTCCATTCTTCAACTCATCTCATCATTCTCCAATCCCTGCACTTGAAAACTTCCTTCATATAAAACTAAACACAAATCTATTAGCAACATTAGTGTAGCATAACATATAATCAATCTCTTTTTGCTTCAGGTTTCAACCTAAAACCACCACATATAAAGTATATACTACTGTAGCAACTTCCCCAAAAGTTCCGTGATCAAAAGAACTCAAAAGAAAGCGATAAAGCGGCAAACACAAATATTGGCAGAAATCTGTCAAAACAGAACAGCTGACAAAGGCCGAATTTTTGAGGGGTTTTCTGTTGCTCAAATCAAAAAGTGTTCAACTAACGAAAGTTTGGATATAACCTGGGGCATATGCACAAGAAATCGCAGGTCCAAAAGATATACAGATAATTTATACGAATGTTTACGGTGCAGCACCAAAAACTGTTCCAGGACAGCAACATCCCCAAATCTTACCTCACTCAAATTAGAGGTTTCTCTTGGCACAAAAACGAAATAAAAAGGATAAGGAGAGGTCATTACAGTAGTAATAACTTCCAAGACTCAAATAAAAGAAAAATTACTAAAAATAAATAATGGGTTATCTCCCAAGAGTGCTTTTCTTTAACGCCTTTGAGCTAGGCGCAGTAATTTGCAAAGATGCTCATGTGGGCGCCATATAAGAGCTTGAGGCAAAGGCGCCATATAGGAACTTAAAGCAATAGAGAGCATCAAAAAGCAAGTATGGAACATATTTAAATCTAAACCACTTCCTATGAAAAATAGTCTTGTAAAGTGACAAGTCATAAAAGCGCAAAGCAAAAAGCATAGGAAGGCAAAACAAGTACAACTTCAAGAATTGCAACATAAAGAGGGGAAACTCAATATTGTTGAGATCCATCAAACCATGTTTCTCTCTCTCATAATAACTTTCAGTAGCATCATGAATAGAATTAACAATATAACTATTACGTAAAGCATCCCTATCATGAGCCACATGCATAAAAGGATTAATACTCCCCACATGAACAATAGTAGTAGGAGCAGATTCAACAGAATAATTATTCTCATCACCATAATCATCAAAAATAGGAGGCATATTGTGATCATAACTAATTTTCTCCTCAAAAGTAGGTGAACTGAAAACATTATACTCATCATCATAACCATCATAAACTAGAGGTTCAGTATCATCACAAGCTAGAGAGCAACTATTTCGCAAAGCATACTCATCAAACATATCATCATAAGAAGGAACACGGATAGCACTAATGGTACAACAATTATTAACCTTAGAATTGGTACCAAAAAGATTTTCAATATCAAAAGTAGAGTGCTTTTCCCAATCATGATCACTAACATAAGTAATAGGCATAGGAACATCATCCCAATCAGAATTATCATAATCTATAGCAGGATCATAACGCTTAGGGGAAGATACCGTGTCCTCTCGCCTCTTACTCCTCCTCTTCTTCTTCTTCATACTCTTCTTACTCTCTCCTTTAGGAGGGAGAGACTTGAAGGGCATCTTCTCCACATATTCTCTAGGAGGGAAAGGCATCTTCTCCACATAATCCGGTTTGCTGACAGGAACAACAGAAGAAACTTTGGAGGATTCCTCCTCTCTATTAATAAGATTGAAACATCTATTAGTCCTGTCATAGCTTGGCAAAACATCATGTTTTATAAGATCTTGTAAGTAAGTATTTGCGAGGCAATCTTTAGCACAATAGAGACGACAACCACGAAGGGTACTATTAATATCAGCATCTCTCATATCAACCAAAGAAATCTTTCTAGATATCTCTTCACAATTCAAAAACAAGGTAAGCTCATCATGCTGATTGAGAGTAATCTTATCATCACAATACAAATTTGCGGTACTCGTTCGATTAATTGGGCATTGAAAATTAAAGTGACCCTTTTCACCGCAAAATTCACAAAGAAAAGGATAAAGCTCACAAACCCTTTCACCAAGCACATCTAGATCCTTGAGCCACATACTGGTTTCTTCATTTGCGTGGGTGATGCAATAATCTTCCTTGTTGTAACTCTGTTCACAAGGTCTATGAACTCCACAAAAATTAACATGCTTATAAGAAATATGACTTTTAGAAGTTTGAGCATGTTTATTGCAATCATCAATAACAATATCACTTTCTATGCAAGTGTCCTTAAAAGGTTCATAATACACGTCCCCATTTCCTTTAGGAACATTCATATGGGAAGCAAAGGCTTTAAAGCAATCAACCATAATTTGAGGATCAAGAGCATATTTAGCACTAAGCTCTTGAAAATTAGCAGTTTCAGCAAAAGACTTAATGCAATCAAACTCATAATTCATACCTGATCCTTTACCTTTGTCACTATCCCAACCTTCAATATTGTTTTGAATTGTCTCAAGCAGACCCCACTTGGTGTCGGCATCCTTGCTTGTGAAAGACCCATCAAAGCATGCATCTAGATAGTCCTTGTAATGTCCTGAAAGCCTTGCATAAAAATTATTTATAACAATATTACGGGGAAGATCATGAATAGGACATTTATGCATTAGTAACTTCAATCTTCCCCAAGCTTGGGCAATGCTTTCTCCCTCATGCGGATGAAAATTATAAATGTAATTCCTATCTTTATAAACCTGACTAGAAGGATAGAATTTAGAATAAAAGAGAGGTTCAATTTCCTCCCAATCAATAGATCGGCCATCCTTCAATGTTTTATACTATTCCTCAGCTCCGCCTTTCAGCGAAAAAGAGAATAGCTTCTTCTTAACTTGGTTCATTGAAATACCTGCACACTGGAACAACTCGCATAATTCATGTATAAAAAGCAAATGGTCACCAGGATGGACAGTTCCATCTCCTAAATAGCAGTTATCCCTAACATGTTCAATAATCTTCGTAGGTATTTTAAAAGGATGAGGAGCACAAGCATCACTAGAAACCTCACATATGGGAGATAAAATATTATCAGAACAGACCTTCTCCACTAAAGCTGGGGGACTAAAAATATCATACTTAACAAAACCAGCTTCCCCAAGCTTAGACTTTTCTATAGCATTAGCATTAACGGTATTCAAAGCATTCGTACTAATAACATTGCTATGCGAAATAAGCTCCAAAGGATTTTAAATTTTCTCTTCAAATCTAAAATCAGGAAAAAGACTAAAGAACTCTTTGTTTTCCATTAACCCTAACTAGTGAAAATAAAAACAAGAAACAAAAAGATGTAATTGCAGAATCTAAAGGAAATAACTCCGAGCACTCACACAGGAGGATGCGAGTACCTTTTACCTTACCTCCCCAGCAACGGCGCCAGAAAAGAGCTTGATGTCTACACACACTTCTGTTCTCGTAGACAGTGTTGGGCCTCCAAGTGCAGAGGTTTGTAGAGCAGCAGCAAGTTTCCCTTAAGTGGATCACCCAAGGTTTATCGAACTCAGGGAGGAAGAGGTCAAAGCTATCCCTCTCAAACAACCCTGTAATTACGATACAGAAAGTCTCTTGTGTCCCCAACACACCCAATACACTTGTTAGATGTATAGGTGCACTAGTTTGGCGAAGAGATAGTGAAATACAAGTGGTATAGATGATTATAAGTAGTAAATACAATCTGGAATAAAAATGGCAGCAAGCAAACAAGTAACAAAACAGCAAGTAAACGGTGTGCAAAGCTTGGAAACAAGGCCTAGGGATCATACTTTCACTAGTGGACACACTCCCAAAAAATATAACATAATTGAACCAATAGATACTATCTTCAATATGCAACTCAAAACAATTCTCCAATGGAAAACATACAGTAATCATGCATAGGGCTACGAAGCACTCCTCAAAGTCCGTATGTACCCAAACTAGATTGTCCCACACTATCACCGTGAATGCACTAGATGGTTCCAACAAACACCAACATTTCATAGAGACATTAACTAAAAAGATACACATGATGCACACACTAGTCACCTTTACACCATGATACGAGGTATCTCCGGAGAGTATAATAATTAAGCATAGGAGTAGCATAATATCTGAATAATAATATCTACCAATTCAACTAGATACAAAGCTCACGATCACATAAAGATCACATCATGGGAGAGAGAGGTGAACCACATAGCTACCGGTAGAGCCCACAGCCCCGGGGATGAACTACTCCCTCCTCATCATAGGAGACAGCAAGGTTGATGGACATGGCGGTGAGGTCGATGGAGACGGCGGAGACGGTGATGGAGACCGATGGAGATGGCTCCGGGGGCACTTCCCCGTCCCGGCAGGGTGCCGGAACAGAGACTTCTGTCCCCCGAAATTCGTCGGCGGCGGCGGAACTGCGGAACTCTTTCTAGAAAATTGCCGACTCCCTTAGGGTTTTCCGTCCCGAGGCTTTTTATAGGCGAAGGGGCGTCGTCAGAGGGCAGCCAGGGGCTCCTCACACCAGGGTGGCGCGGCCAGGGCCTGGGCCGCGCCACCTATATGTGAGGGCGGCGTCTGGCCCCCCTCCGGCTCTCTTTCGGTCTTCGGGAAGCTTCCGGGAAAAATAAGACTTCTGGAACTTGTTTCGTCCAATTCCGAGAATATTTCCTGTGTAGCTTTTCTGAAACACAAAAAACAGCAGAAAACAGGGACTGGCACTGTGGTATCTTGTCAATAGGTTAGTTCCGGAAATCGCATAAAAACGCCACGAAGTGTAACAAAACATTAGGCAAATGGTGTAAAAACAAGCATGGAGCATCAAAAATTATAGATACGTTTGAGACGTATCATGCGTCGCGCGCGACGGGGCACTTGTTCTCATCACCCAGACCACGAATGTTCCAGGACACGAACGAGAAGGTTTTACGATTAACACTAATCATTACAACAGTCGACACCAAAGATAGAGGCAAGGGGGCGAGGGGACGGCGAACAGTGCAATCCCATTTGATTAACAGTGCGGACAAACTGACAGCTAGGGGTGAGGGCAACGCGCAGCACCCAGGGGGCGAGGGGCGCTACAGCGATCGAGCACTTGCGGACCTTGCTACGGATTGGCACCGGAGGGCACCGACAGTCCCAGGGCAGCAGCTTTCAGAGCTGCAACCGACTTCCCGCCCAGCGGCGAGAGCTTGGAGAGGATTTTGTTCCTCTTGACATGGTCCTGCAGGCGCGCAGAGCACCCCTTGAGGGAGTCCTTCAGCTCCCGGAGCTTGACAGCCTTAGTGGTCATGTCCATGTACATCACCGGCTCTTTCCCGGCGAGCCTAGAGCTGGCACGATGGGGCCTTGCAGCATTGGCCTCAGCCGGAGCCTGCAGCTTCCCAGCGTTGGCAGGCTGGAGCGGCCGCACGCCAACGATGTCCAGTGATGGTCACGGCCGCCGGAGGAGAGGAGCTGGCAGACGTGATCGCAGAGCCGCCCGAGGAGCTCCAAGCGCCAGAACTGGCACAGGAGGAGGGCGGGGAGGACATCGGCGAGGACGGCGGAGCAGGGCAGCGATCCAGCGGGGCGGCGAGGGACGGAGCCCGAGGCGGAGAGCCCAGCGACAGAGGCAGCATCTTCTGCCCCCTGGTCCATGCATGGCGGGAGCGGCATCCTCACCAGCGCCGCCATGGGGGGGCGGTGTCAGTGCCAGCGTCGCGAAAGCCCAGGCGCCCACCACCATGGCGACGCGCCTGACTGGAAAGGCGGCGGCGGCGGGGGCGCAAAGAAGCGCTGGTACACCCCACCCTGCAGCGACCCCTCCAGGGGCCAAATCCTGATGAGCTCCACCTGGATCGGGCGAGCTCCCCACGGCCCCCTCTTGGGCCAGACGTAGTTAGGGATGTCACGGGCATGCTCCACAAGGAGAACGAGCTTGACGGAGGACATGTCTCTGCCCAGGAGACAGACCGGGTCAATTTCCATGACCTCACCAAATTTGGTGAACAAGTCCACGATTCCTTCCGGGGTCACGTGCTCAGCAGCAAGTGGGGAGGCCCGGAGAAGGACGCACACGTTGGCCCTGGTTGGGGTGCGGCCGGCCAGCTCTTCACGTTGGCCCTATGGATTTCTTATAGGAAGAGTTGATTCAATTTTCATATTAATTTATTCTTTTCATTTCTAATATGCATAGAGATTAGAGGTTGAAAACTTCAAATATATCTTTCAACTCTCTATTATGCTTATTGAAACAAACAAGAATATGACCTATAACTTTCTTTACAAGCTTCTCAAACTGGTTTTAACCCTGGCACTGCTAATGTTGAGAGGGTATTTTCTGCAACAACTTTTGAATGACTGTTTAGTTACATTTTTAAGCAGGAATTCTTCTTGCAAGTGAAGGATGATGTCGTCATATCTTGCTTCCAAGCTATGAAAAATCGTACCAACATATTGTAATTTTATTTATTGTTTTGCTGGTTTCTTATCCTTTTGAGATAATATTGCTACAATGGTCGATATGTACTTTTATTTGTGTAAACGACATAGACCAAGCCATTTGCCTTTAAGTTTTGTGTTGGACAAAGTTTTGAACACCCAAAATTAAATTCCTGGATCCGTCCCTGTACAGGACGTCGCTCCCGAAACTACTCCTGATTCCTCTGTCCCGTCGCATCAATGTAACCTCTTATGATTCGCCTTGCAGGAAATGGGTGGCAGCCCAAATCGCGGTGGGGCATCTCCCCGGAGCTGGAGTGAGGCAGACGACGTCTTCACCATGCCCATAGGATCCGAGGCATGGCTCAAGAAGAGAGCAATGGCGTCCACCACGGCACCGCTCTAGTAGGGATCAACGGCGTCGAGCAAGGCTTCACGCAAGAAGGGACCAGCGGCACCAGCGACGATAGTGTCCCACAGTCGTCACGGTACAAGAGGAGGTAAGATCTAAAATCTGAGCATTATTCTTTTTGTGCAGCCACCTTAAGATGTTCATTTTGGTTGCCTACACTTGGAACAGTGTCCCAAGCCACCATGGTTGCAGAGAGCTCGATGGATAGCTTGTCGGTGAGTTCATTTAGCTTGTACTAGTACTAAGAAGCTTCCTCGACAAATTATCTGCATCTTTCTCCATCTGTAGATCAGAGTTGAAACATTGTGTTTTGCTTCTGCTTTAGGTGCGTCCTGGTGATTCAGGCTACGAAGCAGACGTCGGTGGCTACCATGTGCAGGTATTGCGTGGCGGCAGATAGAAGATCCAAGGTGTTCTGGTGCTTGATCATTGTGAGTTTTGATTGTCCGAATGGTTCTGTCAAAAATTAAACGAGGGATGAACGTTTGAACACTGAAAATTTCAGCAAGCTACTGTCAATGGCGATGTTGATCTAGAGGACGGCGACTCTTCTTCCGATGCTGGCTACCAAGCAGTTGAGGAAGGCAACGCCGAGGTGCTGAGCAACAGGTGGTGCAATGGTGATGACGGTTCTGAACATCATGCAGCCGCGGCTGCGCGCTCGGCTGAATTGAGTCCGGATAAGGCGTTAGTTAGCTGCTTGCAATTTGCAAAGATCGTTGTTAGTTAGTTTGGATGAGAATCAAAATCTCACGAGCACCTAGTTCGTCAAGTTGTTCTGTACCAGGATATTTATTTCTGTCTTGTAAGTTGTTGAACTACCAAGATGAAATCCAAATTCTTGTTTGGAATCGAATGTTCAGCAAGCTCAAAATATTCAGTTTGGTTGCTGCACTTGGTAGGCATTAGTCTACACTCTACAGTGAAAGCAAAATCCCTTCCAAAACAATGGCATAATGCCAACCTGAGCACGAATTACTTAGGTGTGCTAAGGCATCAATTCAGATTAGACCGAGCTGGCAAGCCACGCATGGTGAGCTATCTCATTTCGAAATTCTGAAATCTTGCATGCATAGCAGCTGCGGCGGATTGAGCTGATCAGAATTCAAACAGGTCCTCGCCATGGCTGAGCGGCTGAGTGCATGCGCCGCTGCAACCGCCGCTGTTGCGGCTAGCCAGATCCGCCGGTGCTCCTGCTTGGTGATTCAAACGACATCGCCTCCTAGCTAAAGGGCAGTGCGCGCGGCGGGAGCAGGCACGCGGCCGGAGCAAACGCGAGCGGCCGGAACAAATCGAGCGGGAGGAGAGAGCGAGCGAGCGGCGGAAGCGGGCGGCGGAAGCGAGCAGCGGGAGCAGGCGAGAGACAGCAAGAGGCGCGGGGCCGGAGCAACGGGCGGCCGGAGCAGGGGCGGGGCATGCCAAATGGAGAGAAGAAAAGGGGATGGAGAGAAGAAAGTGAGGCCGGAGCAGGGTCTCTCGTGCAACTACTTTCCTACGAGGAGGCAGCGAGTAGGCTAGGCTTTCGCCCGGCGGAACGCAGTTTTTCCACATACTTATGGGGGTCCTTGTCTTATCTAACGGTAGCTATTGTTTTAAGATTCGTGCATGTCACTTTTGCAGTTACAACCTGTACCTGATACACAATAACATCTCTAAAGAGCCGAAGGTGTACAGGTGCACTCAAACCTGGCCAACGGGCCGTGCTTTTTGCGGCCCGGCCCAAAGCACGCCAGCACGGCCCGTTGAAAGCACGGCACAGCACGCCACTAAACGGGCCGTGCCGGCACGTGAAAGGCCTGGGGCCGTGTCTGGGCCGCGACTTCGAGCACGCGGGCCGGCCCGGCACGGCACGTGGACCTGGTAGCCTGTCAAAACACGCGGGCCGGCCTTTTAAGCACTCTTTTTCTTTTTTAGAGATAGAATTTTTTTAATGAGATAGCTACTAATAAAGCTCTATTTTTATCCCATATGAAATATTGCATCATTTTCTATATTTTCCCTATTTTTTTCCTATTTTTCTGATTTTTTTCGACCAATTTTACGTTAAACTCATGTTTAGACGCATGGGCCAAATTTAGGCACACGTGCCTTCGCGTGCCGCGGGCCGGCCCGTTTCCATCCTGTGCCGTGCCCGTGCCTTCTATGCTAGCCCGTAGGCTGGCACGGCACGGCCCGTTATTAAACGTGCCGTCGCGAGCCGGGCCGTGCCTGACACGTGGACTACGTAAACGGGCCGGTGCCGTGCCGGGCCGTCCCGTTGGCCAGGTTTGGGTGCACTTCTATTCTGTCTCTTCAGAAATCACACCACCTCCTCTCTCTTCTCTGAGCGACATCCTCTCTCTCAACATTTCCCCTCCATTGTTGTCTACTCCTGCCACCGTCTCTCTCATCGGCTGAAATGAGCTTCTGTCCGGAGACCTGTTGTTCACCGCAGCCGTCCCTATGCTCAAATACCACCGGATCCGGCGGCCGCCGGATGAGCTTCTGGCCGGTGACCCGATCTCCAATGCGGCCGTCCTCAAGCTCGAGTCTAACCAGATCCGGCGGCGGCTGGATGAACTTTCGGCCGGGGACCTGTCCTCGACCACGGATCTGGTCGTCCCCAAGACTGGAGCGCCGCCACGCTGCCGCCCTGTTTGGATCCGGATATTCTCATGGATGGATCCCCACTATGCCTTCTTCGTCGCGCATCTGTTCTAGTGGAACCTCAGCCGACCAGCTCCGGCAGCGGTGCCTACCCTCGTCCTCCGCCTCTTCCACCTTTCATGGCACCGGCGAACGCACATCGGAGCTTGGGTTCACGGCCACCACAACCGCGAGCTGGACGACACGACGGCCATGCTTGCCGGGCGTTCCGCTAGGACCTGCTTCTCGTCGGGAGCTATTCGGCCTAATTAGCTGTGCTTTGGAATACTAATTGCCAAAACGGAATCCTAATAAGCCGTGTTTTGGATTCTTGCCAAAACAGATTGTACTAAATGCTAGCATATTTTCATTGATGGTCAAATTGATTGTAATTGCTGTAGCATAATTTCCTTTGATGGCCGAAACAGATCCAAATTACTAGTAGCATGTTTCCGCTGATGGCAAAAAGAAAACATATTCTCAGAATGTGATTATGTTATGTCAAAATATGGGCTATACTGTGCACAAGAAAGTTAAAAGAAAACATATCCTCATAAAAATGACATATTAAATTAAAATATGGGGTATATTATGCAAAAAAAGTAGGGACTGGAAGATTTGAAATTGATATGATTGAGGGGGCTATCTAACATGTTTTGAAGCCCGCACACGGATCTCAAAGCAATATTGGATGGCCCAAGATAAGACCGAGACCCACATGAGTATGCGGTTTTACTTTTTCGTTCCCGAGAATTAGGCGCGTACGACCCGGAAGCACACCTGCTTTTCTCAACTGGCAAGGTCGAAAAATGGTTTTCACTGTTTTCCTCTTGCGCCTTTTTTTCGAATCTCAAAGCACCTAGAGGAAATGGACGCAGGAGATAGCTCATGTACCCATTGGTGCTAGCACAACTGTATTTCTGGTTTTTTTTACAATTTAATTTTTTTTCTGAATTTTCTAGAAGATTTTTAAAAATTCTAAAATTAAACGCATATATCCACATATATCCACATATCTACATATATCCACGTACGAGGCGAATTTTATGCCTATGGGGATAGTTGTACACATCCTTAGAGCCGTTTGATGTGGTTCCGCGATCTGTGTAACCGTTAACATCCGTTAGCGTGTCCGTTAACATCCATTAGCGTGTCCGTTTAGTACTCCCGCCGTTCTAAAATGTAAGGCGCCTAAGAATTAGTCAAAAAGTTAACATTATCTAAATTTGACCATGATTATACACAAAAATATAAACATTTATAATACTGAATCGATGTCAATAGATTCACCATAAAGATTTTTTTTAATATTTCCATTCAAATATTGTAGATATAGATATTTATTTGGTCAAAGTTAGTAAACTTTGATTTTTGACTAATCCTTAGATGTCTTAGCTAGTATACAGAAAGTAACCGTGCCATGTTTCGTTTTATAACAACAAAAATGCGGTAAAAAATTTCACGGGCGGTGGTGAGAACCGTTCTCGTCCTTTAGAGCATCTCCACCGGCGGCCCCAAAACGTCTCCTAAAAACGCGGCCGACGCGAATTTTGGGCTCGGGGCCGAAAACCGGCCCGCATCGGCGCCCCCAAAATCAAGTCGGCGCGTGGGCGAGCTCAATAAATGAGTCGGCGCTCCCGTGTCGGCCCCTGTGCGGCAAGATCCTATCGGGAGCGCCGGAAGCTCGCGGCAGCGCCAATCCGACGTCCGGGGCCTCCTGCCAGCGACACCACTGCTTTCCCGCCGGTTTTCCCCATATCCCTCCATTTTCCCCACCAAACCCGCCATTTCCCGCAGCTCCCCGCCGGTTCACGCCCAGAGCACCCCCGCGCCGCCGCCTCATCTCCCCGATCCCTACCCGCCGCCTCTCACCCTCGATGTCACCACCCCTGGCCAGAACCATGCCACCAAAGAAGGCGCCACATTGGTGAGAACGCGATGATACAAATGAACCGCAATGAAGGCGCCATCTCTCATAGGTGGAGTGTGATCAAAACCATGTGCAACAAGTTTCATGGCAATCTTGAAACCGTGCGCAATAGGAACCAAAGTGGGAAGAGTGCAATGGATCTAGTAAGTTTCTTGATGCTATGCTTGCTATGGATATATTGTGTTCATTTTATGTTTGCTATGCTTGCTATGTTTGCAATGCTTGATATGGATATATTGTGTTCATTTATGCTTGTTATGCTTGCTATGGATATATTGTGCTAATTTATGCTTTCTATGTTTGCAATGCTTGCTATGGATATATTGTGTTCATTTATGTTTGCTATGGATATATTGTGTTCATTTTATGTTTGCTATGCTTGTAGTTGCTCGATGCTCTCAAAATGTACAAAAGGGAGAATGACGACAAAGAATTCACCATGATGCATTGTTTCCAAAAACTCGAAGGTTGCAATAAATGGGATCGTGTTCGGCGCACACTCAATGAAGGCAAGACCGGTGAAGAAGGGGCAACTCCGGCGGCGCCTTCCTCCGAGGGACGCCCTACTAGGACCAAGAAGGCCAAGGCAGATAGGAATGCTGGCTCATTCGGCGGTGGATTCGAGGCCAGCGTCGGCATGTTTGTGGATTCCATGAACGCCAACTCCAAGGAGCTATATGATAGGTCCGATGCAAGGTGGATGGAGATAAAAGAAACTCAAAAGGAGAAGTTGGCGATTGAGAGGGAGAGGGTCCTAGCCGCCAAGATAGAAGCCGAAGCTACCTTTATCAAGGCCAAAAATAATGCAAAGAGCTTTGAGTTGACCAAGATGGTGGAGGAAGCCAAGATCTTGTCGATGCCATTGGAGGGCATGGATCCATTGACCAAGGCATGGTACATGATGATCCGTGATCGCATCGCGAAGGAGTTCATGAGTGCCCACGAGCCGGCGGTGGAGGAGCCGTGGGTTGTGCAACCAGATGTGGAGGAGCCGCCGGTGGTGCCGCAGGGGGTGGAGGTGGAGGAGGTCGACGACGAGGTGGAGGAGGTGCCGTCATCTCTTTGAGCACTTCATGAGCCTTCGATGCATCTTTTTGGCAGCCGTGTGTTTACGGTGAATTGGTTACCCGGAGTGGGACCAATGCATAAACTTTAATTTAGCATGTAATCTATTGAATCTCGTATTTGAAACTTCAAATGCAATACATATCAATTTTTGCATTTTTCTATATGTTTGACATTTTTTGGGGGCCGGTGTTTTGGGGCCGGCGGTGTGGGAGCCCGACCCCAAAATTTTAGGAGGGCCTGCCGGCGCCCCCAAAACGGCACATCTGGCGCCCTGCCGGCCACCATTTTGGGGCCGTCGGTGGAGATGCTCTTAGTAACAATCCTACAGGCTGTGCGGCCCGTCCCATGGCTCCGTTCTTTCGCGCCGGCGGACCCGACCTCCAGTCCACCAGGACCAGGTCGTGGTCGCCCTGCCTCCTCCCCATTTTCCTACCAGCGCCGCCCGTGGAGGGCCTCACGGAACAGATCAGCCCCGCTTGCCTGACCCCCAAGTGCAGGTTGAGGCGGTCGTGCTCACCACGTCGCCTCCCCGTTCTCTTGACGGCGCCGCCCCGCGGGGAGCGACACGTCCCCTGCACCAGTTTGCCGGCCGACGACCGCACCAGTTCCGGCCCGCCTCGTCCTGCATCAGATGCCCCAACGGCTTCCTTCCTTCAGCCACCACGCTCGTTCGTACCGCTGCTTTCCCCGGGTTCGTCGGGCCAGAAGGCGAGGAGGAAGACTTGGCCAATTGTGCAGCTGGCGGCGACCACCGCATCTTCGAGCTCCACCTAGTTCATGCGGTGGCCAGTCGCCATCAGTCGCGATAAACTTTAACATGACCTTTGCTAAAACCTTATTTTGGGTAGAGGTACAAGAGTTAAAGGAGAGAAAAGTGAGGTATAACATTGATATTATCATATCATCTCATGAACCAATACTTATTATTACCATGAACATCATGGTATTCATTTAACTTAAATCCATGAACTCTATATATCATAAAGTAATTCAATACAAGTCTTATCTTCAAATACTTACCTATCTTTGATTCTCAAATATCAATCTATCCTTCTTCTAAAAAAGAAGATAGAAACCATATCCATTTAGTGTTATTCTCATCTGATGGAATAGAACCCTAGAGTATAATATTGGAACTTAGAAGTAGGAGAGGATAATCTAATACCAAATTAATCAGAAGAGTAATACCAACTTCAGGTGAGAAGTAAATCACAGGGAGATTAGAATCATCCCTAGGAGGTTAACCTAATACCTATGGAGTAAGAAGTGGAATAGATTATATGTGAATATCACAAAGGGGAGATCATATCCTTAATCTCAGGAGGTAGGTACAACCAAGAGATAATCCTTAGATAAAAGGAGTAGATTAAAGACAAGGATGAACCTTAGTAGGAATGTGGATTATGAGTAGTGAAGTATCCTAAACTTAGAAGTTAACCTTTAGGATAATGTATTGGTTGGACCCACTAGATCTCAAGGAGGAGTATTCGTGGTAGTATTGATCCTAAAACCGTGAGAAGGATTTTATGAAGGAAGTTTAGTTGCACAGACTATGGGAGTTGATGAAGGAAATAAGATGATCATGACAAGTACATGATTATACTGGTTGGAGGAAGGTAGTTAGGTTATCTGCGTAACCTAATGTGATAAGCAGATATCATCCTAAAACCAAGGGTGGAGAAGGAAACCAACTGGAGCATATCTCAACTAGGAAATATCCATTCTTATGGAAGCCATACGGAAACCTTGATATGTGCACAAGTTCTCATTAAGTAAAGTAGTTAGACAGAGGTGGTGGAAGTGATCATATGCCTACACCATAGATTCCCATTTAGGCTAAAGCCTACATCACATTCATCTCATTCTAGGAGTAAGTACTATCTTCTTGAAAGAGAGTATAACCATCTATCAATCTCCATACCCTCTATTCATCCATCTGAAACATTGTTCTATAATTCAAAAATACAACTTATGCATCACTTTGTGATCATAAGCCATGTCTACTCTCCTGCCCTAACCTTAAATTCAAGAATTGTGTTCCAACCACAATTCTTATAAGATAAGACAACCCAGTCTTTTACCTAGTGATCAAACCCATACAAAGGTGTACTTTGATCATGGTCTCAAACCACTAAAGCCTTGCCTATGAGATTTCATGATCTATCCTTATATAATAAAGGTAAACAATCTAGAAATCACCCTATACAAGTTATTTCCCTTATATTATCCAAACCAATGATCCGGTATATCACTATAAAAATATCCAAGTCCTATTGAAATATTTCAAACCCTAAAAATATGATGCCACAGAAATCATGTATATTAATATCCTATTTAAATCCTAACTACTTACAAATAGTAAAATGTGCTATTGCCCATATAAGACCCTCTAATACAATACATTGTACCAATAGAACATTAGTTATATTTTATAAAGATTCCAAGTACAATGTTCCTGCAAAAACAGATTCAAAATCAAATTAGGAATTCAAAACCTTAACTAGATAGTAGAAAAAGAAAAAGGAAATTAATCAGAAAAAACGTTAAAGAACTTACATGGCCGTAGTCTAGCAGCCATAGCCCAACCCGCACGGCCCACTAGCAAGCGGCCCAGATACCGCTTCGTCATCGTCTTCCTCGAGATGACAAGCAGCTCGGTGGAGCTCGCTCCGTCGCCAGATGCACCGAACACCGTCGGCCGCGCCAAGATTCGAGCCGCCGCCCGCGCTGCCTATAAAAGGATCATCCGCTGCCGGGAAACCCTAGGACCTCACCTCCCTTCTCTCTCTCAAGCTTTTCTCGCAGATGACTGGAACCCATGCTCCGGTGAAGTTCGTCGCCGCTGATTGAAGCTATATAGGCTGCGCCGAATAGCTCAGGATCTCCACCGTGCCTCCAGTAGCCTCCATATCAAAGGAATCAAGCCGAGGTGTCCTGAATCGGTCGAATTTCCCCGTTTCCTTTCGCAGATGTTCGCCGTTCGCCGGAATCGGCGAAACCGAGCTCGCCTCCGTCGACAATCATCGCTGTCGACCATATAGGAAGAGCCACAGTGAGCTAGCGCTTCTCCTGAGCATCATCTTGCTTTCCCTAGTGGTCTATAGCTCGCTGACGAGGGTTAACTCGACAAATGTCCTAGATGAAGGACTTAGGATCGGGGGAAGAGGGCGTCGGATGAACTCGAAGGTAAAGGTCAGTCAAACAAGGCGTGGTTATGCGTGTATCAAGAATAAGCATGGTATTCAATTGGCTTAGTCTCAATCTATCCCTGGCCAGCCTCTCCTAGCCCCTATATATAGGTGGCCAGGTCCCAAGAAACCGGTCGGGTTCAACACAAATTACAATGTCCGTATACAATATCATCTCTTATTTCGA
The DNA here is from genome assembly GCA_007115705.1 of Dactylis glomerata. Lineage (NCBI taxonomy): Eukaryota > Viridiplantae > Streptophyta > Magnoliopsida > Poales > Poaceae > Dactylis > Dactylis glomerata. The sequence continues at coordinate 1,253,682 of QXEO01000096.1, forward strand.
CTATGACTATTCTTGGGCCTAGCTAAACGGGCCTCAGGGGTACAAAGATAATGGGCTCTATTAGCTATACCCTTGTCAGTAGCCCCTGAGATTCTACCAGAATTATAAATTCGGGTTGAATCTCAAATCTTCATATCTTCGACTTGATCAATCTTTGACTTCTTCTTTTCCCTGTACTCATTTAAACAACTTACATTATATTATTTCTCAAGGGGATTTTGGTCAACAAGCCTGGCATCTTTGACGGATCTAGAGGCTAATTAACTGCCGGAGCAGATACTTGTTACCTACTTCAAACTCAATACCCTGGACTTGAGTCTGGTACCTGGTCTAACCCAATCTTTTGCCGCATTTAGGACTTACAAAGAAAGGGTTCCAGTAATTCTTAGAATACCCAGTGTGTCCACCGGGATTTTTCTTTGCATCGTAGATACGGAAAATTACTAGCAGAGCGCATTCAGGTGCATATACTAGGCCATGCAGGACGGATCCTGAGGTCTTACCTTCATGATCTTTTATGATCATGACATTCAAACTTTCATCACGATGACTAAGCCCGAGAATCATGAATTTTACTGTAAGCCTTGTGTTGTGGCGGTGTGTGATGGTGTAAATCACCATCCAGTTGGGAACCCCAAGAGGAAGGTTTGATGAGTACAGCGGCGAGTTTTCCCTCAGTAAGAAACCAAGGTTTGTCAGTCCAGGAAAAAGCCAAACTGAAGAAGGTGATGCTTGCTAGCTTAGTGACACTCCAACAAGGGCGCCGTTTACGACACTTGTTAGCGCGTCTTCAACCAGAAGCAACGCGGAACCTGCACACAACACAACCAAATACTTTGCTCTCAACTTACAATGAGGTTGTCAATCTCACCGGTTTGCTATAAACAAAGGTATGAGCATATCGAGTGGAAAGCAATAGTAATATGCGAGTAAAGTAAACAGTGCGAGTAAAGTAAATAGGTGATAGCAATATAAAGGAAATTGGACCAGGGTCCACAGTTCACTAGTGGTGTCTCTCCATAAAATAAATAACAACATGCTGGGTGAACAAATTACAGTTGGGCAATTGATAGAATAAAGATAACGTACATATGTCGAGAGGATCACTATGAGATTTACTCTGGGCATTACAACAAAATACATAGATTGCCATCCAACTGCATTTATGACTAATAATCCACTCGCGGGGATATCGTTCAAACACCCCTCGAGTATTAAGTTGCGAACAACAGATAACTGCATTAAGCAAAGTGTGTAATGTAAACAAAGCATATGTCCTTGGACATAAGAATGTTGTTTTCTTCCTAGTGGCAACAACACATCTATAACCTTAGAGGTTTCTGTCACTCCCCCAGATTAAATAGAGGCATGAATCCAACTATCAAGCATAAATACCCCCTCTTGGAGTCACTAGTATCTACTCGGCCAAGATAGCTACTAACAACGGAGAGCATGCAAGATCATAAATAACATAGAGATAACATAAGATAATATTCAACACATCAACTCAATCATAACACCAATATTCATCGAATCCCAACAAACACAACATGTAGAATTACATAACGGTGATCTCGATCATGTAAGGCAGCTCATGAGATCTAAACATGAAGCACATAGTGGAGAAGACAACCATCTAGCTACTGCTATGGACCCATAGTCCAAGGTAGACTACTCACTCATCGCGCTGGAGGCAAGCATGGCGATGAAGAAGACCTCCGGTGGCGATTCCCCTCTATGGCAGGGTGTTGGGAAGAGCTTCTGGACCCTCCCGATCTCGGGTCGACGACGGCGGTGGATCGCGATGTGTTTCTGGAAAATTGATCGAGTACTTAGGTTTTTTTTTCCGTCGGGGGGTCTTTATAGGCGAAGGGGCATCGTCAGAAGTGGACCGAGGCGGCCTCACACATAGGGGGCGCGGCCAGGGGCTGGGACACGCCGCCCTATTGTGTGGCCGGTTCGTGGCCCCTCTCTGTCTCCTCTTCGGTCCTCTGGAAGCTTCGGTAAATGATGGCTATGATAGCAACAGGCAGTCCTTGTGCGTGGTGAATGAATGACCAGCCCGTTGGGAACCCCAAGAGGAAGGTATGAAGAGTGCAGCAGCAAGTTTTCCCTCAGTTAAGAAACCAAGGTATATCGAACAGGAGAAGGGAGACGGTGACGACTGAAGGTGTTTGTGGAACCTGCACACACACAAACAAATACTTTGCTCCCAACTTGCGATGAGGTTGTCAATCTCACCGGTTTGCTTGAAACAAAGGTTATGAGTGTATCGAGTGGAAAACAGTAGTAAAATGCTAGTAAAGTAAATAGTGCGGGAAAAGTAAACAGGTGATTGCAATATGATTAAAATAGGACCGGGGTCCACAGTTCACTAGTGGTGTCTCTCCATAGATAAATAACATGCTGGGTAAACAAATTACAGTTGGGCAATTGATAGAATAAAGATAACGTGATATGTCAAGAAGATCACTATGAGATTCACTCTGGGCATTACAACAAAATACATAGACCGCCATCCAACTGCATCTATGACTAATAATCCACCCTCGGGGATATCATCCGAACACCCCAAAAGTATTAAGTTGCGAACAACAGATAATTGCATTAAGCAAAGTGTGTAATGTAAACAAAGCATATGCCCTTGAGCATATGAATGTTGTTTTCTCCCTAGTAGCAAAAGCACATCTACCACCTTAGAGGTTTCTGTCACTCCCCCAGGTGAAATAGAGACATGAACCCACTATCGAGCATAAATACCCCCTCTTGGAGTCACTAGCAACTACTCGGCCAAGATAGCCACTAACAACGGAGAGCATGCAAGATCATAAACAACATAGAGATAATAAAAGATATAATTCAGTACAACAACTTAATCATAAACACCAATATTCATCGGATCCCAACAAACCAACATCATAGAATTACATAACGGTGATCTCAATCATGTAGGGCAGCTCATGAGATCTAAACATGAAGCACATGGTGGAGAAGACAACCATCTAGCTACTACTATGGACCCATAGTCCAAGGTAGACTACTCACTCATCGCTCCGGAGGCAAGCATGGCGATGAAGAAGACCTCCAGTGGCGATTCCCCTCTCCGGCAGGGTGCCGGGAAGAGCTTCTGGACCCTCCCGATCTTCGGGTCGACGGCGGCGGCGGATCGCGATGTATTCTGGAAAACTGATCGGGGGTTTTAGGTTTTTCTCGTCAGGGGGTATATGTAGGCGAAAGGAGGCTGTCAGAGGGGGTCCCACGCCCCCTCACACGGGGCTGGCGTGGCCAGGGGGGTGGCCGCACCGCCCCTGTGTCTGGGGCCCACGTGGCCCCTCTCCGTCAGGTCTTCGGATGTTTGGGAGCTCCCCGGTGAAATATGACTTCAGGAACTTGTTTCGTCCAATTCCGAGAATATTTCCTGTGTATCACTTCTGAAACACAAAAACAGCAGAAAACAGGAAACTGGCACTGTGGCACTTCGTTAATAGGTTAGTTCCGGAAAATGTATAAAAATGCCACTAAGTGTAACGAAACAATAGGCAAATGGTGTAAAACAAAGCATGGAGCATCAAAAATTATAGATACGTTTGAGACGTATCAAGCATCCCCAAGCTTAACTCCTGCTCGTCCTCGAGTAGGTAAGTGATAACAAAAGAATAATTTTTGAGGTGACATGCACCTACACAATCTTGATCATATATGTAAGCATTGGTGAACTGGGATCAATAGAACTTAAAACATGGGCATGAAAGATATAATCATGACAATAAGAACTTAGCAACCATGTTGTAAACATGCAAATGAACACAAACAAAAGATCATGATAATGAAACAATGAAAGTCAAACGAGTGTTCAAATCATAAGGAAAAACATACAAATGGTTTTCAGCTTGTCCTTCAAAGAGAGCAAAACATAAATGCATAGGACACCTCAAAGTTTAAGAGGGCGACTAGATACAAATAATTTAAGAACAAGTGAAACCAACAATATGAGTCAATCAATGAACCTTGGGACAATGCATATCACACTAAGAATGACAACTATGCTCTCTTAATGGTGCATAAAGAAAGAAGGTGGTGACTCAACATAAAAGTAGAAGAAAGGCCCTTCGCAGAGGGAAGCAGTGATTTAAACATGTGCTAGAGCTTTTCATTTGTAAAACAGAGATAAAACTTGATTTTGAGAGGTGGTTGTCTTTGTCAACGACTGGCAATGGGGTTCTTACTATCTTCCATACAAAAATAAAGCAAGTTTTTGAGAGAGAGATTGGCACTTCGTGCTCTTTTTATGAAACTTGGCACTCCTCCCCACCTTTCCTTTCACATACCATGGCTAACCGATTCCATCGGGTGCCCACCAACATTCACATTCTTTGGAGGAGTGCCTTTTTCTTTCTTTTTTCCTTTTTTTTTGGAATAAACAATATGGAAGATAGCAAATCCGACCACTACGTCCCCATGAGCTGAAAACAATGTCACAAAACGAGAAGTATTTTGAAGGTTTTTGAAAGGTAGCACACGAAAATTTTACTTTGGAATGGCTTACAAATACCATGCATAGGAATTTATAGTGGACACAATGGCAAACTTGGCTTTTAGGAGTTGGATGCACGAGTAGAGCTCATACTCAGTACAAGGTGAGGGCTAGCAAAAGACTGGGAGCGACCAACTAAGAGAGCAGTAATGGCCATAATCATGCAAAGCGACAAAGCGACATTAAAAGAAGCATACGATGGCATCAAAAGTCAAAAACTAAATGATCATGAAGGCTAATGGCGACTTTGGAAGAGTCTAACATGTGTGAGCATGCGCCAAGTCAACCCAAATAAAGCATCAAGGAGAAAACCAAAATAATGCTTCCATACAATAAAAACAATGCATGATTTTTTCAAAGGCTCATTAAGCAATCTCAGTTATTTGAGACAAGTCATGCTACAGCAAAACCACTAAGCATACTATCAAAAAGACATCAAGCATGACATGAAAAAGCCTAAGCCGCAGTCTACACAAGCTCCTTCTTGTACCACTATTTTGCACAAAGCTTTTTCTCTTTTCCAACACCATTTGAAATTTTTATAAACACCTCTTTTGATGAAAACCAATGAAGAGCAGAGGCAAAAATACACCTTGATGAAAAGATATGACAAGATCTGAATGCATATCAAGGCGAAAACGAAAACCAAAAGCAGTAGCAGAAAAACTAGAATGCTCGATTTATAAGAGTGAAAACTAGAGCATTCTTTGCAAATGAAAACGAGTACATCTCCTCCAAAGGAAATTTGTTGGGTTCCAACCATTTATTGCAGCAAACAAACAAACTAAACAAACTAAGAAAACTAAAACAACTGACGCTTCAAGAAAAACACATAGTGCATGAAGCAATAAAAATATAGTGTTTTGAAAGGTGACCTGATTTTTGCCGATGAAGAAGGGGTGCCTTGGGGGCATCCCCAAGCTTTGACGCTTGTACTTCTTGGATATTTCTTGGGGTGATGCATGGGCATCCCCAAGCTTGAGCTTTTGTCCATTCTTCAACTCATCTCGTCATTCTCCAATCCCTACACTTGAAAACTTCCTTCATACAAAACTAAACACAATTCTATTAGCAACATTAGTGCAAGCATAAAATATATTCAACCTCTTTTAACTTCAGGTTTCAACCCAAAACCACCACATATAAAGTATATACTACTGTAGCAACTTCCACAAGAGTTCCATGATAAAAAAGAACTCGAAAGAAAGCGATAAAGTGGCAAAAACAAATATTGGCAGAAATCTGTCAAAACTGGACAGCTGATAATGGACGAATTTTTGAGGGATTTTCCGCTGCTCAAATCAAAAAGTGTTCAACTAAGAAAAGTTTGGATATAACCTGGGGCATATGCACAAGAAATCGCAGGTCCAAAAGATAAACAGAGAATTTTCAGGAATTTTTACGGTGCAGCACCGAAAACAGTTTCAGGACAGCAATAACCCAAATCTTTACCTCACTCAAATTAGAGGCTTCTCTTGGCACAAAAACGAAATAAACAAGATAAGGAGCGGTCATTACAGTAGTAATGACTTCCAAGACTCAAATAAAAGAAAAAGTACTGAAAAGAAAACATTGGGTTATCTCCCAAGAGTGCTTTTCTTTAACGCCTTTGAGCTAGGCGTAGAAAAGTTGAGAAGATGCTCATATAAGAAATATGAATTGAAGTAAAAGAGAGCTTCAAGGAGAAAATATAAAACACATTTAAGTCTAACCCACTTCCTATGCATAGGAATCTTGTAAGAAAATAAATCAAAGAAGCGCATAGCCACAAGTATGGGTAGATAAAACAAGAGCAATTTCAGAACTTTCAATAAAAAGAGAGGTGTTTTAGTAACATAAGAATCCCAACAACCATATTTTCCTCTCTCATAATAATTTTCAGTAGCATCATGAACAAACTCAACAATATAAATATCACACTCACCCTCCTTTGTTAAGCATGGAGGGCGATCAAATAAGGTATTAGTTAAAGAGTTACTCTTATTGGGAGGTAGACATGGGTAACTCCATTCTTCCTCCTCTTGATCATCACTCTCCTCCTCTTTTTCATCCAATGAGCTTCCAATTTCTTCTTCCATAGGCTCCTTCAAGGCATTAGTCTCTTCCGTTGGAGAGCATCTATTAAGATATTTAAGAATATAGCCATTTCCTTCCTTGTAATTATCAAAGCAAAATGTGAGTATATCATAAACCTCATATTTATAAGGTGCATCATCCGTATTTTCAAGCAAATAAGCAAGTTCGAATGCACCCTTCCAAGCAATAAATTCTTCAATTTGTTCCACATCATAAAAGTCATAATTTCCATTAATATAAGAAGATATGGTAACATCATCAGTATACTCACATTGAAAAGGGAGGTGTTTATACCTCCTACAGCAACAAGATTCATCAAAGCAATAAGTAACATTATAAGTAGAGCACACATTTCTAGCAATGATATATAATCTATTGATTTGTTCCCATAAGTGTTTCCCTTTTTGTGACAAGCGGTGTTCATCATAATAATTTTGCTGCTCTTCCGTGAACCCACCTTGCCAAAAAGATTTAGTTTCAAAGAAACCACCCATTGATAGAAAGCATGATAAAGCAAGACAAGTAAAAACAACTACAAAGGATTCTAATTTTTTTGGGTTTTTGATATAAAACAATGCAGGTAAAATAAATAAAGTAAAGCAAAACAAATAACAAAGTAAAGAATGTGTGTGCGAAGAACTCCCCTCGCAGAAGTCTTCTCTCTTCCCCGGCAACGGCGCCAGAAAAAGTGCTGATGGCTATGATAGCAACAGGCAGTCCTTGTGCGTGGTGAATGAATGACCAGCCCGTTGGGAACCCCAAGAGGAAGGTATGAAGAGTGCAGCAGCAAGTTTTCCCTCAGTTAAGAAACCAAGGTATATCGAACAGGAGAAGGGAGACAGTGACGACTGAAGGTGTTTGTGGAACCTGCACACACACAAACAAATACTTTGCTCCCAACTTGCGATGAGGTTGTCAATCTCACCGGTTTGCTTGAAACAAAGGTTATGAGTGTATCGAGTGGAAAACAGTAGTAAAATGCTAGTAAAGTAAACAGTGCGGGAAAAGTAAACAGGTGATTGCAATATGATTAAAATAGGACCAGGGTCCACAGTTCACTAGTGGTGTCTCTCCATAGATAAATAACATGCTAGGTAAACAAATTATAGTTGGGCAATTGATAGAATAAAGATAACGTGATATGTCAAGAAGATCACTATGAGATTCACTCTGGGCATTACAACAAAATACATAGACCGCCATCCAACTGCATCTATGACTAATAATCCACCCTCGGGGATATCATTCGAACACCCCAAAAGTATTAAGTTGCGAACAACAGATAATTGCATTAAGCAAAGTGTGTAATGTAAACAAAGCATATGCCCTTGAGCATATGAATGTTGTTTTCTCCCTAGTAGCAAAAGCACATCTACCACCTTAGAGGTTTCTGTCACTCCCCCAGGTGAAATAGAGACATGAACCCACTATCGAGCATAAATACCCCCTCTTGGAGTCACTAGCAACTACTCGGCCAAGATAGCCACTAACAACGGAGAGCATGCAAGATCATAAACAACATAGAGATAACAAAAGATATAATTCAGTACAGCAACTTAATCATAAACACCAATATTCATCGGATCCCAACAAACCAACATCATAGAATTACATAACGGTGATCTCAATCATGTAGGGCAGCTCATGAGATCTAAACATGAAGCACATGGTGGAGAAGACAACCATCTAGCTACTGCTATGGACCCATAGTCCAAGGTAGACTACTCACTCATCGCTCCGGAGGCAAGCATGGCGATGAAGAAGACCTCCGGTGGCGATTCCCCTCTCCGGCAGGGTGCCGGGAAGAGCTTCTGGACCCTCCCGATCTCCGGGTCGACGGCGGCGGCGGATCGCGATGTATTCTGGAAAACTGATCGGGGGTTTTAGGTTTTTCTCGTCAGGGGGTATATGTAGGCGAAAGGAGGCTGTCAGAGGGGGTCCCACGCCCCCTCACACGGGGCTGGCGCGGCTAGGGGGGTGGCCGTGCCGCCCCTGTGTCTGGGGCCCACGTGGCCCCTCTCCGTCAGGTCTTCGGATGTTTGGGAGCTCCCCGGTGAAATATGACTTCAGGAACTTGTTTCGTCCAATTCCGAGAATATTTCCTGTGTATCACTTCTGAAACACAAAAACAGCTGAAAACAGGAAACTGGCACTGTGGCACTTCGTTAATAGGTTAGTTCCGGAAAATGTATAAAAATGCCACTAAGTGTAACGAAACAATAGGCAAATGGTGTAAAACAAAGCATGGAGCATCAAAAATTATAGATACGTTTGAGACGTATCAGTAAATTTCTGGATGTTTGGCTTTTGTTTTGTCTAATTCCGAGAATATTTCCTGTGTAACTTTTCTGAAACACAAAAACAACAGAAAACAGGGAACTGGCACTGTGGCATCTCGTTAATAGGTTAGTTCCGGAAAATGTATAAAAACGCCTCAAAGTGTAATGAAACACTAAGCAAATGGTGTAAAAATAAGCATGGAGCATCAAAAATTATAGATACGTTGGAGACGTATCAGCATCCCCAAGCTTAACTCTTGCTCATCCTCGAGTAGGTAAGTGATAACAAAGAAATAATTTTTGAGGTGACATGCACCTACACAATCTTGACCATATATGTAAGCGTTGTGCGCTGGGATCAAAAGAACTTAAAATATGGGCATGAAAGATATAATCTTGATAGAAGAAACTTAGCAACCATGTTATAACATGAAAAAGAACACAAATGAAAGATCATGAAAATGAAACAATGAAAGTCAAACGTATGTTCAAATTATAAGGAAAAACATAGCAAATGGTTTTCAGCTTGTCCTTCATGGAATAGCAAAACATAAATGCATAGGACACCTTCAAGTTTAAAAGGGCGACTAGATATAAATAATTTAAGAACAAGTGAAACCAACATCATGAATCAATCAATGAAAACTTTGGGATAATGCACATTATACTCATAATGACAACTATGCTCTCTTAAACGGTGCATAAAGATAGAAGGTGGTGACTCAACATAAAAGTAAAAGAAAGGCCCTTCGCGAAGGGAAACAATGATTGCAAGTTTTATAAACCTTCAAAAATTATGGTACTTACTAGCTTTAGCTCTCATTGCCCCCATCATAAGCATCTTGAATGGTTAAAGTTAATGCGAATACACTTATGATGCATATGCTTGACAAATCATAAGTTGAAAACCTTGTGTCCCGTGAAGTACGAATACCCAAACCTCATGCTACTCGACTTAGAGTCCCAAGCAAGCTCTTGTCATTGTAAATATATGTGTATCATCGAGAACCGCCAATGGGGTACCTCCTGCCCGATGATATGGAACAAGCCCATATCAAAATGACAAGACAAACAGACAATGAACACCTCGACATCTCTTTTATTTACCATTGGTATAGATTTTTATTGTGAGATGCGTCGTCGAATGTCCACTATGGGCATGCTGTAAATTTCCACCATGAATTATGCATGGCTTAGATTAGCGGCCCAGGTGTCGTCGTGGTGAAACAACATATGCCATAGGATGGCTTAAATGGGGGCCGAACTAGATGCTGGAGGATTCGGGAGAGGGGAACGAGCTAAAAAGCACGACAGAAAGAGACACTGACCTACCCAGGTTCGGGGCTCTCGTAAGGAGATAACACCCCTACTCCTGCTCTACTGATTGTATATTTGGGTCGATGTAGTACACAACAATGGTGCTTCCAAGTTCTCTGCTAGAGAAGGAAGATGAACTGCTAAGTGTAGGAACACAGAGTGACCAACCCTTTACCAGGGCTCCCTATGCCACCTTATATAGTGGTGGCCAGGGTTACAACGGTCATACAAGACCACAAGACACGGGCTACACTCCAAACAGGAGCTGGTGACGATGGCAGAGACCCTTGACTTCGCCCCTGATTGCTCTCGATGGGACGCCATATCCCTGTACCTTGTACCTCTTGAACTGTGGCCTTACCTCTGTGCGGTGAGCTCGTACTTGTGCACAGTGAGGGTAGGTAACCTCCACTGTGCACCCTGCCATCTTACTCTGCTACCATGCTTGGATGTTTTCTTCCTTGATTGTAGGGATGTGACACCTTGGTTGACTTAAGTATCCCGGATATGACCGTTGGCCATACCCAGGACATATATGCCGGACCAACGACCTACGAGGGTCGGGTAATCCGGCCTCCCCTGCTCCTGCACAACACACCAAATGGTTAGGCCGGCATATCTAAGTATATGCCGGCACACATATACCAGTATTCCGGCTATACCGGCATATCCAAGTATTAGCCGGGATACACACATATGCCGGCCTGGCCGATGCTCTTATATTCCGGCCAGGCCCTTTCTTGATAACTCGGCATAAGTCAACCATAGACTTTGTGTCTTTCTAGTCTCTTGACCCTACCGGGGGTTATCCCCCCGACACTAGTCCCCGAAGCTGCCGAGGTTCCCCAGTCATAGCTGTGGAGCCTCGACAGGTTCAACATACCTTTCTTCATTATGTCCCGGTGATCAGATTATATCCCGGCCTCTGTTCCTGTTCCAAAACTTATTCCGGCCGGTCCCGAGGGTATTCCGGACGGAACATATACATCGGGCAGTTAATCCGACATATAGAAGAGTCTTCCTCGAGAAGCCATGCCTGACAGCTTTGCATCGAAACTTGTAACTGTCCTGCCACCTCGAACGGTCACCCACGATGCGACGGTTCACAGTGCAGTTACTCCTTGCCATCATTGCGTCATGGCACGGTTACCGGAACCGCCGCCCCACTCTGTGCCGCCACGTGGCGACTCTCTGCAGGAACGGTCGGGGGAGTGGAACACTACCCACGATCCCCACGACCCTGCCTCTTCGGTATAAATACGGGGTGGGGGTAAACTTGCTCTTTTTACCCCCGCCACAGTGCCTTCTTCCTCTTCTGCTCTCCTGCCCCTTGCGCTTCGCCGCCGGACCGAGGGACAGAGAAGGAGCGCCGCCGACGACCCGCTCTACTCCGGCGCCGACGCCCGACGACGCACGGCATCACCATTGACGACGCCGCCGCCGCCTCTTCTCTCTGCAGCATTGCAGGGAGATTGGATCTTCTTCTGTACGCTCGCCGTCGTCGTTCTTTCGCCGTCGGACAAACTCCGGTGAGTTCCTCTCTCCCTCTGTTCTTCCTCTTTGATGCTTCTTCATAGCTTCTCATTGGTAGCCATATCCGCATAGATCTAGTGCAGTTCCTCTCTGGATTCGACTAGCATTGCTAACAGCGCTCACAGGTGTTCTTCCTTAGAATTTTTACCCTTATTTGTTTCCTGTTTTAACTGGCTCGGTAGATCTTTGATTTCTGCTAACCTTGGGGAGAGTGGTATGCCGGAGAGACTAACCTCCCTCTTTTCTCCGGCCTTGATAGGAATATCATCACGGGACTCCGGCTCTCACGCCTTGTCCCGGCCACTAAGATGGCATCTTCAAGCATGACGGGCACCTCGGCCTCTGAGGAAGATACCTCGGCCCGAGCCCAAGGACGCTCCGGCTGGGAGGGGTCGGAGGTTACTCCGGCCGACATATCCTGGGTCACCTCCACCAGGAGAGTCCCGGAGGGCGTAGCATGCCGGCTACCAGCAGGAGAAACTGTGCCGGCACCTGAACCTGGCGAACGCGTCGTCTTCATCGCCCACTTCGAGCGTGGCTTCGGCCTGCCGGCATCGGACTTCTTCCGGGACTTCCTCAACACCTACGACCTGCAACCTCATCATATCCCGGCCAATGCCGTGATGATCTTCTCTGCCTTCGCTGCTTTTTGCGAGGGCTATGCCGGCATAGAGCCCCTTACTCAAGGCTGGGCGAAGTACTTCCAACTGCGGAAGCAAGTCATCCAAGAGCCGCCCCGGAGCAAGGACGACCCGCCGGAGACGGCCCAGGAAAAGAAGGACCGCCCCATGACCCTCTGCGGCGCGGCCACCATCATGTCCCGAAAGGGCTCGGACTTCCCCAAGGTGGAGCTCCTGGAATCTTGCAAGAAGTGGCAGAAAAGCTTCTTCTACGTCAAGAACACCACCGACGAGGATCTGCTCAACCTGCCGCCATTTGTGGACGAGCCACCCTTGGCTATGACGAACTGGACCTACAACCCGAAGAACTTGGTGATGCCGGTGAATGCGCTTCACCGGGTTAAGGGTGAGCTCCGGGATGCCGGTCTTACTCCTCAAGACCTGGTGGCCTGCTATATAAGCCGGCGCGTCTCCCCTCTGCAGCGCCGGTCGCACAAGATCTGCCAGATGAGCGGGCCAATGGACCCCACCCGGCACTCCACACACGAGCTGACTCCGGCCGACATTCTGCGCCGGATTAAGGATGTCTGCAAGTCCTCTCAGGCCACTTTTACCTGGGGGCTAGAACCATACAGCCGGGATAGGCCCGCCCCAACGGTAAACCATCTTATCCGATACATAAAGTCCATGTCCGGCACATAGATGCTTAAGCCGACACATGTCTGTTTGCCGACACATATCATATTGATCCGACATACCTCTTCCACCGGCATATTTCCTTGTCTGAATACTTGACTTTGCTGTTTATACATAAATTCAGCTTCCAAGCCATGGAGAACTCCCGGATCAAGATCGCGGCGGACCGCACTGTTGTGGATGTTGAAGATCCGGATCATTGGGATAAGCTTCCCAGGAGCACCCGTGCTGCAGCTGCCATGGGTAAGGGCTCTTCATCCCGGCATTATACTCAAGACCGGAGTGAGATTGATTCTGACGAGGAGATCCTGCTGTACTATGACCCGATGCCACTTGCGTATGCCTTTCCAGAAACACCTATTGCTTACGAGTTTCCAATGCCGTCCTCAGCTATCCCGGACGATATGGTTATCGACGCCGCCCCTCTGAACCAGGGACCTCCTTCCACCGGCGGACGTGCCGGCCGGAAGCGAGGGGTGAAGCCCCAGCCCGACACACCTCAGAAGTCGAAGAGGCAGAAGGTCGGCGTGCCCATACTGAAGAAACCGAGACCTGTCGCCGCGGGGTAAGTTCCTTCTGCTTGTTTCATTTCCGACATATCTCTTGCTTGCATTATTGACTTGGCGTTTTTTTTTCTTTCAGAGCTCCTCTTGCGCCGGAACAAGCTTCTGGCTCGAGTGGCGACCCGAAAGTTACCAAGCCCGCGGCCACTGCTACCTCCGACATACCCTCTGCCAGCCACACGACCTCCCCGGCGCCGGCATCCTCGCCTGCGCCCGACAAGACCTCCTCCCCGGCGAAGGACGTTCCTCCGCCGGAACAAGACACCTCTGCCCCCGACGTCCACATGGACTCGGGGGCTCAACAGGAACCTCCGGCTCCTGATGTCCACATGGACACAGGAGCCCACCAAGAAGCACCAGACTCCGGCGCGCCCACCAGCGACGCCGGCACAACTGAAGACGCCGGAGCAGACATCAAGGGTAAAGGCCCTTTAGTGCCGGAAGTCCGGACTATTCCGGATCCTGCCTCTGCTGGCCAAGATGCACCGGCCGCGCCGGAACAGCCCGTGCCCAAAACTCCTTCTGCTGAAACAACTCCTGCACCGGCCAAGACCACGGCGCCGGCCAAGACCTCTGCCCCGGCCAAGTCCGGCACATTGAAGATCCAGCCGACCAAGTCCGGCACTCCATCTGCCGCCACTGCTCCTCCTAAGGCAACGCCTCGGACCAGCTCTGCTCTGGCCCTGCATCTTGGCAGGGCAGCAGCCCGGCCTGGCTACCGGCGCAACTTCTTCGACACGCCAGAACTTGAGGGCATCATCCCCCTGGTGACAAAGAGTGACCAAAGCCTCGGGTCTCTCAAGGAGCGCTGCGAGAAATGGAATGACGCCGACTCCCTGGACACAGCTGAATCCAAGAAGAAGAAACAGGCCGAAGCTTCGGCCACCGGCAACCCAGCTGATATCCTGGCCGCGAAGCCCATTCCTATTGCCTGCGAACTTCTCAGTCTTCAGCAACGACTTCATCGCCTGGCCGATGCCACCAACGTAAGTCCTTTACATATAGATATCCCCAGTCCCCGAAAATGTCGGCTGTCCGGGATACGGACATCCGGGATTTTCCAAGACCTTTTGCACTTAGCTGCTTTTGCAATTAACTTTCCGACATATGAGCTCGATTCGAGCTTCAAATCCTAGTCACCGAGAGCCGGGATAGGTGCGCAGCACCTGTGCCGGATCTCCTATAGCATAAATAGTTCATATAATCTTCAACTGTACTGGCATGCTTTAGTTACCTCATATCCCTTCAAATCCTAATACTTTTGCAGCGCATGAATAACGCCCGTGCCGACATGTTCCATGACTTGGTGTACGAGCATCGGAAGCTTTCCGACGCACACAGCAAGCTCCAGCTGGAACTGTCCCAGAAAGGTAATTTCAGCCGACATACCTTGCCCTTCTCAATAGACCTCTGGCCGGCATATCTTAATATGCCGACACCTAATCTTTGTCCGACATTTCGCAGCTGGTGCCGAAGCCCAAGTCACCGAGCTTACCAAGAGAGTGAAGGAACTGACAGGTATGCCGGATCCCCTTAATCTTCAACTAATCCTTCTGTACTTCAAATCCTTTAATGTTTTCACTGTTTTCTTTCTTCAAATCCTTGTTTTGACTTCAAATCTTTTCAGACGAGAAAGCTGCACTGGAGGCACGCCACCAGGACTATGTGTCCTCAGTGGATGTAGCCAAGCAACTGGACGACCGGGATGCCGGTCACAAGGCCGAGGTTGAGCAGCTGAAGGGCCGGATCACCGAGCTTCTGGACGAAAAGGAACAGAGGGAGGGCCTACTGAAGAAAACCCAGTCCCTGCTTGTCACCTCCGAGACTGATGCCTCCGACGCCCACGCTGAACTGGATAGCCTGAAGGAGCAGGCCACCAAATGGGAGGTTACAGTTGCACAGCTGAATGCCGACCTTGCCAGTAAGCTTCAAATCCTTTCCCTTTATCCTTCCCGACATAGTGTAATTCTTTCCGGCATAGCATCTATGCCGACATATTCTCCTTTTGCTAACATTGTTTCTATTCCTCAGACATGTTTCCCGCTTCCGTCGAAGACGTTGAGAGGGCTTTGCAGTTGGACCGAGAAAGCCGGGGTGTTCCGGTTGACTCGCCCAACTGGGACATGTCGGAGCAGCTGCTGGCTCTGCAGTCCCGGAAAAACGCCATGACGCTCTACACCGAAGAACTCTTATATGGCGCCCAGGAGGCATTCTCTGCCCTCTGGCCGGGACAAAGGACTCCCACTGATCCTGTCGACCTCGGCAACGATCTGCAGCTGGCCAAGGTTCGCCTCCGGGAGTGGCGAGATTCCGGCGCGAGGGTTGGAGCTGACGAAGCTCTCAGCTACTTCTTGTCCTAGTATGAAAAGGCTGACTTGGAAACTTTGCGCACTGTGCGCGAAGGATCCATCTGGACCACGGATCCAGAACATATCCGGCGCCGGCGAGAGTTGGCCCACAGCTATGTGGACTATGCCGACACCGACGCCTTCGTCCGGGACATCCGTGAGCCGGAGAAGAAGGACGATGCCGGGACATCCGCTGCTGCTGAGGGCTCCGACTCCAGCCAGGATGAAGAGGAAGCTGAAGAGGCCGGCACTGATGCTCCGGAACAGGCATCTGCCCCGGGCGGAGGTGATGGCTCCATTCCATCTGCTGGGTCCGGCACTCCTGAAGCCGACATCTCCACCGCCACTGCTCCACCAGCCGGCGCCTCTGCGTCTGCCCCTGCTCCTTGACTTTGCAGCATAAAAACTTTAAGTTTTATCAGATCCCCGGAATGCCGGGTGCAGTTGTAATATACACGTTTAATTTCCTTTGGTTTGTTACCTGAACAAGTTTTATCTTGGTTTGCTTGTTTCTAAT
Organism: Dactylis glomerata; assembly: GCA_007115705.1. Taxonomy (NCBI): domain Eukaryota; kingdom Viridiplantae; phylum Streptophyta; class Magnoliopsida; order Poales; family Poaceae; genus Dactylis; species Dactylis glomerata. The sequence continues at coordinate 1,270,165 of QXEO01000096.1, forward strand.
GCCGGATCATCTTTTGGCTAAGTCACCGAGTTGTTTTCCTGTTTCCTCAATTTCACAACCTTGGCTGCTTGTCTACCTCAATTGGCTTTCGACGTATGAGTCTCAAGGTTGCTTCCTCAAACATACAGTACTTTAACTTTGAGACTTAGACTTCAAATCATCCGACACTTTAAATTTTAACTTTAGCTTTAACGAAAATGTCGGTTCGCTTGCTTGGTATTTCCTTAGCCGTTTTCCATGTGTAGACAATCTCCGGCATCTACTCTTGCTAGCCATGAAGCCGGGTTTCGGACAGCAGCTGAGTCGAAGAGTGGCCTTTGGTGCCGACACATTACTAGGCCGACATAGGAAACATTCAAATAAAGCCAGCCGGCATATAACAAAAAACTGTAAATAAACAACAAATATACCTCGGAGCTAGTTACCCGGCTTCTTCGGGATGCCGGTATTTCATTCATTAGTCTTGTGCCGGCACAACACGCCGGCATACAAAGGAAAATATGGAAATACATACATTGTGTTGCTCAGGAGTAAAAGGGGCGCAGTAGAGCTATGTTCCATGGCCTCTTGGTTTCTTCTCCGGACCTGTCCGCCTTATTCTTCTTGGGGTCCTGCGCATCTATAAGATAATAGGCATCATTGTGCAGAGCTCTGCTCACAATGAATGGCCCCTCCCATGGAGGAGTTAACTTATGCCGGCCTTCTGTTCCTTGCTTTAGCCGGAGTACTAGATCTCCCTCTTGAAATCTCCTTGGATTTACCTTCTGCGCATGATAGCGTCTGAGGTTCTGCTGATACACTGCTGTTCTTGACAGAGTTATTTCCCTTGCTTCCTCTAGCAGATCAACATCATTTTCTCTGGCTTCTTTAGCCTCTTCCTCAGTATATAGCACTATTCTTGGTGCATCATGTATTACATCTGTTGGAAGCACAGCTTCTGCTCCATACACCAGGAAAAATGGTGTGTAGCCTGTTGATCTATTCGGAGTTGTTCTTAAACTCCACAGCACTGCTGGCAGCTCATCTAGCCAACATCCCGGAGTTTTCTCCAGGGGCTCTATCAGCCGGGGTTTTATGCCGGATAATACTAGCCCATTCGATCTCTCTACTTGGCCATTGGCACAAGGGTGGGCAACCGACGCAACGTCCAGCCGGATTCCCACTTCCTCACAAAATCTGGCAAATGGCCCTTGGGCAAAGTTTGACCCATTGTCAGTGATGATGCTATGAGGAACACCATATCTCAAGATTATATCCTTTAAGAATTTCACTGCTGTGTGACCATCACACTTGCTTATGGGCTTCACTTCAATCCACTTGGTGAACTTGTCCACCATGACCAGGATATGGGTCATTTTCCCTCTGGCCGGCTTAAAAGCCCCGACCATATCCAGGCCCCAAACAGCAAAGGGCCAGGTTATTGGGATAGTTTTCAGGGCAGATGCCGGCTGATGAATCTGGTGGGCATATCTTTGACACCCATTACATTTCCGGACCAAGTTTTCTGCCTCTTGCAGTGCCGTTGGCCAATAGAAGCCATGCCGGAATACCTTTGCCACCAATGCCCTGGACGAAGCATGGTGACCACACTCCCCCTGGTGAATTTCCCGGAGCATCTCCAGACCCTCCGCAGATTCGACACATCTCTGCAATACTCCGGTGGTACTTCTCTTGTATATTTCTTTGTTGATGATGGTATACGCTTTGGATCTCCTTATAACCCGGCGGGCCTCGGTTTCATCCGCCGGCACTTGACCATCCACCATGAAGTTCATGATAGGACGTGCCCATGAGGGCACTTCCCTGACAGTGAACACTGCCTGATCTATTTCCATCATTTCGACCGACACATAATCGATCTCCATGGGCTGCAAAGTCCCCGGGACTGAAGAATCAGTCCCTGGGTATGCCGGAGCAGTCCCCGGGTATACCGGCACAACCTCTTGGCACATTTTACCCTTGCCTTTAGTTTTGCTCCGGAATACTGTACTAACAGCATATGCCGGCCCAGTCCCCGGGACTGAGGAAACAGTCCCCGGGTTATCCGTCCTGGCTCCGGCATCTATCTCCATTGGAACTGCTTCGTCTGGACCTGGCGGGACATAAATGGAGGATGACTCCGGCGAGGGTTTGATCGATGGCTTCCTCAGATGCTCCAGCGAAATGCCGGGCGGGATTGAATCTCGGGAAGACCCCAGCTTGGATAATGCATCGGCTGCATCGTTCTGAGCCCGGAGAACGTGCCGGAACTCACAACCTTCAAAGTAACCACTTAACTGCTGCACTAGGAAACGGTATGATGCCATGTTAGCATCATGCGCGTCCCATATGCCGGAACACTGCTGAATCACTAAGTCAGAATCCCCGAAGCACATAATCCGGAGAATTCCTATGTCCTTAGACACCTTCAGGCCATGCACAAGTGCCTCATATTCCGCCACATTATTTGATGCTGCAAAGTGAATCTGCAGGACGTATCTCAGCTGGTCATTCTTTGGTGAACTGAGAACTATGCCGGCACCCAAGCCATGGATTGTCTTGGACCCATCGAAATGCATCCTCCAATAATTGGCATCTGGCAATGGTGGCTCATACTGTATCTCGGCCCAGTCAATGAAGAAATCAGCCAAGACCTGGGACTTGATTGTATCCCTCTTATCGTACTGCGGTGTATATGGTGAAAGCTCTATTGCCCACTTTGCTATCCGGCCGCTGGCATCTTTGTTGCCTATAATTTCCGAGATAGGGGCCTCGGCCACTACCCGGATTGGATGCTCTTGGAAGTAATGTTTGAGCTTCTTGGCCGCCATATAGACACCATAGGTCATCTTCTGATAGTGGGGGTAATTTTGCTTTGAGGTGGAGAGGACTTCACTCAGATAATATACCGGCCGTTGCACGGTTTTGCCTCCTTCCTCTCGCTCTACTACCACCACAGCACTGACAACTCGGTTGGTTGCCGCTATATAGAGCAACATTGGCTCCCGGGGCATCGGAGACGCTAATACCGGCGCTGTTGACAACAACTGTTTCAATTCCTTGAAAGCTGCATCTGCTTGCGTTGTCCAGACAAATGTGTCGGACTTTTTCATCAACTGATATAACGGCAGAGCTTTCTCTCCCAGCCGGCTTATGAAGCGGCTCAGGGATGCGAGGCACCCAGTGAACTTCTGTACTTCCCTCAAATCTGTCGGCGGCTTCATCCTTTCTATGGCACGAATCTTGCCGGGATTCACCTCAATACCCCGGCTGGAAACAAGGAAACCGAGCAACTTGCCCGCCGGCACACCAAAGGTGCACTTAGCCGGATTCAACTTCATCCGGAATCTCCTCAGGTTCCCAAAGGTTTCCCGGAGATCATCTATGAGAGTCTTGCTCTCCTTGGTTTTTATGACGATATCATCGACATATACCTGCACATTTTTATCTATCTGATCGTGCAAACACTTTTGCATACACCTTTGGTAAGTTGCGCCGGCATTTCTTAAACCGAACGGCATAGTGAGATAGCAATAAGCCCCGTACGGGGTAATAAAGGATGTCTTTATTTGATCTGGCTCATACAAGGGGATCTGGTGGAAACCAGAATAGGCATCTACAAATGATAACAGTTCACATCCGGCTGTGGAATCAATCACTTGATCGATCCGAGGGAGCGGGAATGGATCTTTAGGACATGCCTTATTCAAGTTGGTGTAATCAACACACATCCGCCATACTTTCACTATGGCGGGCTCATCTTTCTTCTTTTCCACCAAAACCGGATTAGACACCCAATCCGGATGAAGTACTTCCTTGATAAAGCCAGAGGCTAAGAGCCTGGCCACTTCCTCCCATATGGCTTTCCTTCTATCGCCGGCATTCCGCCGGAGCGGCTGCTTCACTGGCTTAGCATCGGGTCTCACGTGCAATGCGTGCTCAGCCAGCTCCCTCGGCACACCTTGCAGGTCCGAAGTAGACCATGCAAAGATATCCCGATTCTCACGGAGGAAGCTGATGAGCTCGCTTTCCTATTTGGGATCCAAACTTGCCCCAACCAGGGCATGGCGCTCCGGGAAAGCTTCATCCAGAGGCACCTTTTTGACTTCCTTACTCACTTGAAAAGAAACGCTGCCACCGGGATTTGTCATGCCCGGCATAGATTTGCCGGCCACGACCGTCTCAGCAATCTCCACTGCTCGCTTGAGCCTCTTCCTCTCCTCTGCAATGATCAGAGTCTCGGCCAGATTGGATCCGGCGGTGGCACATGCCATCGAACGCTTGTAATCACCAATGATGGTGATCACTCCTTTGGGTCCCGGCATCTTCATCTTCAGATACGCCACATGCGTAGAGGCCATGAATTTTGCCAGTGCTGGTCTACCCAGCAAAGCATGGTAGGGGCTCTCCAGATCAACAACCTCGAACATGAGGTTTTCCACCCTGCAGTTATCCCGGCTGCCAAACATCACATCCATCCGGATCTTGCCCATCGGCGCACACGAAAGTCCCGGCACAATGCCGTGGAACGTGGTCTTGCTCGGTTCCAGCATATTTTCCTTGATTCCCAGCTTCTCCATCGTATCCCGATACATGATGTTGATGCTGCTTCCATTATCAATGAGGACCTTGCTGAATCTTACGTTATTAGCCGGCCCGACGAATGTCGGATCCATCACCAAAGCATATCCGCCGGGATTTGGCATGATCCGGGGATGATCTGCCCTGTCCCAACCAACAGCCTGGTCAGACCAGTACATCAGCTTTGGCACAGCCGACATAACGGCATTCACCTCCAGACACCGCCGGTACAAGCTCTGCTTGTCTGTTCTCTCGGTCTCAAAGACCATATAGCTCTGATCATACTCCTTGTACTCATTCCGGCCCGCTCCTGGGCCTCCGGCGTTATATTCCGGATTATAGCTCTGGTCAACTTGATTTACGCCGGCATTTCCGGCGTTGCTCTGATTCCCGGGATTAACCGGCCTAGGTGGGACTGCAATCGTATTGGCACCTGTCAACGGCGATGGAGCTGCCGGGACAGAGGGTCTAGCCGGTCCCCAGGGACCTGCACGACCTGCTAATATGTCGTCCAGCCACGAACAGTTCCTTGTCAAATGGTTTGCCGGCTTTCCCGGCTGGAATGTGTGGAACACACAAGGCTTGTCCATGGCAAGACCCACAGTATACTTCGGCCACTGCTTCTTCTGGCCGGCGGCTCCGCCGTCATTCTTGTTGGTCCAGACATTCTTCTTCTGGAACGGCTGTGCTTGCTGCTGCGGCTGCTGCTGAGGCTGCTGATAGTCCTCATATCTCGGACGCTGGCTACTGCCGGCGCCCCCTTGCTCTTCCTCCACAGCTGCAACTTGTGCTGCCCCATACCGGTGATCCGGCCTTTCATCTCTTCTCTTGTTCCGGTTATCAGTGCGATAATATTGCCCTGATCTCCCGGCATTGCTGGTGTTCCCCTGGGTTTGCCCCTGTCCTTGTGAATCGAGACTGGGCTGCATGGGATCTCCCAGAGCATAACTATCAGCGATCTTGATTGTTTCGGCCAGCGTGGCCGGCATTTGCCTCTGAAGCTTTTGCCACAGCATGGTGCCATGCCGGCACCCATGAGCGAACCACATGATGGCCTGCTGCTCATTGATTCCTTCGCAGGAATTGCGCAACGTGCACCACCTGGTCAGATAGTCACGGTCAGTCTCATTCACTCCTTGCCGGCAGTTAGCCAGCTGCTGCGGACGGTTGGGCCTCTTGTATGTACTGGTAAAGTTCGACACAAACTGCTCTTCGAAATCAATCCAGCCGTTGATACTCCCGGCCGGCAAATTATTCAGCCATATCCTGGCTGGACCTTCCAACATCTGCGGCACATATCGTACCGCCCATCTGAGGTTTCCTCCGGCGATGTTCACCGCTGTGGAGTAATCCTCCAACCAATCTTCCGGCTTCGTACTGCCATTATATGTCCTCGCGCCACGCGCGAGCTGGAAGAAGTAAGGCACCGGCTCCCCCATAATCCGGGGTCCGAAACACATAGGGCCCGGAGCTCCTTGTCTCTCCACCAACTCTGATTGGTGGATCTTGTCCAGCTTGAAACGTGCATCATTGGCTTCCAAGGACCGAGGTCCAAGCCGGGATGCTATTGGGCCTGCGATCATCTGCTGCTGCTGCTCCGGCTGATGCTGCTCACTATGCCGGCCTTGCTGGTGCTGCTGCTGATATCCCGCCCTGGCAAGGGCGGAATTGCCGTCATCCTCTCGATGTCCCGGATGGCCTGCACCCTGCTGCTGCGCTGCACCTCCGGCGCCCTGTTGCTGACGCCGGGCTGCACTGTTACTCCGGCCACCACCGGCCGCGCCTGCTTCATGCCCGGCCGGCACACTCTGGCCGGGCTTCTTGCTGCCGACATACTTGTCAGCTTGGCCGACATTCTTCTGCACCATCGCCTGCTTTCCGACGACAGCCGGATCGTACACCTGGATCTGCTTGTCCCGGCGGCCAGAGGTCACACTTCCGGCACGCCGGGCGCTAGGATGCGGGGACGAGGCTTGGCCCCTCGACCTCGCGCCGACACCTCCCGCCGACACAATGTACTTAGACGCCCCGGCACCCGGGTTTGCCTTCTTAAAGGCCTCCTGCTGCTTTGTAGCTTCAGACAAAAGTTGGTTAAGCCGGGCTTGCTGCTCACGTAGTGCTTCGCCGGATAAACAAGATAAATCCTTAGCTACCTCGGCCGCCGCTCTAAGGTTTTTTACTGGCGAACTATAGACTACCTTAGGCACAGTACTAGTTGCGGTATGACTCTTATCTCTAGCATCTTTTCCTATCTCAGCATTAAGATTTCTGCCTCTAGTTCTAACCTCTTCTATCCGGCTAGGCCGGATTACTACAGGAGTAAAACCATGGGCAGCCTCATACTCACGGAGTTGCCGGTTAAACCGTTCGCGCTCCTGGCTCATGGCCAGGGCCTCGTCGACGAGGGCCTGACGAGATCCCTCCAGGACCTCCCTTGTCTGCTCCGGATCAACGCCGGATCGCACCGGCTCGAGAAGCCGGTCGATGATGGGAAGAAGAACCTCGCCCCTAGCCGGCACACCGGAAGTGCCGGCCAGGTTCTCCGCACGCTCCAACGGAGGACGCGCCGACCTCTTGACCTTCGGCGGCTCCGGAGGAGAAGCTCCGGCCGCTGCTGCTTTGCCGGCATCTTCCACCGGCGGCACGGATGTGCCGGCCATCATCACCTCAGCCGGCTCTACTGAGCGAGCGCTACGCCCAGCGTGAGCCAGCCGATGTGACGGAGGATCCGACGCCACCAGCACCTCCTTCCTGCAAATTCTCTCAGTCCCCACGTACACCTCGTGGGAACCGAAAGACATAATCCGGCCATCCCTGGGGAACGGCCGGCCACCGAGACAACCGGCGTTGTCACTGACGAAACTGAGCAAGCCTAGCCTCTGGACGAGGCCAGAGACCACGCGCACTCCCGAAGCTGCTATCACAGACCCCGTCCGAATGAACACTCCGCCCAGCATATCGATCTGCCCCACGGTGGGCGCCAAATGTCGTCGTGGTGAAACAACATATGCCATAGGATGGCTTAAATGGGGGCCGAACTAGATGCTGGAGGATTCGGGAGAGGGGAACGAGCTAAAAAGCACGACAGAAAGAGACACTGACCTACCCAGGTTCGGGGCTCTCGTAAGGAGATAACACCCCTACTCCTGCTCTACTGATTGTATATTTGGGTCGATGTAGTACACAACAATGGTGCTTCCAAGTTCTCTGCTAGAGAAGGAAGATGAACTGCTAAGTGTAGGAACACAGAGTGACCAACCCTTTACCAGGGCTCCCTATGCCACCTTATATAGTGGTGGCCAGGGTTACAACGGTCATACAAGACCACAAGACACGGGCTACACTCCAAACAGGAGCTGGTGACGATGGCAGAGACCCTTGACTTCGCCCCTGATTGCTCTCGATGGGACGCCATATCCCTGTACCTTGTACCTCTTGAACTGTGGCCTTACCTCTGTGCGGTGAGCTCGTACTTGTGCACAGTGAGGGTAGGTAACCTCCACTGTGCACCCTGCCATCTTACTCTGCTACCATGCTTGGATGTTTTCTTCCTTGATTGTAGGGATGTGACACCTTGGTTGACTTAAGTATCCCGGATATGACCGTTGGCCATACCCAGGACATATATGCCGGACCAACGACCTACGAGGGTCGGGTAATCCGGCCTCCCCTGCTCCTGCACAACACACCAAATGGTTAGGCCGGCATATCTAAGTATATGCCGGCACACATATACCAGTATTCCGGCTATACCGGCATATCCAAGTATTAGCCGGGATACACACATATGCCGGCCTGGCCGATGCTCTTATATTCCGGCCAGGCCCTTTCTTGATAACTCGGCATAAGTCAACCATAGACTTTGTGTCTTTCTAGTCTCTTGACCCTACCGGGGGTTATCCCCCCGACACCAGGCATTTCCCTAACACATATAAAAACTCCATGATCCCGCAAGATTCCCAACTTGTTTCACATCGCGAGTATCTATAAACAAAAGATCACGATATCAACTCAAATAAGAAGTGCAATGTTGAAAGCTTACCCCATGATGGCATGGTTTGGATAATTTCCAACTTACAACTTGCAAGCATAACAACTCAACATAAGAGAGCCACAATGTCAAAATTTTAAAAACAAGAAAAGTAAAGTGTGCCATTAGGTTCATGAGAGCTTTACTGACCAATTTTCGCATAACACCAAAAAGAGTTTAATTTGAAGGATAGATAAAAGCAAGTCAAATGTACTTTGGAATAGCAAATTGCTAATAGGTATGTATAGTGGACACATTGGAACAACTTGGTTTTTAGGAGTTGGATGCACGAGAAGAGCTCATACTCAGTACAAAATGAGGGCTAGCAAAAGACTGGGAGCGACCAACTAAGAGAGCAATAATAGTCATAATCATACAGAGCGACAAAGCAACATTAAAAGAAGCATAAGATGGCATGAAAAGTCAAAAACTAAATGATCATAGAGGCAATGGCGACTTTGTATGAGTCTAACATGTGTGAGCATGCGCCAAGTCAACCCAAATAAAGCATCAAGGAGAAAACCAAAATAATGCTTCCAAATAATTAAAACAACGCATGATTTTTTCAAAGGCTCATTAAGCAATCTCAGTCATTTGAGACAAGTCATGCTACAGCAAAACCACTAAGCATACTATCAAAAAGACATCAAGCACGACATGCAAAAGCCTAGGCCGCAGTCTACACAAGCTCCTTTTTGTATCACTTTTTTGCATAATTTTTTTCTCTTTTCCAACACCATTCGAACCTTTTTAAAAAAACTCTTTTGATGAATACCAACATGGACCAGAGGTCAAAATACACCTTGAAAAAAAGATATAACAAGATCTGAACACAATTCAAGGCGAAAAATGAAAGCTAAACGCAGTTCTAGAAAAAGAGAACACTCATTGAACGATAAGAGTGAAAAACGGAGTGTTCTTGGCAAATGAAAAGCAAGGCAACTTCTCCAAGAGGAATTTGTTGGGGTCCAACCATTTATTGCAGAAAACAAAACTAAATAAAACTGAAAACTAAAACAACTAACGCTCCAAGAAAAACGCATAGTGCATGAAGCAATAAAAATATAGTGTGTTGAAAGGTGACCTGATTTTTGCCGATGAAGAAGGGGTGCCTCAGGCGCATCCCCAAGCTTTGACGCTTGTACCTCTTGGATATTTATTGGGGTGCATGGGCATCCCCAAGCTTGAGCTTTTGTCCATTCTTCAACTCATCTCATCATTCTCCAATCCCTACACTTGAAAACTTCCTTCATACAAAACTCAACACATTTTTATTAGCAACATTAGTGTAAGCATAACAATGAATCAACCCCTTTTTGCTTCAGGTTTCAACTCAAAACCACCACAAATAAAGCATATACTACTGTAGAAACTTCCCCAAAAGTTCCGTGATCAAAAGAACTAAAAAAGAAAGCGATCGAGCGGCAAACACAAATATTAGCAGAAATCTGTCAAAACAGAACAGCTGACAAAGATCGAATTTTTAAAGAGTTTTCTGTTGCTCAAATCAAAAAGTGTTAAACTAATTAAAGTTTGGATATAACCTGGGTCATATGCACAAGAAATTGCAGGTCCAAAAGATATACTGAGAATTTTCACTAATTTTTACGGTGCAGCACCGAAATCTGTTTCAGGACAGCAACATCCCCAAATGTTACCTCACTCAAATTAGAGGCTTCTCTTGGCACAAAATCGAAATAAAAATGATAAGGAGAGGTTATTACAGTATTAATAACTTCAAAGACTCAAATAAAAGAAAAAGAACTGAAAGTAAATCATTGGGTTATCTCCCAAGAGTGCTTTTCTTTAACGCCTTTGAGCTAGGCGCAGAAAGTGCGAATCAAGTAATATCAAAAGAGGCACTAGGATCAACGGGCGCCTTACGTCTACCTTTCTTACCCTTCTTAACTCTAGGAAAGACGTGATTGTTGCAAGGTGGAGTGGTAAATTTTATAGTACCTTTTCCCATGTCTATAGTGGCGCCGAGGAGCTTTAGTAGAGACCTTCCAAGCGTGATTTGTCCTTTTTCTACACATTCAATAACAAGATAATCAGTAGATACCATTTTTCCAAGGACTTTTGTAAACACTCCTTCAGCTACTCCAACAGGAAATATAGTGGCATTATTAGTAAGAAAAATTTCTTCTCCCCCATCGAAAAGCTTCCAAAGACTCAAAGATTCATAAACATCCTTTGGCATAAGACAAAATTCAGACATAATATCACAACGAGCATAAAAAGTTTTACCACCAATGGTGATTTTTACCGTAGGATACCAACTTGAGGGTTCAGAATTTGTTGGCACATAATCAAAATGCTGACGCAAAGTACTATAGCAAGTATTCAAACTAGCAGTGTGAGTCTCAAGAGTATTAAGTCTATTAAAAATGCTCACAAGAGAGGAATCAAAATCAGTTGGCATGCTATAAATTGTAACCAACTTTTTTATAATATTGAAAGCTTGATCTCCATCACAATGAAGGAAATCTCCTTCTGCAGTAGCATCCAAAGCATATCTATAATGAAGAGCAAGTCCAAAGTAAAAGCAACTAAGAAGCAAACTCAAAGTCATTTTCGGTTCAGTTTTTCCATGCCAATCATAAATTCTAGACCAAGCTTCTTTGAAACTTTCCTCACTCTTTTGTTTGAAAGTGAAAATCATATCCTCGGGCGACATAGCGGTAGCGACTAAACTAGATATAATAAACAACTATAAAGGAGACTAATTTTTTGTGTTTTTGATAAAATGATGCAAGTGAAAATAAAGTAAAGAAAAACTTAAAACAATGTAAAGGATGTGTGTGCAAAACTCCCCTTGCAGAAGTCTTCTTTTTCCCCAGAAATGATGCCAAAAAAATCTTTGCCGTGGCGGTGTATGATGGTGTAAATCACCGTCCAGTTGGGAACCCCAAGAGGAAGGTTTGATGAGTACAGCGGCGAGTTTTCCCTCAGTAAGAAACCAAGGTTTATCAGTCCAGGAAAAAGCCAAACTCAAGAAGGTGATGCTTGCTAGCTTAGTGACACTCCAACAAGGGCGCCGTTTACGACACTTGTTAGCGCGTCTTCAACCAGAAGCAACGTGGAACCTGCACACAACACAATCAAATACTTTGCTCCCAACTTACGATGAGGTTGTCAATCTCACCGGTTTGCTGTAAACAAAGGTATGAGCATATCGAGTGGAAAGCAATAGTAATATGCGAGTAAAGTAAATAGGTGATAGCAATATAAAGGAAATTGGACTGGGGTCCACAGTTCACTAGTGGTGTCTCTCCATAAAATAAATAACAACATGCTGGGTGAACAAATTACAGTTGGGCAATTGATAGAATAAATATAACGTGCATATGTCGAGAGGATCACTATGAGATTTACTCTGGGCATTACAACAAAATACATAGATTGTCATCCAACTGCATCTATGACTAATAATCCACTCATGGGGATATCATTCAAACACCCCTCAAGTATTAAGTTGCGAACAACAGATAACTGCATTAAGCAAAGTGTGTAATGTAAACAAAGCATATGTTCTTGGACATAAGAATGTTGTTTTCTGCCTAGTGGCAACAACACATCTACAACCTTAGAGGTTTCTATCACTCTCCCAGATTAAATAGAGGCATGAACCCAACTATCGAGCATAAATACCCCCTCTTGGAGTCACTAGTATCTACTCGGCCAAGATAGCTACTAACAACGGAGAGCATGCAAGATCATAAACAACATAGAGATAACATAAGATAATATTCAGCACATCATATCAATCATAACACCAATATTCATTGGATCCCAACAAACACAACATGTAGAATTATATAACGGTGATCTCGATCATGTAAGGCAGCTCACGAGATCTAAACATGAAGCACATGGTGGAGAAGACAACCATCTAGCTACTGCTATGGACCCATAGTCTAAGGTAGACTACTCACTCATCGCGCCAGAGGCAAGCATGGCGATGAAGAAGACCACCAGTGGCGATTCCCCTCTCTAGCAGGGTGCCGGGAAGAGCTTCTGGACCCTCCCGATCTCGAGTCGACGACGATGGTGGATCGCGATGTGTTTCTGGAAAATTGATCAGGTACTTAGGTTTTTTCCGTCGGGGGGTCTTTATAGGCGAAGGGGCATCGTCAGAAGTGGACCGAGGCGGCCTCACACATAGGGGGCACGGCCAGGGGCTAGGCCGCGCCGCCCTATTATGTGGCCGGCTCGTGGCCCCTCTCCGTCTCCTCTTTGGTCCTCTGGAAGCTTCGGTAAATTTCTGGATGTTTCGCTTTTGTTTCGTCCAATTCCGAGAATATTTCCTGTGTAACTTTTCTAAAACACAAAAATAGCAAAAAACAGGGAACTGGCACTGTGGCATCTCGGTAATAGGTTAGTTCCGGAAAATGCATAACAATGCCTCAAAGTGTAACGAAACACTAAGCAAATGGTGTAAAAACAAGCATGGAGCATCAAAAATTATAGATACGTTGGAGACGTATCACCTTGTTTGACTGTTTGAATGCCAAAAATCTTCGAGTTGTTTTTTCAACTAGTCGCCAATCTCTCCCGATGCTAGTGAAATAGCGATATGACTTTGGTTTATATCGTCGACAATGTAGTCGATGATTGTCCCAATCAGTAGTCAATATTTTCTATCGTCATCGGGTGCACGATCAGTGCTCCCGATGGTAGTAGCCCTCGAGGCTATAGTTGAAAGTTTTTTGAGTATAGGCTCAAGTATACTATCTTCTCATCTTTCCAGCTGCATTATTCTTGTGCTAATTTTGTCGGGTGCACGACTAGCGCTCCCGATGGTTGTAGCCCCCGAGGCTATAAGGGGGTGCTTGCAGCTTGTTACAGACTCAAGTATTTCTTTTGCACAACTTATTTTTTTTGAATGATATTGAATCTATCTTTTTCCTTTATATTTTTCCACTGTTTCCACTCTTTTGGGCGGAACATTGAGGACCGTAATTTAATTGGACCTTTAGTTTGCAAAGGCCCACGAAAGGTAACTTATAAATAAGGGCCCCTAGTTTGCTAGGGAAAACCCTAATCCTGCCACTGTAGGTCTTCTCCGCCGCATCATCTTCATCCTCCAAATCTCGCCTAGGGTTTCCTACTTTCCAAGCAGATCTTCTGATGGCAGACGCCGGTGTTATCGATCTAGACACCGATGCCGTGATAGAGAAGCGTGGGCGTGGCTGTCCGCGCGGTAGTAAGAACAAGCCCAAGGATGTTTCCATGGTGGCTTCGTCATCTTCCGTGCCAATGAAGCGACGCCCCGGCCGCCCATTGGGGAGTAAGAATAAACCGAAGCCTTCTTCTTCTTCTATTGCCCACCAATCTGTGGATGCAAATGCTGCTCCCAGCAATGCTTCTCCTCCTCCTCCTGTCAATCTATTCTCCTTTTTTGTTATCACTGGTGCTCAATGCCGTGAGCAGCAGCGTGTTCCTTTGAAGTTTACTCAATTCATGGACGAGAGCGAGCTCCGTGAAGCCATCCTCCGCGAAGAATCTGGTGGAGGTACTCCATACAAAGTGGAGGTATACTATGATGGCCATGGCGAGATGTATTTCAGGGGCAGCTGGCCCCAGTTTGCAGAGGATCATGACCTGCATCAAGGCTTTTTTATGCTCTTCAATTACCACTGCGGCACGTCAAAGTTTGACGTGAAGATCTTCGATGGTACACAATGCCAGAAGAAGTATGAAGCACAAGTGTATTTTCAGTAAATGTTGTCTTGATGTAATCCTTTTGCTTGTGCACCTTGGTCATCTTTATGTAATAATTATATGTGATGAACAATGCTTATGTTATCGTACTTATCGAGAGACCAATGGAACAAACAATGTTCTGAGGTGTTTTACTTGAGCATCGATGTGCTTTTATGTATCTGTCAGTCGCGCTTTCATTGTATGCTTATTTATTGAATCTATTGTTGTGTACAATCCCATAATTACTCGTGAGGGAACATGATAACATGATCTCAATAATATTCATACTGCTTATCACAACGACTCGAGGGTCGGAAGCCCCGAGCGGAAATTGGTGACATATTTTTGCATATCGCAGAGTCGACCCAAGAAACCCAACCCGTGGCCTCATATTCTGGGTTTAGAGGGTCATAACTCGAAGTTCTCTATTGCTGCCATTTAAATTTTACCAGCAAAGTCTTCTATGCGTAAAAACGCCAGAGTTGCTCTGCGTTCCATGGGTTACTTTCGTCTTTGCCTGTCTTCTTATCTTGCAGTCGATATGCTCCTCCTGGTATGACTTCTGTGACAATGTAGGGTCCCACCCATGGTGACTCTAATTTGCCATGGTCGTCCTGCTTGAGTCGTAAGACTAGATCCCCTACTATGAAAGAGCGAGGGCGAACTCGAGTACTATAATAATTTCGCAGACTTTGCTGATACCGTGTAGCTCTGGCTAGCGCTACATCTCCTGCTTCGTCGAGTGCATCGACGTCATCTTGAAGTGCCTCAGTAGAAGTCATTTTGTCATAAGCCGCAATTCTGGGGGCTTCATGAGTAATTTCGACTGGAAGCACAGCTTCTGCGCCATGGACCAGAAAGAAAGGTGTCTCTTGAGTAGCTGCATTAGGCGTACTTCTCAGACTCCAAAGCATGGAGAGTAACTCGTCTACCCAAGCGTGCTTGGCTTTCTCTAGTGGTGCTAGTAACCTCTTCTTTATTCCGTTGCATATTAAGCCGTTTGCTTTTTCAACTTGCCGGTTTGTCTTTGGATGAGCAACAGATGCAAACTTCAATTTTATCCCCATGCTCTCACAACAATTTTTGAATTCCTTGGACGTGAAGTTCGTGCTGTTTATCTGTGATGATGTTGTGCGGTACTCCAAAGCGAAATACTATCGACTTGATGAAGTTGATTGCTGCTGTGGAATCATGAGTTTTTACTGGGGCTGCCTCTACCCACTTGGTGAATTTATCAACTGCTACCAACATGTAGACGTGCCCTCCTGGCCATGACTTGTGCAATTTCCCTACCATGTCTAAACCCCATTGTGCAAAGGGCCACGACAGTGGTATTGGCTGAAGCTCTGTTGTTGGTGCGTGCGGTCTGGACGCAAATCGTTGACAAGCCTCACACCTTCGGACTATGTCCTTTGCATCTTTGATTGCTGTTAACCAGTAGAATCCTGCATGAAAAGCTTTGGCTGCTATAGCTCTGCTACTAGCGTGATGGCCGCAGACTCCTGCATGGATGTCTTTTAATATGAATTGCCCTTCTTGAGGGGTAACGCATCACTGTAATATGCCAGTTATACTTTTCTTGTATAACTTTCCTTGTAGTAGAACGAAAACTTTGGATCGTCGTATTATCCTACGTGCTTCAATCGCATCTTTGGGTAGTGTTTTGTTCATCATGTATGCTAAATATGGCTGCATCCAAGTTTCTTCAATCATCATGACCTCCTCTAGTTCTACCGTGCTCTCTATTCCTGACTGGCTAGCCCCCGAGCCTGCTGTTGCATGCTGGTTTGGTTCTCCCAGACTCGAAGTTTTGCTGCCTTTTATTGACCTCTCGATGATTTCCTCCCAAAAGTCTCCTGGTGGTATGGGCAGGCATTGGGACCCGATATTTGCTAGATTATCGGCATCCTTGTTGCAGGCTCTGCTCATATGTGAGACTTCACACCCATCGAAAGTTCCTTTCAGGTAGTAGTACAAATTTTGGTATGCTGTCATGTTGTTGCTAATGGCGTCACAACAATTCATTACTTGCTGGACCACGAGATTTGAGTCCCCAAATATTTTTAGTCGAGTTGCTCCACATGCTTTGGCCATCTTCATTCCGTGAAGCAGGGCCTCGTACTCGGCTTCATTGTTAGAAGCTTGTGAAAAACTCATCCTTAACACATACTTTGGCTTATCTCCTTGCGGCGATATTAAGACTACCCATGCTCCTGCTCCTTGGCCCCTTTTTGATCCGTCAAAGTACATTGTCCAAACACTTGACAGGTCGGGTGGTCCTGTGTTTTGTAGTTCGAGCCATTATGCTGTGAAATCTGGAAATACCTGAGATTTGATTGTTTTTATCTTCTCGTACGTGATGTCCAGGGGGGGGAAGTTCGATTCCCCATAAGGAGACACATCATGTTGCTTCAGGGTTATTCAGCATATTTGATAGTGGAGCATCGTTAACCACTATGATTGGATGCACTGCGAAGTACTGTCATAACTTTCGTGCTGTTGTGAACACACTGTATGCTAATTTTTGATAATGTGGGTAACGCTATTTGGATGGTGATAAGACTTCACTGAGGAAGTACACTAGTCGCTGGACTCCATGCACCTTCCCTTCTTTGCTTTGTTCGACTACTAACACCGTGCTCACCACCTGGTGTGTAGCAGCGCGTGCATAGTAATAATGGCTCTCTTTCTTTTGGTGCGACCAGCACTAGTGGTATGGAAAGCACTTTTTTCAGCTGTGAGAACGCTGCATCTGCCTCTTCTGTCCACTCGAATTTTTTATCTGACTTTTTCATAAGTGCGTAGAAAGGGAGGGCCTTTTCTCCTAGTCGTGCGACAAATCGACTCAGTGCTGCTACGCGTCCTTCTTACTGCACTTCGTGTAGCTTTGCTAGTTTCCCCATTGTCAATATTGCCTGAATTTTCTCTAGGTTTGCCTCTATTCCTCTTGCCGATACCAGGAATCCCAGAAGTTGTCCCACAGAAACACCAAAAGAGCATTTTGTCGGGTTGAGCTTGAGCTTGTACCTGTCGAGGTTGTCGAAAGTTTCCTGCAGACCATTGATTAGAGACTCCTCCTTTCTTGTGGTGATGACCATGTCGTCGATATAGACTTGGATGTTGCGGCCTATTTGGCTTCCGAGGCAATTTTGCATCATCCGTTGATAAGTTGCTCCTGCGTTCTTGAGGTCAAAAGGCATGACTTGGTAACAAAAGACGCCGTATGGTGTGATGAAAGCTGTTTTTTCTTCAGTTTGATCTGATTGTAGCCTGAATATGCATCCAGAAAGGAAAGCCTCGCACACCCTGCTATCGAGTCAATTATTTGATCTATGCGAGGTAGCGGAAAGGGATCCTTAGGACAATGTTTGTTGAGGGATGTGTAGTCGACACATGCTCGTCGTACGTCTGTATTCTTCTTTGGAACAAATACCGGGTTAGACACCCAAGTCGATGCCTTGATTTCTTTGATGAAGCCTGCATTTTCTAGCCTGTGCAGTTTGGTTGCTATTGCTTTTCTTTTGGGTTCATCAAACCGCTGCAGAGGTTGCTTGACTGGTCTTGCTTTTGGATCCACATTGAGTGCATGCTCGACGAGTTCCTTGGGAACCCCTGGCATGTCTGAAGGACACCAGGCAAAGATTTCCCAGCACTCATGGAGGAACTCGACGAGCGCGCTTTCCTATGCGGGATCCAGGTTTACAGTGATGGAAGTGGTCTTGTTTGGGTTCGTGGGGTGAACCCGAACTTTCTTAGAGTCTTGCGTTGCATCAAAAGCCTGGTCTAGCAGGGATTGGCCAACATCGGGTAGTACATTGTGATCAGTTTCGCCTTTGAGTCTTGCATATTCAGCTGTCATGCCGAAAGTTTGCGTCATCCTATTGAATTCTTTGTCACAAGTGTTTGATACTTCAAAGCTTCCCCGCACTGTGATGACCCCTTTAGGTCCTGAAATTTTTAGTGCCAAGTATGCGTAGTGAGGAACTGCCATGAACTTTGCAAACGCTGGTCGTCCCAGGATTGCGTGGTACTGCGAGGGCCAGTCCATCACCTCAAATTCCAACTTTTCTCTCCAGAAGTTACCGCTGTCGCCGAAGCAAACATCGAGTTCAATTTTCCCTAGGGGGTGGTTTGCGCTTCCTGGTACTATCTCATGAAAAGAGCAATCTTTTGGCTTCAACCATTCCACTGAGATGTTCATTGCCTTCAGTGTCCTTATGTATATTAAGTTTATACCGCTCCCTGCGTCCATAAATACTCGTTCGATGTCGTATCCTCCGATCTGCGCCTTCAACACCATTGGTGCGTGCCCTGGTCTGGGTACTTTCCTTGGGTGTCTTCTCTACTGAACCTGATCGTTTGGTCTGACCATCGCAGGTATTCTGTAGTGGCTGGTGGTGACGATATTGCTAAGTTTACTTGCCTTGATATACTCTTCTGTTCTTTTTTGGATTTTGGGATAAGTTGGATCATTGCGGATACATATACTCTTGATTGTGGATAACCTGTGTCCCTTTGTACTTGATATCCTTGATGCATGGTTACGCTGTCGTGTTTCGTGTTTGCTTGCTGCGTTCCTCAGCTTAATTCCATGGCATCTTGCAGTCTTAAGAATGTCCTGCAATCTCTCATTAGATGATTGGAAACCCTCTTGCCATCTAGGTATGCGTAGTGGATGCGGCAAGGTCTATTAAGCATGTTTTCCACCGATGGATCAGAATATTTTGGCTTCTCGCGTCTGTGGTTGCTTTTGTCTTGGTACTCTTTATTCTCATTTCCTTCCTCTTCTTCCCTTTCGTATCCTGTGGCTACTTGATGCGCCCTGCGCGGTCGTCCTTGTTGCGAGACCCGCGCCATAGGTTGCGTTGCATGTTTTGTCCATCGCCTTCTAGTGAACGCGCCCTTTTATTGTTGTTGGCATCTTCTCTATCGGCGAATCTGCTTGCTATTTCCATTAATTCTGATACTGTTTTGGGCCTTGTTCTCCCTAACTCTTCCACAAGATCCGAATGGCGAAGGCCAACCGCGAAGGCGTCTACTGCTCTCTCATCTGAGACGTCTTCTGCGGAGTTTTTTTATTATACTCCATCGTTGTATATACGATTGCAAAGTCTTGCCCTTTCTCTGCATACAAGATTTGACTTCTTCTATTGATGCTGGTCGTTTGTATGTTGAGCAGAAATTTCTTGCGAATTCAGTTTCTAGCTCGCCCCAACTTCCTATAGAATCGTCGGGTGGGGTACTTAACCAGGACCGTGCTGCGCCGGTGAGGTGTAGTTGTAAGCTTTGTATTGCTGTTGCTCTTATTCCTCCAAGTATTTGCACTGCTTGAAGGTAGTCTGATAACCACAACCTAGGCTCTTGCGACCCATCATATTTCTGCTGATCGTGTGGTAACTTGAATCCTTTGGGTACTCGCGTTCTGCGAACCCTTCGGGTAAAGCATAACGCGCCCATTTCCTTTTCGCCGTCCTTGTAGTTTTCTTCATTCCACGCATAGCGTGCCTTGTTCACCCTGGACTGAGCTATAACGTTCCTTGCGTTAGTCATTCATGCCTTGTTATCTTCATCATCGCTTGAGTCGCTTCTTTGACTTTGTGGAGATTGGTATTTTCGGTTTTGCTTCCCCTTACGCTCACAATATGTCAACATTTTCTCTGAAGGGTGTTGTTTTAACTTATCTCCCACTAACCTGAGCCTTTTTATGGCTGCTTGATGCATGTGCTCCCGTGGATCTTTGGGTTCCGGTTGTGTAGTTAGTAGATATGCATGTGCTGCCACTAAGGATGCTTCTGGTGTTTCTTGTACGAAGTTTTCTTCTTCATCAGTTGGTTGTGCGCTGATGCTCCTTGCGTGGCTCTCTCCCCTTCTCCATGATGTTTTTATTTTGCTATGCTTTGGTTCACGATGTCTTTCTTTGTTGGAGTCAGATGTTTCCCTGTATTCATCCCAATAAGTTTCGCTTGGCGTCCTGTTGTTCTCCTGGCTTCTTCTGAGCTTGCTTTTTCCTCTCGTAGCTTCTTTTTGTGCCGATGCAGGGCGTACTGATATCCCATTAAAACTTCTCTTCTCGAGTTTGCGGGTACCTCCGTGCCATGATTGATTGCTGACATGATAATTCTCCATTCCCCGGTGGAGACATATATTTTCTCTTTCTCCTTTCCGCTAATACTCCTCGGCTTGTTGCCTTGTGCATCGACTGCTGTATTGTCTGCGTTGTCATTTTCTTCTGCTGCTTGAGTGATGATGACGCATATTTGGTGTATGCTGCTGGAGACACCGCCGCTTTGGGTGGTGAAGTCCTTTTGGTTAAGATCTGATCGATCCGTTGTTCCTCCTAAGTCGAGGTTTCCCATGATTTTGTTGAGTTCTTTGATTCTGTCTTCAATGCTTGTCGTTGTAAAGCTGATCGGCGGGTTTACCTCGTCGAAAAAGCCTACCAACGGTTTTGATTTCGTCGGATCTGGGAGGCAAATTGAGCCTACGGAACTGATGCGAAAGTTCAGACTCCCAATTGTCAAGTCCATCTCCTGATCCATGCTTGCAAAGACTCGAATAAGAGTTGGTGGATGAGGTTGAAAACCTACGGTCCCAAAGGGTATCTGGTTTTTGTCGACTTTCGAGTTGTTGCTGGCTGAAAGCGAAAAAGCCATTGAATTCATAATTCCAACGCCCAGAGTCCCCACGGTCGGTGTCAATTGATGAGGGTTAACTCGACAAATATCCTAGATGAAGGACTCAGGATCGGGGGAAGAGGGAGTCAGATGAACTCGAAGGTAAAGGTCAGTCAAATAAGGCATGGTTATGCATGTATCGAGAATAAGCATGGTATTCAATTGGCTTAATCTCAATCTGTCCCTGGCCAGCCTCTCCTAGTCCCTATATATAGGTGGCCAGGTCCCAAGGAACCGGTCGGGTTCAACATAAATTACAATGTCCGTATACAATATCATCTCGTATTTCGACTATGACTATGCTTGGGCCTAGCTTAACGGGCCTTAGGGGTACAAAGATAACAGGCTCTATTAGCTATACCCTTGTCACTCGCGGTAGCAAACCGGCCGGAGTTCACCGCCGCAGTTACTGTCTTCGGCGTTGCTCCGGTGTCCTAAAAGTAGCGGCGACGCCAACGAGAGGTTCCCCATCGAGTCCTCATCTTAGTGCGCTAATGGAATCCGTGGGGGCCTGAAACCCCGACTCCGGCGATCACCGGCGTCGAGTCAAACTTACTCAACTAGTTGACTGGGTCATGCCCTCATGGCAGATGTCGTGGCACCGGCCCACCTGTCAGTGACGCCTAGCTAGAATCCAATTCGGTACCAAAAGTTTTCCTGTTAATTTAAATTCTAGAAAATAATACAAAACTTAGCAAATTCATATCTATTCAATTTTAAATCAGAAAAATGCAAATTAGGTATCAAATTGATCACAAAAAGAAGATCTACCTGTTTATACTATAATCTTGCATACTTGTGTGAAATAATTTTGAAATATATTTGAACACTTGTTTAAGTAGTATTTGAACTTTAAATTCAAATCCAACTTGGAAAATTTAAACAAAATTTTGAAATACCAAATAAAACTTTGACAACTCAAATAATGTTATTCCAATTAATATTTTTTTTATTAAATATTAATCCTAAAACTTTACTATTAGGATTTTAATTCCTAAAATGATTATCCTAAAAACAAATTTAAAATAGAAATTTTTTGGGAAAAATCATAAACTTGAATAAGAATTATTCCTAACTCTAACATTGTTATTTCAACAATTGTTCCATTAAAAGTTAATTTGAAAACTTCTAGAACAATTCTAAATCATTTCAAATCTGACTTAACTCTTAAAACAACTTTCTTAAATGATAACAAAATTAGGATAAATCATAAATAAGCATTAACTTGAGTTTATACTTTATTTTCAACTATAATCCACTAATTGAGCATTGTTTACTAAAGATTCATACCCCATTATTAGAAGTGCCTAAATCATAGAGGCAATCATTTGAAATTGAACTTCAAATTGTAGCAACTAATAACTAAAGGATTTGTGTTTTCTCAATTACTCAAATGTTCTTATAAAGAAGAGGATCAGTTAATGAAGTATTGTACTAAGTGTCCATTAAGATTTATATTCTTTAAAAGTTATTCAAAAAGTTATTCTTTCAAGATATCTTGAAAGTAAATATCAAACCAGTTCATTGTCTTAAATTCTATTTGTGTATTAAGATTGTTGTCAACCCTAAGACCAACTAGGAATTCTTATCAATAAGAAATAACTCAACTTTGCTTGTCCATAATCAACTACTTGATTGCTAATAACAAGATATCACTTAAAAGGTTACTTTCAAGTCCTCACCTATTACCACATCAGACTTTTGCAATAACAACCAACCATGGTAAACTCAATCACATTAACTCTTGTTTTAAGCTTTACTCTATTGCTTATGAAAGATTGTCAGTTAACGTAAAACCCTTAACAACCTTGTGTGTGGAATTGAACTTAAAAGTGCAACACATCACAAAAAAATTCACCACAACTCAATATTAACCAATCATCGGGGATAAGTATGCTTAGAACATTGCATAGCATATATTATGCATAACATGCTGCAGTTCTTTTAACATCATCTTTACCAGATGATGGTGCTATTTTAGAATTTGGATTTCTTTCATATCGAAGACCTTGGCTTGCATAATCTTGCAGTCAAAAAAGGCAAGTTCACTCTTGCTCATGCCTCTTGATTATTTTTATCAAATTAATTGCAAATACATACCCATAGTATTACTACTGCATCTAAAAGCAAAAGGTTCTCTTTTCATAATTAATATGACTAGCTCGTTATTGACCCGAGTGGTGGTAACCTAAGATGGCTGGCAAATGGAACCATGGTATGACTTTTGAGGTGGAGGTTCCATTTGCACAGAAAAGTGAACCCTGGGACTTAACAACCAATGCCACAGTTATTCTTGCACCGTAAAAACCGTGTTGTCCAAGAGACTTGGAATGGGACGGGAAAGTCATCCGTCTCTTCTTCCGTTCGCATGTCAACGGGCAGCCAGCTACCGTATGCTGTAGGTCTTGCGGGACTACATGCATATGGATGGGACCCCTTAGTGCCCACGGCCACTGGTGTCTATGAGGGTCTGTAAGGGGCTGCCTAGATAGTTCTACCTTGCTGAGGGGAATATCAGGGGTACTATGCTTGCATGAATTGGGTGGGCATGCATTGTGCAAAGAAGGACGGTGAATGGCTTGGATCAATGACTAGGCCCCACACCAAGAAAGTGTGGACGAGGAAGCTACTCAGATGTGCAACAAGGCTTTGATCTCTTTTGGATTGACACACCTCTACAAAGTGTAAAAGGATGTGACATGTTACCCCTTGTTCCGGGAAGGAGCTGCGAACGCTGCAGGAAAGATGCTCTCAAGGCACTAGTACCATGTGTTGGCTGTCGGGCATAGTTTTCAAAACAAAAGCAACCTCCTGAAGAAATGTTTATGAAAACTTGCATTGCCGAATGACTCTTGGGTCTAAGGCTGTAGTTAGTGCATCAAACACCTTATTCACTAAATAAACTTGTTGGGTAACGCTCGTTACTCACCCCACTCCCTCGTAACCCTTGCTTAGATTGAAGGCAACTCAAGGAGACAACCTCAAGATACTAAAGATGAAGATAAAGCGCTGTACCAACATCAAGTTATCAATGGAGTCGACATCTATATCAAGCTTGGTGGAAACCTAGAATAGGAATAGAAGAGAATCAGTTCCCTAATCCTAGAACCTAAGTTGTTAGGATAATTCTGTAGTTGGGTAGTAAGCCAACTGCATTAGTTATAGTTTAGTTTAGTCTTCATTTTATTCTTTCTTGTTTGTAGTCGCCAGGACTAAACCTCTAACTATTGAGGGGATTCTGAAGATCTTCTGTATGCTGAAATTGTAATCCTATAGACTTACCGTGGACCTGCGATGTTTCTATTGTACCACTCTGATGGATGTAATACTAGTGAGATGGTGTTTCATTGGTGTTATATCAACAACTTGAATACTACACATGCACTGGTATGCTGGGTCACCGCAGACGCATCCGGACCGACACGTTTGGCCCGACCCATTGAAAGGACGAGATGTCGCCTAGAGGGGGGGGTGAATAGGCGTTTTAAAAACAATTACGGAATTGGCTTGATGGAATGCGGAATTAAACTAACGTTTATTTTCTTCAAGCACAAGACCTAAATATGCTAGGCTCAACTAAGTGCAACAACAACAACAACTAGATATAAGCAAGATAGCACAAGATATAATTCACAAGTGATAAACAAGATATAAGTACTTCAAGCACGATGGCTATCACAAGGAAATAAACTCGGGTATAGAGATAACCGAGGCACGCGGAGACGAAGATGTATCCCGATGTTCACTTACATAAAGTAAGCTAATCACCGTTGGAGAGATGCGGGTAACCACGAAGGCCCCCGAACGCCACGAAGGCTCACCTTCTTCTCCGAGTCCCCCACGAAGCTAGGGACCCCTTCTTATGGTTAGCTTTTCCTCCACTCCGGAGATGGCAAGCTCCACAACCACTTCACAACTCCCACGAAGGGGAAGCCCGGGCCTCTTCACAATCTTCCACGAAGAGGACACCGTGGCACAATCACCGAGCCAACTAGGAGGTCACCCTCCAAGAGTAACAAGCTCACGGTCTCTCACTCGAACAAATCGTAATGGAGAGCTCAACACTATGCAAGGATGCAAAGCAAGAACACAAGGGAAAGTGCTCAAATCCTTCTCTCTCAAATCCCACCAAAGCAACAAATGCTATGGAGGAGTTAGAGAGGAAGAACAAGGGTGGAGGTCAACCAATGACTCCAAGATCTAGATCCCAAAGGTTCCCCTCACTTAGAGGAGGAATGAGTTGGTGGAGATTGTAGATCTAGATCTCCTCTTCCAAATCCCTCAAAAATATGCAAGAATCATTGGAGGGAAGAGAGAGGGAGAAAGCTCAAGAGGTTCAACAATGGAGGTGAGAGAAAGGCTCAAGAACACCCTAGAACACTTACCAAACCGTTGGGGAAGAAGCCCCCTTTTATAGGGCAAGAAAACTGCCCGTTGGAGAGTTTTTTCGGTCATCCCGGAGCAGCCCGGAGCAGCTCCGGAGCAGCCCGGAGCAGCTCCGGCCGATACTCCGGAGCGAGTGCCCGGCCACTGCTCAGCCCGGAGCAGCTCCGGATTTCACTCCGGATTTGCAAAACTGCAAAAACACTCATACGGAAAACGCGATAACTTTTGCATCCGAACTCCGTTTTTAGCAAACTTGGACTTTTTGAAAAGCTTAGAAAAAGTACTACAACTTTATGCAGAGAAACACCAAGAAAAGTCAAGAGGAAAAATATGAAATGTGGAGAGGTGTGAAACCTTCCAAAGTGAAGAACCGGTAAAACCTCTCAACTCGAAAACGCAAAAGACGATGCATTTGGATTCTGTTTTTGATGAACTTGGGCTTGTTGGAAAGCTAGCAACAAGCACAAGAACCTCACATGGAGAAACACCAAGAAGCAACAAACTAGGAAGATGCAAAGTATGCAAAGGATTGAGCTCCCTATGACGATGTGATCAAGTTACCCAACCGAAAGCCCCTCTTGATAGTGCGGCTATCTATCCTATAACCCGGTCTCCCAACAAACACCTTGAGACCGGTAAAAGGAAAACCTAGCAAGGACATACCTTTGCCTTGAGCATCCCACTTGATCTTGATGATGATGCTTCATACTTCCGTCAAGCCGGAATGCTTCACTTGATCATTGTTGCTTCGTGAAGACTTTAATTTGCTCCCCCATAAACCATTATGGGGTAGCTTTGTTAACACTCATCTTCACAAGTCCATTATCACCAAATGGACGACAAGCCTCAAACATATGATCTTCTTGAGATGCTTATCTTGAACTTTCACAACTCAACCTTGATAAAGAACATCATTTGATTTCATTCTCCCATGGGCCATATTGAATCCTTCTTTTGACGTAAGCCCATGGGAAGATACTTGATTCCACTATTCTCTCTTCATCTTGGTCATATTGGATTCATCTCTTCTATTCAATGATCTTGATGCCAATACTTAAGATATATCTTTATCTTCATGGCATCCAAGCCTTGAATCCAACACATGGACTTCAAGCAATTCCTATGAACAATTCCTTCATAAAAATCTCAATGAAAACATTAGTCCATAGGGATTGTCATTAATTACCAAAAACACACTTAGGGGCAATTGACCCTTACAATCTCCCCCATTTTGGTAATTGATGACAATCTCAACAAGAGGGTTTATATAATGAATGATAGAAACTAATATGCAACTTATCCGGGAATAAATTGCATACAAGAGGTTGTATTTGATATGGTCAAGTAACACAAAGCTACTACCGCATATCAAAATCAATTGTACTCACATAAACTACAACAAATATGGTTGATGTGAGTGCAACCAAAATATATAGAGCAAACTCCCCCACAATATATGCACGTGTGATGAACTTGAATTTCATTGCATACATTGTCAAGATAAACCTTTGATGGAGTTTACACTATATATTCAACCATGCAAAACATCTAACAAAGAAGAGATGCATGAAAGGTAAAACACTTAAGCACAAACCAAACTTAAGTATAAAAACCATTTCCCTTAAACCCTCTAAACTTCTCCCCCATTGGCAACGATTGCCAAAATGGATGAAGGAATTTAGAAGGCCAATATAGTATGAGTTCCTCCCCAAGATGTGCATTTCTCATAAAAATGAGTGAAATCATATGCACTTATCAAATTAAAAATATTTGGAGGAAGTCAAGCCATATTGAGGATCAAAGATTGCAAAAAGATGACATAGTGAAGGAAGCTTCAACGAATGAAGCAAGCAAGCAATCAAGAGACCCAAAGAACCAATTGGACACAAGAAGAAGTGATGATAAGAGCTACTGGGTGCTTTAAATGAAATAAGGAAGCTCCCCAAGGTCCATGCATAAATTTGAATTTTTGTTGCATTTGAATACAATATGCACAAACATGGAATCCTTACTCCCTATATATCATTTAAAACAAAACATGAGCACAAAAGAATACAAAAGGATCAATACGCTTATCAAAGTTAAATTTAGTCCAAAAAGATTCATGAGATATGAGTGCGAGAAGAAGCAATAAAGAATAAACAAGCACTCATAAATCAAGTTCTTACCAACACCATCAAGAACAAAATGTATAAGAAAGATGGTCGGCAAAGAACGAGGATATCAAGGGAAGAAATTAACACTCTTATGCATATATATTTCTAAGTGGACAAAAAATCATGATGAACAATCCACAAAGGAACATGTATACACAAGAGGTTAGTTGAAATTAAGGAAGACATGATATCCAAGAAAGAGTCATAGAATATACCAAATAGCTTTGCTAGAAAGCATATATAGCTCAAGGCTCCATTTTCTATTATGGTATATTAATAAACTCCCCACACAAAATCATCAAAGCCATCACAACTAGCAATAAGGGATCAAAAGATAGTCGGGATGCTTTGATAGGCAACAAGCATAATAAAGAAGGGTACAACTTGCAACATTATCTATATTGCACATGAGAGAGCGTTGAGGAATTAATATGCAATAAATTGCTAAAATGGCATATTTGGGATTGGTGAATCATAAACATGATTTTATATACTTCCCATCATATGCAATCATCTCAACTTGCTCACTTATGAAATAAAGATATTTCTTTATAAGACCTTTGCAAGAACCGCAACATTTGCAAATAAATATTATCATGCCAAGAACCAACCTACAAGAGTTGGGATGCTAGAAAAGTATGCATGAATGTTATACTTGTTACCGAGATAGCAATGGTGTGATGTAGTAGATAAGAGTTCACCGATCGATCATCCTAGCTTGGCTCCAATAATCATATGGTGACAACACCTTCCTTATAAATGAGACAAGCATCCATTGCATCTCCAATGTACCTAAGACAATATTTAAGTACATCTTGGTCCCCAAACTTATTGGGTCCAAAGTGGTTAGACTAACCACAATACATATGATAGACTCCATAAAAATATGTGCATAGTTAAAGATAAAATTTGAATTTCATGCACATCTTAGCCATTTAGGATTTGATGGAGTATAACATATATATTGGATCAAAGAAAGCAACTAAGATACAAAAATAAGCATAAAGAGAATATGCATGCACCTATCTTTCAAGATCCAAAGAAGATACGATTTAGACAAAAAACACCAAGAATACAAGGAGGTATAAAAGGTGTGGCAAAACACATTATTTGTCCAAATGACATCAAGGGAACAAATCAACAAATTATTTATTCATAAAATTCAACAAATGAACCTAACAACTTATTGAGCATGAAAGAATAAATAAATAAAAGCATGCTCAACAATTTATCTCATTCGAGCAAATAAATCATAGAAGAAGGAATGAGATAACTAACTCCCAAAAGAGCAAGGTTCCAACAAATAAACCAAACCCTCTACACTTTTCACAATGGCACAAGTACCGAAAAGAAAAGGTTTGTCTTACAACAACACACACTTGATGGGGATCAAGAGATGAGACAAAGTCAAGCAAAAAGATCCTCAAGAAGGCAATAAGACAATGGGAGTCAAAATAATTTCTTGGCAAGAAATATGGGCAATAAGATGCAAATTCCAAGGTGAAGATGATCTAGAGGAATTACCACACATATATACGAATACCAATTGTCAAAGACAAGAAGTTCATATTGGAATTATTTCCCGGTGGTGTATTGCAAAGATATTCAAGATCAACTTCACAATAAAAGGCATATGGTTAAATATTCAAATTAAGCACCATGCACGAAAAAGGATTCTTGGTAGCTCCAAAAATAGTCAAACAATCATGCAAAGCAATAATTAGAGTAACTAGAAGCAAACGGCTTCCTACTTATGATATACATATAAATATATTTGAGTGAAACCGCACCAAGAATTCTTACTCAAACCAAGACCAAAGAAATGAGCAACAAAATGTTTTAAGAAAGAATGGAGCTTGTTTGAGCAAACATGCCACCTAGGAACAAGATAATTAACAATATCAACTCTAAGTGGCAATACCTCAAATGTTCACATTTCCTAGGCTTGTGATATGCATAAGACATATTACTCCCCCATAATGTGATATTAAATTCTTTTCAACAAAAGGCAAACAAAATCCAACTAGAGATAATTAATGGAGATATAGAATTTGAATTTCTCATGAGCATGGCATACCACATAGTGACTAGATAATCTTGCAATATCAATACTAAGTGGTATTACTCATGTGCACACATTTATAGGATTGTGAGATGCCAAAGGAAAATCACTCTCCCAAAATGGGATGTTCCATTAATCACTCGATAAGAGCCAAATAAGATACCATCAAGATGCATGAGAGGCTCAAAGCAAACACACAAGTATATGATGTGCCAAACAACCAACACCTACTTGAATACACAAGTTAAGAAGGTGTAAGGAACAACATATACAAACACATACTTGGTACAAAACCAAAACATGCAAAGGGGCAAGTAACTTACAATGTAAAGAGGTTAAGTACAAGTTACCACAAAGAGGCACATTGGATATAAAATGATAGTGTCAATGACTTGGCTTGATGAAAATAAAATTAATGAAGATCCCTTAATTCTTCATGAGGTAGCCAAGTCTCCAATGCCCTCCACAAACACCTATTGATCAAGTTTTAGCTTGTTGGTCCCCAACCAAGTTGGGTCCTAAGAGGTTAGTAACAATAGGCTTGGCAACCCAAATGGTTCTTTTCTTGACACCACTTTGAGTTCCAACAAACTTGGCAAACACATTGCCATCCTTATCTTTCCTAAGAGAATAATCAACATCAACAATGATAGGATTAGATAAGGTACCGCTTAAGCATGAAGAAGCAAAGTGCCCCTTCTCACGGCAAATATAGCAACAAGTGCTTCCCTTTCTCTTCTTCGTTGAATTCTTGATTTGGGAAGCTTCATCTTGTTTCTTCTTGGGAAGTGGCCTATCTTCAACTTGAGGTCGTGCTTGAGCTTGAACTTGTGGCCTCTTCCCTTGTTGCTTCTCACTCAAGTGCTTCTTCTTCAATGGGCAAGATCTCACATGATGCCCTTCAATCTTGCACTTGAAGCAAACAATCTTGGCCAAATTCTTGACTTGGTCTTGGCCCTTCTTCTTCTTGTTGCTCTTGGACTTGTTCTTGTTATTGGAGTTGAATCCAAGTCCACTCTTGTCATTAGGGGATTTTTGCACACTCAAAATATTATCGAGTGTAGATTTCCCTTTATGACGCTTATCCAAGTCTTTTTCCAAACTAGTGACTTGGGCCTTGAGCTCTTTGATTTCCTCTACAAGGTTAGTAGTAATACAAGTACTAGAGGAGGTAGAAGCTTCATTGTTAGAGCAACAAGGCATAGCAAGTAATTCATCACAAGATGTAGCAATATTATGCCTAGACAAATTACTTGGACTAGCACAAGATAATATAGCATTTTGGTTCAAAGTAGTGCTAATGTCCAAATGAGGCTCACAAGATGTTTTCTTAGAGATACTTGCCTCATGAGCTAACTTTAGCCCATTATAAGAGATTAAGAGATCCCCATGAGAGCCCGAGAGCTTTTCATGGCTTTCCTCCAATTTCTTATAATTGCTTGTTAGCAACTCAAGTTGAGCCCTTAGCTCAACATTCTCCTTTAATATAGATGCTTCACAAGAAATAGAGTTAGTAGCACAAGCATCATTAATAGATTTAGCATTTGTAAGTTCATAAGATTTAATAGATTGAGATAGGCAAGAATTAGTATGCTTCTCTTCGAATAGCTCTTGCTTGAGGAGATTGAATCTCTGTTTCCCCTCATTAACAAGGGAGTTCAATTCCTTAATGGTCTCCTTGTGGTCAAACAAGGTTTCCATTAAGTGTTCGACTTTAGCACGAGCATCATTATTACCACGAAGAGAGGCATACACAATTCCCATCTCATGCAAGAAAGCTTCATTATCATCATCATTATCATCATCATCATCACTCTCATCATAAGGAGATGTGTCGGGATTCAAAGTAGGAGTTACCTTTGAGCCGCTTGCCATAAGGCACATGTGAACTTGCGTAGATGATGAGGGAGCATCAATTGAAGCACAATCTTCATTTTCGAGTGTAGGACAAGCTCTTGCGAGATGTCCATACTCGTGGCATTCATAGCATTGCCTTCTCTTGATAGAAACCTTCTTGGTTCTTCTATTGATTTCTTCTTTAATTATGTGACCCAATTTTTCTTTAATTTCCTCTACATGGTTAGTCATACAACAACTAGAGGAAATAGAATCATTTTGAGTATGGTCACAACTAGAAACAAGCATATCATCACAAAATTTAATCAAGCAAATTTTAGGAGATATGCAAGGACCTTTAACACAAGAATGAGTAAAGAATTTCTTGCAAGAAGTGTTTAGGTCCAAACTCTCTACACCATTAGGATTTATAGAAATAGAATCATTAGTGCAAAGAACAAGACTACCAACATCACATATGATTTCTTCACTCACCGTATCATTACCTTGTGACAAGTCACATGTTGGTGAAGTGGAAGAAATTGAACAATCATCACGACCGGATGTGGAAGCAACTTGGAGCTCTTCATGATGTGAAGGTGAAGAGAACTCCTTGGGTTCACTTTCAACCTCAAGAGAAATGGACCCACCAAATGACTCTTCTAGCTTGGTCCATATCTCATGAGACGTCTTGCACTTTGAACCCATCAAGCAAACATAAACTATGGAGCTCACAGACAATAAAATTTCATTAAATACTTGAGCTTCTAGATGTAAATTTTTCTCATCCTCTATAGATAGACTTTGAGGATCCATCGGAGGAGAAAAGCCTACATCTAGAAATCGCTCTATATTTGGACACAAAGTCCGAAGATTAGAAAACATGCGATTTCTCCATAAGTTATAATTTGTGCCATCAAAAATAATTGTGTCATTGTGCACTAAATAACTAGCCGACATCTTTACTCTCAAGGCGGTGAAGCCTAAACAAGGAGAGACCTTGCTCTGATACCAATTGAAAGGACGAGATGTCGCCTAGAGGGGGGGTGAATAGGCGTTTTAAAAACAATTACGGAATTGGCTTGATGGAATGCGGAATTAAACTAACGTTTATTTTCTTCAAGCACAAGACCTAAATATGCTAGGCTCAACTAAGTGCAACAACAACAACTAGATATAAGCAAGATAGCACAAGATATAATTCACAAGTGATAAACAAGATATAAGTACTTCAAGCACGATGGCTATCACAAGGAAATAAACTCGGGTATAGAGATAACCGAGGCACGCGGAGACGAAGATGTATCCCGATGTTCACTTACATAAAGTAAGCTAATCACCGTTGGAGAGATGCGGGTAACCACGAAGGCCCCCGAACGCCACGAAGGCTCACCTTCTTCTCCGAGTCCCCCACGAAGCTAGGGACCCCTTCTTATGGTTAGCTTTTCCTCCACTCCGGAGATGGCAAGCTCCACAACCACTTCACAACTCCCACGAAGGGGAAGCCCGGGCCTCTTCACAATCTTCCACGAAGAGGACACCGTGGCACAATCACCGAGCCAACTAGGAGGTCACCCTCCAAGAGTAACAAGCTCACGGTCTCTCACTCGAACAAATCGTAATGGAGAGCTCAACAATATGCAAGGATGCAAAGCAAGAACACAAGGGAAAGTGCTCAAATCCTTCTCTCTCAAATCCCACCAAAGCAACAAATGCTATGGAGGAGTTAGAGAGGAAGAACAAGGGTGGAGGTCAACCAATGACTCCAAGATCTAGATCCCAAAGGTTCCCCTCACTTAGAGGAGGAATGAGTTGGTGGAGATTGTAGATCTAGATCTCCTCTTCCAAATCCCTCAAAAATATGCAAGAATCATTGGAGGGAAGAGAGAGGGAGAAAGCTCAAGAGGTTCAACAATGGAGGTGAGAGAAAGGCTCAAGAACACCCTAGAACACTTACCAAACCGTTGGGGAAGAAGCCCCCTTTTATAGGGCAAGAAAACTGCCCGTTGGAGAGTTTTTTCGGTCATCCCGGAGCAGCCCGGAGCAGCCCGGAGCAGCTTCGGAGCAGCCCGGAGCAGAGCCCGGAGCAGCTCCGGCCGATACTCCGGAGCGAGTGCCCGGCCACTGCTCAGCCCGGAGCAGCCCGGAGCAGCCCGGAGCAGCTCCGGATTTCACTCCGGATTTGCAAAACTGCAAAAACACTCATACGGAAAACGCGATAACTTTTGCATCCAAACTCCGTTTTTAGCAAACTTGGACTTTTTGAAAAGCTTAGAAAAAGTACTACAACTTTATGCAGAGAAACACCAAGAAAAGTCAAGAGGAAAAATATGAAATGTGGAGAGGTGTGAAACCTTCCAAAGTGAAGAACCGGTAAAACCTCTCAACTCGAAAACGCAAAAGACGATGCATTTGGATTCCGTTTTCGATGAACTTGGGCTTGTTGGAAAGCTAGCAACAAGCACAAGAACCTCACATGGAGAAACACCAAGAAGCAACAAACTAGGAAGATGCAAAGTATGCAAAGGATTGAGCTCCCTATGACGATGTGATCAAGTTACCCAACCGAAAGCCCCTCTTGATAGTGCGGCTATCTATCCTATAACCCGGTCTCCCAACAAACACCTTGAGACCGGTAAAAGGAAAACCTAGCAAGGACATACCTTTGCCTTGAGCATCCCACTTGATCTTGATGATGATGCTTCATACTTCCGTCAAGCCGGAATGCTTCACTTGATCATTGTTGCTTCGTGAAGACTTTAATTTGCTCCCCCATAAACCATTATGGGGTAGCTTTGTTAACACTCATCTTCACAAGTCCATTATCACCAAATGGACGACAAGCCTCAAACATATGATCTTCTTGAGATGCTTATCTTGAACTTTCACAACTCAACCTTGATAAAGAACATCATTTGATTTCATTCTCCCATGGGCCATATTGAATCCTTCTTTTGACGTAAGCCCATGGGAAGATACTTGATTCCACTATTCTCTCTTCATCTTGGTCATATTGGATTCATCTCTTCTATTCAATGATCTTGATGCCAATACTTAAGATATATCTTTATCTTCATGGCATCCAAGCCTTGAATCCAACACATGGACTTCAAGCAATTCCTATGAACAATTCCTTCATAAAAATCTCAATGAAAACATTAGTCCATAGGGATTGTCATTAATTACCAAAAACACACTTAGGGGCAATTGACCCTTACACCCATCCCTGGCCCAAATTTGCGATAGGTTTGTGTCGGCCCGGATGCTGCCGGACAACACGCGCGTCCTCCCGCAAACACCATGGGCCCGCATGACATTGACACATTAGTAGGGCATAATATTAATATTAGTTCATTACAACTTGATATGCCCATCACAAAAAGGGCCCACAAAACAAAAAAAGGCCTATCCTATAGGCCAGTGGTTAGTCTCCAGCGCCGGCGCTGCTGTCTCGGCCCGGGAAGGCATGGCTGCGTGGCCGGCACTACCGTCGCTATGTAGCCATCGTCGCTATGTAGCCATCGTCGCCATCTCCCTACTGCAGGGCGCCTTCGACGCTGTCGCCGCCGACACCGGCGGCCTCG
This sequence comes from Dactylis glomerata, assembly GCA_007115705.1. Lineage (NCBI taxonomy): Eukaryota > Viridiplantae > Streptophyta > Magnoliopsida > Poales > Poaceae > Dactylis > Dactylis glomerata. Next base: position 1,305,159 of record QXEO01000096.1, read on the forward strand.
ATAGCCACCAAGGCCGAACGGATAGCGGCTTCCTGGAAGCGCATGGTAATGCGCCGCTCAATGCACTGCTCAGTGTCGGCTCGGCGGCCGGCCTGCCGCTCACACTCGGTGCGGCGGGCGGCATCCCGCATCCCGCCGAGCGGCAGCGTTCCGGTCGACGTCCCTCTGGTAGGCGAGGGCCTTGTCCATCTCGGCCGCCTAGTGCGGGGCCTGCTCTGCCGCCTCTGCTGCTGCGGCGCGCTTCGCCTCTATTGCCGCCTCCGCCTCCGCAGCACGCAGCACGCAGCTCGGTGTCGCGCTGTGCCTCCGCCGCCGCTGCCTCCTCCTCCTCCTCCTCCACCTCCGTCTCCTCTCCTCGACGGGCAGCCACTCCGTCGACCCGGCGGCCACCATGGTTGTCGCGGCGATGCGCGACTCCTCGTCCTCGGCGTCGTCGTACATCTGCGCCTCGACCGAGGCGTGGCACGCGACGACGCTGTCGTGCAGCCCGTGCACGGCGACCTTGACGGCCTCCATGGCCACCGCTTCCAGCGAGACCATGGTCGGGTCGTTGCGCATTGCGTGCAGGGCCGCGACGGTAGCCTCCATTGCCACCACCTCGACCGCCTTCCTGGCCACGCAAGCATGCATCTTGCCCATGGCAACATCGGTGGCCACCGCGGACGCGTCCTCCAGCACCCCGATCATGGCCGCCTGGGCCACTCGCCTTCGCGGTCGAATGCGGCCACCTCGTCCTCAGCGTGTATCCGGGCCAGCTCCACGGCATGCATCTCCAACTCCTCCGCCATTTGGACGGTGAAGCGGCGTCAGCACATGTTGCGGATTGTCGTCCAGTTGGCGATCTTGCAGCGAGGCATGTCCAGGTGTGGATCTTGGGTGGTGCTTTCTCCTTGGCTATGGTTTTGGTGGGTGCTCATCGCTGCTGGCAGCGCCTGCTTATATAGGTGCTGCGTGGTGAGAAATGGCGCCGAGGGCGGGATAATTTCCGACCAAGGGTGGGGACGGGACAATTTCTGGCCAAGGGCGAGGGCGGGATAATTTCTAGCCAAGAGAGGGGGCTGGAAACATTCTCCGGCCGCGCGCATGCTGGAAACATCAGTTATCGTTGGCGGGAGTTTTTCCACCGCGCGGGAAGCCGCCGGTGATCATTGCCGATGTCCGATAGCCATTAGCAGAGCATCACAGACCATCAAGGTCTAACAGTGCATGGGTGCGGACGATATGCGTCGACCCGGTGGACGCACTGACCAGGCCTGCCGGACCGCGACCCATTTTCTGTCTGTGGGCCGACGCAAATGGACCAGGACAGACCATTTGCGTCGGCGGGATACATCAGCCCGCTGGAGATGCCCTAATGGCTAGATGGGATGCACATCTATCACGATGGGCACCCCATTATTTTGCTATCCACATATATACATACATAGAACTTTAGAGGACTGATATGATAGTAATATCAATAAATACATGGGTAGCGTAGGGGTAGCTCATTCAAATAGAACTTAGAAGTTAAGTGTGCTTAGCTTGAAGCAATATGATTCGGTGTTATTTGAGGATGTTACCGATGTGATAAAATGTTCATTTTTTTTAATTTTTTTTATATTTTTTCATATTATTTCAAATTATAGAATTTTCAAAAAAATATGATTTTTAAATTTTTTGAATTTTCAAATTTTACCTGTGGCGTAGGTGCGCTGCGGGTAAGTGAAAGCCCATGCGCCACGAGTAATAAATTATCAGCAGTGTGGTACCCGTGGCGCACAGCTCATGCGGGATGGGTAACCATTTTTGGTGCGTCACGGGTAGCCTTTTTTTTCTAATAGTGTCTTGATTATCATTATCACCCCCTTCTATCATCACCATATTTTTCTTATTCCTCTTATTGTTGTGTTCCATGGTTGGAGCATGATCTTCGTACAAATTCTCGGCATCCACATGTTCTTACTACTCAAGGTTCTCCTCCTCAACATTGGCATGTGTTGAGGATCTTGGACAACCATGGAACTCCTCTCATGTTTCTTTCTTGCATCTTGAGGTTCCTCTTTCATATCTTTCTTTACAACAAGTAATTTATGAATGATTTCTTGGACTATCTATGTGACTTCTCATATTTTTTAGCTCATCTCTTACTACCAAAGTAAGAAAATAGATCTTGTTGATCCTCCAAAATAAAGAAAAGTTTTGCACTGGATAACATAGGCTTTGAGGTGCTTGGGCGAGGAGTAGAGGTGACCACATCTTATCTCGCATAGTTCTTGGAAAACTTTGTTAGAACATCTCTAGCAGTGGCTGTATATTTTGGCGCTGCAAACGGCGCATCGACCGCGCTATATAGCTATAACGCGCGCGGCGCTGAAATTTCCTCCACCGAAGGCAGCAAATTGTAGAGCGCGCACCGCGGCCGAAACTGCAAACTAGAGCGCACTGCGTCGGCGCAAACAACATTTCCACACTTCTATAGAATCAACTAGATCAAATAAACTCAAATAAGTCACAAACAAATTATCTAGTTATTATTACAACACAAGCAAATAATACAACAAGTACATCAAATTATTCACAACAAATACAATAAGTTGTTTATCAACAATACAACATAGTTTTTTAAACAATACAATAGTACAACATAGTAGCCACCATTGTTGTCCATTCCATTTCCACCATTCTTCCATGAGATCTTTTTGAAGCTCATCGTGTGTATCATTGGAACAAATGGAATGATACGAGGCAATAAAATGGGCCACCCTATGTGTGGAACTTCTCACTTGCACATGAACCCCCATCAATTCATAGTGGGTATGATCTTCATCTTTCCCACGATCATCCACTATAATCATGTTATGCCTGATGACACAAGCATTCATGATATACCAAAGGTACTCTTGGTCCCAAAATCTAGCCAGCCCCCTCACAATAGCAAATTGGGCTTGCAAAATCCCAAATGCTCTCTCCACATCTTTCCTACCGGCCGCTTGTGCATTGTGAAATTGGGTTTGTTTCTTACCTCTTGGTTGAATAACCGGCTTCACAAATGTTTGCCACCTTGGGTAGATGCCGTCGGCGAGAAAGTAGCCATAGTTGTACTTGTGGATATTTGCTTCAAACTCCACCAATGGACCTTCACGAAATGCAAGCCCTGTCATTAGTGGTGACCATTGAAGAACATTGATATCATTGCACGACCCGGGCATTCCAAAAAATGCGTGCCAAATCCAAGTCTCAAAATTGGCGACCGCTTCAAGGATTATAGTGGGATCCTTTTTGTGCCCTTTGAATTGTCCATGCCATGCCACCGGACAATTCTTTCCAACTCCAGTGCATACAATCAATTGAGCCAAGCATACCTAGAAATCCCTGGTTACTATTGAACTCCAAAAGCCTAGCCGTGTCTTCAGCATTGGGGGCTCTCAAGTATGTAGAGCTGAAAATATGCACAATTGCTACGACAAAGCGCTTGACACACATGATAGCCATGCTCACACCCATGGCCAAGTTGTCATCAACTAGATCCTTTGGTATACCGTATGCCAATATACGCAAGGTGGCGGTCACCTTCTGATAGGTGCTATGACCAAGTTCTCTGGCACATTCCTCCGTTGCTCAAAGAACCGATCAAACTTCACCATATCCATTGCAGTGTGCTTGAACAACTTGATGCTCATTCAAAAACGCCCCGAAAATAGCTCTCGGGATATGTCGAATTTTCGGTGAAATACGACCGCATCAACTTGTTGCGGGCTTCAATCCTTTCCCTCCACAACTTCTGTCTACCAAAAACCGAACCAACAATTGTTGGCTTCTTATTGGCACAACAAACCAATAACATAGAGATGTTCTCTTCTTCCTCTATATCGTATTCCTCGTCCGACGAATCGTACGATGAGATCTACAAACATGTATGAACGAACTCACTAGTACTAGTAGTAAACAAAAAATCAAGCAAAAAATGTGCGCATCGGTGGCGGCACATACCTTGTGAGGATTTTGTCGAACACCTATGGTGCGCCATTTTGCGAGTCGGCTCAACGTGGACAAGGTTGCCGGTGGTCAGCGCACCGCAACCGGCAGCACGACGCGTCGCCAAGTTGACCGAGTCGATCGCCGCGCCGAATCGACCTTGTGGAGGCGCAGCCCTTGTAAACAAGTCGGTGGCGGCAGCGGTGGTACACTGCGGTGGCGCGCTCGGGGCTGGCAAGAGGAGGCACGGGGGCGGCGGATCTACAGCGGTCCGGCGGCAAATCAGCACGCGGTAGCGCTGGTGCTGAAATGGGGGAGATAGAGGGCGCGGGCGCGAATGAACATTCCTGGCAGTTGGCTCTTCGCGCGCTCACAGAATGATACCGCGCGCTGCAACTGACGCCCATCATTTGGCGCCTAGGATAGGGCAAAACGTCCCGCGCACCAAATTTTTTTAGCGCCTAGGATAGGGCAAAACGTCCCGCGCACCAATTTTTTTTACAGCGCCAGCGCGGATAGAGCGCCTGCTGGAGGACCAAATTTCGCCTCCAGCGCTCTATACCGGCGGTTTTTATAACGCGGACGCCCTTTGCAGCGACTGCTAGAGATGCTCTTAGGCTTAAAAAATGGTTCTTTTTTGTAGCTTCAACCTCAAAATTTGGAACGCAGACATTGTGCCTGTGGGTGAGCTTGTACTTATGATCGTGAACCACTTGACTGAGTAACCTCTCAATGTAAGGAGCAAATGTGCAACTTCTTTGTTCATATGAAGCTTCTTTTGGGCAGTTGTAGATAATGTCCATACATTTTCTTATTTAAGTTGCATACTTCTCAAAAACGTAGTATGGTTGATGACCCATTCCTCGATGTTGTTTAGCATATCCTATTTAATCTTTTTGCCACATGAATCAAGCTACATAAATATGGCCGTTCGTGATCTACCTCGATTACAAGGCATTTCCAATATGGATGTTTCCTAGTAAGGTACAAATAATATTTGCAAGTATAGTTTTAGAAACCTCATGTCTTAAGTTTTCAATATCACTTGGTTTGAAGTCAATTTTATTATCATAATCACCATATAGATCTTTACGGTGCTGACTTCTACAATTATGTTTATTTGATAGATGCTTGATTTTACAAGCACAAGCTTACAAAATAACAAGCCAACAATTCAACATCGATATTGGGCCATTGGGGTGCAGCTGTTGCCCGTTGCTCACTAGTTAGAAGCCGGGTTGGACGTGAGGCCGGTGATCCACACGTGATCGGCCACAACATAGTTCTTGGGAAACTTAATGTTATGTTCAAAAATAGTTTTTTGTAGCTTCACCCTCAAACTTTGGAGTGCATATATTGCGCTTCAGGGTGAGATATATTTGTGATCGTTAACCACTTGGTCGAGTAACCTCTGAATGTAAGGAGCAAGTCTGCAACTTCTTTTGTTCATATGAAGCTTATTTCAGGCAATTATTTTTGATAATGTCCATACATGCATTTTCTTCTTTAAGTTGCATGTTTCTAACAAACATACTGTGGTGATGATTCCATTCCTCGATGTTGTTTAGTAGATGAGAAAAATGCCAATTTAGTACATGAAGTTGCTTCAAATATGCACTTTGGTCATAAACTTGCAAATCGCGAATTCTAGGTCATCAAGTTGCCCCACGCGAGCATTTTGATCACTCAGCTGTCGGTAGACTTCTTTTTTGTAAATTGCCCCTAAATTTTTGTTTCTTCTCCCCTGTTGGTCCTCCGTCCAACTGCTAGCTTGGGATCGACTCCGCATGCGTGCACGCCGGCACATGTGTGGAGGCCTTGAGGGAGTTTAGGAGAGTGAGTCATGCACATATATTTCGTCAAACACCTGGCTAGTGTACTGCCTATTGCTTAGTTTTGGGCGCCGCCAACTTGGACGACGAGCATGCTCGGCTCGTCGCGCTTGGTGACTTAGTGACTGTCGCGGTGGCACACATACAGGCCCAACACGCTTGGTGACTTAGTGACTGTCACGCTTGGTGACTTAGTGACTGTCGCGGTGGCATACCTGACCGAGGACCAACCGGTGAGAAGAAATAAAAATTTAGGGGGAAATTTGCAAAACACTATCTGCCACGTATGCAAACTACGGAGTGACCAAAATGCTCGTGTGGGACAACTTGATGATCCTGAATTCACGATTTGCAAGTTCGTGATCAAAACACACATTCGGGGCAACTTCATATACTAAATTGGCCTTTTTCTCTTAGCAGATCTTACCTCAATTATACAAGTATTCCATACATGATCTACCTCGATTACAAGGCATTTCAGATGTTTCCTCGTAATGTACAAACAAAATTTGCAAGTATAGTTTTAGAAGCCTGATGTGTAATTTTTTCAGTATCACTTAAGTCGAAGTCACTTCTATTATCAAAATCATCATATAAATCTTTACAGTGGTGAATTTTGTCACTCTTCTACAATTATGTTTATTTAATACATGCTTGATTTCACAAGCACAATTGATATAATTAATTCAACATCGATATTAGGCTGCAACTGCCGCTCACTTGTTACAAGCCGGGTTAGACGTGAGGCTGGTGATCCAGGTGTGATCGGCCACCACAGGCTCGTCGTCGTCATTCCGGTGCCATGTCCAAAGCGCGTGCGTCACATTCACCACCTGCAGCCTTCCATGCCCGAAACTCGCCTCCCGAAACACCGACGTCTCCGGCTGTGGGTCGATATACTTATCCGCGAGCCCTTCTCGGTTCCCGCCGTCGCCGATCGTCACGTACACCGGCCCGCACGGCTCTTCCCTGCCCTGGTACACGCGCGTGAACCTCTCGTACGCGTGGACATGGCCGGCGAACACCGCATCCACGCGCGCGCCATAGAGCAGCGCCTCCATGGCGTCGCGCATGCCGTCCCCCTCCCCCTTGTGCGCCTCGTTGCTGTTGTACCATGGCGCGTGCACCAGCGCCACCACGAACGACGTTCTACCACGGTCGATCCCGGCGAGGTCGCCCTGCAGCCAGTCGTGCTGCGCCTCGTAGTCGGCGTAGGAGCCTAGCATGATGACGTGCACGGCGCCGCCGGCCACGTCGAAGGAGTAGTAGAGGTTCGATCCCGACGGCGAGGCGCCGGCGTCGTACGGCATGCGCCACCGCGCGTTGTATGCCTTGAAGGAGCGCGGCTCCACCAAGGGTATCTTCTCGATCTCGTGGTTGCCCTCCGTCACCATCCACGGCCGCGCGCTCGCCAGCGGCTCGACGAGGCGGCCGTACGAGTCCCAGCGCGGCTGGAAGTAGTCGGCGTACGATAGGTCGCCTGGGAGGAGGAGCATGTCGTAGTCGGTGGCGGCGATGTGCTCCAGCGTCGTCTTGGTCCATCCGGTCTGGCCGAGGTCACCTGTTCGGCCAACGACTAAATTAAGCGTGCCATGAAACGAGAGATGATAATGGTCGAGGTCAAATTGAGGAGCATTTGATGTGATGCAGTACCGACGATGACGAAGTTGAAGGGGAGGCTGGACGGCGGCGTCCGGAAGGAGAACTCCCGCAACGGGTCATAGCTGCACCGGTAGTAGTACGTCGTGCTGGGTTGCAGCGGGCCGATGACGGCGTCGTGGATGTTGCCCGAGTGGTAGAGGGCGAGGTACGAGTAGCTTGTGGTTGTTCCGGTCCCTGAGAATGGGTACTGGCCTGAGGTCGTGCCGTACTCCACAATCGGCGGAGCATCGTCTTCGGTGATCCATGTCACCCTCATCCTGTCAGAGCCTACGGTTGACACGTGCACCTGAGATGAGTCGAATTAGCAATTTCTTCAGAGCAACCAAAGGCACAGACACCATGCATGTTGTCTTTGCAAAAAAGGCCATTCAATTAACTATACTCTTAACAGGGCCGGCTCTATATTTTGCGGGGCCCTAGGGCGAAGCTGTAAACATGGGCCCTAATAGTATTCATATCAAGAACTTTTTTTGACATGCATATCAAGTAATTATCGCTTTGCTTGAGATTGATTAGTGCGTGTGTTTCCCTACCTCTAATCCTCTCCCCGATAGGCCCATATGTATCTTTTCTCTAAAAAATATCAGTCCAAAACAATAATACTTATGTGCAAAGGTATAGAGAATGGGCCCCTTCCGGTCGTGGGCCTAGGCGGCCGCACAGGGTCGCCTAGGGTCAGATCCGGCCCTGACTCTTAACTATATTTCTCGTTTTTTATTAATTATATGATCCGTTTCTGTTTAAATAGAATAATATATGTATACACCACACGAGTGAAAAAGCCAAAAAAAAAATTACTGAAAATCTGGAAAGACCAGCGCTCCAACTACAAGGCGTGGGCAAGAAAATAAGAAGTCTTCCGCGCTAGGAAAACGTGTCACCGTACAGGTGATGTTCCCCCAAGTTCTGATCAAAAGGGAAGAAACGTCGTTGAGTGCCAAATTGTTGGATTTTGGTTAGATTTTGTTGTTACCATTTGCGACTGAATTAAGGAAGCAACATGAAAGTCAACATCATCTAACATAATTAGATCTCTTGTCATAAGTCATACCTAAAATACTGCAACAGAATCTTAACGAAAAGCTCAACGGGGCACATTTTTTCTCCCCCTGTCACGTTCTTAGGTGGGTATAGTAAGCAAATGCAAACTAGTTATAAAACGCTCTAAGCGATCCTTGCTGGCCTCCTTCTGTGAATCCAGCCACTTGGTCCAAGATACCACTGTACAAAAAAAGCATATACCTTGTGCTACCTTTCACTTTCCTAGTGTTATTATCAATGCATCCACCATACATGCATGGTTAAGATGAACGCCACGTGTTGTGGCACACTCGAAGAATGTTAGGTTGTTCTTTGATGCAAATCTCCGGTTATTGAGGGTGTGCTAACTATTGTTCCTTTTTCCACGATAGTCTTCGTCCGCTTTAATGCCTATCTAGCAAAGATAGTGAAACCGACATAGGCAACCTCAAAAAATGAGGTGAAGCTCACTGGCGATGATAACGTGGCGGTTCGATGCTAAGGGATGTGACAATGATGGTAAGGACTAAGGAGAATGGGTGAAGACTGGGATGAATAAAGAGGTAGGTAAATAGAACTAGATGCAATAGTACTATATAGCGGAGAGCGTCGATATGGCGCCCGGGCTCCATGGAGCCCGGTTTTCGAATTCAACAAAATTCGACATTTTAAAGTTTCGAAAAAATTCTGAAAAAAATTCTTAGATGTGGGCAATAATAACTTCTAGCTGCGTGCAAAAAATCAACGCGAAATATTTCGTATTTTGGGCTGTGTAAAAATGACAAATTTCTAGATCTGAGACTGTGAACAGTATAGAATTCGAAAATTTTCAGATTTGTTAGAATTTGTCATTTTTGTGTAGGCCGGAATACAAGCTCTTTCGCGCTGAAATTTTGCAGGGTTGTAGAATAAGTTATATTCAACATCTAGAATTTTAGTTCAGAATTTTTTGAAACTTAGAAATGCCGATTTTCTAAAAATTCAAAAACGGGCTCCAGGGAGCCCGTCCCCTATAGCGATTTTCCGTATATAGCGGGACTTTTCTCTTTTAGATTCTTCTTCTTTTTTTAACCGTATGCATCCGTACTGTTATTAAAGTATTGTATTATTGCAGCGACTGGATGTAATTGATATCTTTACGATATTAATATATTCCTTTTATCAAAAAAAATAGTACTAGATGCAATAGGGTTTGGCTGTTAGCCATGGTGTTTCTAAACAGTTGTTGTGATTGACCTTAGAACACTGCATGGAAGTCCGTGGCCACAAATTTGTGTTCCGATAAAATGAAGAGTCAATTTTATCTCAATCGACTTTCGGGAAAGATATTTCTTTACCTTTTATATTACATGAATACGATGTCAAGATCTAATATTTCTAGGGCCATTTTCAGGCGACATCTGCATGCAGGGGGCAATGAGAAAATATTTTGTTTAAGCGGTAATAAACCCCGTACTCTATAAGAGAAATGATTAACCTGGGTAAGTAATTTATCAGTAATTCAGATCAACGTTAATACTGGATAGATAAATAACATTCATAGGCCCTCACTTTAATTAACTTGCACGGAAACTATTTCAACCCAGTCAGCTGAGTTCGATTAAAATATGTCTCTATTTACAATCTGAAAAAGAAAAACTTCTCAGGTGATCATGGGAGAATATCTTAACAAGTCGAGCTGCGGAGGAACATGGCATATACACGAGCAAGTCGTGAAGCGTACCTGCTGCGGGGTCTGGCCATGGGCGTCCCCGAGAAGGAACTTGAGCTCGGAGACGGAAAGCGTCTTCCTCGGCCCCGGCCGCACGTAGGGCGATGTCACGGCGCGCGAGACGGACAAGGCGGAGGCGGCGGCGAGTACGGCGAGAGCCAGTACGGCTGCACTCCCAGCTGCCATGGTGATAAGAACGGATGCAAACCGGCCGGCCGGAGATGATCTTGGCAACGAGGGACTACTTATAGACAAGAGACCATGGAAATGGAACACGCAACTGGACGTGTTTCAAGCTTCAAGTGGAAACGCTGACTTGTGGATGATCTTGGCATTTTGCCTAGCTATAGTTAGCTAAGCGTCGGGGTGGCTTCAGCGTCTTCTAATGGCGTCAGCGAAGCGGCGTGTGAGAGCTATATGTTCCACGGGTTCAGGACTTCAGGGGCGGTTTGCGCGCTCGCTGGAGGGCTGGCGATTTTCGCGTGCGCGGTCACGACGAAAGCCTGCACATAAGCGGTGCCAGCGTGAAAGACGATGTTTGGCCGATGGGCGTGGAGAAGAGCTAGCCGCGAGTCCTTTCTTCACACATTGGTTATCCTCTTCTCTGGCATGGAAAACCAAAAAACTCAGCTACTACACTCGAATTATTTGAACGTGGCAATTTTCCATATGCAAATTTACAGGCACAGGAGAACTGAATGTCTAATACTTTGGTACTCCCTCCGACCCATATTACTCTTCGATAGTATAGATGTATCTAGATATATTTTAATGCTAGATGCATCTACACTAGCGAAGAGTAATATGGGTCGGAGGGAGTAATAAATTTATGGAAGCGTTTGGTAGAAGGTATCAAATCTAGCCAGGTCTGTTTTTACTTGTTTGCTTGCATATAAGAGGGACCGGGTCAGGCCCGCACACCGCTTATAGAACACCTTATTGCATCATATAAGTTGTTTCATGTAGATGCTAGACACCTTACCTGCATAACCTAACAATTCTAAAAAGAAAAGTAAAATTTGTAAAAATATATACACGATTCTCTAGTTATTCATGCCATATGACACATATTATAGGCTACTCCTTACTGCCCACTCCCCCCCACACACACACACCACCCCCACCCCCACCTATGCATGGTATTTATTTCGCATTTCCAAGTAAGTCGTCATATTCACACCAAAGTACAAAATTTTATACCTATTTTGTGTTGCTCATAACTCATGAGGAAGTCCAAGTCATGAGAAGAGTTTTGCCCTCCGCTTCTCGCCAACAGGCGGCGACGCACCCAGATCCTCCCGATCTCCACCAGCTAGGATGTTGGCCCTGATCCCCCTCCCTCCGCTTGCCGCTCCGATGGTGGTAGGAGGGAGGGGGGACCTCGTTCCTCCATTCTGACCAAGTAGTTAGGGTTAGGTTTTGTCTCCTTTGGTGTGTCATTGGGATCGTGGGAGCGACGTCCGGGCGAATAAATCTGCCTCAACTCTACTCCCACATCGGCGATGACCTTTAGGGTGACGTCTCAGAGTTGATGGCCACATGTGCTGACCGGTCCTTCAGATCGGCAGCTTGGTCTTCTCGCCGGTTTCCATATTTGGCGAGATCAGTTTCTTGGTGTGTCACTAGCATTCGTGGTTATCTGTGATGGCACTGGCGGCCGGGGCAAGGTGGTTCTTCTGGAGCGAGGATGTTGGTTCAAAAGTGGTGAATTTGTCGTTCTTCTCCGACTTCGTCGATGGGAGGGGAGTGATCTTGGTCCAAGATAGCACGGGGACGTCCCCGTTTGACGTGCCATATCGACATGTGCCTCGTTGCATGCAACAGGCCTGTTAATCGACTCACAAAGCCTCATTGACGATGGTGCTTTCTCGAATCTTGCAATGGTGGAGGCTCGGCGTCTCTCCCAGTGTCCGTCTCGGTGGCACTGGAGTTGGGTGACGGTTGCTCGCTACGGTGGTTGCAGGAAACCCTAGGGATTGTTTGGTATTTCTTGATCTATTTAGATTTTATCTGCAAATTCAAGATAATCATTTTGTGTCGGTTTGTCTTTTAGTTTCCACATGTGTTGCTTATTGTAACTGGATTTTTGATTAATAAAATATGTAGTTGCTCCTAAAAAAATCATAAGAAGTAGATAAGTGGAAGGACACACCAAAAACTTGACTAGTGCAGTCACCCTTTAGTTAGGATAGAAATAACAAATAGAGACTATCCTAACTATAAAATTTTGTTCTCGAAATAACGCTTCTCCCCTAGGAAAATGTGACCACTGCATCAAAGCAATGTGTATGGCCTTGATTTATTTTATTTATTCAATAAAAACTGACAAAGTCTTACAACGATTATACAAATCGAAGCCCCAAAACAAGATGACATGCAACACCAACTAGCAAAATGATAGAGGGCAAACGGGACTTAGTTTCCAGGCCACAGCCATCATCGAATCACTTGCTAGATCTAGAGACTCATCTCTAGGTTGTAGACCGAAGCAAAGACCCTCACCAGACTAGCTATCGACAACACCATGGTGCCAAACAGCACCACTGCCCCGCATTTGCCGTCAAGACATCTCAGCGCGATGATACCGAGCCCTGCCGGCCGACACAAGAAGATGACGCCACTCAACCTTGGCCATCACACAAACGCCGGGATAACCAGCGCCGCCACCATGACTGACCCCTCCAACCAATGAAGCTCCGAAACTATGCCCCCAACATGGAAACACAGCCACGAGTGCAACCATCGTCCGATCCAGGGGCACCCTATCTAGGATTTCTCCAGAGCGTCAATGGCCAGGATGGAAAAATCACATCGACAATGCTTCCAGCAACCAAAGAAGAGGTTGTGGCCAGCCTCCATCAAACTGCAGCGAGAACAAACATCTTCCGGCGAGCAGTTATGGGAAAACAGGTTTGTGTGGTGGGCCTAGGTACACGGAAGATTTTTAGCTTTGACGGCAGACGCGCACTTCCCACGGCGTGATTGCTGACTGACCAAGGCAACCATGCTCTGATAATTGATAAGATAAGGTAAACAGCTCTAGAACAAACTTGGAGTTGGCTCCCCAAGTGAGCTTTAAGAGCAACTCTACGAGATCCTGTATTTCTTGACCTGCAAATTCACGGGTTGATGGGCCTGTAAACACATTTTGCAGATAAAAAATACACGGCGCGGAACAGATACACTAAATACAAACTGTAAAAAAAAAGCATCTTTGAGTGAGACCTATGAATATTCTTTTTTTTCGTTTTCTGATCTTCAACCTCTGCCCTCCCACCACACAACCGCTCGCGCCGCTCGCCTAGCTCCACGCCCGCGCACCGCATGCGGCCGCGAGGAGCCCAGAGCTCCACATCCACCGCCACTCGCCGCCCCTGCCACCATCAATCCTGGTCCACGTCCATCTCCGCCACCGCGTAGCTCCAAGTCAGCTCAATCTTTCCAAGAAATGGATCGGGTTGATAAAGATTGACAAAAATCAAAACACCATGGCAGAATTTGGCTGGATTCCGGCGACTTGGTGCCAGTCCGGTGACATTCGTGGTGAAATTACGCTCCCACGAAGCGTTGACCGACTTACAGGCACCCTCAACTTTCCTCTGCGAAATTGCATATATGAGGATCACGGGCGTGGGTTCACGGGGCCTGCAAAAAATTTGCAGGTTTAACTATTTTGTAGGTTCTATCCTAGCTTTTTTTTCCGACCTAATTTGCTTTCGAGGGGTCTGCTAGAGTTGCTCTAAGGACATCTCCAGCGGGCCGACCTATTTCAGACACCGAATCGGTCCGATTTGGTCCATATGGGTCGGTCCGCGGACAGCCAGTCCGGCTTTGTCCGGATGGGTCGTGGGGTGCACCCATCGGCCCGACGCAAAAAAAAATTTGATTTTTTTTCATTACTTATATAATACATAGAAAATAAAAAAACATAGAAAATAAAAAAAACATACAAAGCCCTAGCAAGGGCTTTGGGGGCACGGGGGCGGTGGCGTCGTCGTCCTCGCCGCGGCCTACTCGTCGTCCTCGTCGGCGAGGATGATGTAGGGCGACTGCGGCCACGGCCAGTTGGCCGCAGGCGGTGGAGGAGGACCAGGGGCAGCAGGTGGCGGCGGCGGAGGGCCTGGAGGAGGAGGCGGCGGTGGCGTCGTGGCACGCTGCGGTGGCAGCGATGGTGGCCGGCCGTGCTGCTGGTGCACTGAAATGGCCAGCGCAGTCTCGTAGCCGGTCCACCGCCTCTTCTCCTCCTCCTCGGAGACGAGGAGGGCAACCCGGAGCTGCTCCTCCTCGGTCAGCGGTGGCGGGGACGGCGGCGCCTCGCCGCGCTCCATTGCGTCGAGGATGCCGTAGGCGACGCACCCGCAGAAGTCCTCCGTGTCGTCCCTGGGCTCCTCGCCAGGGATGTCGTCGCCGCCCACCTCCTGCTTGACGTGGACCTCCGGCGGCGCCTCCTCCTCGTCGTCGTCCTCCTCCATCTCCTCGATGAAGGGCTCCCACTGCGGCGGCTCTGGCCCCAGCTCCGGCATGTACACGCCGGCGAAGGGGTTGGGGTCGGCCTCCCCTAGGAAGGCCGCCCGCCGCACCGGGTCGCGCTCCCTCGGCCCGAAGTTGTCCCACCATTGGCTATCGTAGCCAAAGGCGGGATCGGCGCGGAGGCGCGCCGGCATCAGCGCGCGGCGGCGGCGGATCTCGGTCACCCGGTCCGGGCCGAAGCGCGGCACCGGCGGGACCGGCACGCGCCGGCTGTTCAGGCGCCACCCGCCGGGGAGGCTGCAGTCCGGCCAGTCGACGCTCTGGCCACAGCGGTACATCACCTGGCAGTGAGTCACCGGAATGTACCGGCGATCACGCTGGCGCGGTGGCTGCGGCGAGGCCGTCCTGGCACGATGCGGTGGAGACCGGCGTCGAGGTGGCGAATGCTGGCGCCGAGACCCGCTAGCCTCGTGGTCGTGCCTGCCCTTCTTCCAGAACCCCATGGCTGGGCTGTGGTGGCTGGGCTGTGGCGGCTGCGGTGGCTGTGGCGATGGAGGCTGTGGTGGCTGCGGCTCCATTGTGGCCTCCTTTTAAAGGGGCCAGTGGCCGGACGTCCAGCGGCCGCCATGAATGCCTGCGCGCGACAGCCCAATCGGCACGCCACGCCGGCGTTGATGCCGCGGCAGGCATTGAAGGCGGCCGCTGAGGGCGGGGCGCCCAAAGCGCACGCGCTCTGACTCGAGGCGACGGGACGCACTGACGCGGGCGGACGCGTCGCGTTGGAGAAGACGTATCGACGGGTCGATGATAGGTGGACCAGGGGAGGACGCGTACCCGGTCCACGCGTGTCCGCGCAGACCCATCGCTGCCCCAAATTTGGGCCGCGGATGGGTGTGTCCTCCCCCCCGGACACGTTTGGGTCGGCTCGCTAGGTGCTATTTTTTCGGCTTCTTTGTCCGGTCGGACAGAAACGGACCCGCGGTGTCCTGTTTGGGTCGGCCCGCTGGAGATGCCCTAAGCTCTTCGGTAGTCTTCAGCATCGGACAGGTACACACCATCCATGAGGATTCACACGGCCGCAAGCTCACGATCGGCCGCACCCAATAGCCTAGGCTGTAGGTGGAAGCCTTCTTGGATGACACAAGAGACGGCAGCATTCAGCCGAGCAACGTGGCTGAACAGGAAACCGCGAGAACACGGGACCCTTGTACTCTTTATCCATCCAAAACGCTGTGAATTTTCCATCTTGGACGTTTGAACGGTAGAGACCGAAACCATGTGCCACGATCCGCTCAACAAAGGAAGGGTAGGACGATCCATCACCCAGATCACAAGGGCGATGATAGATGAAACCAATCATTGCACGGCAGGGGATACATGAAGCTTATGAATAAAATTGAGCATCAGCACATGATTTTTTTTGGCGAAGATCACAGAAGGCCGAAGCCGCCTTCCTGCAAACACAAACATTTTTGTCACAGGCAGTTAGGCAGTGGGAGATGCAGAAGATGCAGTTGCCATAGTTTAGTCAAATTCAGGGATATGATGTACGAGATGATCGCATCAGAGCATTTGATACGGAGATCCGAAAGTCTTTTATAGTGGAAAGAAATTACACATACTCCGCATAATAGTTGATGTGTGTAACAATTGGCGCAGCAGAGCGTGCTATCACACTAGATTACTACGCCTAGTCACTAGCCACCACATCTCTTATTGCCTCCAAAGACTCACACTGCTAAACACAAAAATACCACCGAACACACAAAGTTCACACCACAACACAACAGTCTAAAAGAAGAGAGAAGCAAAAACTATGGTAGTCCTCCCAAAATATAATGCAATGATAGCAAAACTTTATGAGACGCAACTAGCGAACATATAAATGAATGTAGCACAATAGTAGATCAACCCCTTATGTAGCAGAAACCTCAAATGGAGCTCGAGCTCCATGTAGCCCTTCTTTAAAAAAAATGACACTTGGAAGTTTCAAAAAATCGGGACAAAAAATCTTGATGTACAAAATTATGAGATTTCCTTATGTAGCCCTTTCTTTAAGCAAGCTTATGTACCTTCAGAATTGTGGCCAACTATAATGTGTATAACCCCATTTTGATGGCAGAAAGGGTAATTGCTACATTGGTATCCAAACAAGGTGAACTAAATACTACAATAGCCACAATCCACATGATATACTGTGCTCAGCGCCAAATAGGTTTCAGATTACCATAACTGCAATTTCGCATGACAACGTGGCTGGACTTTCTTATAACTATTCTGACAATTCCAACCAAATAAGTTGCCTGGAGTAAACATCAAGCACGTCAAATTTTTCTCAGTGAGTAGCCAATGATTTCCAGTACTTATAATCTTTACATTCCACATGACATTGAGCATTAGGAACAAGTGAAAAGCCAACAAAACCTTTGCTTCTAGAAGAAGAAAATGCACGCATAAGCTGTAATCACAGCTGTCAGTAGCACTGACACTGCATTAACAGCATCATTATCCAGGATAGTCATTCCAGAAATCTTGGTGACAGTAGGTCCTCGTTTACTGACCACCTACATGAAAAGAAAAGGCAAAATTTTGAATGTCATGAACACAAAACACCTGGATCATATCTGATCCGAAGTCATAAACCGCGATTGTCCATGCTTGCCAAAGCAGCCAAGAAAGGTTCCAAAATGGAGTACCACAATTACTACATGTGTGTCTATCTTGAAAGTAAAATATAAAATCTTCACATCAGAATAGCCAATATGGATAAGATAATTTTGAGGCACATATCATTGGAGATCTTATATTGACTGAGTAGCAGATTGGTCCCTCGATTGACAAAAATGCCAGTTTGGTCTACATGGTCTCACAAAGGGCAATAAGACCATAATATCTACAATTTGGGCCAACAAACATTCCCTTGAAGACATGTCATGCTACGTAAAGCATCTAGACACTTTCACACAAATTTCCGCCACATTTCTGTCGAACTTGCAGACTTCCAAGGGCAACAGCCATGCTGCTTGTCTCGTACTATTAGAGCATCAGATCCATTTGCCGGAATCAAGAACTAGGAAGTCCCTAAGTTATGTTGGATCTTCTGAGGGATATCTCGATTGGTACGAGACAAGAATCCTCTGTGCAGCATGTGCTGTCCTCACTTGCTCCAAGTGCAGTTAAATTGCAGGCCTCCATTTAGGATGACTTTGAAGAAGGCTTGCACAAAAACGGAGTATAAATTCTCCTTGAATTTTGGCACAAAACAACACCCTTCCTACAGACCACCCCGCCATCCTAGCTAGGATGCATGGTCAAAGTTGCCTCCTTTGAGAGCAAGAGACCAGGATGCATCTCTATGTCTGTTACCCCTTTGCGTGGGAGCTCTGGCTGAACACCCTCCCCTTGCTAGGCACGAAGATCGCCAGACCTAGTTTCATGATGACTTTACACGTTGAAACTCATTCTTGAGACCCAAATGTGAGATTCGCAACAAAGCAGCAATATATACTACGCGGAACATTAGGCCTACCTCTAATCAATGCAAAGTTCATACTTCCTCAGTCCCAAAATGTAAAGCACGAATTTTTTTTGCACGGTCTTTGATGCAAAACTTTGACCAATAATACAAACCAAATTATATGGATTCAGAATGTATAAATGTTACAGTTGCATTCGTCTTGCAAATCTCTTTCTTTTCATATAAACACAAATTTTATGGACATATTGTAAGTACGAATCATAGTCAAAGTTATAAATCATTGACCAGCGAAATTTAAGGGCACCTTACATTTTGGAATGGAGGGAGTATTTGGCAAGTGATGAGAATTCATGCTTTTATGTGCGTGCCTAATACCAAAGTATAAAGTTAACACCATCACATGCTCTAAGAGGTGAAGACATTGGGGGGGCCTAGGACAGACAAGACGAGTGATACGGAGACAACGCAGAGTGATACGGAGACAAAGAAGACGAAATATACTAACGCGCCAAAAGCTGGAGGACCGGGCACGACATCTCGTCGGCCTTGTCACCCGAAAAAACTGAAATCAACTCATGGCCAGTCACGTCGAGCTGAAAATACTTAAAAATAAGGTCTAGAAGGCCTGACCAACGGGCTAGGACTAGGAGTCCATCCTGCGGCCAGTCGCCTGGAAGTAACATAATTCACAGATAAAGACAAGAAGTGTCTAAAAAAGTTCATTCTAGATGAGGAACGAGAAGAGGGAAAGTCCTCAAGGGCAACATTGTAATATCACACTACTTTCTCTCATGCCTTAGAAGCCAAGGGCGCAAATGTCATCTCACAAAATGATTCCTAGAACCCTAAACTCCATCTACCCTGCCCATATGAAGGGAGCCAAGGGCAAACAATGACTTGCCTAGGGGAATGACATGTAAATATGTTGAACTTCTCCCTATAAATAGGAAGTCGCCATTACTAGAAAGAAAGGGACAAGAGTTGGCCCTAATGGTTCAACTCTTTATTCCCTCTCTTTCTCTCCTCTCCTAGCTAAGTACAAAATCCGAAGGCGTGGAGCTAGGAGTAAGGAACGCATGTGCAGAATAGGTAGGAGTAAGGAGCAAGGAGGAGGCACCTGCCTGGTCTCAATCAGTTGATCACAACATCATCTTTGGCCAACCGCGATCTTGCTAGTTCTTCAAGGGAGTCTTTGTGGTCAAGTTCTCAGCTCACCCAAAACTTTGTCGGACGCTTAGGGAACCCAACCCAGCCCATTGGACGCACATCAGACTCAGATGAACGACATCACTCGCAAATTGGATCCAACGTTAAACAAGAGCACCATCTAACCTTAACCAAATCCATTCAGCAGCCAGTTTTACCCAAAAGCACAAGCTGATGGAGAAACATGGGCAATGCACTCACATTTCAACACTCCTCCTTACATGTGTGTCCTCAACCTAAACCTTAAATTGCACCAAAGGGATCGACGCAAGACCTATTAGCTATAATACAATGTAGGATTGCATGCACCAAGCTGATAAAGAAAAGTGAGCAACACGCGTATACTTCAACACTGGCAGGCCTAGGCTTTGAACCATAAACTGCACCAAGGTAACCCTGCCACTAGAGCTCCTTTTCTCAGCATGTTGTCTTTTTTTCGAGGGATTGATTGGTTTGGTGAAATGGGTTGATCTAGTGAACTAATCATGGTCACGTGAACAGTCAGGGAGCACTTTAGCCTTTCTTCATTGCCTAGTCAAAGTGGGGACGATGCTTGCTGGCTCAGAACGCTGGTGGCATGATACGTCATCCAATGGGTGTTACACACAAATTGCAAATTTGAGGAACCTATTTGACCCATTTGAAATGTGAGGGACCAACGAGACCCATTTACTAAACTTGAGCGACCAATTTGGTCAGTAGAACCAATTAAAATATGGAACTAACATTAACATCTATTTTTTAACATCACTGGCTGAGTGTAACAAATGTGCTAAAGAGACATGAAAATCCCACAAACTGACCAGTATTATATAGTATATACTCTGATTTCTTGAGACACAGTCCTACTTAAAAGATGGATCATGGCTCTTATATATTGAAAGCATGGTTCCAACCTAAATGTCACGGAAAAGTTTACCTTCTTCCGAACACTGCAGTATCCGCTGAACTGAAGTGTGGCACCCAGCAATGAATCAATTAAACTCCCAAGCAAACCAGCAGCAGCAGAGATAGGTATAACTAGGAGCTGTTGAAGTGCCATCTCAAAAGAGCATTCAGCTGTTATAAGTCCAACAGCAACAAAAGTCAGACCAATGGTTAGACCACCTGCTGTGGCAGCAAGAAGTCCTTGTAAGGTCACTCCACCATTTGTACCTTTCCTGACAGGCTTATACATGATACAATGAAATGTCAGCTCACGCATAAAACTAAACAAAATAGTACTAACATGAAATTTCACTGGAAATATTTAAATGATACAAAATGAAACAGAAAATACTCTGGGGTCCGGCGTGTATGAGATGCAAAAGATGATAAGCTGACCAACTATGTGAACCTAGATATTCAGCAAAAAAATTATTCTTTGTATGCGGGGAGGCTATCGTCTTAATGAAAAAAACCCATTCAGGATACATTCCATTACAAGGTAGTAACCATCATTGTATTTCATGATGTTGACTACCGCACTTTGGAGCTTCCACTCACTGTGAGTAAACAACAAAGATAGATTAAAAATACTGGTATCATTGTTCGGCCCTGCAACACCAAAGAAGGTATGTCATAGAACAGATGTGCAAAGCTTTGCTGCCTCTAGAATCAATGTAAGCACATGTGATCATTGTGAGTGAAGTGCATTCTTTCGAATCATAATGCAGTCAAGGCTTCCTAACATCTTCATAGATGGTGGCGATGACACAAACACCATGTATGCAGCTAACTTGCTTGCTGAGGACATGGTAGACTCCTTTCCCGAGAAGATTGTGGCAAATTTGAAGGCAAGCCTTGAAGCCCTTCAAGTAAGAACATCTCGTCAAGAGTCTGGGCAGATCCAAGGAAAATAGTTGTTGGGGTTATTGGGCAAACAGACAGTAGTTTGGTAGGTTACAAGAGATTATGAAATCGAGGAACTACAGGGAAATACTCAGACTGCATGCAAGGGCATTGGTGCCTCTAACCAATGATATGCTCTAGATCCGCCCTGCAGCAGCGGTCCAAAGAGATACGCGGACATGTGTTGTGAAAAATGCTGTCAACAGTGATATGGCATTCCATGGAAAATTTCAAAGGACAAAACCTATGTTTCTACGTATCATTAGTGCACTATGGAGTGGTGCATGCCCTGGGACTGAAAAACGTCTTAGCACATGGAAGGAGCAATTCACTAATGGCAAAGGTGAGCCCACATTGATTCCAGAGTCGGTAGCTTCACAAGATCTTCAGATACGACATACCTTCTTTGGTTTGACGGATTGAACATTGAACAATGATATCAATGTGCTTAGTCAATTGTTGTTGTTTCCTCAGCAGTTCAAAGGTGACGCTCCTCAAGTGCAGATGGAATACACCCAAAATGGGCAAGGAAGGACATCGCGTGGGCATTTGGTGTCTTGCAAGGCCGTCTTAATACTGTGGGTCAACGATATGTCTAGTTGACCAAATCAATCTCAAGACAATTATGTGGTCTCACATGGTTCTTCAAAACATGGAAGTCAAAAATGAGAAAGAAATTGCAGCCATTCTCAACGTCAATTGCTCAACCACCAGTTTCACTCAAGACAATATGCCTGCATTTCTCAATGTGCTACCAAGAGATTCCGATGTTTCCGCTAGTCTAACTCATATCAAACTTAAAAGGGACTTGGTTGAGCATATTTGGAAAAAAAAAGACTTTCTAAATAGATAAGATTATGATTCAATGCATTGGGACTGCCTAAGTGAAGCATATGGATAATGATATGGTGACTGCCTTAACTAGGCTTCCCCATCAACTTTTGCATAGTCATGTTTTAGGGTCAGCTGATGTCACCACATTGCGACTGCCTTGGTTATGATCTGATTACAGGTGTGTGTCATTTTCTCACATCGAGCTTTATTCTATATCTAGAGCAGGCTCCCATAATTATTATTAAGGTTGCATCTACGAGCATCTCTATGGCCATTCACAATGCTACCCATATTTCAAGCTTGCCCGGAGAGAATTTATAGTGGGCTCCAACAGTTGCATGAATAAAAAACATCCTTAGACACATGTACTTTGGTCAATTCAATTTCTTTTCTTGTCTCTTTGTTTGGTGCCCAAAACAATTTGGTCACGAACATGACATTACCAAGAAAAAAGTACAACTTCCTATCGTTTCATGGAAACCCAAAGGTATCGTGTTTGTACAGTCAAAATTGATATGAACAAATGCATGGCGGGTTTGACAACGAACAATTATAGTGCGATGCTACAGGTAGCAAGATCTATTAGGCTAGCCAAACGTACCCACAACATATCAACAGAGATGGAAGAAACTGCTCTGCTTCCTAGATTTTAGTTTCTAGGTATTTTATCCAAGTAAATTACATGTGATAATATCCTATGATTCAATGAATACAGGTGAATAAACAAACCCCACCACCCTGGTGATTGTTTCACAAGGATGGAAGAAACTAGAATTAGACCTCAACCATGGAAGGGGCGCATACCTTCAGTGTAGTGATAAGCCGTGGTTGTTCATCACTAAGCACACCAATTTCAGATGACCAAGTGTCTCCATTGCAGCAGCAATAGTGGCCAATAATAGAACCTATTATACCAGTTATAAACTTTGAATCATTTGAATCCAAGCATTGATCTTGTCCCTCAGTCATTATTGCCAATAGGATGACCAGTACAGTTGCTATTGCACTATTTGCTAGAACTTGGATCCTTCAAGAACAAAGATACAAAACGAAATAATGAGATATAGGAGCAATATCAAGTTGTCAAATCAGCAGGTATTGTGTGAATATCTAACACAATTGTGAAGCTATTGGAAGAGTAATGTCACCTATTTAAAAAAGAGAAAAGCAAATTACGAAAGAGAAAATTCCACAAGATTAATCAACTTCTGCTTACTATTATGTGACAAATTGATATGTACAATAAGTTAGGGTTTTTCCATCAAGCACATGATTCTCAAAAAGAGAATTGCAAAAACGAGACAACCAATTCATAATGTTTGATTAGCCGATCTTTGGAAGGGACTATCAAACAGCCATAGACTTGGGCTGGCTGCTGCCATTTTGTGCAACATTGTCTACATTGTACCAGTTCTGTTCACATACTTCTTTCTAACTGAAAGTGCAACCTTTTCCATAAGACCTAGTTATATAATTAATGGAGAATCCAATTTATATTGTTCTTGCCATTTTGTGCAAGATTGTCTACATTGGGTCAGATCTGTTTTGTTCTAAGATCTAACTGAAACTCAGGGCCGGCGCTGACCCATGGCCAACATGGGCAGCCGCCTAGGGCCCAGGCCAGAGGGGGGCCCAGGATCTCATATATTCCTTTGCTAATATATGGGCTGAGGAAAAAGAAATTGCTAGAGAAAGCGACAGGAGCGATCCAGGATCAATCGATCGGGAGTCTCGTATGATGCTTCGTGTGGCCTGCCTGTCGCTGGTGCGGTCGTGCCTGCTGCCTCGTCAGTCGTGATCCTCGTCCGCAGTCTTTACAAACCGAACCGAAGGGGAGACGCCGCTCAGCCGTGACAGCCCTGATCATCGCCGATCGATCGGCCTTCAGCCTAGCTTTACGATTCCCCGACATGCCCCTCTGTAAGACTTTAAGTGCGTTCATGAGTTTAACCCCTCATCCAATCTTTCATTTGATCCATGATTTAATCTTTCAATTAGGGTTCTAATTTCATGTAAATTCCTTTACCATTCAATGGATTTATTGTAATATGGTTAAAATTTGAGGTAATCAAACTAGTAGGGAATACTTTATATTCTGCTACCCTTTTTGTTCTTTTTATGAGAGAAAACGCAAAAGACTTTTGCGTTTCGTTGTATTGAAAAGGTAGAGTTGTTTACAGTCCTCCTAGGAGGAAATTACAGTGGAACTGAAAGTACTTAGTGCACATCCCAGGTCTGTGGTAGGATGGCACGCAGGCCTAGCGCACCAGCCCTTGCCCACATCGAGGCCTCGTTCTTGATCTTGGTCATGAGCGCGTGGAAGGAAGGCTGAATCCCGTCGAAGATGCATTCGTTTCGGTGCTTCCAGACCATCCATGGAACAAGGAGAGCCACGGAAGCTAGGCCTTTGTGCATTTGCTTCGGGGTGCCATGTCTCGCGCTGCGCCACCAGTCGTTGAGTGTGTCCTCGCCATCAGGGGGGAGACAAGGTATGCGCAGCCAAGCTATCGTTTCATGCCAAACCTGGCGGGAGAGTGGGCATTCTAGCATCAGGTGCTTGATTGTTTCAGCCTCTTGGTCGCAGAGAGGGCAGCGTGGTGGATGCTGCAACCCTCGGCGTGCCAACCTGTCCGCTGTCCAGCATCTATCCAGATTTGCAAGCCATTGGAAGAATTTGACCTTTGGTGGTGCCCAGGTTCTCCAATTGAGCCTCCAATTCGCGCAGGTGATCGCGCCATGGAAGGATGCCAGGTATGCCGAGTGGGCAGAGTACACACCATTTGTCGTCCACTTCCAGATCAGCGTGTCTGGATCCTCGGTGAGAGCCGTGTGCTCGATCAGGTGCCAGAGCTGTAGGTATTGGCCAATCTCCTGTAGGCCAATTACGCCCTGAATGTCTCTGGCCCATCGGTTCGCAGGCAGCCCATTAGCAACAGTTCTCGTCTTGCGCCTTCTCTTCGGGATGCAGTCATATAGCAGAGGTGCGATTTCTCTGACGGCGCGACCATCGATCCACCGATCCTCCCAGAACAGGGTGCGCTGACCGTTCTCTATCGTCATGTGGGTGGAGGCAAAGAAGAACTCCTTCTCCTCATGAGTGAATTTGAGGTCGAGTCCACTCCAAGCTCTGCCATCGTCAACGCGGCTGAACCACAGCCATCTCATCCGCAGCGCAAGGCCTGTGCGCTCAAGGTCCTGGACACCGAGGCCTCCTAGGGAGATAGGTCTACACACTCTTTGCCAATTAACGTGGCAGTTTCCTCCGTTTGCGTCCGCGCGTTTCGCCCAAAGGAAGCCGCACTGAATCCTCTCCAGGGCCTTTAATGTCTTCTTTGGTGGGGCAAGCACAAGCAGCAGGTGTGTTGGGATTGTTTGTATCGTAAATACAATTATTTATAGACACCTTAGACTAAAATGTGCTTATATTTTGACTTTGTAAATTTTCTCCAAATAAAAGTAGACACATAACATACATATATCTCGTTATGTGTGGTGTATATATTAGGACTTCGCCCAAGGGCCCTGAAAAATATAGAGCCGGCCCTGCTGAAACTGCAACCTTTCTGGAAGACCTACTTAGCAAAGAGAGAATCCAGTCTACATTTCTCTATAAAAATTGTTCATTCACATAATTTTTATTCCAACAATATGAAATAATGTATTGCCCGGGACGAAATCTATATTTAGCTTCAACTTATATGCATGTTAGCCAATGAAAACGAATTAGTGCTTGACCCTGTAATAAACATGGGCATGAGCTAAGGCCCTCGAAGATGAGGTGAATCCATTCCTTGACGTGTGTGATCCCTCTATCTCTAAATATTGGCTATTACCTAATGTTTGACCCAATGTGTACTTAGGCACGAAGACACAAAGAAGGAACAAGTGGGAAGCAAGGACTCAAGAGGGGGGGGGGGGGGGGGGGGCAAGAAGGGAAGAAATCAGGGACTCAATAAGAGGGAGGGAACACGAAGAGAAGAAAGCAAGATGGGTGAGGCCGGACACTCAGGGCCAGACAACCCGTAAAATCCGGGTCAACGCCTAGGAGCACCCGGACTATACCCCAGATGGACCTCCAGGCGACAGCCACCTGAAGCATCAAGACACTCCTGACTGGAGCACCTGGTCTATAAGTTCAGCAGGCCCATACACCGCCCAGGAGATTTCGACCACTGGGCACTCCAGGTTGCCTGCACATAGTAAAATGGACAGGAGGCCAATGTAAACCACTTTTGGACCCAAAAATTGTGGGTTTCAGGAGTGGGTGTATAAACACCCATCCCCTCACCTCCTTCTAGGGTTACACTTGATGATATGACTAGTTGACCTTAGGTCATCTTCCAAGCCTAAGACCCCCTCCCTCCCCCCCCCCCCCCCCCCCCCCCCCGCCGCGCGCGCATTTGTGGAGCTGAAGACCTCACGTTGTGTAGCCTTTCCTCTTGGAGTATGTATCGGCAGAGCGAGAGTTTAGTCAGCTTGAGTTCTTTTCGATCCAAACGCTTGCACATTTGGCGTTTGTACTTGTTTCCTCTTGCCTATTTGCTAGTTATCGTTTAGTTTCGTGAAGATCAGGCCAACCTGCCATACTATATGATATCACATCTCATTGTTCCCACTAAGTGATTTGCATCTCCTCTTGATCCCCCTCTTCATGCCTCCATCTTGCTAGCCTCTTTTTTTCCAAGGATGTGAAAATCCCAAAAAAAAAAAAAAGCACCAATTAGAAATTTGGATATTTGAATGTGTTCTAGTTGGTTTTGATCCATTTTTCTGATGTTTTACTTGATGATCTAACATTCCTTGCGTTTGTTTGGCCAAATTTGAAGATCTACCCCTACTATTGGAAGTTTGGAGTGTGTTCTTTATGATACACCAGAACAATATCACCAGAATAATGGACCGGAGCATAGACATGGGCATAGTCCCGGAACATCCAGTAGCCTGGTCAATCCATATCTTATGGTTCCCTCTTTCATCCTTTTCGCTTCACAGTGTTGGGTGTGGCTTCCTCATTCGAGCTCCATTTTTTGAAGAATTTGGCTCATTTTGTTGAAGTGTGTAAGTGGATTACCTAGCCCTTTCCATCAGCTTGGAATTTTGGTTGCGCTGGCTAGTGCGTGAAGCTTGACATGGTATCAGAGCTAAGGTCTCGATTTCGAGTCCTGGCTTTTGCAATTTATCCTAAAATTGATGCCCCCACCCCCGTGTCCACGACTCCAAGTATGGCCTCTTGAGCCATACCTCCAAGACTTCCATCTTCATGTGTTCACTTTCTCTTCTCCCGTCACACGTGAGGGGGTGTTAAAGAGTATAAGTGGATTGGCTAGCCCTTTCAATTAGTTTGGACTTTTGGTTGCGTTGGCTATTGCATGAAGCTTGACACTTTTGAAGGTATCGACGAGCCCTATATCATCTCGGAGTTCCAATCTTGGCTCAACACCTACACCGGAAGCGATGCCAGAACATTTCAAAACGCACATTAAGTTTCTCCTCGGAAGGTAAAACCACGACAAAATCTTCTCATGCATTTCGTTTGTACGCCATTGTCCCCATCGCGGAAACTTTGGTCCTATCAAGATTAGCTCTTCGAGTATTGATCGGGCCTTGTGCACTTGCTCTACCTAGTTTGTTCCCATGCGAACTTGTATGTGTTAGTCTTGTATTGGTCTTGGCACAGGAAAAAGAGTAAAAAAATAGAAAAAAAGGAGGAAAGCAAGTGGGCCATGTGCTATCTTGTAGAAAATGCGAAGTGTCGAAACATTGAGAAAAGAAGTGCTAGGCAAGTGTGCAAATCCATCGCCCACCAACTTTTGCAATCGAGCTAGCAAATTTTCTTACATTTATGCAACATAAGTCTAGTCTTAGTTAGGGAATCTTGTGTGAAATCCCATTCCTTTGATTGCACAAATCTCAATATCTTTGCACGAGTTCCTCTTGAGTTCCGCTCCTACCTTTGAGATCATCACTAATTGCATTGAGTTCATTGTGGATCATTACTAACCTTTAATAATATCTTTGAACTTAAATTGTTTTGAATTGTGTTCTAAGCTTACAAAGCTCTTCATAAGCCTCGTGGTTTGTTAGTACTTTGGTGTTGGAACTCTTGCCAACTTACTCCCAAGACCGACTTCCAACGGGCGCCTTATTGATATGTTCAATCTGAAAGGGTACGTTAACTCGGTTGAGTTCATCTCCATTCCTCACATATATCTTTTTTTTCGAGAAAACGCAAAAAGACCTTGGCGTTTCTTTGCATTGAAAATATAGGATTCAATTACAATCCTCATAGGAGGTAGTGGGCATCAACATAGTCAATGTACATCCCAAGTCATCGGCAGTACTACTCCAAGGTCCAAGCCCTGTGGCCCCTTCTCTAACCCATTGTGTTGCTTCATCTTTGATCCTATTGATCAGGTTGCTGACGGAAGGCCTTGCGTTATTGAAGATGCAATCGTTCCGATGCTTCCAAATCATCCAGGGGGTAAGAAGCGCAAGAGAGGTGAGCCCTTTTCTCATTGCCGTCGAACAAGGAAGGCTCAGTCGAGGGCGGGGCATAGGTCATGCGCGCCCAGGCCAGCACCTCATGCCAGACGTGCCTGGAGAAGGGGCACTTGATGATGAGGTGGTGCATGGACTCCATCGCTTGATCGCACAGAGCACAGCGTGGATTGTGCTGCAGCCCGTGTCTTGCAAGGCGATCAACTGTCCAGCATCTGTCCAGACCAGCGAACCACTTAAAAGAGTTTCACTCGTGGTGGCGCCCAAGATTTCCACATGAGCTCCCATTCTCTGCAAGCCATCGAGCCCTGGAAGGAGCGAGGTATGCTGATTTCGCGGAGTAGTTGTCATCCTCTGTCCGTCCATCTCCAGACTATTTGGTCCGGCTCGTCATCAAGCATGATTTGTTGGAGCATCCCCCAAATTTGCAAGTATTGGCCGATCTCATGGATCCCAATCGTGCCGGTGATGTCCCTTGCCCAGTGGTTATCTGCCAGTCCCTCGGCAACTGTTCTCCTCCGTCGGCGCCTCACACATATCTTGGCACTTGTGCTTTCATCATATCTAGGGGAAGTGGAGCTAGCAGTGGAAACCATGTGACAAGAGAGCAACACTTGGGTTCCCAACCTGTTGTGCACGATGGCATCACAAGAGTTGAAAGAAGGATGGAAGAGCTTACCAAGGCATTGGTCAACAATAATTCTCCGAGCCTCGAGCCACCATCACCAATTTCACCAACAACCGGCAACCTACATCACACGCAAGTCAAGGGGATGGTTCTACCAAAGGTTTAACAAGCTCAAGAACGAGCCACTCACCAAGCGCCTACGCACGCCAGCAACACCCAGGGCGCGGTGAGGAACTTCGAAGGCGCCCTCCTTGAAGATGAAGAAGATGAGGCAAGCGACTGACATCAAGGCCATCACCGACAAGAAGAGACCAATGCAAGCTATCGACCACGTCGACATGAGCACCGTCAATGTCCTCATCAAGAAGAAGGGAAATTATCAAGCTCAAGTAACAATGCCCAAGTTCTCCGACAGTGTTGTCCCCATAGAGTACCTTTCATGGGCAATCAAAGTCAACAAGGTCTTCCGTGTGCACAACTACCCTGAGGACAAGAAGATCGTCATGGCCTCCTTCGAGTTCGAAGCGTATGCACTCATTTGGTAGGAGCAAGTCCAAAAGTCCAAAACCTTCGACGAGATCATGGAGAGCATCCTATAATGCCATGGGAGGAAGAAGACGCAGATGCACATTCACTTCGTCCCCATGCACTAAACAAGAGATATCTCCAAGAAGCTTCAAGTGTTCAAGCTTATCTCCTCTTACAAGACCAAGACAACCTTACTTGTGGAGCCTATGACCCACCATCTCTTTGTGGAACTCAAGACCTCACATTGTCTACTCCTTCCTCTTTGATTGCTTAGATTGGCAAACTAGTTGAGTGAGAAACGTTTCACTGGAGTATAGTCCGCCTAAGTTTTTTCCAATATAAAAGCTTGCATATTTGTTGTTCGTACTTGGGT
Source organism: Dactylis glomerata (assembly GCA_007115705.1). Classification (NCBI taxonomy): domain Eukaryota; kingdom Viridiplantae; phylum Streptophyta; class Magnoliopsida; order Poales; family Poaceae; genus Dactylis; species Dactylis glomerata. The sequence continues at coordinate 1,335,186 of QXEO01000096.1, forward strand.
GCTTTCTCTTGCCTACTTGCTAGTTAAATTCAAATCTGTGAATATCAGGCCAACCCAATGTGTTAATGTGGCATACCAACGATGAAAAGATGTGAATCTCAAAGCACAATCCGAGTTCAGAACTAGGGGCGGTATAGCCACGGGAGGTGGCAACATATTTCTCAATATCTAAACAAGTAAATCTGAAAGTCAACTATTTTCTTGGAACAAAACAATTGCGAGTAAGCACAATATCTATCGGTACACCAATTGACGGAAAATTTTATTGACAAGCCTACGAGTCTGACATTACATCGACTACAGAAAGGACATTCCTCAGTAGCATTGTCCAATATCCATAGTTTGTAAGAAGCTATGGAATTAGACCTAAAACATAAAACCAAATAAAGAACAGATGACATCTCATAGTTCTCCCACTACTTTGGTTACTCCAGTTTTTTGTAAATGATTGTCCATTCAACAACAGCACGCTTCAGTGATGCGACTTCCAACGAGGAGATGGAAGAGCTAACCTCATAGTCGAGTAGGAGAGAGAGTTTGTGAACTCAGATATAAAGGTTGCGTCAACAGTTCAGACAGCTCGTTACTTATTTCAACATAGCAATACTCTGCAGTGTGCTAACAGGGCACTGTGCGTTAAACTAGTAGGTTTCCAGACAGAAAACATCGAATGTGTGACTCTTATCTCGAAATACTTTTTTCCCCAAAGGGGATTACCCGCCTCTCATCAATCGATGCACACAGCCATATCTAGCATACCATTTGACATGTTAAAGCAAAGATTGTGAGAATTGTGAAATTGTGAGAATAACTCAGCTGAGAACCATAGCCAATCAGGGAGATGCAGATGCCCATTACCAGTTGCGCTGGCCACCCTCCTTGAAGTCCTCCTCAACGCGCCGCTTGCGGTCCTCGCCGATCTTGGTCACCTTGGAGGAGGTGAAGAAGAAGGCCAGCAGCAGCGCTCCGTACCTGTAACCGCAGGCAAGGTGGATAGTCATCACGGCAAACCCGGCGGCGCCGCCCGAGACGTCCAGAGAGCGGCGCCGGACAGCGCGCGCGGCGATCACCGCGGACAGGGCGGCACCGACGGCCGAGCGGACGGCGATGGAGGCGATGTCCATCGCGGACAGGCTGCGATGGGAGCCGAGCGGATTTGGTGGGGATTGAGATTACGAATTGGACTTGACCTTTTGAGTTTTGACTGTCCACCCATGGAGTATCTTCCTCAGGCGAGAAAATCGCAAAATACCACCATATTTTTCAGACAATTTCAAATATCCACAATTTTTTAAAAAAAATAAAAACCACCGGTCATAATACCTGTTAAACCAGCAAAACTGACCAGTCAGCGCTTCGGTGGTTTTTAAAAAAAAATTGAAAACTGGGGTGTTTTTTAAACCCTAACCTCAAATCTAGTGGGTTATTGCAATTTTCTCTACAGTTTAATAATCTGGGCAGGTTTATCATCCAATAGTCGCTTTTTTTTTTAAAAAAAAAAGGTGTTTTGGTAGAGTGTCACAGCCACGGCTGAACAAGGCAAGCGTGCGTGTGTAGAGTTGGAGCCTATTTTTTGACGGTGCGGAATCGAGACTGTAGAGCATTTGGTATATAAATATGGCACAACAGCACCGAAGCTGTTTGAGCAGTGTCCTTTTGAAGATTTTTTTCATGCTATAGTGCCATGTCAAACGATTGCTTGAACGCGGATTTTTTTCTCACTTACTATAGCAAATACTTTTTTTAAAATATTAGAGGGAAGGTAGAGACAGCTCTACCTTATGTGTACATGGGGTGCCAATTGGCAAAGCAAAGCAGAAAAAAAAAGTTTAAAGAAACTAAGGAAAGAACTATACATTAGGCCAACAAAAATGTACCAAAGAAGACTTCAAAAAAAAAGACAGAGAAAGAAAGAAAACTCAATCTTGTATCGCCACTGACAAGGGTATAGTTAATAGAGCCTGTTAGTTGAGTACCCCTGAGGCCCGATAAGCTAGGCCCAATTGTAATGATAGTCGAATACGAGTTAATACCGTATGTCGATATTTGTAATCTGTATTGAACCCTACCCGATCCTTGAGACCTGGCCACCTATATATAGGGGCCAGGAGGGGATGGTGTAGGGCAGATTGAAAGCAAGCCAGGTTGAATACCCAAGTTTACTTTCGATATACACCTATTTCGACTAACTTTACCTTCGAGTTCACCCGACGCCCTATCTCCCCGATCCTAAGTCCTTCATCTAGGACATTTGTCGAGTTAACCCTCGTCAATTGGCGCCGACCGTGGGGACTCTGGGCGTTGGAATCATGAATTCGACGGCTTTTTCGCTTTTAGCCAACAGCAGTCCAGAAGTCGACGGAAGTCAAGAAGTGGAACTAACAATTGGAAGTTTGAGCATCTTCATCGGGCTGTCGGGTTCCTCCCGTCTCTCGGATCCGGCGAAATAAGATCAAGATCCATCGACACAAGGACCTGAAATGACAGTAATGATGGAGTATTCTGAAGGCTCTTCCAGCGAAGTAAACTCGCCGGTCAGCCTAGAAGAGGTGCAAAAAGGAAAGATCGCAAAAGAAAACGAAGAAAAGGAAAATTATGAAGTAGAAGTCCAACTCGACGATCTCACGGCCTGCCTCGACAATATCTCAAACAATTCAACAGACACATGGAAAACAGGGTTAGAGCTTTCTGAGGACAGCAACTCGATCTTTTCAAGCTTTAATAGCAACATCGGCAAGCAGTGCCAAGTACTCGCCATTGTGGGCGACAACTCAGAAGAATTCGATGAAAATAACAACCCAGTGATAAACCCAGCAAATATCGACAGAGGAGCAAATCACCTAGCAGAAGGGCAAACAGTGGAAACCCTCGCAGCCAGGGAGAAAATTCGACTATCAGTCGACGAGTGGAAAATAATAAGAGAAGCCGTAGAACACGGCAAACCAATACCATCCAGCTCCAGCAAAGACATGCTTTTTGGGTATCATTATGCCCTCAGGCAGCAAGCAAAGCAGTTAGCAAAGGAAAAGGTAGAGATACAAAGAAGAAAAGATTCAGCCATTGCAGCCAGCGAAGCTGCCCGTAGAGCACGAAGCGACGCATCATACAGCAACGCAAGGAAAAATCGTCGACATGGCTCAAGGTATGACAACCTCGAGTACTCCGACAAGCAAAGTATTTCCAAAAACCTCGACTCGTCCTTCCTATTGGTCGACGAGCAGGGAAACATCCTACCAAAAACTCCTGAAGCAGCACTAGTGGCAGCACAAGCATATCTACTTACAACTCGACCAAGTCCAGGAGATCCTAGGGAGCATATGCATAGAGCAGCACTAAATGGACTCAATATGGTAAGTCACAAGCTATCAGAAAAAGGACAAGAAGCACATCATCACAAGGAAGCACACAAAGCAAGGTCACCTCGCCGTCACAATAGTCCTCGGCATAGAAGCAGTAAACACCGATCTCGATCGCCATCACCAAAACAGCACGGTGGAACTCGAAAATTGCGATCCCCAAGGCGCGACTATGAAGACGACGAAAAAGAGATGGGGGCATCATGCTTTACCCGTAGGGTTCGCATCACTCCAGTGCCTAAGGGATTCAAGCTACCTCATGATCAGCAAAAATATGACGGATCACAGGAACCACAATCATGGCTCGCAGATTACTTGCAAGCAGTTCAAATACTAGGAGGAACTAAAGAAACAGCAATGCAAAGCTTGCAACTACACCTCACCGGCGCAGCAAGATCATGGCTGAGCAAATTAGAGAAAGAATCCATTGGAAGTTGGGAAGACCTCACAAAGCAATTCACAAGCAACTTCAGGTTGACATACAAACGACCAGCATCAATAGAAGAAGTCAAGGCATGCGTGCAGCAACGCGACGAAACAGTACGAGCATACATCCAAAGATGGAGCCTCATCAAAAATTCAGCAGTTGAAGTTTCAGACGAAAGAGCAATAGACGCGTTCATCATTGGACTAAGGCGAAGAGATCTAGTCGAAGAGATGGGTAGAATCAAGCCTAAAACAGTGTCAGACCTCATGGACACAGCAAACAGGTTTGCAGATGGAGAAGATGCGTGCAATAACAAACGGACACGATCTCCAGAGGATGACAGAAGAAACAGATATGGAAGCCAAAGGAGACGATCCCGAAACTACGACACCTACGGCTCTCATAGCCAAGTCGCCGCAGGATATAAAGACAACAGTTATCAAGGAAACGATCGCAGAAGCTCGGGATATCGCAGCTACGGAAGAGAGGACTACAAGAAGTTCCCACCAAGAGAATCCAGAGAGTACAACCCATCACCAGAAGATATGCTCAACGGGCCTTGTCATATACACTCAGCATTTGTCGACAGAAAGCGAGTATCAAGGCACGCAATGAAAGACTGCACAACATTCTTAAAGCTACAAGAAGCAGCAATCAACAAACAAACCGAAGCAAGGCGACAAGGATTCGAAGGGAGTAACAATCCTCCGACAAGCCAGCAAGGAAACAACGGAGCCCCTCAAGGGCAAGACCAGCAAAACAAGGGACACGACGACGACGACGAAGGGTATGTCCCATCAAAAGGACACATCACAGCAATGATACAACCTGTGCCCAAGTCAAACAAAGAAGAAAAGAGTATAACTCGACAAGTCAATCTAGCAGTCATGTCGCCTCCAGCTACAACAGAATATCTGCATTGGTCAGAACAACCAATCGAGTTCAACAGAGAGGACCACCCCATAACAGTACCTCGGCCAGGAAACGCGCCTCTGGTACTCAAAGCTCAAATCGGCGCGTATGATGTCGACAGAATATTCATGGATGCAGGGAGTGGAATTAACTTGATATACGCGAAAACACTCCGAGCGATGCATATATCACTAGAGTTTCTGAAGCCAACAGATTGTTCCTTTCATGGAATCGTACCAGGAAGTGCCAATTACCCGCTGGGTCGAATAGCACTCAATGTTTGCTTTGGCAACCGACAAAACTACAGAAGGGAGAAACTAGACTTCGAAGTCATGGACTGGCCATCACAATATCACGCGATCCTCGGACGACCCGCGTTTTCGCGATTCATGGCAGTACCTCACTACACATATTTGGTACTTAAGATGCCAGGACCAAAAGGAATAATCACAGTGAAAGGAAGCTTTGAAGTTTCAGATCTCTGCGACAGGGAATTCCACAAGATGGCGCAAAATTTTGGCGTAATAGCCAACCATGCAGAAAAGGCAAAGAGCGCGACTACAGAAGGCGTCAAGCTACTCGAAGGATGCACCGCGGAACCCGAAACAAAGAAGCCACGAACAGGAACATCAGGAAAAGACACAGGCACAGAAGAGAAAGGGAAAGCCACGACGACATAAGCATCATCAAAACAATAGAGTAGAACAATGAAGGCTGTAAAAGCCACGAGTTATTCCAGGGGCAATGCCCTCTAGATCCAGAACACGGGTCACAGGCCGGATCTTTTGGGTCACCCCATATATCTTACATCAAAAGTATAAATAAAGACAAAGCGTTCCTCATATTCGAGTTTACGAGTCTTTCAAAAAGAAGATGCGGCAAACGCACGGATCATACAAATACGCCTTGAGAATAAATTTCAGACATATAGTCGCGAAATAAACAGTCTCTCGCGTTCCACGCACACTTTACAACATCGGGTTATCAGAATCATCTACGCCTAAAGGATCTAAATAATGATACTCGCGGAAAAACGCAGCATCCGCCTCTAGAAGCCTAGCTACAAGTCTTCGAGCAGGTTGAAGCGTGTTCTCCATATGAACCCGAAGGCTAGCTCCACCTGGAGCCAAACTCAGGGACATAGTGCTGTAATTCAATCTGGGGTGACACTTGCGTATCCACCCGAGAGCGAAATTGGCAGCAGCCACTAAGTTCAGTTCTATTAACCTGTGAATACGATGGCTGGATCGGAAAGCATCAAGAAGAAGTGGGAAAGTTGCAGGCAAAGGATTACGGGGAAGCATGATGGAGTGCATAGTTGTAAGAGCTCGCCGGCAACCATCAACTGACTCGCCAATGTGCTGGGCACGATCTTGAAGTAATACAATGGCGCTGCGGCGTCGAGGATCAGACCACAGAGTCTCATAGCCAGTCGACATCTTCTCCAAAGCAGCGTTTCGCTCAGCAACTCGACGTTCTTCAGCAGCAAAATCCAAGCAAGTACCTACAATGACAAATATATCACAAAAGAAATGCAGAAACAGCCAAAAGAAGAAGTCGAAAGAAAACTCACATCGCAACAGCTCGCCAGCAGACTCGACAATTCCAAGAATGAAAGATTCGCACTCTTCATTGTGGACAACCTTCGCCGTCAAACTGGAGACCTTTTCTTCAAGAGAAGAGATTTTCTTCATATAGCCACTGGCCTGGCTAGCCTTTTTAATAGCCATCTGTGCTTGGCGTTTAGCCAGGGATAGGCGAGTCTCAAGGTCGGAAACCCTGGAAGAATATTCTTCGCAGTGACTACATCGACTAGGAGTCGACGAAATCTGAGGATCGAATCCGCGAGCAGAGGGAGGAGCAGGAGGATGAGAAGAAGGATCACTGTCACGCATCGACTACAAAAAGAAAGAAAGAAGAAGCAATTTCAGAAAGGAAGCATAAAACTTCTTATGAAGTGGATATATTTACATAAGAGTACAACCCTATGACTAAGGTTCTCGGGTTGTACCTACTTGGAGTCTTTTACATTCAGAAGGAGAAAACTAAATACTACAAAGAGGCTGAATCTACGCCACCTCAGTATTGTGCTCCATGGAAGAAGAGGGCGCGGCCGGTTCCTCGCTAGCAGTCGATGGTGGCACTGGAGCTTTCGGTGCTGGAGATGGTGCAGCAGGCACAGCAGAGGCGGCCGAAGGAGAAATTGTGTTCAGTAATGCAGGCGCCAACTTCTTCGCCTTCTCGAAAAACACCTTCATCTCGTCGCGGGTATAACCATGGGGGGAGTTAACTTTCTCCCAATCAAAGTCTGTGCCATGCGCAAGAGAAAGGGCAATGGCACCTTCGGCGCCGCGCTTAATGGACAGCCCCTTCAGATGGAGAGTAGGGTTTTCATCGCTGTCAAAAATCTTGGCGAGTTCAGTCAGGTTGCCCTTCGGGATTGCCATCTTTTTCTTCGGCCACAACCCGACGAATAGCCGTGACAGAACGCGGCCAACCAACTCAAAAGTTTCCTGGATAGATATCCAGTTTTCTTCGAGTAGGTTAACCGCATCCATAAGAGGATCATCGTCCGTTTGCAGGGACGACGGAGATACCCCTGTGAATTCTAAAGCAATAGAAAAGAGCAGAAGAGATAAGTGTCAAGAAGTACACCAGCGCAATAGGGGACGAAAACAGAAGACAAGTCGAAGAAATTACTTTCGGCAGCAGTAGACATGGTGTGAAGACGCTCCGCCACGGCCTGCTCTCGTTGAGCATGCTCTTTGTTGGCACCTGCTAACGCCCTCTCAGCCTTTTTCGCCTTGGCGAGCGCAGATTTTTGCGACTTCTCAGCAATTGCTTTAGCAGAGGTCGCAGCATCATAAGCTTTTTGCGAAGCTTTGAGCTCCGCTTCCAGCGACGCAATGCGAGCATTAGCTGTCGCCAAAGCAGCTGCAAAAGCAGACGAAAGGAAGTGAGATAAACAGCAAGAGGCAAAGCGCAGAAGAAAAGTAATGATTGAATTTGTACCTTCGGAAGATTTTGCAACCTTTAGGTACCCCGCACACTCTGTGCCCAGGGCGATAAATCTCTTGACCAAAGCCTGCTAAAAGAAGAGTATAAGAGAAGAAGTGCACGGAAGGAAAAGAAGGGAAAAAAGAATTGCTCACATCATCAGAAGAAACTGTAGAAGCATGGGCCTCCAGGGAAACCTCGGCTTCCTTGGTCTTCTTCGCACGTTTGAGGTTTCGGGCTTGAGTTTGAGAAACCTTCTTTATAGAGGCCCTGGTAGTCCTCGGAGCAACATATGGCTCGACAGGCTCGTCAGTCGCCACTGGAGAAGGTGGTGAAACAGCTGTCGCACATGTTGGTGGTTCTTCATCATCACTGCATGAAAAGCATAAGTTATAAGCGAGAGGCAAGAACAAAGCAATTGAAAAGTTCGACTACAATACTTACGATGCAAGCATGTCAAAGTACTCCATATCTTCTGCAAGAACGGGGGTTTTTCCAGCCGCTGCAGAACTCGATGAAGCAATCTCGTCGACACGTTTCCGATTTTTGTCGACACCAACATCTTTAGTAAGAGTAGGAGGAGGAGATGTCGACGAGCTAGTCTCATCTTCTGATTCTTCGACATCATCGCCGTCCTGACTTTCGTCAGCCTCGGGGGCTTCAGATGCAGGAGATGCTAGATCAGCAGGAAGGGGCCCTGCCTCCGGAAGAGGAGGGCGAGAAACAATGAATTCGTGACCCTGCATATTAATAAATCAGCAGAGTTCGGGTACCAAAGAATAATGCAAGTCGAAATTAAGAGAAGTTTGACAAAAAATGGATGCAGCGATGTATACCTCAGGAATAGGGTGCACGGAGTCGAAGAAATTTGCTTTCAAGTCAGCAACTGAGTGCTCCTTGGTGAGCTTGGTGAGATTCCTGAATCGCTTGTCGACATCTTCTTTCGACATCAGATCTTCGGATATGCGAGTAGGGTCTTCTAAGCCAGAATAAGTCCAAAGTTTGGTGAGGCGGTGCTGTAGGGGTTGAACTCGACGTTGTATGAAAAACGCCATGAGTTGGATACCCGACAAAGCACCTCCTAGGCCTGTTTTCAGATTTTGAATGCGGGATAGAAGAGGAAGAATTTGTGCAACTTCCTCATCTGAGGGAAGCGAATCCCACGACTTCAATTTCTTCACTTCTTGAGAAGCGTCAAAGGGAGGAAGGCCGAACTCATCTTCAGGAGAGGATTTGTGGTCCTTGATATAGAACCACTTTGTCCTCCACCCTTGGACAGATGCGGCCATAGAAAACTCAAGATATTGCGCCTCAGGGCGCACAGAAACAACGGCTCCGCCCAGTTCGGGTTTCCTTGCCAGAGAAACATTGGGACGGAGTCGAAAGATCAATCTCCAGAGAGCAAAGTGAGGCTCAATGCCCAAAAATGACTCTCAAAGAGTCACGAAGCAAGCAATATGCAGAAGAGAATTTGGTGTGAGTTGATGAAGCTGCACACCGTAAACAAATAGAAGCCCACGGAGAAATTCATGGGCAGGAAGGGAGAGGCCGCGAAGAAGGAAAGCAAGGAACATTACCCGATAACCGCTCGGGGGCTTCGGGATCCGTTCAGTACTGGGGAACTTGATAGAGTCCTGGGCGGCGATGAGGCCGTCCGCCGTGGCCTTCTCAACCTCCTTCTTCGTGATGGTGGAGCGAACCCAGTTGGTGGCAGAGGATTTGGCCATATCGCTCTTGGTGGCCAGATGCTTCACGCGCATTCAGCACAAAAGTGCGCTTGGGGGCTCCGCAAGAAAGGAAGAGGCGGAGGAGATCGGCAATGGAGGCGGCGGAGGTAACGAGCTGGTGAACAGTACGATTCCCCACTATGCCAGTTATATACCTTTTTGGGAGAAGGATCGTGGGCTGAGTCGTGGCGCAAGGATCGGAAACGTGCAGCCCACCAACGGTCAAAAAACGTGCAGCCCACTAACGGTCAAAAAAATCGGGGAAATTACAGTGCTACCCATAAAACGGTTCGCATTGATGAAGAAGTTACGTCTTTATTGACGTCATCAAGTATATATATAAAGGCAAAAGGATGGCGCCGACGAATGCTGAAACTTATCGAAGGAATCAGATATGAAGGATCTTTTGGTTATAAGCCTTAGGGGCTGTTAATTGCATAAATATCGACTAGAACTATTTATTGAAGTAGTGGACTTGAATTCGAAGACAAGATGTTCTTGAAAGTATCTCGAGTTGAAGAATTTTGCAGGTAAGGTGTTTCGAGTTGAAGTGTGACGAGCTATATTATTTCTTGAGCCTATACTCGAAAAAATCTTTTTTCGACTATAGCCTCGGGGGCTACTCTCATCGGGAGCGCTGAGCGCGCACCCGACGATATTCATTGGCAAAGATTTGAAGATTGGAGAAGTGTTACTCCCATCGGGAGCGAGTTTTATGGTTGTAGAAACCCAAATATTTTCAGTCAAACTTTGACTGCGACATGAGATTCTCGAGTTACGTTATCGCAACGAAACTCGAATGCCGTGATTTATCACGAAGGTAAGACCCCGGGATCCGTCCTGTGTGGCCCGGTATACGCACATGGATGCGCTCTGCTGGTATGTATCCGTGTCTACGACGCGAAGAAAATCCTGGTGGACGCACTGGGTACCCTGAGAACCACTGGGACTCATTTTTTGTAAGTCCTAAATGAGGCAAAAGAGTGAGTTTGACCGGTATCCCGAATTCAAGTCCAAGGGGATTGAATTTGAAGTAGGTGACAAGTATCTGTTCCGGCAGTTAACTGACCTCTTGATCCGTCAGAGTTGTCAGGCTTGTTCATCGAGACCCCTTGCGAGCAAATTATCATCAATATAAGTCGAAAGACCAAGTCGAAGATTTCAAGATAAAGTCGAAGAATTGATCAAGTCGAAGATTTGAAGATTAGAGATTCGACACGAATCTGCAATTCTGGTAGAATCTCAGGGGCTACTGACAAGGGTATAGTTAATAGAGCCCGTTAGTTGAGTACCCCTGAGGCCCGATAAGCTAGGCCCAATTGTAATGATAGTCGAATACGAGTTAATACCGTATGTCGATATTTGTAATCTGTATCGAACCCTACCCGATCCTTGAGACCTGGCCACCTATATATAGGGGCCAGGAGGGGACGGTGTAGGGCAGATTGAAAGCAAGCCAGGTTGAATACCCAAGTTTACTTTCGATATACACCTATTTCGACTAACTTTACCTTCGAGTTCACCCGACGCCCTATCTCCCCGATCCTAAGTCCTTCATCTAGGACATTTGTCGAGTTAACCCTCGTCAGCCACAGACCACTGCTTGAGCTCCTCTCTCAACTTGGGTGTTCTATTAGCCCATAGCTCGATATCCTGGGCAACCAGCCGTTGGAATTGCCTTCTAGTAACGAGCTTGTTATTGAAAATTCGCTCATTTCTCATATTCCAAAGATTTAACATGCAAGCTGCAAAGCATATAATCCAAACTTTAGCCTGATCTCCCTGCTTGTTCCCCTGAACCTGAAGAAAGAATTGTCGTACTGATAGAGCTTGCGAGGCCCGTTGAGCTAAGTTCCATTTGTCCCATGCCCATGCTGAGAATTTGCAGTGCAAAGTAATATGATCAATGGATTCCACAGCCGGGCAAAGATCACAGCCAGCGTCCTGGCACCACTTCTTCCTAGTCATGTTGTCCTTTGTGTTTAGGCGTCCGTGAAAGGCTAACCAGAGGAAGAACTTGTGTCGACTTGGCACCGTCTTGTTCCAGACCCAGCTGTAGGGTAACCATCTAGTTCCACGGTCACATAGGAGTTTGTAGAAATCACCAGTTGTGGGCTTCTTCCCTGTTGTGATTAGCAGCCTTTCATCCACTGCATCATTCAACATTGGATGGTTTGTTTGCAAGTACAGTTGCAGTTCTAGCCTCTCATTGTCTGCGGACTGAGACAAGTTATTGTATATGTCCAAATTCCAAGCATTATCCTGGAACTGAGATCGTACTGTGCAGGATGACTTGTTGGCAAAGGTGTAGAGGTTTGGGAATGTCTCTTTTAATTTTCCAAGGCCTGTCCAAACGTCATTCCAGAACGCAGTTTTTCTCCCCGAATTAACTATACTTCTTGTTGTGCTCTGGACCAGCGTGATATGTTTAACCATGGATTTCCAAAAAGGGGTGTCTTGTGCTGTGGGAACCTCTGGATCTGATTTTGGAGATACCATCTCGAGAGCCATCCAAAACAAGGCCCTGATCCTTCTGTCAGAAGTTTAGTAGCTAGGTTAGCCATGAGGGCTTGGTTGTGCTTCATTAGGTTTCTTATACCTAGTCCCACTGCTCTTTGGGCATTGTGACAATCTCCCAAGCTAGTAAGCAGTGTCCACCATGGATGTCCTTTTTGTTTTTCCAGAGAAAAGCTCTAATAAGCTTGTTTATTATCTCTATGCTTGCTACATTCCATAGAATGCAAGCCATGAAGAAGTTGGGTATGGCTGATATTACTGAGTTGATGACCTGTAGTCTTCCCCCAGACCCCAACATTCTTGGCATCCACCCTGGCAGTCTGGTGCCAATCCTCTGAATAACTGGCTGCAGGTTTACTCTCAAAATTTTCTGCACTGATAGTGGTAGCCCCAGATATGTGCATGGCAGGCGAGAGATGCTGCAACCCAGAATGTTAGCTATTGATAGGGACTCCGGTTCTGTCATGTGCATTGGCACGGATGTACTTTTCTGGTAGTTGATCTGTAGGCCGGTAAACATGGAAAAAGCCTCTAATAGTGCTTTGGCAAGCGTGGCCTGCTGAGGTGATCCATGCAGGATAAGCATAGTGTCGTCCGCATATTGAAGCACATGTAGGGGTGCTCCATTTTCAATGGGGTGAAGCAAAATGCCCTCACTATACGCTTTTCTTATCATTTGATGTAGTACATCGGCCACAATAATGTATAGGTAAGGGGAGAGTGGGTCACCTTGCCTAACTCCTTTCTCAATTTTGAATTTCTTCCCAGTCTGACCATTTAACAAAATCTGAGCCATCGATGTTTCAAGCAGATGCTTCACCCACCAAATCCATCGCTGTGGGAAACCCCTTGCTGTCAACGTGGCCAATATAGCTTCCCAGTGAACGCTGTCAAATGCCTTTTGGAAGTCGAGCTTGAGCACAATTACAGGTTTTCTAAGCTTGTTACTACACTGTATCATTTCAATAGCTGCAGCAAAATTTTCAACAATCGACATGTTCTTGATAAACCCAGACTGCATTTCATCCACTAAATGCATCATCTTGGGTTGTAGCCTATTTGCAAGAACTTTGGCTATTAGTTTAGGGATAGAGTGTTGCAACGAGATAGGCATGTAGTCAGTGATTTGTAAAGCATGCTCCTTTTTGGGCAATAGGGCAATGCTGGCAAGATTTAGCCCATCTAGTTTGATTTTCTTGGCGTGTAGCGCCTGGAACAATTCCAGTAGCTCATCTTTCATTTCTGCCTTGTAGAACTTGAAGAATTCATTCGTGAAACCATCCGGGCCAGGGATTCTACCAGATGGCGCATTGTTTATAGCCTGCTCAATCTCCTGCCAGGTGAATGGTGCATCTAGGGCCAGCAGATCACTTCCGTCTTGGCTATATAAGCGACTGATATCAATATTGGGTATCCAACCTCTGTCTTCCCTGAATAATTGATGTCTATACACGCTTTTGTTCTTGTAGACAGTGTTGGGCCTCCAAGTGCAGAGGTTTGTAGAGCAGCAGCAAGTTTCCCTTAAGTGGATCACCCAAGGTTTATCGAACTCAGGGAGGAAGAGGTCAAAGCTATCCCTCTCAAACAACCCTACAATTACGATACAGAAAGTTTCTTGTGTACCCAACACACCCAATACACTTGTCAGATGTATAGGTGCACTAGTTCGGCGAAGAGATATTGAAATACAAGTAGTAGTGATGATTATAAGTAGCAAATGTGGTCTAAAATAAATATCGCTGCGAGCAAACATGTAACAAAACAGCAAGTAAACGGTGTGCAAAGCTTGGAAACAAGGCCTAGGGATCATACTTTCACTAGTGGACACACTCCCAACAAATATAACATAATTGAACCAATAGATAACTTCTCTTCACAATGGTACTCTGAATTACTCTCCTATTGAATAACACTAATCATTGCGTAGGGCTACGAAGCACGCCTCAAAGTTCATCAAGTACTTGACAAACACCACTCATAGAGATATCCAAATCAGATCACAACTCAAGATAGATATTATTGCAACATAGACCAAGTACTAACACGGTGCACACACTGTCAACATTACACCATGAAAGGAGGAAAAGATCACTTCAATACTATCATAGTGATAATTATTCTCATAATCCACAAAAGATCACAATCATAGCCTAGACCAAGTACCACCATGATGCACGCACTGTCACCGTTACACCATGGCAGGAGGAATAGATTACTTTAATAACACCACTAGAGTACACATAATATCTGAATAATAACATCTACTTGTTCAACATGATACAAAGCTCATGATCACATAAAGATCACATCATGGGAGAGAGAGGTGAACCACATAGCTACCGGTAGAGCCCTCAGCCCCGGGGAAGAACTACTCCCTCCTCATCATAGGAGACAGCAAGGTTGATGGAGATGGCGGTGAGGTCGATGGAGACGGCGGAGACGGCGATGGAGATGGCTCCGGGGGCACTTCCCCGTCCCGGCAGGGTGCCGGAACAGAGACTTCTGTCCCCCGAAATTTGTCGACGGCGGCAGCGGAGCTACGGAACTGTTCTGGAAATTTCGTCGACTCCCTTAGGGTTTTCCGTTCTGAGGCTTTATATAGGCGAAGGGGCGTCGTCAGGAGTGGCCCTAGGCCTCCTCACACCTAGGTGGCGCGGGCCAGGGGCAGGCCGCGCGAGCCTAGTGTGAGGGCGGCCTGTGGCCCCTCTCCTTCGCCTCTTCGGATCTCTGGAAGCTTCCGGGAAAAATAAGACTTCAGGAACATGTTTCGTCCAATTCCGAGAATATTTCCTGTGTAGCTTTTCTGAAACACAAAAACAGCAGAAAATAGGGAACTGGCACTGTGGCATCTTGTCAATAGGTTAGTTCCGGAAATCACATAAAACGCCACGAAGTGTAACGAAACGCAAGGCAAATGGTGTAAAAACAAGCATGGAGCATCAAAAATTATAGATACGTTTGAGACGTATCAGCATCCCCAAGCTTAACTCCTACTCGTCCTCGAGTAGGTAAGTGATAACAAAAGAATAATTTTTAAGGTGACATGCACCTACACAATCTTGATCATATATGTAAGCATTTGTGAGCTGGGATCACAAGAACTTAAAACATGGGCATGAAGATATAATCTTGACAATAAGAACTTAGCAACCATGTTGTAAACATGCAAATGAACACAAACAAAAGATCATGAAAATGAAACAATGAAAGTCAAACGTGTGTTCAAATCATAAGGAAAAACATACAAATGGTTTTCAGCTTGTCCTTCAAAGAGAGCAAAATATAAATGCATAGGACACCTTCAAGTTTAAGAGGGCGACTAGATACAAATAATTTAAGAACAAGTGAAACCAACAATATGAATCAAATCAATGAAAACTTTGGGACAATGCACATTATACTAAGAATGACAACTATGCTCTCTTAATGGTGCATAAAGGTAGAAGGTGGAGACTCAACATAAAAGTAAAAGAAAGGCCCTTCGTAGAGGGAAGCAGTGATTAAACATGTGCTAGAGCTTTTCATTTATAAAACAGAGAGATAAAAATTGGTTTTGAGAGGTGGTTGTCTTTGTCAACGACTGGCAATGGGGTTCTTACTATCTTCCATACAAAAATGAAGCAAGTTTTTGAGAGAGAGATTGGCACTTTTGTGCTCTTTTTTATAAAGCTTGGCACTCCTCCCCACCTTTTTTCCTTTCTCAAACCATGGCTAACCGATTCCATCGGGTGCCCACCAACATTCACATACCATGGAGAGTGCCTTTTTTCTTTCTTTTTTCTCTTTTTTTTTTCTTTTTGGAATAAGCAATATGGAAGATAGCAAATCCGACCACTACGTCCCCATGAGCTGAAAACAGTGTCACAAAATGAGAAGTATTTTGATTTT
Source organism: Dactylis glomerata (assembly GCA_007115705.1). NCBI lineage: Eukaryota > Viridiplantae > Streptophyta > Magnoliopsida > Poales > Poaceae > Dactylis > Dactylis glomerata. The sequence continues at coordinate 1,351,010 of QXEO01000096.1, forward strand.
TTTAAAGATAGCACATGAAAATTTACTTGGAATGGCTTACAAATACCATGCATAGGAGTTTATAGTGGACATAATGGCAAACTTGGTTTTTAAGAGTTGGATGCACGAGTAGAGCTCATACTCAGTACAAAATGAGGGCTAGCAAAAGACTGGGAGCGACCAACTAAGAGAGCAATAATGGTCATAATCATGCATAGCGACAAAGCAACATTAAAAGAAGCATAAGATGCCATCAAAAGTCAAAAACTAAATGATCATAGAGGCTATAGGCGACTTATTTTGTAGTCAACATGGTGTAAGCATGTGCCAAGTCAACCCAAATAAAGCATCAAAGGAGAAAACCAAAATAATGCTTCCAAATGATAAAAACAACGCATGATTTTTTCAAAGGCTCATTAAACAATCTCAGTTATTTGAGACAAGTCATGCTACAGCAAAAATCACTAAGCATACTATCAAAAAGATATCAAGCATGACATGCAAAAGCCTAGGCCGCAGTCTACACAAGCTCCTTCTTGTACCACTTTTTTGGATAAAGCTTTTTCTCTTTTCCAACACCATTCAAACTTTTTTGAGGAAACTATTTTGAGGAAAACCAACATATACCAGAGGTCCAAATACACCTTTATGCAAGGATAAAACAAGATCTGAACAAAAATCAAGGCGAAAAACAAAGGCTAAATGCAGTAGCAGAAAAAGAGAACACTCATTGAACGATAAGAGTGAAAAATGGAGTGTTCTTGGCAAATAAAAAGCGGAATAAGTCTCTCTCCAAAACAACATGATGTGATCAAACCATTTATTGCAGCAAACTAAACTAAACTAATACTTAAAACAAAAACAACTGACGCTCCAAGAAAAACGCATAGTGCATGAAGCAATAAAAATATAGTGTCTTGAAAGGTGACCTGATTTTTGCCGATAAAGAAGGGGTGCCTCGGGGGCATCCCCAAGCTTTGACGCTTGTACTTCTTGGATATTTTTTGGGGTGATGCATGGGCATCCCCAAGCTTGAGCTTTTGTCCATTCTTCAACTCATCTCATCATTCTCCAATCCCTACACTTGAAAACTTCCTTCATACAAAACTAAACACAAATCTATTAGCAACATTAGTGTAAACATAGCATTGAATCAACCCTTTTTGCTTCAGGTTTCAACTCAAAACCACCACATATATAGCAAATACTTCTGTAGCAACTTCCCCAAAAGTTCCATGATCAAAAGAACTCAAAAGAAAGCGATAAAGCGGCAAACACAAATATTGGCAGAAATCTGTCAAAACAGAACAGCTGACAAAGGCCGAATTTTTTAGGGGTTTTCTGTTGCTCAAATCAAAAAGTGTTCAACTAACGAAAGTTTGGATATAACCTGGGGCATATGCACAAGAAATCGCAGGTACAAAAGATATACAGAGAATTTATATGAATTTTTATGGTGCAGCACCGAAAACAGTTTCAGGACAGCAACATCCCCAAATCTTTACCTCACTCGAATTAGAGGCTTCTCTTGGCACAAAAACGAAATAAACAAGATAAGGAGCAGTCATTACAGTAGTAATGACTTCCAAGACTCAAATAAAAGAAAAAGTACTAAAAATAAACAATGGGTTATCTCCCAAGAGTGCTTTTCTTTAACGTCTTTGAGCTAGGCGCAGTAATTTGCAAAGATGCTCATGTGGGCGCCATATAAGAGCTTGAGGCAAAGACGCCATATAGGAACTTAAAGCAATAGAGAGCATCAAAAAGCAAATATGAAACACATTTAAATCGAAACCACTTCCTATGAAAAATAGTCTTATAAAGAGACAAGTCATAAAAGCGCAAAGCAAAAAGCATAGGAAGGCAAAACAAGTACAACTTCAAGAATTGCAACATAAAGAGGGGAAACTCAATATTGTTGAGATCCATCAAACCATGTTTTCCTCTCTCTCATAATAACTTTCAGTAGCATCATGAATAGAACTAACAATATAACTATCATATAAAACATCCCTATCACGAGCCACATGCATAAAAGAATTAATACTCACCACAGGAACAATAGTAGTAGGAGCAGATTCAACAGAATAATTATTCTCATCACCATAATCATCATAAATAGGAGGCATATTGTAATCATAACTAATTTTATCCTCAATAGTAGGTGAACTGAAAATATTATACTCATCATCATAACCATCATAAACTAGAGGTTTAGTATCATCACAAGCTAAAGAACAGCTATTTCGCAAAGCATATTCATCAAACATATCATCATAGCAAACTTTCTCCACTAAAGCTGGGGAACTAAAAATATCATGCTTAACAAAACCAGCTTCCCCAAGCTTAGACTTTTCTATAGCATTAGTAATAACAGTGTTCGAAACATTCATACTAACAACACTATTAGCATGCAAATTAAGCTCCAAAGGTTTTTCAATTTTCTCTTCAAACACTTCATATCTAAACTCGGGAAAAAGACTAAAGAACTCTTTGTTTTCCATTAAGCCTAACTAGTGAAAATAAAAACAAGAAACAAAAAGATGTAATTGCAGAATCTAAAGGAAATAACTTCGAGCACTCACACAGGAGGATGCGAGTACCTTTTACCTTACCTCCCCGGCAACGGCGCCAGAAAAGAGCTTGATGTCTACACACGCTTTTATTCTTGTAGACAGTGTTGGGCCTCCAAGTGCAGAGGTTTGTAGAGCAGCAGCAAGTTTCCCTTAAGTGGATCACCCAAGGTTTATCGAACTCAGGGAGGAAGAGGTCAAAGCTATCCCTCTCAAACAACCCTACAATTACGATACAGAAAGTCTCTTGTGTCCCCAACACACCCAATACACTTGTCAGATGTATAGGTGCACTAGTTCGGCGAAAAGATAGTGAAATACAAGTAGTAGTGATGATTATAAGTAGCAAATGTGGTCTAAAATAAATATCGCTGCGAGCAAACATGTAACAAAACAGCAAGTAAACGGTGTGCAAAGCTTGGAAACAAGGCCTAGGGATCATACTTTCACTAGTGGACACACTCCCAACAAATATAACATAATTGAACCAATAGATAACTTCTCTTCACTATGTACTCTGAATTACTCTCCTATTGAATAACACTAATCATTGCGTAGGGCTACGAAGCACGCCTCAAAGTTCATCAAGTACTTGACAAACACGACTCATAGAGATATCCAAATCAGATCACAACTCAAGATAGATATTATTGCAACATAGACCAAGTACTAACACGGTGCACACACTGTCAACATTACACCATGAAAGGAGGAAAATATCACTTCAATACTATCATAGTGATAATTATTCTCATAATCCACAAAAGATCACAATCATAGCCTAGACCAAGTACCACCATGATGCACGTACTGTCACCGTTACACCATGACAGGAGGAATAGATTACTTTAATAACACCACTAGAGTACACATAATATCTGAATAATAACATCTACTTGTTCAACATGATACAAAGCTCATGATCACATAAAGATCACATCATGCGAGAGAGAGGTGAACCACATAGCTACCGGTAGAGCCCTCAGCCCCGGGGAAGAACTACTCCCTCCTCATCATAGGAGACAACAAGGTTGATGGAGATGGCGGTGAGGTCGATGGAGACGGCGGAGACGGCGATGGAGACCGATGGAGATGGCTCCGGGGGCACTTCCCCGTCCCGGCAGGGTGCCGGAACAGAGACTTCTGTCCCCCGAAATTTGTCGACGGCGGCGGCGGAGCTACGGAACTGTTCTGGAAATTTCGTCGACTCCCTTAGGTTTTTCCGTCCCGAGGCTTTATATAGGCGAAGGGGCATCGTCAGGAGTGGCCCCAGGCCTCCTCACACCTAGGTGGCGCGGGCCAGGGGCAGGCCGCGTGAGCCTAGTGTGAGGGCAGCCTGTGGCCCCTCTCCTTCGCCTCTTCGGATCTCTGGAAGCTTCCAGGGGAAAATAAGACTTCAGGAACATGTTTCGTCCAATTCCGAGAATATTTCCTGTGTAGCTTTTCTGAAACACAAAAACAGCAGAAAATAGGGAACTGGCACTGTGGCATCTTGTCAATAGGTTAGTTCCGGAAATCGCATAAAAACGCCACGAAGTGTAACGAAACGCAAGGCAAATGGTGTAAAAACAAGCATGGAGCATCAAAAATTATAGATACGTTTGAGACGTATCAATAATCTTGTAAAAAAGTTGGTAGCAATGGCAATCTTTGCGGAGTCTTCAAATAATTCTTCCTGATTATGACAGAGCACTTTAATTTTGCTCTTCCTATATCTATACGCTGCCATAGTGTGAAAGAACTTGGTGTTTTCATCTCCCAGGGTGCACCATTTAATTTCTGCTCTTCTTCTCCAATGCTTAGATTCCTCCAAGTTAAGATTCTGCAACTTTTTTGAGGAAACCAGCCGTAGTGCAAATTCATAATTACTCAAGGTTCTCCACTCCTCAACAACATCAAAGAAAAGTATGGTGTGGCCTAAATTAGCTCTTATAATTTTTTGGCTCCTGTTGTTCTTGAGCCAAGCTCTTGTTGCTGCCCTAATCATTCTCAACCTGTGGTTTAATCTTGTAGCAATCTCCATATTGCGAGTCCCCCTAGCAAGCTTATCTCTTGTTATAGCCACAAGGTCACCATTCTGAAGCCAATAATCCTCATATCTGAAGCATGTCGTTTTTGGAGTTGTGTTGACTGTATCTAGCATTATCGGCTTGTGATCAGACGTTTGTCTCAACAGTGTTCTGCATTCTGAGTGTAATTTTTTTTTGACTCCAATTGAGATTAACAAGTATTCTATCAAGCTTGACTAGAGTAGGTTCTCTCCTTTTATTGGACCCAAGTGAACTTTGAGTTTGCAATGTCGATATCCATCAGCTCGAGGTCATTGATCTAGGCGTTGAACTCATCCGTTACCCCCCAATTTATATTGCTATTGTTTTTCTCTGAAGCATATCTGTAGATATTGTAGTCCCCAGCTAGCACCCAAGGACCAGCAATATCAGTCTGCAGCTACTTGATCTCATTGAAGAACAAGGTTCTTTCCCCGTGATCACATGGAGCATACATGTTTCTAAGTGCAAAAATTGTGTCGTCTGAACTTGATTGAACGGCGACAGTAATTGCATGTTTTCTGCTGTCAATGACCTGAACGCAATGATTCTTTGGCTTCCATGCAATTAGCAGACCGGCCGAGGCACCCTCAGATGGTTGATAGACAAATTCAGTTAATCTTGTAGGCACACTGAAATTTCATTTAGCTTCGTTTCTTGCAAGCAAATGAAATCAGCATTGGCTTCGTGTAGTGTTTTTTGTATTGTTTCATTCTTGTCATCATCACCAAGCCCCCTAGCATTCCAGATTAATATCCTCATTTTTCATGGTAAGTTTCCCCTGGTAGCATTAGTAGCAAACTTTCTTTGCCGATGACATAAACAGCAGAAATGTATGTGTATGGATGAATGTAGTAGGATGCAGAAAGGGAAACATGCTGATGGCAAACGGTGTTACAGGTTGTGGTCCTAATCATTGGAAAAATAAAAAGTACTTGTTGGCCTACGAACCAAGCATGGCTCGCCAACTTTGGAGGAAACTGTAAATTGCAAAAGCAAACTAACAACCTGACAGGGTAACACCGAGCCCTAACTAGCCTATAGCGATCACTCATTGAGCTTGCTGGTACCCTGGATTTCCTTGTTATTCTCCATCTTCTTGAGAGCCTGCTCAACAGCATCAAGTGTCATGTACCCACAACAGTTGGCTAGCATTTCTAGCCTGTTTCTGTCCGTCTCCGGTGGGCAAGAGGTGATTGGCAGCGTCGCAATCTTGTTGATGTCAGGCAGGCGCCTAGTCTTCCTGCGCCTCGAAGAGGCTGAACCAATCGAGGAATCCGACTCCCCCGCCGAGGAAGCCTTTCTCTGCGACGCCCGATCCACAGAGTCCACCCTGACTCCGTCGAGCTTGTGCTTGAGCCTTTCACTGCGGCGGCGCTCGTAAGTGACAGTGACCGCCATTTTCTTCGACGACTGCTGAATGTCTACAACAATTTCCTCAGCATCTTGGATGTCCATGCGTGCATCTGGCTACACCTGCTCTTGGTGGTCGTCATCGATCTGCACAATTTCCCGCAACGGTGGGTTTGCAGTGTTCTCGTTCAGGTCCGGCAGCGGCAGCAGATCAAACAGATCAAAGGTCAGGTCCGCGCGCGGGAACGCTTCAGCTTGAACTGGCTCCTGGGCCATCTTCTCCTTTCCTTTTCCATCGACGGCCTGGCCCATGATCTTTGGGCCTGGGACAAACCAGAATGGGCCGCCGTTCTATGGCAGTATGATCTCGCCATCGTCGAGCGTGTTGTGGTACAGATCTCCCCGATCGACAGCCGCTTGCGCCGTCTTGAACGCCTGCTGCACCTTCTCTAGCATGCCTTCCATTGGCACTACTACATGTTGCGGCATGATCTCGTTCGGGCCTCCTAGCATGGGCATGATATGTCTCAAACGTATCTATAATTTTTTATGCTCCATGATTGTTCTTACACCATTTGCTTAGTGTTTTGATACACTTTGTGATGTTTTTATGCATTTTCCGGAACTAACCTATTAACAAGATGCCACAGTGCCAGTTCCCTGTTTTCTGCTGTTTTTTCTTTCAGAAAAGTTACACAGGAAATATTCTGGGAATTAGACAAAACAAAAGCCGAACATCCAGATATTTATCGAAGCTTCCAGAAGTCCAAAGAGGAGACGGAGGGGGGCCACAGGGCGGCCACACCACCAGGAGGCGCGGCCTGCCCCTGGCCCGCGCCCACCTATGGTGAGGGCACCCTGGCCCACCTCTGGCGCCGCCTCTTCGCCTATAAAGACCCCCGACGGGAAAAACCTAAAACTGATCAATTTTCCAGAAACACATCGCGATCTGCCGCCGTCGTCGACCCAAGATCGGGAGGGTCCAGAAGCTAGTTCCGGCACCCTGCCGGAGAGGGGAATCACCACCGGAGGTCTTCTTCATCACCATGCTTGCCTCCGGCGCGATGAGTGAGTAGTCTACCTAGGACTATGGTTCCATAGCAGTAGCTAGATGGTTGTCTTCTCCACCATGTGCTTCATATTTAGATCTCGTGAGCTGCCTTACATGATCGCGATCATCTTTGTGTAATTCTACATGTTGTGTTTGTTGGGATCCGATGAATATTGGTGTTATGTTGAGTTGATGTGTTGAATCATATATCTTATGTTATCTCTATGTTGTTTATGATCTTACATGCTCTCCGTTGTTAGTAGCTATCTTGGCCAAGTAGATACTAGTGACTCCAAGAGGGGGTATTTATGCTTGATAGTTGGGTTCATGCCTCTATTTAATCTCGGGGAGTGACAGAAACCTCTAAGGTTGTAGATGTGTTGTTGCCACTAGGGAGAAAACAACATTCTTGTGTCCAAGGACATTCATTTTGTTTACATTACACACTTTGCTTAATGCAGTTATCTGTTGTTCGCAACTTAATACTCATGGGGTGTTCGGACGATATCCCTGTGGGTGGATTATTAGTCATAGATGCAGTTGAATGGCGGTCTATGTATTTTGTTGTAATGCCCAAAGTAAATCTCATAGTGATCCTCGTGACGTATGCACATTATCTTTATTCTATCAATTGCCCAACTGTAATTTATTTACCCAGCATGTTGTTGTTATTTATCTTATGGAGAGACACCACTAGTAAACTGTGGAACCCGGTCCAATTTTCTTTACATTGTTACACCATTTTACTATTACTCGTACTGTTTACTTTCTCGCATACTACTATTGCTTTACACTCGATACGTTCATACCTTTGTTTACAGCAAACCGGTGAGATTGACAACCTCATCGTAAGTTGGGAGCAAAGTTCTTGGTTGTGTTGTGTGCAGGTTCTACGTTGCTACTAGTTGAAGACGCACCAACAAGTGTCGTAAACGGCGCCCTTACTGGAGTGTCATGAAGCTAGCAAGCATCACCTTCTGCAGTTTGGCTTTCTCCTACTGGATCGATAAACCTTGGTTTCTTACTGAGGGAAAACTTGCTTCTGTGCTCATCATACCTTCCTCTTGGGGTTCCCAACTGGTCGGTGATCTATATCAACACCGTCCGCATCAAGCTGTTTTCTGGCGCCGTTGCCGGGGAGGAAGAAGATTTCTGCAAGGGGAGTTTTGCACGCACATCCTTTACTTTGTTTATTGTTTTTCTTTACTTTATTTTTGCTTGCATCATTATAACAAAAATACAAAAAAATTAGTTCCTTTTATACTTGTTATTTTTGTTGGTATGTTATTGTCTTGCTTTATCATGCTTTCTATCGATGGTTGGTTTCTTTGAAACTAAATCTTTTTGGCAAGGTGGGTTCATAGAAGAGCAACAAAAATATTATGAGGAACACCGCTTGTCACAAAAAGGGAAGCACTTATGGAAACAAATTAATAAATTGTATATCATTGCTAAAAATGTGTGCATCTACTATATACTAAAAGCACAATACGGGGTGTTAAAATAGAGCCACGCCATTAATCCACATATACTAGAAATATTTGATCCATCGATCTTAATTACAGCGGTCAAGATTTAAAGCCACGATTTAAAGCCACGATAAGTTACGTACAATATAATTAGAGCTAAATACACCACTAGTCCCAATAGTTATCTTTTAGGTGCATTTTAGTCCCAATACTTGTAAATTGGGGTCAGGTAGTCCCAAAAGTTGTAACATTGTGCAAAACAAGTCCCAAATGGTCCTCATGCCGACATGTGGCTTTGGTCTTTTTGCAATGTAGTCCCTACACGTTTCATATATCACATCTGTCCTTGCTGATGTTTAAGGTACGCGGCCCCACCTGTCAGGTGATGGGAGAAGGTCGAACGGGGGTGAATAAAAATGTAATGCTGGAACATGGATTCGAACGCACAACCTGATGACAGCAGCATAGACGCACGAACCAGCTACTCCCAAACTTCTTTAACGTATACTACAGGCCATTTCTTTTAACATGATATCGGACAATCCAAGCCGACAAGTTTGCCCTCTCCGCTTGTGAATTTCTAAACGCCGAACTCAGCGCTGCACCCCTTAAATTTTTGTCAGTTTAGATACACATGTATACTGTTCATTCGTACACATTAACGGAGAACTTGTCAGCACTTCTTAAACATGGGGCATACTTTTTGTATCGGAGTAGCAGTGGAGGGAAGATTTGCTATATATGGGCACCAGTGATCATTTTTTAAAAGCCAAAAATTATATTTCCAAGTTTATTTTTTTAGAAAAAATATTCTCATATAGCCAACTATTTATTTCACAAACATGTAAAAATTTATGTTAAAATACATATTTTGGGCTACACAAAAATGATAAAAGTATATATCTTAGTACATATGTTTTCAAATCTACAAAGGCATATACTGGAGACTGTTACTTCTTGCCACTTTAGTTCTAAGCACGTAATCATGTAAAAAAAAGTTATAAGCATGTAAATTTCCTAACTATGCTCCTTGCAACATGTACAATGAAGAAACACATCCGTGCATGCCTTGTACCACTCTTCAAAATTTAGTACATTTCGTAGCATGAAACTTATATATACCTGTATACTTTTCTTTTATAGCGCAAACACCAGGAGCTATGGCTATTCATTAAAAAGAGAGAAAATGATCTAATTTATAAGGAAACTAGATCGAAAACCATACAACTTGAGAACCCGACATGCGAACTACTCCCAAACCCCGAAACAACAAAGCAACAAGGGAAAACACAAAGGCACCCAAAGCCTGCCACATATTCGACGATTCCCCACATAGGATGCAACAATTGCATCACTCATGTAATCTCAGTCGACTTCTTGTTGACGCCGACCTTTCTGCCTTTGGGCGTTTTCACCTTCTCCATCATACCTGTATACTTTGTGTTTCTTGATGAAAATATTTTTACATTTGAGAGAATGGAGCCTTGTGTATTATGCACAACTTGTGATGCCGCTATTATTAGACCAAAATGTAACTGTAAATACCATGTTACCTTACATATCTCATGGCATAAGTGTAATGCGTATCAAGAAAACTGACTACCAGTCATGTGTTTGTGAAGCATGCATAACCATATGAAAGAACAACATTACTACTATTTACGGTTAAAAATAACATTACTGCTATTTCCAAACAAAAAAAATGTAACACTACTGTATGCCATCGGAGGAAATGAGATTATCCATAATGGAATATGGGCTTTTGTATTTAGCTATCAGATTGCAAAAGATAATCAAAGATTTAGGCTAGTTGATGAAATATTCGCAACTCCATAGTCGCAGAAATTCAGTAAGTATGCATGCATCAACAAAAAATAGCTCATTTGTCTCCACAGTCGATAACCCTTTGCTGAATTCTCTGGTTTGGCCGGGAACGTTAGTTATAATAAATGGTAGGCATGTAGCTATACAACATAGTTTCCACAGGTTCTGTGGTACAGATTCACTCTTCTGCTCCCTGATGTGCTAAGTTCGAATCTCAGCGGCGCCCTTTTAAATTTAGAATTTCTTTCCACCCTCTCTGACCGGTGGGACCTGTGCTAGGAAACTAGTATGGCCATATATGTGCCAGAATAAAAACATAAGGGCGTTTTTGCAAAATCAACAATGCCACGTGTCATCTCCTAAGGTGTTTGGGATGAGTTTTGCACCTAATGAACAAGTATTAGGACTACTCCACCCCATTTTACAAGTATTGGGACTAAATTGCACCTAAAGGACTACTATTGGGACTACTGGTGTATATATAACTTGTCACGTAGATGCAATAGGTGACCTTAGACACGTAAAGTAAACCACAACCGCAAGATTACCTCAACCATTAAATTTGTGATCAATAACTAGGATTTAAATAGAAATAATGAGGCACACAATCTTGTGATACGTTTCCACACAAATTATGTTGGCGGTAGTAGTGCCGAATAAAGACGTACAGGTAGCTAACTCTGATCTCCCGTGAAAAAAAAACATGGCCAGTGTTGGAAAATGCTCTAAGATTATACCGATAGCTAAGATTTAATTACATATCAGGAAGTCAGGAACCACACAACCATGCTCCAAAATGACACGGTCAACAAGATTTACATTTTCCTTTTAGGTGACACAAGATTTACATGGGTGGTATTATTGGTTCCAAATACAAACGTACAAGCTATGATCTCCCATCACATATAAAAGAAGGAACTCAAACTGATCGATGATGATCATAAAAAGCTCCAAAACAGTGCGATATGTTAGGAAAGATAAGTCTAAAGCTGATTTATATGATCTAATTGTTTTCTTATTACATGCATGTATGTCAGGACATTGTCACAACCTGGTAGGCAAATATATGTGAGGCTCTTAAAATAGCGACTATATTGTAAAATTTAAATCATATAAAAGTTAAATTAACATCATAGGATTTTTACAACCTATTATGAAAGTACAGCCCTATATTTCCGACCAAGAGACATCCTCGCAAGCGAGACGGTCCACCTGTCGCTCTATCAACAATATGTCGATAAAACCTAAAGGACATGCCCTGAGATTAACTGATTCAGAGAGTAATACACATTACAAAATCAGTATTATTATATTTTCCACATAAAATGTTCCATTACTTTATGTTATTTCTTAATCATACTATACTTATATCATAATTTTGAAAATTACCCATGAAGATGGTATACATGTCTAAAACAATGAATATTTTACAATGAAAGCGGTATATAAGACGAGAATAATGATGATATAAGATGGCAAATAAATACTTAACATTTCATTATACTAAAGATCAATACCGAATTAGGAAAAAAGAAGTAATTAATATTTCCTACCCAATGCGATAGAAAGTAGGTTTCTAAGAAAGAAATCAGAATTGTTAGATTTCCCACATTAAACGTTCTATTATTTCCTGTTATCTCTTAACACTATACTGAAATTCAAATTTTCAAAATTACACATTTAGGATTATATCCATGTCTAAAACACGATATTTTTGCGATGAAAAATGCATATAAGAGGAAAACAATGAACACATACGGTAGAAAATAGCTCTTAACTTTTTCCACGTACTATAGATAATGCTCTCGCAGTTCGAGGGCCACCTTGCTAGTTACTTATAAAGTTACTTATTGCTTTGATAAATCTTATTGCTGTAGGAGGTATAAACACCTCCATTTTCAATGTGAGTATAATGATGATTATATTAATGGAAATTATAACTTTTATGATGTGGAACAAATTGAAGAATTTATTGCTTGGAAGGGTGCATTCGAACTTGCTTATTTGCTTGAAAATACTGATGATGCACCTTATAAATATGAGGTTTATGATATACTTAAATTTTGCTTTGATAATTACAAGGAAGAGAATGGCTATATTTTTAAATATCTTAGTAGATGCTCTCCAACGGAAGAGACTAATACCTTGAAGGAGCCTATGGAAGAAGAAATTGCTGAAACTAGAAGCTCATTGGATAAAAAGAGGAGGAGAGTGATGATCAAGAGGAGGAAGAATGGAACTACCCATATCTACCTCTTAATAAGAGTAACTCTTTAACTAATACCTTATTTGATAGCCCTCCATGCTTAACAAAGGAGGGTGAGTATGATATTTATATTGTTGAGTTTGTTCATGATGCTACTGAAAATTATTATGAGAGAGGAAAATATAGTTGTTGGAATTCTCATGTTACTAAAACACCTCTTTTTATATTGAAAGTTCCGAAGTTGCTCTTGTTTTATCTACCCATACTTGTGACTATGTGCTTCTTTGATTTATTTTCTTACAAGATTCCTATGCATAGGAAGTGGGTTAGACTTAAATGTGTTTTATATTTGCTCCTTGATGCTCTTTTTGGCTTCCATTTATATTTCTTATGTGAGCATCTTCTCAAATTACTGAGCCTAGCTCAAAGGCGTTAAAGAAAAGCACTCTTGGGAGATAACTCACTGGTTTACTTTTAGTTCTTTTTCTTTTATTTGAGTCTTGGAAGTTATTACTACTGTAATAACCACTCCTTATCCTTTTTATTTCGTTTTTGTGCCAAGAGAAACCTCTAATTTGAGTGAGGTAAGATTTGAGGAAGTTGCTGTCCTGAAACAAATTTCGGTGCTGCACCGTAAAAATTTGTGAAAATTCTCAGAATATCTTTTTGACCTGCGATTTCTTGTGCATATGTCCCAGGTTATATCCAAACTTTCATTAGTTATACACTTTTTGATTTGAGCAACAGAAAACCCTCTAAAAAATCGACCTTTGTCAGCCATTCTGTTTTGACAGATTTTTGCCACTATTTGTATTTGTCTCTCGATCGCTTTCTTTTTGAGTTCTTTTGATCACGAAACTTTTGGGGAAGTTGCTACAGTAGTATATGCTTTATATGTGGTGGTTTTGAGTTGAAATATGAAGCAAAAAAAGGTTGATTCATTATTATGCTTACACTAACGTTGCTAATAGAATTGTGTTGAGTTTTGTATGAAGGAAAGTTTTCAAGTGTAGGGATTGGAGAATGATGAGATGAGTTGAAGAATGGACAAAAGCTCAAGCTTGGGGATGCCCATGCACCCCAAGAAATATCCAAGAGGTAGAAGCGTCAAAGCTTGGGGATGCCCCCGAGGCACCCCTTCTTCATCGGTAAAAATCATGTCACCCTTCAACACACTATATTTTTATTGCTTCATTTACTATGCATTTTTCTTGAAGCGTCTTGTCTTTAGTTTTTAGTTTTCTTCAGTTTTGTTTGCTGCAATAAATGGTTGGACCCCAACAAATTTCTTTTGGAGAAGTTTCCTTGCTTTTTATTTGCCAAGAACACTCCGTTTTTCACTCTTATCGTTCAACGAGTGTTCTCTTTTTCTAGAACTGCGTTTAGCTTTCATTTTTCGCCTTGATTTTTGTTCAGATCTTGTTATATCTTTGCATCAAGGTGTATTTTGACCTCTATTCCATGTTGGTTTTCATCAAAAGAGTTGTTTCAAAAAGGTTCGAATGATGTTGGAAAAGATAAAAAATTTCATGCAAAAAAGTGGTACAAAAAGGAGCTTGTTTAGACTGCGGCTTAGACTTTTTCATGTCGTGCTTGATATCGTTTTGATAGTATGCTTAGTGGTTTTGCTGTAGCATGAATTGTCTCAAATGACTGAGATTGCTTAATGAGCCTTTGAAAAAATCATGCGTTGTTTTTATTATTTGGAAGCATTTATTTGGTTTTCTCCTTGATGCTTTATTTGGGTTGACTTGGCGCATGCTTACACATGTTTGACTCATACAAAGTCGCCATAAGCCTCTATGATCATTTAGTTTTTAACTTCTGATGCCATCTTATGCTTCTCTTAATGATGTTTTGTCGCTATGCATGATTATGGCCGTTATTGCTCTCTTAGTTGGTCGCTCCCAGTCTTTTGCTAGCCCTCATTTTATACTAAGTATGAGCTCTACTCGTGCATCCAACTCCTAAAAACCAAGTTGTTCCAATGTGTCCACTATAAATTCCTATGCATGGTATTTGCAAGCCATTCCAAGTAAATTTTCATATGCTACCTTTCAAAAAAAACTTTCAAAACACTTCTCATTTTGTGACACTGTTTTCAGCTCATGGGGACATAGTGGTCGGATTTGCTATCTTCCATATTGTTTATTCCAAAAAGAAAAAAAGAAAAGAAAAAGGCACTCCTCCATGGTATGTGAATGTTAGTGGGCACCCGATGGAACCTGTTAGCCATGGTTTGAGAAAGGAAAAAATGTGGGGAGGAGTGCCAAGCTTTATAAAAAAACACAAAAGTGCCAATCTCTCTAAAAAACTTGCTTCATTTTTGTATGGAAGATAGTAAGAGCCCCATTGCCAGTCGTTGATAAAAACAACCACCTCTCAAAACCTAATTTTTATCTCTCTTTTTTACAAAAGAAAAGCTCTAGCACATCTTTAATCACTGCTTCCCTCTGCGAAGGGCCTTTCTTTTACTTTTATGTTGAGTCACCACCTTCTATCTTTATGCAGCATCTAAGAGAGCATAGTTGTCATTCTGAGTTTAATGTGCATAGTCCCAAAGTTTATCATTGATTGATTCATGATTTTGATTTCACTTGTTCTTAAATTATTTATATCTAGTCGCCCTCTTAAACTTGAAGGTGTCCTATGCATTTATGTTTTGCTCTCTCATGAAGGACAAGCTGAAAACTATTTGCTATATTTTTCCATATGATTTGAACACACGTTTGACTTTCATTGTTTCATTTTCATGATCTTTCATTTGTGTTCATTTTCATGTTATAACATGGTTGCTAAGTTTCTTCTATCAAGATTATATCTTTCATGCCCATGTTTTAAGTTCTTTTGATCCCAGCACTCAATGCTTTACATAGATGATCAAGATTGTGTTGGTGCATGTCACCTCAAAAATTATTCTTTTGTTATCACTTACCTACTCGAGGACGAGCAGGATTTAAGCTTGGGGATGCTGATACGTCTCAAACGTATCTATAATTTTTGATGATCCATGCTTGTTCTTACACCATTTGCTTAGTGTTTTGTTACACTTCATGGAGTTTTTATGCATTTTCCAGAACTAACCTATTAACAAGATGCCACAGTGCCAGTTCCCTGTTTTCTGTTGTGTTTGTGTTTCAGAAAAGTTACACAGGAAATATTCTCGGAATTGGACGAAACAAAAGCCGAACATCCAGATATTTACCGAATCTTCCAGAAGTCCAAAGAGAAGACGAAGGGGGGCCACAGGTCGGCCACACCACCAGGGGGCACGGCCTACCCCTGGCCCGCGCCCACCTGTGGTGAGGGCACCCTGGCCCACCTCTGGCGCCGCCCCTTCGCCTATAAAGACCCCCCGACGGGAAAAACCTAAAACCGATCAATTTTCCAGAAACACATCGTGATCCGCCGTCGTCGTCGACCCGAGATCGGGAGGGTCCAGAAGCTCTTCCCGGCACCCTGCCGAAGAGGGGAATCGCCACCGGAGGTCTTCTTCATCGCCATGCTTGCCTCCGGCGCGATGAGTGAGTAGTCTACCTTGGACTATGGGTCCATAGCAGTAGCTAGATGGTTGTCTTCTCCACCATGTGCTTCATGTTTAGATCTCGTGAGTTGCCTTACATGATCGAGATCATCTTCGTGTAATTCTACATGTTGTTTTGTTGGGATCCGATGAATATTGGTGTTATGTTGAGTTGATGTGCTGAATCATATATCTTATGTTATCTCTATATTGTTTATGATCTTGCATGCTCTCCGTTGTTAGTAGCTATCTTGGCCAAGTAGATACTAGTGACTCCAAGAGAGGGTATTTATGCTCGATAGTTAGGTTCATGCCTCTATTTAATCTGAGGGGGTGACAGAAACCTCTAAGGTTGTAGATGTGTTGTTGCCACTAGGGAGAAATCAACATTCTTGTGTCCAAGGACATTCGTTTTGCTTACATTACACACTTTGCTTAATGCAGTTATCTGTTATTCGCAACTTAATACTCGTGGGGTGTTCGGACGATATCCCCGTGGGTGGATTATTAGTCATAGATGCAGTTGGATGGCTGTCTATATATTTTGTTGTAATGCCCAGAGTAAATCTCATAGTGATCCTCGTAACGTATGCACGTTATCTTTATTCTATCAATTGCCCAACTGTAATTTGTTTACCCAGCATGTTGTTGTTATTTATCTTATGGATAGACACCACTAGTGAACTGTGGAACCCGGTCCAATTTCTTTTACATTGTTACACCGTTTTACTATTACTCACACTGTTTACTTTCTCGCATACTACTATTGCTTTCCACTCGATACGCTCATACCTTTGTTTTATGGGATTTCTATTTTCGTGCCCTCAGGTCGTTAGTTGTACTCAGTTTTCCCCAGCTCCTTAGTTTTTCCTCAGTTTTCCCCAAGCCGTTGTCTGAAACCCTCAAGGAGCTCGGACGTGAGGATTCCCGTTAAGTTGACCGTTTCTGTGCTGACGTGTGGGACCGCGTCGCGTGGGGCTGGTAGAAAGGGACCGCGTGGGATAGGACGAGACCGCGTTTGGTTGTACATGAGAGCTCGGTTCTGTCTCTCTCGGGCCAAATTGGCATTGACTTTTCAGAGCGCCTTTTCAGAGCGCCTTTTTCCCCTCTCTCTCTGTAAACAGTTCTCTCGCTTTTCACCAAATTAGTATCAAATCTAGAGAAGCTTCTATTTCTGTCTTTCTTCAATGATTGCTGCCTTTTGGCCCTCGTTTTTTGCCCAATATGGTAACAAATCTAGAAGCTAATCTAGAAGCTAGTATAGTATAATACATAAAATGCATACAGCAGCCAAAAGAAGCCAATAACGATGTTAATATTCACGACAAACTAAGCTGAAAATAATATAAGACGCAATGTATGCCCAACATGAAGGTTTTTCATTCTTCATTATATATTTCGGAGTCGCTATATTCCATGAGACGAAAAAAATATTGACTGAACTCTTTCCGTCTGCAGTGTGCAGCCAATAGATCCTCCAAACGGTATGGCCTTTGTTCTATTTTCATACCGTCGGAATCTAATCTATCCACAAGTCGTGGCCACTCATCCCAGGCCTTTCTATCATCAAAGTACTATCTGATATAACCGCCCTCGTAGTAGATGCAGCCAGGTCGAACTGTCGGGTGCACTCTGGTGTCGACGGAGATACACCGTTTATAACTGACGAAGAAGGCACGACTGCCAATGTTGACGGCATGGAGAGAGCGGCTCTCAGTGTCCACACGGTACACCAATGGTTGACCTTCCTCCAAATGTCTGTTGCCAGGGCTGCCGCCGAACAACACAAGCAGCAGATCACCATCAGACTCCACAAGGTAGAACTTGTCAGTTCCAAGTTTTGGAAATGAAAATAGTGTCTCCATGTTGATAGTGCTCGCGCGCTTCTCCAACTGGACATTGTTGGTGCACACTAATGTTCCGACATCAAAATTGTTCACAGCTATTGCATACAATTCACCATTGAACGGGGTAAGGCAACGCAGAGAATCTTCCTCGATCGAAAATCTTCCTTCTCCCCAATCTTCTACATCTATATCCTTAGTAGGAGAGCTCTCATCGACCCAAGCAATTTCATTGGGGTAACCTGTGCAAATGAAGACCATAGTCGAGGACTTCATTACAGCGACTGACTCCACAATCATAGATGGCATCTGCGCCTCAAACGTAGCGTTCAATGTCTTTGTGAGTGGGTTCAGAAGCCGTATCTTGTGCGGCTGGTTCCTCTGGGCAAGCACGATGACGCCACGGTAAAAGCCGACGAAGTAGTATCTAAAAGGGAGTTGATGAAGATAACATTCAGCACTAAGATGTTTACGATTGAAAATAAAAATAGATTAACTCTATAGATATGGAGGAATTTGAACCTTGCATGAACTTCCGTTAGATCGATGGTGACGTAGCGGGATGTGCGGAGGTTGAGGAAGGAGAACTCAGCGGCGCGTGGAAGGGCGTGTTCTACCACGATCCATTCGTGCAGGTGCACGTCGGGCTCAGGTAGATCTGAGCGCCAATTTGTACAAACTTGCCTCAAAGCAGCGTAGGTGTCCACGTACTCCTCGTTCGCCAGTAAGCAGTCGCCGATCTTGTGAAGTGGTCCGTCACCCTTAAGAGAGGCCCAGTTCACGGAGGCGCCGCGCTTGGATGTGCCGCCCTCGGATGCGACGGGCTCGGAGGCGATGGGCTCGGAGGCGACGGGCTCGGGGGCGACGTCCGCCGGCGCATTCTTCTTCTCCATCGCCGGCAGGGGAGCGCGCGTAGGGCGGCTGGAGTTTTTTTGAGAAGGTGATGGGACGTGAGAGGCGTGGTTGCGTGCGTGAGTTATGATGAGACTGTGTGCAGAGGGAGGGAGAGGGGCTCTGTACTGGCAAAGTGACGGTTCGTCTCAGCAGTTGACATTTTGGTCTCAACACGCGCACCGCGCGGCTAACCGCTGCTCACCGCGACACGCGTCCGTGGGACTACACGTCAGCACCGTTACGTGTACTCAGTTCTACCCTCGAATCTTACACTAGAAAAATATCTCTACTCAGTTTTCCCCTCGAGTACTAATACTGCCTAGTGTAATATACTCAGTTTTACCCTCAAGTGGCTGGTCAACAGAGAGTCAACAGATGGGATTAAGCCATCTAATTGAGTCATTTCATGCGCAAAAAAAATCAAAAAATAAAATCATAGTGCCTCCAACTCATGCGCAAAATAAAATCATAACAAACATATATAAATCAAGTTTTCACACAAATGGCCACTTCTGAAATCACTAGTAGCTATGAAGGTTCATGGCTTTCCACTCAAACCCCTTCTCAAAACATCTATACCCAAAACATAGTTTGTCTGAATGAGGCCATAATTTTTACACTCATGTATATTTGAATTGCTAATACTTTGAGGTAGGCCAACATGGGTTTCATTGTACAAAACATGTGTTTTTCTTTTTCTAAATCTCTTATTTGAATTCCTTAGCCTGTTTACTATTTACTTGCCCTTGTATCCTTGATACTACTCAGTTTTACCCTCTCCCTTCTCACAGAAGTCCAAACTTGGCCTGATTGGTCGAGCTGTTGTCACACGGATCGTGCCCACCTACCGTCGATCCTATGATCCAACGGTGTCGGTGGCAAACTACTACCCCTCTATGTATGCTAAATGACGAGTTTGCCACCGGATTCAACAAGTTGGGTAATCACGAATTTCTTGTAGGCATTACTTTTCACGGTAAAATGATAAACTATCACGAATTTCCATTTCTTGTAGGCTTTACTTTTCACGGTAAAATGATGAACTATCACGAATTTCCATTTCTTTTAGGCATTACTTTTCACGGTAAAATGATAAACTATCACGAATTTCCATTTCTTGTAGGCATTACTTTTCACGTTGAAATGATAAACTATCACGAATTTCATTGCTTGTAGGCTTTACTTTTCACGGTAAAATGATGAACTATCACGAATTTCCATTTCTTTTACGCATTACTTTTTCACGGTAAAATGATAAACTATCACGAATTTCCATTTCTTGTAGGCATTCCTTTTCACGCTGAAATGATAAACTATCACGAATTTCCATTTCTTGTAGGCTTTACTTTTCACGGTAAAATGATGAACTTTCACGAATTTCCATGTCTTTTAGGCATTACTTTTTTTGTTGAGATATAAACCACCCCCACAACGGTCATCTCCTCCTTAATTTATTGTGTAAACCCCACAACGGTCATCTCTACCTTAATTTATGGTGTAAACCCCACAACGGTCATCTCTCCCTTATAAACCCCCACAACGGCCATCCCTCATGTCAATAGGTTCTGCCTCTCTCTTCTTCGTTTCTGCCTCTCTCTTCTTCGTTCACATACACTTGATCCATTGCCATGGCTTCCACGTCTCGGACGCCGACCGGAAGGGGAAGGGGAAGGGGAAGGGGAAGGAGAAGGGGCGGCCGGGGTGGTGGATCATCATCATTGCCACCACCACCGTCAACACTGCCATTGATCATAGAGGAGTTCTTCATCACCATCTATGAAGACCCTTTGGCCAAGAAGGTACGTACGTGTTCCCACATATATGATGCATGTGATTAATTATGTGCATGTTCTAAAAAACCTTTAATTTCTTTGCAGGTACTCCCACAAAAGTTTGCGGACTATCTTGACGGCCAGGAGCCCGCAAAGGTGTATCTGCGAGCAGCTGACTACGGTCCTCGTCTCTGGACCGTGGAGGTCCTATTTGACGGACAAGGCCGGATGTACCTCGACAAGGGCTGGGAGAATTTCGCCATCGCGCACGGTGTGGATTTCGGCTGCTTCCTACACTTCAAATATGAAGGCGATTATGTGCTCACAGTGAAGGTGTTCGACGGAACAACGTGCAGGAAGTACTACTACACAGACGACGAAGATACTGACGATGAAAGCGACGACGACGTGAAGCCATGCATCTAAGGGGATTATGACCAAGAATATATATGTAGCTTCATATGCATCGATTTATAGATCTAGCTATTGTCTATATATTATGCATGTAAAAATAATAGGGAATCGCAATTTCCACTATGATGAGAGCACCACAGCCTCCAAACGATGCCGATGCCGATATCGGCATGGTCAGAACGGGTATGCATGCTCGCCGCCACTGCTAGGTCACCGTCGGGATGCACCCTCAATCCCGTCCCCTCATTCGATCACTGACACACCAGAGATACCGCCGAGGCCAATGACGAACGTACATGCTGATGCCAATGCCGAACATGCACGCCGCTGTGGGCACGGCCACGCCGCCCCGCTATGCTGGACGCCACAGACCACCGCGAGGTCTTTCCCTTCGCCACCACACTCCCCTAGCACCTATCTATACACGCCAGAAAGGAGAGACACTAGTTTTCTCTACATTGCTCGCGTTCGTGTCCGACACCGTCAGTCAAAGTGTTGAGGTCGTCGTCGATGTCCTCGACCATTTCTTCTCTTCTTTGCATGGTTAAACGCGTCCAGATCATATCTATCTAATGCGTCTGGTCTCGCCTCATGCAGTTCTTTGTGGACGTCGATCTCATTTCGGCACCCCGCAGGCCACCTCCTCCGTGCCATCGCTGTAGAGCTCCGTTTAAAAATCTAATCCTACCCGTGTATTGCCCCTTGTATCAGCGTCATGGCCCCACTTGTCATTCGATATACCGAAGCCCCACTCGTCCGCGTTTTGGTCAGGGATACGGCGATGCTTACGGTCAAACAACGATGGATGCTCTGACGTGTCTTTGCGGGCTCTACGTGGCCCCACTAGTCGGCAGTTAACGGTCAAAGGTGTTCAACCGTCGGGCAACCGGCCGTTCCAGCACTGGTGATGGTTTCAGACAACGGCTTGGGGAAAACTGAGGAAAAACTAACGAGCTGGGGAAAACTGAGTACAACTAACGAACCAGGGGCACGAAAATAGAAATCCCTTGTTTTATAGCAAACCGGTGAGATTGACAACCTCATCGTAAGTTGGGAGCAAAGTTCTTGGTTGTGTTGTGTGCAAGTTCCACGTTGCTACTAGTTGAAGACGCACCAACAAGTGTCGTAAACGACGCCCTTGCTGGAGTGTCACGAAGCTAGCAAGCATCACCTTCTGAAGTTTGGCTTTCTCCTACTGGATCGATAAACCTTGGTTTCTTACTGAGGGAAAACTTGCTTCTGTGCTCATCATACCTTCTCTTGGGGTTCCCAACTGGTCGGTGATCTATATCAACACCGTCCGCATCAGGGCACAAAGTGGCCGGCCAGCGCTAGCGAGATCAGCGGAGTAGCGTCGACAGAGCAGACATGCAGAGGAGTTTCTTGCAGATACATCAGACTGATAGGCGGCTTGAGCCTTGGAATGACATCATTGTTCAGGAGCTGGGTGTAGAGAGGGTGTGGGCATGTAGGTGGGGTTGGGAGGTGGAAGATTCTGGCTGGAAGCTTTTGGATGAAAGTGGGGGCAGTGTACATAGCTGGGTTCTGGCTTAGGGAGAGAGGGGTGATCGGTGGCCCAAACAGGTGCTCTGGAGCGAGAGGTTTTGGTCCCGTCGCGCACTCAATGTCAGGGAGCAGCGGCAGTGGGGCTACACCAGCAGTAGGCGTGGGCAGAAGCTCGAACAGGAGTGAGCGAACGCTTTGTCTAGAAAAGTTGTTTCTCCGAGTGGAGCCTGGGGGTTGTGGGATGGAGTGTGGGAAATTGTACTGGAACACACCAAAAGTGCTATCGTCATTTCCAAAAGGCGCTGGAGATCTGACAGGGATGCGGACTCGGAATCCCCTCTTGATTCCGAGGTTCACCGTCACCTCAAAGGAAGCAAGGTCGTGGATGGCGAAATTTGCAGTGGAGCATGGGAGCCTCTTAACGATAGTAGGTGTAGAACATTTCCTGGCATTGTGCAGTAGGCTTATGAGATCTTGAAGTGTAGCAACGCCTGGCGAGGCGAGCGCCTTCGCCGTCTTGGCGGCAGTGTAGTTGGCGGCGGCAGTGGCAGTTGGGGCGGCATGGGGTAGGGTGACAGAGGAGTTTGAGCTCTCCCCATGCTCATACCGCCGGTGGTTAGGGGTGGGCGGTGGCGCGTTTGTTCCCGACCGCACCCAGGTATATGCGGAGTGCGTCCTCGGGGAGCGGGAGCGGTGATTTCCATGGCAGGTTCTCTGGTGGAAAGGTGGCGGCTGGTGTCGGTTGAGTGGTGGTGGTGGCGGTGTGTGGGAGTTGTTTTCTTGGGTGGCCACATTTTTGGCGTCCCAAATCTCATTGATGAAGACATCGACGACATTGCCGCTGTTGTTAGCTTTGTGGAACGCAAGCCGGTGCGGGATGTGGGCGGGCGTCTCCACCTTGACCATGGCGAAGATCGCCGAGTAGTCGTGACCATGGAGCGCCGCATGCTCGATGCTCAGCAGCCGCGCAAAGCCAGAGGTGGCGATA
Organism: Dactylis glomerata; assembly: GCA_007115705.1. NCBI lineage: Eukaryota > Viridiplantae > Streptophyta > Magnoliopsida > Poales > Poaceae > Dactylis > Dactylis glomerata. Next base: position 1,374,454 of record QXEO01000096.1, read on the forward strand.
GTGAGGCCTTCCCTGTCCCAGAACTCAAGAGGAAGCTTCTCGAATGTGAGACAAACAACATAGCTATAGGAGAAGGAGAAGGAGTCATCACCACCGTCATGCGGGCGGATTCGGACGAGCATCTCCGAGCCGTCCACCTCCCGGACACGCAGCGGGCTCGTGCGCATCGCCGCCTGCTGGTCGCGACGCCTGAGGAAGACCGTGAAGCAGTCGCCAGCCGAGCTCGCGGCGAAGCGAACCGCCGGGTTGCGGAGTTGCTGATGGAGAACCCGGCGAAGCCACGACACAGGGTTGTGACGCGGCGGCTCCACCGTCACAAGGCAGGCGAGCGAGCGGGGATCCCGCACAGGCGGGCAGTGCACATCCATACACGCAGGACGCCCATGGACGACCGGCTCCATGGCTCTGGAGCGACGGGAGCGGAGGCGAGCGAGCAGCTGGCAGGAGTGGCGGCGATGACCAGAAGCCCGGCAGAACCAACACACCACCGGATCACGGCAGTCCGCGGCTCGGTGGAAGTAGTTGAGGCAGCGAAGGCAACGGCGGTGCAAGTTTAATGGCAGGCTCGGGAAGAAGGGGGTGTTGACATGTGCGGAGGTGAGGCTTTGTGCTTGCGAAGTAGCATCTCTTTAAAGGACGGTGCTGGGTGGTGGGAGTGGGGTGGAGGAAGCTGGAGAGTGCACGATGGGGCAAGAAGCAGGAGCACGTGTCAAGGGCAGTCCCATGTTTGACACTGTTGGGCTCTGAAAAGCGGACAAACGCGTACTCTGAAGACTGCCTTCATTCACCTGCACAGAGTTTCCTTCTTTTGAGGTGTACAATGGCTGGCCTTGGTTCATCGTGTGTCGGAGGAGAATTGCATTGCGGTGCAACTTGAGCTGCAATGATTTCGCTTTGCGGTTGAAAAATTTGTCGTACTCCGAAAATCGCAGTTACACGCCTGCCTTGCGTTATATGTGATACGGTATAATTCTTATTACCATTACCAGAGGTAGCCGCTGCCTCTGTATTGTACTGAAAAGCTTGAGCGGCGCCGCTTTGCCTCGAGTTGTCCCGTCGCTCAGGCGATTGAGTGCGAGCAGAGCAAGTTGGTCTGCCACCGTGAGACTTAGCGTTGTGGTTCACCGCTGTTCGCACGGTGCACACCAGCGGCGAGCCTGTGTGGCGAGCATGCAGGGTATCCACCGTAGACGCGTACGCGCTAGCGCATTCGAAGAGCATGCAAATTGGTCCGGCTAACCTTTTCCCGCTCAAAATGATCTCAGCAGCTACGTCAGCACAAGCGGTTTGAAATTCAAAAACCTTTTCGTGTACCTCGCGCACTCTGAACTGCCCAGCAGTTCCTCCGAACCAGTACACTAGGAGCATCTCCATGAAAAGCGCTGAGAAGTGAACCCCGTCAGACACAAGCAGCGCTCTGACTTTAGTCGGGGAATGGAGATCAGGGTTTAGCGAGCATGTTGTCCCGCAAAAATACTTTGAAAGCATGCTATCTTCAAAGGCCTCTCCTGGCGAGCTAACCCGAGTACCAGCAGACTTAACATGTGATCGCGTCGAACTTAGAGAGCTCGACGACCGGAGCGGACGCCGGGCCTCAGCACTAGAATGCATGCAGGATGCAGGTGGTGCCGTGGTGGACATGCAATGGCGGCCGCAAGATGCGACGTGGGGTAGTAACTTATCTGCAGTTTGGCGGTGGCCGCGTTGCTCCCGACTCTCGGGTGCGCACGGCCAACTGGCGCGCCGCCGTGCGCTCCGCCGTCGGCGACGTGATCCGCCGTGACCTCCGCGATGCGCACCGCGTCGACCTCCGTGGCCTGGGCGGCTGCGTTGGCTCCCTCCAGCGGGCCTCTTTGCCGGCCTCTTGTAGGCTATGGTGGTCGCCGCGGCCGGAGCAGCCCGCGGTGTGGGGGTGTGCGTGGCTTCCACGGCCGGAGTAGCCTGCGGCGTGGGGGTGGGCGTGGTTGGCTGGGTTTCATGGGTGGCCGCCGTGGCCGCCGTGGCCACGCGGTGTCGAGGCTGGGGTGGGAGCTAATCATCTCCGCCTGCTAGTGTTTTATTAGCTTGGGTAGCCATTGTTTCCGTTGATCTTCTTAGCTTGGTGTGTTAGGAATAGCATGCCGACGGCTAGGATTTTGAAGAGAGGACACAGGGGCAGAGCTGGGGGATTGTGAGGAGCTATAGGAAATACTCACTAAGGAGTGTTGTTGTTTAACAATTTTCCTCGGGTTGTGTTGTGCAACATAGTAATAAAGAGCTTTTAAGAATAACATTTTTGGAATGCACAGAGAGATTTATTAATTCATCCTTAAGGCAATGCACCGATAAACTCGATAGGAAGTTCAGGACATCATCACTTGCAACTAGCAACCGATAATTGAGTCAGAATTATATTTAGAGTGAGTAGATAAGCCTTAAAATTCCAAGAATTAAAATGTCAAGAACACGTAGACTTTTTTTGACAATCCATACCATGATATATTTATAGTAGACTTAGATTACTTATTTTGGTTTTTAACTTTTTAATATGACCGCAATCACAGGTCTGAAAACACCCGACAATGTGTCAGTGTCCCCAATAATAGAGATGAACGGCTGATCAAAGATATGCAATTTAGGCATCAACCCATTCATGAAATATTAATATTGAGTTAATTGGAGAAAATAGAAAATAACTAAACTGGTTTCAAGAAATACAATACAAGGTGTAGAGAAGTGTAAGAGGAAATTTGACAACATGTAATAAAAATCCAAACATATTCACATTCAAGAATTATGTAAGATTGTGTCATATAAAAAACATATTCTTTTAAATTTTAGCGGCAACGCGCGGGCATTTAGCTAGTACCTGTTAAACCAGCAAAACTGACCAGTCAGCGCTTCTTGCAACAATCAATCGTGGCGACCGGTGGTTTTTCAAAAAAAAAAAATCTGAAAACTGGTGTGTTTTTTAACCCTAACCTCAAATCTAGTGGGTTATTGCAATTTTCTCTCCAGTTTAATAATCTGGGCAGGTTTATCATCCAATAGTCGCTTTTTTTTTAAAAAAAAATGGGTATTTTGGTAGAGTGTCACAGCCACGGCTGAACAAGGCAAGCGTGCGTGTGTAGCGTGACTATGGGTCCACGTGTAATCGTTGAGTAGTTAAGCCCTCGGGTGCTCTCGGGTGCCTAACACATGAGACATCTAAATAAATAAATAATTATTTAATGGAATGTTTTAAAAATTGAAACTTTTTAGGAACCAAAGATGATAAGTAAAGTACTTGTATAAAAATATCTCGTGAGGAAATTACTAGCATTGCATTCTAGGTAAAAAGGACAAAATTGACATGCCAATATCCATATACTATTCACGATATATCCGTCATAGATTGGTTTTTTTTGCTAGGAAACCTGGGAATTTTTTTTTTGCGCCGACGAGGGCCGAGATCCACCGCCCATCCATGGCCCAAAGGCCACAAAGCCGAGGCGATCAGCGGTGGCGCCGGCGGGAGGCAGGAGGCCGAGATCCAATCGCATGTCACATGTCTTCTATCTTGGGACCTAAATATTTTTATACTAGTACAATATTTGATCATCTTTTATTTTATTTTCAGGATATTTTGTTTTTTTTTTCAATTTTAAAATTCCTACAAATTTTGGCGTTATAGGATGCTAGTCACTTGAGAGCCAAAAGTCCGCGTCCAGCCCTTTGGGTGCCTAGGAGGCGGGCATGAAACAAATGAATCAGAATTCTGTTATCTTCTTCTCCTTCAAGCTTATCTACGTAACTGTTTTTTGTTATTTTTACACAGGCCACAAAAAATGTCCTTTCTCACCAAAATTTTGATGAATGGACATAGAATGTTCATATGCATGCCCAGAATTTTTTGTTCAATTTTTTATTTTTTTTAAAATATATTTAAAATGTATTTTTATAATAGGTGCATTTGGTCCTATGAGCCAAAACACCATGTCCATCAGAATTCTGTTATCTTCTTCTCCTTCAAGCTTATCTCTGCTTCTTCTGAATCTTCGTTGTATGGCAATATGTCTTGATTTGGATCTCACGTCCTAAGTAACCAGCCAACCAGGGCCAAGGGATATTACAGTAGTATCAGAGGTCATACATTATTCATGAGGACGATCGATCTTCACAACACTTCTTCCCTATCTTAATACAAAAGATACACAGCTCTGTGATCTTGAGCCGGCATTTGTAAAAAACCTTCTTTCTCTATCTTAATACGAAAGACTCACAGCTCGTGTGTGTGTTCTTGAAAAAAAATCTTCACAACACTGAACACATACATGATGTATTAAGAACATATATTTTGGCTACTGATCTGATCACTTTTTGCTACAAGCCGGGTTTGACGCGAGGCTGGTGATCCGGATGTCGTCGCTCACCACTGGCTCGTCGTCGTCCTTCCGGTGCCACGGGCCACATGCATCCACAACGGGTCCGTCGCGTTCGCGACCTGCAGCCTTCCATGCCTAAAGCTGGCCTCTCGATACACTGACGTTGCGGGTCGATGTACTTCTCGGTGAACACTGCATTCACGTGCTGTAGAGCATCGCCTCCATGTTCTTTGGGTCGGGAAACCTCACACCATCAAACCAGTCAGTATTTTTTTTCTTATTATCTCCTTGTCAAAAGTATCTTAATCAGAAATAATTTAATCTATGCAATTCTTCTTTGGGTCTGTTTGGATGTAGGAATTTAAGCTCAGAAATGATTTGGACTGAAAATTACAAATCTAAGATGGAAAGGAAATGATCTCCATTTTCAATTTCTTTGTTTGGATGTGCATGAAAATTCTTGTTGAAATCAAAGAATAGTACACGACAAATCTTTTTTTTTGCTCTCTCTTTAGCCCCATGTCTCTTATCCCTAGGAGGCCTTCCTCCACTAGCAGGTTTCTTTAGAAAACTCTATCTATTTTGGTGTGGATGGCAAGCAGGCCTATATTTCTTGGTCTGGACAATGCCTCCTCGAGTAAAGGCTTCCACAGCGGGTTGACCAAAATGAGGATCCCAAATCGCATGAGCAATAGGTCTTACGTGTAAAGGATCCTGTATCCATGATTCAAAATTTCCTTGCCAAGCTACATGAATCAGATTTATGAACGTCCATAGAAAGATTATTGCTAACTGCCCAAAGTGAGAAGTAAAAATGTTCTGATACCTAATTCCAAATCTTGTTTGGATGTACAAAACATGGAATTGAATTTTGATCTAGAGTTAGGGTGAGATTCAAATTTTATTTTTATTTAATTTTTATGAACTTTTATATTTGTTCTATTTTCAATTTCTTGAAATTTTTGGAAGTTTTTTCTTTTTTATATTTTTATAATTTGTTTTTTCTTCAATTTTTCATTTTTATTTGATTTTTACAAAAAAATGAATTTTTTACTTTCTGCTTTTTTGAAGTTTTTAAAGTTTTCAGTTTTTAAAGTTTTATTATTTTTTGAATTTTTAAAATTTTGAAAATATTTTCAAATTTTCAAGCAGGCGGCAGCTTCCTCTAGGTCGTGCGGGCGTTCGGCCATGTCGAGCTCGGTTCTATCAATGAGACATCAAAGCGGTACGCTCGAGGAGATTCCAGCCAATTCGGAGCAGGGCAGCTCGGAAATGTGCGAGGCCGGAATAACACATGGTGGATTTGGCTCGGAATTTTGGCCAGTTTCCAAACTCAAATTCAATGGCCATCCAAACAGCGGAATTTGGCCTCTAAATTTCAAATGGACAATTCCTAGCCCCAATTCATACATCCAAAACATGCACTTTGGGTAATTGGAAAAAAGAAATCATATACAGTACCGTACTGAGTTAATGAGAACTGATCTTCTGCCTATAGAAAACAATTTTTATTTCCGACAGCTTATTCGTTTCAATAATATTTCCTTGACATGCTTCCATTCAACATTAGTGAGTCGCCGATAATAGATTGGGATACCCAAATAGATGATAGGAAGCCGTGCAGTTCATCATATAGGGAGGCATCATCCTCTGCCTCGCCAAAACGAAACAATTCACTCTTATAAAAAAACTATTTTTAGACCTGAGAGTTTTTTGAAAGGTGGTAAGATTAATTTCTGATCTATTGCCTTCTTAAGGTTATGATCCATAAAAAATCATATCATCGGCATATCGAAAGGATGGATAGTCCACAATCTACTAGATGTGAAACAACCCCCTCAATTTGGCATTTTGTTTCCACGCGTACAATCATTATGGCTAAAAAATTGGCAACAAATTAAATAGCATGGTCGATAATAGGTCACCTTGTATTGAACCTTTTTTTGTCTGGAAGTATCTGCCAATGTTGTTATTAACTTTAATGACCACACTATGTTCACATACCAAATTGTTGATTAGAGCGCATCACTCCTTAGAAAAACCTTTCATTCTCTATTGGACAAAGACTTTTCAAAGTCAAAACTTAATATCATCCCATTCAACTTTTCCGATGTAAACAGTTTCATGAAGGATTACTACCCCATCTAGAATGTTTCTTCCTTGCATAAATATTATCTATGTAGGACAAATCACATGCCACTAAATTCAACCTAATTGTTGCGGTTTTCATGAAAAATTTGAAGCTAACGTTAAGAAGACTGATTGGCTTATACTGTTGAATTTGCTCTGCTTCAAGAAACTTTGGCAACAGAATTATGTTAGACAGAATAAATCTAGTAGATCAGCATGAAGATTGCTGAACAAAGCTAACACGTCCGTTTTGATGACATCTCAAAAGTTTTGATAAAACTTAGCTATGAAGTCATCCGGTCACGAGGCCTTGTTGTGTTTTATTTAAAAACTCCTCTTTTAACTTTTTCCTCTGTATAATGTGAAGTAAGAAAGAGAGTTTTCTTCACCTAAAACCTGAGTTGTATATATATATAACTATATCATCTATCAACGCGGATTTGCTACCACGGTGGCTACCTATGCATATCTTCCTTAACGTTGGATATAAAGAGCAAAGTACTACATTGGCTAGGATACTACTTCCCCGGGCTCTAGTTCTGTTAACGGCAGCCAAGGGAGGTTGCATGCAGAGAAAACAGCTCATTGATGTGATGTCTAAGTGGTGCAATGGATAATTGGATGCCTTGCTACTATCATGCATCCTAACCACGGGGCTGCACTGTGGGAGAAACAAAGTTCAAGCCATCCCTCTAGACCGTGCGAGCAGCCGTCCAAGCGAGCCAACGGCGATTGTGTGTCAGCAGCTTACTGCTTAGCTGATATGTATTGCATGCACAGCATATAAATCAGACAAAGGTATTAATCGGTTTTGGTTTTAGCAGTAGGCCGAGCATTGACCGAGTGGTTCCAGAATGCAAATGCAGATGCTAGCTAGCTGCAATAATTAGCGTTGTCGTCCTGATGTGTGATGAGCGGAGCAGCAGGCTGTTACTTTTTTTCGATAAAGAGCGCTTTATTACTTGGCAAGAGCAGGCCGTTACTGGTGGTAGCAAGCAACATCATCGATCAGCAGCACGAATGTTGTTGCTAGTTCTAACTAGCTCTCTCCCTCTCTCTCACGGCTGGACGGAGGTAGAAGAAGACAGAGAAAATTTCTTGGCAACGAACGCCACCAACGCACAAATTAACGGAAATAACAATCCGCAACTAGTTGCATCCGCACCCCATTTCGTATGACGCATTTTTAAGTCTTCAAAAATCATGCGATAAATCATGGACATAGATTATGTTGTATCTTGTGCATCTATAAATTTTCATCGAAAAATATGATACTTTGTGGTCTGTAGAAAAAAGACAAATGATACGTGAATAACACATGATACTATTCACTTATGTTTTCTCTTTTTTGCACAGGTCACAAATCATTACATTTTGAGACAAAATTTCTTAGGTGCACAATATACAACATAACTTAGGTCTATGAATTATTTCATATTTTTTCGACATTCGGAAGTGTGACATGCAAATATGGGGTGCACCCGCAACTAGTTGCGGAATATCTGCTCTCACAAATTAACGCATGGTTCTTTTCCTTTCAGCTAGCACAAACTGGCCACAATACCACACACTGTTACAACGAGCAGTACCGGAAGGATTTATACCCAGACGCGCTTGCACGATGCCTTGCCCAGTTGTCCACGTCCCGCTCGACTCGCTCGGCCGTGCCACGACGCACTCCAACGCGCGCACGACTCGGCAAGTCTCCAACAGAACGCCATGCCCGCCCCACTGCTTTCGCCAACAGACTCGACCTACGAGGTGGGACGAGCCAGTCTCACGCGCCACCACGATACACAACACACACGCACGCACGCACGCGACGGACACACAGTCGCGGTTTATTGCTTACAACGAAGCCATCAATGTGGAGCAGCTGGTGAAGAGCAGACGCAAGGAGGAGGAGATGTTGTTGCAACAGCAGTTTCATTGGGTTGCAGGAAATCATCATCGATCGCAAAGGCGTGATCGATCGATGAGGAGGTCTCCTCCAGGCCATGCGCGCAACAGTCCAACGGAATACTAGAGACCACGCTGATAGAAAGAGGGAAATAGATGGAGGAAAATGACCCGTCTTGTTTTTGCGATCGAACATCCACATTCGTAACTAAACAGAGAGAAACGATGTTCTTGTTGGAATTTTTGACGCATCAGACCACCTGTGCGAGTGAAATGCTAGAAAAGACCACCTGCAAAAATTTTGTCAAAAAAGACCCCTGTGGGTGGCGGCACCCCTGGCCAGGCGGCACGTGGCCAGTGCCGGCAGGCCCCTGCCGCCGTTCGCATCGCCGGCATGTGGCCTGGCTTGGAGGCAGCGGGCCATGCGTCAGCATGCCGCCACCCCCATTGGCGGCACGTCAGCATGCCGCCACCCCCATTGGCGGCACCTCCTCTTGCCGCCACCCCTATTGGCGGCACGTCCTTTTTTTTTAGGTTGCTTACCACTTATACCATGGCTTGCTGCATCGGCTGGTGGCAGAGGATGGCAGGGTGCCGGCGCTCCCATTGGCGGCAGGGGGCCACGTCATCGGGCCGGCACCGGGACGGACGTGCCGGCAACGGCAACGGCAACGGCGGCAGGGGCCTACCGGCACTGGCCCAGGCGGCACGTGCCACGTGTCGCCTGGCCGAGGGGTGCCGCCACTCGTAGGGGGTCTTTTTTGACAAAAAATTTCGCAGGTGGTCTTTTCTAGCATTTCATTCGCGCAGGTGGTCTCATATGTCAAAAATTCGTTCTTGTTGATCAACTCAACAAGAAAAGCTACCGATCGCACCGGCTTAGTAAACTGAGTGCGCCTTTGATTTTTTTATCTCGTCGCCGGCGGCTGGGTGGGGCAAAGCATCACGGACAATGTGATGGACGACAACAACATATGCGGCGAAAGGCAATGCGCTCCATTTTTATTTTGTTGATTGATGCAAGGGGAATTAGTTCTCTTCTTCTTCGATACAAATGGTAACAGAACAAGAAATTCAGACCAGTCTCGCTTCTTCTCCACCTGAATAATCTCAACAGTGATCAGCAGCAAAACTGAGGAGTAGGGCCGGTCAGAGAGGTCACATCGATCGCCATGCCCGCACGGGTCGACATGAACTTACTTCTCCTCCTAATCTAGCTTTTTCTTAACGCTCTAGGCTTAGAGCATGTCTAACAGACCCCTTATATTTATGCCCCGTAAAACGCGAATAGAGGGCCCTGTATCAGGAAAATTGGTCGCCACTAACAGAGAGTTCATCAATCCGTCTAACAGACCCCTTATCTCACCCCGTATATTTAAAAAAAGCAAACCCCGGGAAAATTCAAAGGTAGTTCTTCATTGATCATAGATAGGGATTTACAAAATTGCGCGATCCTACTGGATCTCGACTTCTACATTGCTAACCTACTCGTCGAGGATGACGACCGGGGTGGTGGCGGCGGCCTCCCGAGCAATCAGCTCGTTGACGGCGGCGATGGCCGCCGCCGCCTCCTCCGCCTCCGCCCGAGCCTTGTCGGCGGCGTCCTTCTTGGACGCGGCCACCGCCTCCAAGAAGAGGGGGTCCTCCCCCTCCTCCGCCGCCTCTTCCTCGTCGCTGGCTCGCGGCGCTCCGCCGCTGGAGCTCCCCTCCCCCTCCCAGGCGTGCTTCTTCTCCCAGGCGTGCTTCCATGCCTGCTCCTGCTCCCACCTGAAGGGTTTCGCAGCATAGTAAATCAAAAAATTTCCTATGGATGCGAACAAGAAAGCCAAGATCTAATCTAGGAGATGTAATCAACGAGAGAGGTAGATGAGATCTTCATACCCTTGAAGAAATCGCACAGCGGAAACGTTCAACAGAACGTGGATGATGTAGTCGTACTAGCCGTCTCCTCCCCGCGATCCGATCCGATCCTACGCCGCAAGTGGCGGCGCCTCCGAGAGATGCACACGTACGGTGCAGCGACATCTTCTCCTTCCTTGGTCCAGCAAGTATGGTGGAGAGATAGATTGGATCTGCAGCACGACGGCGTGGTGTTTATGGTGGAGAGTTTCTGCGGCAGGGCTTCGCCTACGCACAGTCACGAGAGAGAGAGGTGGAGGGGCAGCAGTTGGCCGGCGGCTAGGGTTGGAGTGGTAGGGGAGGCTGCGCCCCTGCCCTCCTTATATAGGGGGCTGGCCGGCCCCTTGACCCCTCCTCCAAGCCCTAGGGCGGCGGCCCAAGGGGGAAGAGTGGGGGGCAAGTTTCCCTCCCTCCTTCTGGAAGGTTCCCTTAGGGTTTCCCCTAAGGGCTGGCCGGCTGGGCCTTAGGGGCCTTGTGCGCCTGGCCCAAAGTGGCCAGGACACTTCCCCTTAAGCCCATGCAGGCCTCCGACAAGTGGGCCCACATTGGTCCCACTCCGGAACCTTCTAGAACCTTCCGGTACAATACCGATAAACTCTGAAACGATTCCGGTATCCAAAAACTGCTTTCCTTTATATGAATCTTATTCTTCGGACCATTCCGGAACCTCTCGTGATGTCATGGATCTCATCCGAGACTCCGACCAAAAACTCATAAACCAATTATCCATTCTATCCTAGCGTCGATGCACGTTAAGTGTGTGTGACCCTACGGGTTCGAGAATATGCAGACATGATCTTCTATGAATAATCAACAGCGGGATCTGGAAACCCATATTGACTCCCACATATTCATCGATGATCATATCGGATGAACCACGATGCCAGGATTCAATTAATCCCGTATATGTATTCCCTTCGTCACACGATATTTTACTCGCCCGAGATTCGATCGTCGGTATCGGCATACCTAGTTCAATATCGTTCACAGCAAGTACTTTACTCATTCCGTAATCCGATATCACTTTGTGATTAACTCCTTAACCACGTGCTTGCAAGCGGTGTTGATATCGATTACCGAGTGGGCCCGAAGTATATCTCTCCAACTCGGGAGGGACAAATTCCATCTCAATACATACAACCCAACAAGTACTTTCCGATCACCTGAGAGACACCTTTATGATCACCCTATCATAGGATGACGTTTGATGACCTCAAAGCTTTCTTCCGATACCAGGGAGTTGTATTATCTCATGGTCTAAGGAATACAATACTTGACATAGGAAAAAGCTTCGCAAAGATGAACACAATGACACGATCTAATTGCTCTGCTTTATTTGGGTCTGTCCATCACATCATTCTCCTAATGATATGATCTCATTATTAATTGACAACTCATGTCTATGGTTAGGAAACCTTAACCATCATTAATCAATGAGCTAGTCCATAGAGGCGTACTAGGGACACGGTGTTGTTCACAAACCACACAAGTATTAATGTTTCCGCTTAATACAATTATAGCATGGAGTATAAACATTATCATGAACAAGAAATATGATAATAGCAATATTATTATTGCCTCTAGGGCATATTTCCTTCAGTCTCCCACTAGCACTAGAGTCAATAATCTAGTTAATACTTGCGCCTTTAACACCTATGGCATTCCGGTGTTATTCATACGCGTTGCATGTGGTAAACCTTATCTACGGGTCTGACACTTTCAGGTCCGTTTGTATTTGCATATTATTTTGCGTCAGCACGCATTACTCATCTTGTATGAGATAGCATCGTATAAACTTGGTCTTCTGATGAGACCTTTGTTTCTTGGCTGAGACTATGTTGTCACTATTGTCATACAATAGGACTACATAGTACTAGCACACTTAGAAAAATAGCGATATCCACCGTGCGTCGAAATACTCATTGGTCCGCACACATCGGTATGTATGATTTCCAATAAGTTCGTTGCTCGCTCCATTATTCCGGAGAACGGGTTTTTGATCATCTTGCCCATGTGGCATGGCTTGCACGTGTCAAATGATTCAAAATTAAAAGACTCCAAAAGTCCATCAGAATGGAGTTTCTTTATGCGTTTTATGCCAATATGACCTGGACGACAGTGCCACAAATAAGTTGGATTATCACTATCCACTTTGCATCTTTTATGCCGCTTCTAAAGCGATTATATACTTAGCCCTCGTTGCAGTGTCCGCCACAATATTAACATTGGAACTCATCCAAGACATCATGGAACTTTCTTCCATCTTATTATGCCACCTTCTAACTCAAAACAAATGGCTTAAAATTGAGATAAAAATTTTACTTGTATGTATGACAAAGCCAATGTAACTCATTGCAATGAACCATTTGTCACTTCTGCATACAGAACATATTCTTACTTCTTCGAAAGTGCATAAGAATATCTTTACTATTGTCCAACGATCATCATATGAATGCTATAACCTTTAGAGCATTGGACACATCTGGATCTACATATCATGGTATACAAAATTGATAAAATCATTCTTGTGGTTTCACTCATCAAGTGTCAAAACAATTGATTCTTGCTCCAACCTCTTCCATGCAACAAGAACCGTTCTTATTGTTTCCATATTGAACAAATTCAATATTTCATCTATGTAGTCTGGCAAAACTATATTAGTGCCTCAATCTATCTGCATAGACATTGATGCTTAATATTCTGGTTTTACCTAAGTCTTTCATCAAAAACTAATTTTAATGAAAACTTAACAATATCAAAAAACACATAATTTCCAATGAACGATATGTTATCTATATAAAGCATTAGAAATATGTCTTAGCGCTCCCACTTACTTACTTGTAAATACAAGCATATTCAAATATCTTGATGAAATTAACACTTTAACATTTTCATCATTGAAGATTCCAACTTTGCTATGCTTACTTCTACCATAGAAGTTTGCATACATATCTAGCAACCTTTGAATCAACAAAACCCATTAGGTCGTGTCAGGTACACGTCCTTGGTGTGCATTCCGGTAGAGGAACATTGTTTCGTTTATTCAACTATCATATCTCAATATGTAATTGTTGCTAGAATAATTCATATGACGAAGTCAGGGCCCATCACTGCTTCTTTGTGTATTGTTGGTTACTATTATCTAATAATATCTCGTCCTCAAATCTTGCTATTTGATTACGACCAACTTGGTTAAATAGGAACTTCGATGCCGTGACTACAACATATTGTAGACGCGTGAGCTATGAATGCAGTTGCCGCTTCCAGAACATTTTCTGGTGCTGCGCTACTCTGATCATCTTGCTCGGATTCAATAATCTCATCAAGTTCTATCTTCCTCCCACTTAAACCTTTCGCGAAAAACTCCTTCATAAGAAATTCACTTCTTTTAGTGACAATCACTATGTGTTTGGGTTCATAATAGAAGGAATACCCATCGACATTCTTTGGGATAACCTACAAAGACTTACTAATCCGATTTTGGTTGTAAACATTTTACATATATGCCTTGCATACCAAAATTTAAGAAAATACAACTATAACTTGTATGGTGTCATTTCGGCAGATTATGATGGCACTCTATTCAGTGAAAAGCGGTAATCTCTAAAGCATAATCCACAAATTATATTGGTAGTTTCTTTCATCATTGATCTAACCATGTCAAACAAGGTTTGATTACATCCATCGAAAACTCCATACTCCTATGGTGTTTATCATGATGCAAGTTTGTGGAACAATTCCTCTAACTCTTAGATGTTTGCTAAACTTGTAACTCAAATATTCTTCTTTATGATCTAATCATACAACTTGAATATTCTTGTTACAACAATTTTCACTTCATAAATTGAACAATTTCATACTTCTATCTCATCAAGTAGATATACCGTACATCTATTTGAGTCATTGATGAAATAGAAAATACACCACGCTCGACTTCACATATGAACTACATACATCAACATGTACGATCTCCATGTAGTTAGTCGCTTGTTCTTTCTATGGCCCATGAACGGAGTTTAATCATCTTTAGGAAAAGGCTCACAAGCGTCAATCAATTCAAAATCAAATGACTCGAAAATCTATCAAAATAGAATTTCTTTCATGTTTTGTTTCCAATATGACTTAAACGACGGTGTCACATATAAGTGAAATTTGTTTTGTCTTGCGACCTTTAGCATTAGTGTTATAAATGTCTATTTCACCAAAAAGATAATAATAATCTATCCATCAATTATGGAAGACGGTAATAATTTGAACAACCATTGCTCTCATAATACTAGAACAAAATAACAATTATTAAGTTCTTATCATATCTAGAAGGCTAGGTTTTATGCCGACGAGAAGCACAATAACACTTTTATTTGTATCTCGACATGCATCATTACCATATTCTTTTACTAGTTACTTAGGCCATTGTACTTCTTATATTGTGTTGCTTTGTATGACATTTCATACCAACAAATCAGTATCGAATACCCAAGAATTACATTGTTAACGAGCAAAAGAATTCATCTATAACATGTATATCATTTATATACCTGAGTTGGACAATTCTAGTCTTTTCCTTTTTCTACCAAATAATTTTGCAGATCCTATTTAGCATTTCCTCTCTTTTTAGAAGAATCTATCGACATCAATAGTGGCGTCAATCATTTGACACATAGTCCAAAGGATTTTTAGTCAAATACTAATAGCCTTGGATTTTGCACTTTGAAGTGGATCGTCATCATCATATGATTGGTATTCTTCCAGATTCCATTCTTTAATATTCTTTTGGTATAGCAAAACAATTTAGCCGATACCTTTTCATTCGTCCTATCATGACATCTTTCATGATGAAACTACTATAGCTTATAAGGATGAATGCAAGTATAATATTAGTTCCCAAACTTTTGGGTGATCGGGACGCCTAGCATCTTCAATCTTCGCATATAGTCATACAATATGAGCATATGTTCTTTTACTAAATTATACTTCATCATTTTGCAAACAATCAAAGTCTTAGATATCAAATATCTTTCACTTCTTATTTGTTTCTGAAACAATTCTTTCAGCTCGATGATCACTTTGATTCTCAAACAATTTTGAAGATCAATTTATCATGAAGGCAAACATATGATCTTTAGATACTAAACTTGAATCGTTGCTCTTAGATTAATACAATTTATTAAATCGTATGGAGCAAGCAAGGTTTGCTAAAGTTTGCAATAGGACTTAATCTTTAGTCTTGACATTCTAACTAAACGGCACTAGACCAAAAAGTGATTATCCAGAATTCTATAGTTCTTTTAACTCAATTAAGCTAAGTGTCGGTGGGAAACGGTGCCAAAGACTACAACGACTTATGCAAATACAATAAGATTTAGTTCAAGATAATTAGTTCAAGTTAATCAAATTACTAATGAACTCCCACTAAATTCAACATCCCTCAAAGTTGTTTAGTGAAGCATGATCCAAATTCACTACACCGAGACCGATCATCACGTGAATGATGTAGCTTTAATGGTGAACATCAACATGTTGATCATATCATCCATATGACTCATGCTTGACCTTTCGGTCCGTGTGTTCCGAGGCCATGTCTGTACATGCTAGGCTCGTCAAGTCAAACCCAAGTATTTCCTCGTGTGCAAAACTGGCTTGCACCCATTGTATGTGAACGTAGAGTTTATAGCACCCGATCATCACGAGATGCTTCAACACGACGAACTTTCGCAACGGTGCATACATGGGGAGAACACAATTTTATCTTGATCTTTAAGTGAGGAATCATCTTAAAATGCTACCGTCGCGATCTAAGCATAATAAGATACATAAAAGGATAAACATCACATGCATATAATTTTATGTGACATGGTATAGCCAATCTCCGCGCAATGATCTCCATCTTGTGCGCGCCGGCATGATCTCCATCACTCCACCATGATTGCCTCCACCACGAATAGCAACTACAACTATTGCTAACTACTTAGCGATAAAGTAAAGCTATTACATGGCGTATAAGAAGTTGACACGCAGGTCATACACAATTATAAAGACAACCATATGGCTTCTGCCGGTTGTGAACTCATCGACATGCAAGTCGTGAAATATTACAAAACATGATCATCGCATACATCACATATATCACATCACATCTTGTGGCCATACCATATCACAAAACACTCCCTGCAAAAACAAGTTAGACGCCTCTACTTTGTTGTTGCATGTTTTACGTGTCTTATGGGAGTAGCAAGTTAAGAACGATTCTTACCTACGAAAAGCCACAACGGTGATATTATGGTTGCTAACATCCATTGTAAATCTCATGACTACTATAGTGAGAGAAACTGGCATCCACCAGCCGCATGTATGGAACAAGCCACACGTCAAGTGCGGAGCCGGTCTCGCGAACGAGGTCGCGTAAAGTTGGCCTGGACCGCTTCGATCTCACTATGCCGCGCCATAAGAAATACAAAACAAAGAGGTTTGCAACATAAAACATCAACGCCCGCAACAAGCATGTTGCGTTCTACTCGTGAAACACATCTACGCATAGATCTAGCTCTGATACCACTGAAGGGTTTCGCAGCATAGTAAATCAAAAAATTTCCTACGGATGCGAACAAGAAAGCCAAGATCTAATCTAGGAGATGTAATCAACGAGAGAGGTAGATGAGATCTTCATACCCTTGAAGAAATCGCACAGCGGAAATGTTCAACAGAACGTGGATGATGTAGTCGTACTAGCCGTCTCCTCCCCGCGATCCGATCCGATCCTACGCCGCAAGTGGCGGCGCCTCTGAGAGATGCACACGTACGGTGCAGCGACGTCTCCTCCTTCCTTGGTCCAGCAAGTATGGTGGAGAGATAGATTGGATCTGCAGCACGACGGCGTGGTGCTTATGGTGGAGAATTTCTGTGGCAGGGCTTCGCCTACGCACAGTCGCGAGAGAGAGAGGTGGAGGGGCAGCAGTTGGCCGGCGGCTAGGGTTGGAGTGGGAGGGGAGGCTGCGCCCCTGCCCTCCTTATATAGGGGGCTGGCCGGCCCCTTGACCCCTCCTCCAAGCCCTAGGGCGGCGGCCCAAGGGGGAAGAGTGGGGGGCAAGTTTCCCCCCCTCCTTCTGGAAGGTTCCCTTAGGGTGGGCTGGCCGGCTGGGCCTTAGGGGCCTTGTGCGCCTGGCCCAAAGTGGCCAGGACACTTCCCCTTAAGCCCATGCAGGCCTCCGACAAGTGGGCCCACATTGGCCCCACTCCGGAACCTTCTAGAACCTTCCGGTACAATACCGATAAACTCCGAAACGATTCCGGTATCCAAAAACTGCTTTTCTTTATATGAATCTTATTCTCCGGACCATTCCGGAACCTCTCGTGATGTCATGGATCTCATCCGAGACTCCGACTAAAAACTCATAAACCAATTATCCATTCTATCCTAGCGTCGATGCACGTTAAGTGTGTGACCCTACGGGTTCGAGAATATGCAGACATGATCTTCTATCAATAATCAATAGCGGGATCTGGAAACCCATATTGACTCCCACATATTCATCAATGATCATATCGGATGAATCACGATGCCAGGATTCAATTAATCCCGTATATGTATTCCCTTCGTCACACGATATTTTACTCGCCCGAGATTCGATCGTCGGTATCGGCATACCTAGTTCAATATCGTTCACAGCAAGTACTTTACTCATTCAGTAATCCGATATCACTTTGTGATTAACTCCTTAACCACGTGCTTGCAAGCGGTGTTGATATCGATTACCGAGTGGGCCCGAAGTATATCTCTCCAACTCGGGAGGGACAAATTCCATCTCAATACATACAACCCAACAAGTACTTTCCGATCACCTGAGAGACACCTTTATGATCACCCTATCATAGGATGACGTTTGATGACCTCAAAGCTTTCTTCCGATACCAGGGAGTTGTATTATCTCATGGTCTAAGGAATACAATACTTGACATAGGAAAAAGCTTCGCAAAGATGAACACAATGACACGATCTAATTGCTCTGCTTTATTTGAGTCTGTCCATCACATCATTCTCCTAATGATATGATCTCATTATTAATTGACAACTCATGTCTATGGTTAGGAAACCTTAACCATCATTAATCAATGAGCTAGTCCATAGAGGCGTACTAGGGACACGGTGTTGTTCACAAACCACACAAGTATTAATGTTTCCGCTTAATACAATTATAGCATGGAGTATAAATATTATCATGAACAAGAAATATGATAATAACAATATTATTATTGCCTCTAGGGCATATTTCCTTCACCACCGGCGCCGCCACTTCTCGAAATCCACGCCGCTCATCGGCTTCAACGGAGGGTCGGCCTTGTAGTAGCGGCCGCCCTCCGCGAAGTCCCAGAGCGACGACGGCATCCCGGCGGCGGAGTATTTGCACGCCGCACGCCGACTCCCGGCGGCGGAGTACTTGCAGTGGACGCGCCACGCCTCTTCGAGCGATTCCGGCTTCGATCGAGCGGCGGGCGACAGGGAGCCTCTTCCTCGTCCGCTCATGCTCGGGGCGGTGGAAATGCGGTGGGGATGTGCTGGGAATTTGTCGCCGGAGTTGGAAGTGGCGGTGGCGGCGCTAGGGTTGCGTGTGAGGGGTTGGCCCCCCACTCACACCCTCGCCCAGTATAAGTAGGGGGCGGTGGGGTGGAAATGCCAGGCCCCGTATTCTGCCGATACGGGCCGGCCCGAATACGGTGCCTGCTAGACGGCCGCAAACGCCCTCACCCCGTATCCCGCCGGAATTATAAGGGGCCCGTACGTTTTGAGGGGCCTGTTAGACATGCTATTACTTAACTTAACTAGCTATGACTGATTGATCGATGGGGATTGAGTAATTTGGTCTCGGCCTCCACCTGTACATCGCCTGCCTGGTGACGGCGAGTCATGTCGATCCGACGCCGAGGAAGTCAAAGAAGGGGACACCGGGCTTGTCGCCATCCTGGTCGGCGGAGA
The DNA here is from genome assembly GCA_007115705.1 of Dactylis glomerata. Classification (NCBI taxonomy): domain Eukaryota; kingdom Viridiplantae; phylum Streptophyta; class Magnoliopsida; order Poales; family Poaceae; genus Dactylis; species Dactylis glomerata. The sequence goes on from QXEO01000096.1 coordinate 1,393,696, forward strand.
CGGGAGCGGTGTCCTGCCACCGCTGTTGCCGCGCCGGTGAGGACGACGGGGCGCAGAAGGCAGACCGCGGGCTCGGGGCAAACGCCTACATCGCGGGTTGCGGTTGCGGAGCCACGTCATAGCCTGCAGCAGCAGAGACCACTGTGGCCGTGTCAGTCGAGCGCAAGAAAACAAGAACGAGAGCTTGGACTTGAGCCCTTTGAGTCGAGGGCAAGCATGCAGGCAGGGCACGCACTGTGTTGGTGGTGGTAGAAGCAGGGGACGACGGCGCTATCAGAGCTGAGGGAGAGGTCGATGGTGCAGGTAGACGCCCACTCGTTGGACTCGCCACCGCTGTACCCGCGGGTGGTCGTGGGGGCGCGCACGGCCGCCACGGCGTATGGGCGGCAGGGGAGAGGAGCCGTGATGCTGTTGCGGGTGAAGGACGACGGACGGGAAGTGCGGCGGCGGGGCGGCGGACGACGGCGACGAGGAGGAGACGGCGGGCTTCGTGCGGCGGCGGAAGGCACCAGACTGCTCCCGTTGGCTGCGGGCCATGAGGACGTGCCAGTGGTTCTTGACGGCGTTGTCGGTGCGGCGGGCCGGGGAAGAGGCGCGCGATGAGCGTCCACTTGCATAACTGGAGCAGCTAGGGCGATCCTGCGCACCTATGCCAGAAAAAAAGGGAGTGCTCCATAAGCAATCGATAGTAAGCTGAAAACTGTAATGGGTATAGGGTTTTAACCACAGCAATAAAAAAGATTTTCAGAAAGAACAACTATGTAATGGTTGAGGATTACTTACACAATCAGACTGCCTGAAAACCCGCAATGATCATGGTTTTATGATTGAACTCGATCGTTGCTATGCAGTAGGACGGGAACGTGCTGGTCTTGTGGCTAGGGTGTAGAAATTTAAAACGGCGGCCATGTATGATTTTGGGGACAAAGAGAGGCGGGAAAGAGAACTTGAACCGAGCAAGTGTGGTTGCCTGGTGGTGAATGCGCATGAATGAGGGGGTGTGGTGAACTTGTGGTGGTGGTGCATGGCTCTAAAACGTGGTGATCTTTTCGTGGTGGTGGATGGATGAGAGATTGTGGTGAGCTTGTGGTCATGCCGCATGGTCGAGAGATCGTGGTAGTACAATGATTGTGGTGAATGGTTGAATGCATGGTGGGGAGCTTGTGGTCATGCCGCATGGTCGAGAAATCGTGGTAGTACAATGGTTATGGTGAATTGTTGAATGCATGGCAAGTGAATGTACGTAATGCATGTCTATTTTTCATGGTGAATATGGAGGTAACGGTGTTGAAACACAACGTTATGTTTTGTGCTCCCGATGACCCTACCTTGTGCTCCCTATATGGCATTCAAGGGCTGCTAGTGGGGCATTCAAGGGCTGCTAGTGGGTGCTTACTATGCCCCATGGTAGCCCACTATTTCCCTATCATCGATACGGGACTCATCCATCGAGAAGTTACTTGGTGATATATTTTTGTAGGTGATCATGGCCCTTCCTCATCTTGCATGAGAGAGGCACTATGTGTATCTACATGTATGAGATACTGCAAATATAATCACGAACAAATAGTAATTAACAACACTGAACACATACATCATCATGTATACTAGAGAACATGGTGTGCTGATGTGATCACTTTTTGGTGCAAGCCGGGTTTGACGCGAGGCTGGTGATCCAGACCTGGTCGGTGACCACCGGCTCGTCGTCGTCGTTCCGGTGCCAGGTCCAGAGCGCGTGCGTGGCGTTGGCGACCTGCAGCCTCCCATGCCCGAAGCTGGCCTCCCGATACACCGACGTCTCCGGCTGCGGGTCGATGTACTTCTCGGCGAGCCCTTCCCGGTTCCCGCCGTCGCCGATGGTCACGTACACCGGCCCGCACGGATCTTCCTTGCCCTCGTACACGCGCTTGAACCTCTCGTAGGCGTGCACGTGGCCGGCGAACACCGCGTCGACGCGACCGCCGTAGAGCATGGCCTCCATGGCGTCGCGCATGTCGTCGCCCTCCCCCTGGTGCGCCTCGTTGCTGTTGTACCAGGGCGCGTGCACGAGCGCCAGCACGAACGACGCCTTGCTCCGGTCGATCCCGGCTAGGTCGCGCTGCAGCCAGTCGTGCTGCGCCGTGCCGGCCTCGTATTTGGTGTAGGAGCCGAGCATGATGACGTGCACGGCGCCGCCGGCCACGTCGAAGGAGTAGAAGAGGTTGGACCCCGACGGCGAGGCGCCGGCGTCGTACGGCATGCGCCAGCGCGCGTCGTAGGCCTTGAACTTGTGTTCGATGAGTGGGATCTTCTCGACCTCGTGGTTGCCCTGGGTCACCATCCACGGCCGCGCGCTCGCCATCGGCTCCACGAGGCGGCCGAACGAGTCCCAGCGCGGCTGGTCCATGTCGGCGTAGGAGAGGTCGCCGGGGAGGAGCAGCATGTCGTAGTCGGCGGCGGCGATGTGCTTCAGCGTGGAATCCGTCCATTCAGTCTGCCCCAAATCGCCTGCACGTACGTCGGTTGCACAATGCCGTGTGTGGCATGATGGTCAGAAACTTATGAAGTTGATGCCAAAACAGAAAACTTGCAGCAAGTTACATTTCGTACCGGCGATGACGAAGCTGAAAGGGAGGCCTGAAGGTGGCGTCCTGAAGGAGAACTCGCGCGACGGGTCGGAGCTGCACCGGTAGTAGTACGTCGTGCTGGGTTTCAGTGGGCCGACCACGGCGTCGTGGATGTTCCCAGAATGGTACATGACGAAGGAGTACGCCGTGGTGTTTCCCGTCGCCGAGAACGGGTACTGGCCTGAAGCCGTGCCGTAGTCCACCGTCGCCGGTGCGTCGTCCTCGGTGATCCATGTCACCCTCATCTGGTCAGGGCCAACAGCCGACACATGCACCTGAAAGTTGTACAAAGTATGGACAATGAAAAGGTAGTCATTTATATGTTTTGTATCAACTAAACCAATTCATAACAGAAATCGTAATGCTTCATCTGAATTGCAATTTGTTCTAGTTTAGCAAAAAAGGTCTAATACCAAAACGTACTAAACAGTTTACCAAAAGTAATTTTTTTCTGCAGTTCTGAAATGGCCGAGTAAACGAGCTCAATTCATTTCATTCTTCTTATTTTAATTCTCCATCAGTAAGGCCTCTTTCTAATCAAGTGATTAGTTAATTGTGCATATGAACACAATATGTAAACACAGGAAACAGTGAACTTTCATGCTGCATAACATAGTGTAGACATTTGTTCCACATAGTTTCTGCCTTCTTAGTAAGTAAAACATGTTTCAACCATATCAAAAGTGATGCTAAACGAGTCTTAATAAAGAAGCACGATATTATTTAGGAGGAAAATCCTGTTGTCAAATTGTGTTTGTCTTCTCTTCAAGTAGTACTACCCATATTTCAATTGAGTCAAGTAGTACTGACAATGACCAAACTCTTCAACAACAAACATAAGAGCGTAGTTTGCTTCATGGGACAGCAATAACTGAAACGTGAAGACTTATATGATATGCCATAGATAGACCAGACAAATAATACAGGGGTTGTTGGAAAGATTTGAAACAGCACAAACTACGATGCCAAATGGACAAAGGATTACTGGATTCCAGATTTGAGGTTTTTAGTCTGAATTTCCCTTTTAGTTTATTTAATTTATAATTGAAAGCGGCAGGGGGAAATCCAGCGTCACTTTCATGATTAGTTCAGAAAAGCATAATGTCCATATAAGGATATGATGTCTGTTTTTTGATAAAAAGAAGATTACTGAAAGTCATACTTGGGTTTTTAGTGAAACTTTCCAAGTTTATGACTGAAAGTGGCAGAACAAAATCCAACATCGTTTCCTTGCTCATATTCAGAAAATGCACAAGTATGTAAACAGAAATGATCTTTGATTGCCTTACGGCCTTACCAATCATGGAGAATGGCATAATCTACCCATGACTGAAAAGTTTCACAGTTTACATAAACAGTTACAGGATAGGCCTAATTCCAATCCTGAAAACTACATTAATGCAAGTGTGAAAATTTGGCCTTAGCGTGAGCTGTCCAGGTCAACACTACAGTACTACTCTTTGATGCTTGCAACGATTGTTTTCACATAGGCCGGACAAAAAGTTTGGCATGTTTTATGGGCAGAAAATTAAACAATCGCATCCAATTTTTGTTCTTTCAAAGAGGAAAACATTAGATGTTTGCAAGGAAAAAGCAAGGCATGAGGAATTGCTCAAGACTGTCATCATTACTGAATGCCAGATTTGGGGTTTTAGTCAGAATTTCCTTTGTAGCTTGTGACTGAAAGAGGCAGGAGCAATCCAAGTATCCAAGATCGTAAGTGATTACATTCAGAAACTGCATAATGTCTGTAAAAAGAGATGATGCTTGCTTTGGAAAAAATGAAGATTACTGAATGGCATGCATGGATTTTCAGACAAAGTTTCCAAGTTTATGACTGGAAAAGGTAGCATGAGGAAGTCTAACGTATACTCCTTGCCATTTACGGAGAATGACACTATCTACCCATGACTGAAAACTTTCACAATTTGGATAACCAGATACAGGATGGGCCTAATTCCAATTTTGTGTACTTCATTTAATGCTGGTGTGAACGTTTGAAAGCGTGGGTTTTATGGCTTTAGCGTGAGCTGTGCACTTGCGCAGGCCAAGAACGCGTGACTCTATCATTCTTGCAACAATTGTTTCCAGACAGGCTGGACAGAAGTTTGGCATGTTTATGCATGGGCAGGTATTTAAAAAGTCGCAGTATCCAGTTTTTTGTTCTTTCATCAAAGAGGAAAAGGCTAATGGTTTGCAATGAAAAAGGCAAGTCATGAGGAGCGGGAGCGGCTCAAGATTGCCATCATTAATTGCAGCACTAACTAGCTTAGTGAATATATTGCACCACAGGCAGCGCTAACGGAAAGATATTCCAGCTTTTCCTTTATAGACCATGATTAAGTAGTACCAAAAAAAAAAAAAACTCTACTGGGACCAAGCATGGCGCCTAGGCCAAACCACATGCCGACATCGTCAGGAACGATGGCGGAGGGTGGGGATCAATCATGAACAGGGAAGCAGAAGATCTCGGGAAGTTCAACCTTTGGTTTCTTCTTCCTTTGTCGCCTTCCCCAGGCCACACTAAACAAATGTAGATCCGCAGCGGTATCCAGAAGTCCTGCCGCGAATCCAACCAGTATCCTAAATTAATTCCTTCCTAACTTAGTACGCGTGGACACTCGACAGAGACGAGGTTGCTGCGGGGGTTAGGATTCTTCTTGGTGTCATATACAAAGCATTTTCCGCAACTAACAATCGATCTACCAAGAAGAACTCGAAAATGATATCAAATTTCAAGAATCCAGACCGCGAAATGGGTGGATCACGCTTGACGCATGCCGGTCGTGGTTTCGAAATCTAAGATGTGCTTGAAGAACCAAGGCAAAAAAAAAGGAAACAGCATCGGTACGTAGGAGGAGGAGCATTTGAGCAAACGTGGCGTACCTGCTGCGGCGTCTGGCCGTCGGCGTCGGCGCGGGCGGGCAGGGAGAGCGTGGCCCTGGCCCTGGGGCGAACGTACGGCGACGTCACGGCGAGGCACGCCGTGGGCAGCGATGACAGCGCGGCGGAGGCGGCGAGGACGACGAGGAGGGCCAGCGCCGCCCCCATGCTCTTCTTCTTCCCCATAGCCGCGGCCGTCGACCGAGAGGAGGCGAGGGGAGAATGGAGAGGGTCGATGGGTGGATGGGTGGATCATCGATGGGAACACGAGGATATATAGGAGGCTGGCAGGCTCTGCACGCCGGGGACGAGACGCTACGCTGTTTGTGGAGTACACAATAATGGCGGGCCGCCATTAAATTTGCTCCATCTCAGGTCGGAATCTGTGACTCCTGTATCCGTATGTTGTCGTGTCAACTTTGGGCGACTTGTTTCAACTGGTGTCGTGGGGAAGCGCGGTGGTGGCCACTGGCCAGTACGATGTGCGAACTGGGCCGTGTTCTTCGGTTGGGCGGTTTGCGCGTGTACTCTGTCGTGCGCTGTTCAGTTTGTGGTCACCAAGTTAGTTGACACAAGCTTACAAGTGCCTTTTTTCGTGGGTGCTTCTAGTTGTCGCTTCAGTGCGGGAGCGAGCGGAGCTCCGCCTGAATGCGCGGCATTGTGGGCCAGCCCACCTGCCCATTCGATCGGTAGCCTCTCTTTTTACCTTCGGACTAGTTCGTTTCGTTCTGTTTTTTTTTTATGTTCAGATTCAAAAACTGTTCAGATTTTAAAAATATTCAGATTTGAAAAATGTTCAAATCCAAGAATCGTTCAAACATGAAAATTCGAAATTTATTCAAATTCAAAATTTGTTCAAAACTGAAAATTGTTCAAATTCGAAATTTGTTCAAAACCAAAACTTGTTCAAATTTGAAATTTGTTCAAATCCAAAAATTGTTTAAATTCGAAATTTGATCAAATCAAAAAATTGTTCAAATTTGAAATTTGTTCAAATCCAAAAATTGTTCAAATCCGAAAGGTTCAAATTCAAATTTATTCATATTTAAAATTATTCAAAATTTATAATTGAAAATTGTTTAAATTTCAGAAATTGAAAACTGAAAAGGAAAAATAGAAAAGAAACAAAAAAATAGGAAAAGAAAAGAACAGGAACAAATAAAAAAAAGTAACCCGCACCAGGTCAAATGGGCCGGCCCGTAAGATCGCTCCCGTTAGCGATGCGCATTAACGCACGCTAACGGGCGATGTATAGGATTTCTCTTTCTTCGCTGCAATCACATCGCGGTGCCGCAAGTTCATGGGGTCAACCACTAAGATGGTCATTTCTGGGTCTAATTCGAATAGCCCAAATAATACCGGTTGAAATCGTTTGAACACAAATATCTCTGTTACGGTGACGACTCGGCGCTCTACTTGGCAGATACCCCGTTATTGCTTTGCCACCGTGGCTGCCAGGTGGCGTACCTCGTCCACATAACCTTTCTCTTCTCCCCCTATCAGGGCCGGGCCGACAAAATTTGGGACCCTGTGCGAAACTCTAGAATGGGCCCCTCTCTTACCAAAAATTTAACTAATGAACAATTGTAATATATATGTCATGATATCTTACAGATTCGAATATATCAAAAATCATACCTATTCAACTCTCATTTACCAAATGTTTTGGGCTATTCTTTGAAATGAAAGAGATGCAAGGTTTATCAATCAATTAAATTATTTACATTATTGCTAATTGTCCTTGTAGGCATGGGCAACCAGGATTTAAGTATTGGGCTGGGACGAGAATATGTTCTATTCTTTCTTTTAATGCTGAGGTAAATAGTAGGTTAGAGTGAAACAAATAAATTAGATCTCTATTTCTCATCCTAGTATTACTAACTAGTGCACTAGGAATTATGGCACCAAACAACATGTATATACATGAATTTAGTTTTTATTTCTCATCTTCTCATTTGAGTTGTTTTATGGGGAATATATAATTAATACTCCCTCCGATCAGAAATAACTGTCGGACACTTAGTACAAACTTTGTACTAAGCTAGTACAAAATTGTCGACAGTTATTTCCGATCGGAGGGAGTATTATTTAATAACGCATCAGAAATTACAGCATCGATTAAAGCAGAATAGCAGTACATATATATATGATACCTGAGAAATAAGTTGGTGCCGAGTTGAGGTTGGTAGGGGCCTAGAGGCATGCCACCGCAGCCGGCAACGATGCAGACCTCGCGGCATCGGATGAACGGCGAGAGGAGGAGAATGATCACACTGCAGCCGGAGACGACCGGCGACGGACGTTGATGAAACGCGGCATCCAAGTGGTCGAAAGATGGCGATGCCCTAGTGCCAGCCGGCGGCGCTTATATTAGAAGATGTAGTTGTGGACTGAATCGAACGAAGGAGCACGCCAGCTACATGTTGAAACGTCCAGTGCTTGTTGGGCTTGTATGTAATCTGCAACTAGCTTCTTATAACTGGGCCATATGCTAACTGACGTTAACTAATCCTGATTAGCTTAAATAGCAGAAATTTGGGGCCCCCGGAATTTTGGGGCCCTGTGCAGCCCGAACATCTTGCACAACTGCAGGCCCGGCCCTGCCCCCATTGTTCTTCAAGCTCCTGCTCCCGCTCGCCTACCGAGATCTTAGAGTACCACAACGCTGCTGGCGCCGCGCAGGGGACATGGCCTCGAGGTTGAAAGCGGGTTCTCCTCGCCGCGGATCTGGCAAGATCGGGATCGGGAACTGGAAAGATCTGGAGGAGGCTGTTCTCGTGCTGGAGAAGTTGGGGCGGAGGCGCGGAGGTTGTTCTCGTACTGGAGAAATGGAGGCTGTTCTCAGCCTTCCATCAATTCCAGCAGCTCTAAGAGAAATGGAGAAGTAGCAGGTATGCAAAATCTGAATTCTCTCTGAATTTGAATATATACGATGAATACTCTCTGAATATGCACATATACGCTGGATTCTATTATGTTGCTCTTGCTCTCTGGTGAATTGCAGATTATCATGTTCTAGGACAGCATCATCCTCTTGCTCTACTATGCCCTGAACTTAGTTATGATCATCAACCTTTCTGTCAACTGTAGCATTACAAATGTGATTATCTGCGGCATCTTTTTGCCAAGTATTCTCATCTGCTTCTCCTTCTTGATAAGTAGACTGTTCTGCTTCCAGTTGTGTTTCTTGTCCTGTTCTATGACTTATATGAATATCTACTGGTGATTGTGGTTTTTGAGTAGTTCCATGATTTCTGTGAAATATTACTGGACACCAATTCCTTGAACATTCTCTCATTCTCTGATATGATCCAGTAGATATTATGTTGCCAAGTAGATGGTGAGTCTGACTGCTAGCTCATGTGCCCTTCCATGCTTGAGCAAATCACTTCTCAAACATTGCACAAAATTTATGTGATCAGCATATAGGTTCAGTACTGTCAACTATCAGTCGATGTCAACTAATTTACTATTTTCTGATGCTGGAGTACTTAGATCATGTCAATTTAGCAAATCCACCAACTGAACATCAATGCTTTGCACGAAAACTAACACATAAAAATCAATAAAAATGGTGCATTTTCTGAATCTTGCAAATCCACCAACTGAACATCAATGCTTTGCACTTTCTGAATCTTGCAAGATCGTGTCAATTTAGCAAATCCACCAACTGAACATCAATGCTTTGCACGGAAACTAACACATAAAAATCCACAAAAATGGTGCATTTTCTGAATCTTGCAAAGAACAGAGGGAACATGACAGCTTCCAGAGAAGGCTAGAGGGGGAATTGGCAGTACCTAGCTTTTATGTAACAGCAAAATACAGATAATCATAACACAACAAAATATGTCAATTTAGCAAATCCAAACAACAGAAAATTATTCCATTGCTTGGTCATACAGATAAACATAACACAACAAAATATGTTTGTTACAAGCAGATAATCAATCACAGAGGCATTACACATCATCATACTAGTGTTCGTTAACTTAAGTTTAAAAGTAGAACACTTCAAGGTAACTAGTCTTCTGGCTATTCCCAACGATGAGTTCGGGGAGCCCCAGGTATTATTGGGAAGATCCACATTGGCGCCTCCCACTCATTGTAATAAGTGGGTTGGTATATCAGTTGTGATCCTATTGCCGGAGCTCCTCCATTGATGTGTATACGGCTCCAATCTGGCACTGGCCTCTGGGTGTAGGGATGGGCTCGATGGTATGCAACAAACACACAGTCTTCTTGTAACAAGGACATGCCTTGTCCAGCAGATGGACCAGCTTTTGCAACATCATAACAGGGTTCTCGGTGGAAGATTGGGTTGTTGATTCCAAGAAATACTGAAAGCCCGTGCAGATGCTCCTACCTGATCCACACTAGACCATCAACAGGATCTTCTACTTCCGGGCGACGATTAAAGGGATGCCTTGCAAAAATGTGGCACCGTAGACTAGGATAAGTGCTCAACCGTATCCCATCTTCAAACTGTGCAGGAGCATTGCTGTGTCTATCACCATCTATCTGAATCCAAAGTAGATCGAAATTGCCATAATGGTAGGTATTGGATGCCAAGAACCAGGTAGTTTGTGAATTAACTACTACATGATCTGCAACTTCTTCAACGTCGTCATCTGGATCGGCAGGAAATGCATCTCCTTCAGCCGCATCGCCAGCAACTACAGCAGTTTGAGCCGCATCGCCAGCAACTGCAGCGCCTTCAGCCGCATCCCCTGCAACTGGATCCTCGATGTTTGGGGCAAGTATTAGATGCAGGCCTTCATTTGTGCCTGTGTACGAAAGAAGATAAGCCACATTACAACAATGCAGTAAGCAGGTAGAACTACGTGTAAATTCAGATAGGAAGAGGGCATAACTCACCCCAAGTATGTGGTTCCCAAACCAGAACATCTCCTCGTGGTTCTGTAACCGCGTACACGCGGAACAAATCTGTCCGATCACCGAATCGACGAATTGCACATGCGTCGACATACCTGCGAGGTGCAAGGTGGTAATTTTTGAGGATGACCCATTTGTTGTCTTGGTGACTGTCTATATAGGCGATCAGTTTGTCAAAGATCACGATTGCTTCATAATGCCACTGATCACTGCATTTTTTCTTGTAAGGGGTCTTGGTAATCTGTATCTTCAGAAGCTGTAACTCACACTGCTTGTACGAAAACATGCATGTTCGAAACATGGGGAAAACTCCAATATGAGCCAGTAATGGGAGAGGCAGAGTCACTTCTCTGTACATGTGGCGGATCTTCAGGAGGCCGTTTGATACGTCCATTTTGCATCACTATTTTGTATCATAATTTACTGTTATTCATTGATATATTTCATATTCAGAGATGATACTTATGTTGTTTCCTCTGTTTTTTACATGTTTTATGATCGTTGGAGGATTTGCTGCCGGAGTCAGGATTCTGCTAGAAAAGGACCGTCAAGACACCATATTTCGGAAGATCAGGAAAATTCCAGAAAAATACCAGAAAATTATATTTTGCCGAAAGACTCCGGAAGCCAGAAGGAGGAGGCGAGAGGAGCCAGGGGTAGGCTCACACATAGGGGGCGCGGCCTGGCCCCTGGCCGCGCCGGCCTAGTGTGAGGCCACCCTGGCCCACTTCAGGTCTCACCCCTTGATGGCACGGTGATGATGATACCAGAAAACTTGTTGGCTTGTAGTAAATGACCGGCCAGTTGGAAAACCCCAAGAGAAGGTTTTGATGAATATAGCAGCAAGTTTTCCCTCAGTTAGAAACCAAGGTATGTCGATCAGGAGAAGAGCAGACAATACGACTGAAGGTGATGCGGACTGGCTTAGCGACAGCTTCGGACAATTTATATATGGCGCCTCATCCAAGCTTTGCTTTGCGAGCAGCAATGTGGAACCTGCACACAACACAACCAAATACTTTGTTCCCAACTTGCGATGAGGTTGTCAATCTCACCGGTTTGCTTGAAATAAAGGGTATGAGCGTATCGAGTGGAAAGTGATAATAGTATGCGAGTAAAGTAAACAGTGCGAGTAAAGTAAACATGTGATAACAATATGATGGAAATAGGACCGGGGTCCACAGTTCACTAGTGGTGTCTCTCCATAAGATAAATAACACATGCTGGGTAAACAAATTACAGTTGGGCAATTAATAGAATAAAGATAAACATGATATGTCAAGAAGATCACTATGCGATTTAGTCTGGGCATTACAACAAAATACATAGACCGCCATCCAACTGCATCTATGACTAATAATCCACTCCCGGGGATATCATCCGAACACCCCATGAGTATTAAGTTGCGAACAACAGATAATTGCATTAAGCAAAGTGTGTAATGTAAACAAAGCATATGCCCTCGAGCATATGAATGTTGTTTTCTCCCTAGTAGCAACAACACATCTACAACCTTAGAGGTTTCTGTCACTCCCCCAGATTAAATAGAGGCATAAACCCACTATCGAGCATAAATACCCCCTCTTGGAGTTACTAGCAACTACTCGGCCAAGATAGCTACTAACAACAGAGAGCATGCAAGATCATAAACAACATAGAGATAACATAAGATATATTTCAGTATAGCAACTCAATCATAACACCAATATTCATCGGATCCCAACAAACCAAACATGTAGAATTACATAACGGTGATCTCAATCATGTAGGGCAGCTCATGTGATCTAAACATGAAGCACATGGTGGAGGAGACAACCATCTAGCTACTGCTATGGACCTATAGTCCAAGGTAGACTACTCACTCATCGCTCCGGAGGCAAGCATGGCGATGAAGAAGACCTTCGGTGGCGATTCCCCTCTCCGGCAGGGTGCCGGGAAGAGCTTCTGGACCCTCCCGATCTTCGGGTCGACGGCGGCGGCGGATCGCGATGTGTTCTGGAAAATTGATCGGGCCCTTAGGTTTTTTCCGTCGGGGGGTTTTTATAGGCGAAGGGGCATCGTCAGAGGTGGACTGAGGCACCCTCACACATAGAGGGCATGGCCAGGGCCTGGGCCACGCCACCCTGGTGTGTGGGGCCCTCGTGGCCCCCCTCCAACTCCTCTTCGGATCTCTGAAAGCTTCCGGGAAAAATAAGACTTTAGGAACTTGTTTCGTCCAATTCCGAGAATATTTCCTGTGTAGCTTTTCTGAAACACAAAAACAGCAGAAAATAGGGAACTGACACTATGGCGACTTGTTAATAGGTTAGTTCCGGAAAATGCATAAAAGTGCCACAAAGTGTAACGAAACATTAGGCAAATGGTGTAAAAACAAGCATGGAGCATCAAAAATTATAGATACGTTGGAGACGTATCAAGCATCCCCAAGCTTAACTCCTGCTCATCCTCGAGTAGGTAAGTGATAACAAAAGAATAATTTTTTAGGTTTACATGCACCTACACAATCTTGATCATATATGTAAGCATTTGCGAGCTGGGATCATAAGAACTTAAAACATGGGCATGAAAGATATAATCTTGACAATAAAAGCTTAGCAACCATGTTATAACATGAAAATGAACACAAACAAAAGATCATGAAAATGAAACAATGAAAGTCAAATGTGTGTTCAAATCATAAGGAAAAACATACAAATGGTTTTCAGCTTGTCCTTCATGGAGAGCAAAACATGAATGCATAGGACACCTTCAAGTTTAAGAGGGCGACTAGATACAAATAATTTAAGAACAACTGAAACCAACAATATGAATCAATCAATGAAAACTTTGGGACAATGCACATTATACTAAGAATGACAACTATGCTATCTTAATGGTGCATAAAGATAGAAGGTGGTGACTCAACATAAAAGTAAAAGAAAGGCCATTCGCGGAGGGAAGCAGTGATTGCAAGTTTTATAGACCTTCAAAAATTATGTTACTTACCGGCTTTGAGCTCTCATTGCCCCCATCATAAGCATCTTGAATGGTTAGAGTTAATGCGAGAACAATTATGATGCATATGCTTGACAAATCATAAGTCGAAAACCTCGTGCCCCGTGAATACGAGTACCCAAACCTCATGCTACTTTACTTAGAGTCCCAAGCAAGGCTCTTGTCATTGTAAGTATATATGTATCATCGAGAACCGCCAATGGGGTACCTCCGTGCCCGATGACATGGAACAAGCCCACATCAAAATGACAGGACAAGCAGACAATGAACACCTCGACATCTCTTTTATTTGCCATTTGTTTAGCTTTTTATTTTGAGATGCGTCGTCGAATGTCCACCATAGGTATGCTGCAAATTTCCACCATGAATTATGCATGGCTTAGATTAGCGGCCCAGGCGTTTCCCTAACACATATACAAACTCCATGATCCCCACAAGATTCTCAATTCATTTCACACCGCGGGCATCCATAAACAAAAGATCACGATATCAACTCAAAGAAGAAGTGCAATGTTGAAAGCTTGCCCCATGACAGTGATGCCTATGATGAATGTGGCGTCAGTCGGTCCTTGTGCGTGGTGAATGACCAGCCCGTTGGGAACCCCAAGAGGAAGGTATGATGAGTGCAGCAGCAAGTTTTCCCTCAGTTAAGAAACCAAGGTTTAATATCGTTCAGGAGAAGGGAGACAGTGACGACTGAAGGTGTTTGTGGAACCTGCACACACACAGACAAATACTTTGCTCCCAACTTGCGATGAGGTTGTCAATCTCACCGGTTTGCTTGAAACAAAGGTTATGAGTGTATCGAGTGGAAAACAGTAGTAAAATGCTAGTAAAGTAAACAGTGCGGGAAAAGTAAACAGGTGATTGCAATATGATTAAAATAGGACCGGGGTCCACAGTTCACTAGTGGTGTCTCTCCATAGATAAATAACATGCTGGGTAAACAAATTACAGTTGGGCAATTGATAGAATAAAGATAACGTGATATGTCAAGAAGATCACTATGAGATTCACTCTGGGCATTACAACAAAATACATAGACCGCCATCCAACTGCATCTATGACTAATAATCCACCCCCGGGGATATCATCCGAACACCCTAGAAGTATTAAGTTGCGAACAACAGATAATTGCATTAAGCAAAGTGTGTAATGTAAACAAAGCATATGCCCTTGAGCATATGAATGTTGTTTTCTCCCTAGTAGCAACAGCACATCTACCACCTTAGAGGTTTCTGTCACTCCCCCAGGTGAAATAGAGACATGAACCCACTATCGAGCATAAATACCCCCTCTTGGAGTCACTAGCAACTACTCGGCCAAGATAGCTACTAACAACGGAGAGCATGCAAGATCATAAACAACATAGAGATAACAAAAGATATAATTTAGTACAGCAACTTAATCATAAACACCAATATTCATCGGATCCCAACAAACCAACATCATAGTATTACATAACGGTGATCTCAATCATGTAGGGCAGCTCATGAGATCTAAACATGAAGCACATAGTGGAGAAGACAACCATCTAGCTACTGCTATGGACCCATAGTCCAAGGTACACTACTCACTCATCGCTCCGGAGGCAAGCATGGCGATGAAGAAGACCTCCGGTGGCGATTCCCCTCTCCGGCAGGGTGCCGGGAAGAGCTTCTGGACCCTCCCGATCTTCGGGTCGACGGCGGCGGCGGATCGCGATGTATTCTGGAAAACTGATCGGGCTTTAGGTTTTTCTCGTCAGGGGGTATATGTAGGCGAAAGGAGGCTGTCAGAGGGGGTCCCACGCCCCCTCACACGGGGCTGGCGATGCCAGGGGGGGTGGCCGCGCCGCCCCTGTGTCTGGGGCCCACGTGGCCCCTCTCCGTCAGGTCTTCGGATGTTTGGGAGCTCCCCGGTGAAATATGACTTCAGGAACTTGTTTCGTCCAATTCCGAGAATATTTCCTGTGTATCACTTCTGAAACACAAAAACAGCAGAAAACAGGAAACTGGCACTGTGGCACTTCGTTAATAGGTTAGTTCCGGAAAATGTATAAAAATGCCACTAAGTGTAACGAAACAATAGGCAAATGGTGTAAAACAAAGCATTGAGCATCAAAAATTATAGATACGTTTGAGACGTATCAAGCATCCCCAAGCTTAACTCCTGCTCGTCCTCGAGTAGGTAAGTGATAACAAAAGAATAATTTTTGAGGTGACATGCACCTACACAATCTTGATCATATATGTAAGCATTGATGAGCTGGGATCAATAGAACTTAAAACATGGGCATGAAAGATATAATCATGACAATAAGAACTTAGCAACCATGTTGTAAACATGCAAATGAACACAAACAAAAGATCATGATAATGAAACAATGAAAGTCAAACATGTGTTCAAATCATAAGGAAAAACATACAAATGATTTTCAGCTTGTCCTTTAAAGAGAGCAAAACATAAATGCATAGGACACCTCAAAGTTTAAGAGGGCGACTAGATACAAATAATTTAAGAACAAGTGAAACCAACAATATGAGTCAATCAATGAACCTTGGGACAATGCATATCACACTAAGAATGACAACTATGCTCTCTTAATGGTGCATAAAGAAAGAAGGTGGTGACTCAACATAAAAGTAGAAGAAAGGCCCTTCGCAGAGGGAAGCAGTGATTGCAAGTTTTATAACCTTCAAAAATTATGGTACTTACCGGCTTTGAGCTCTCATTGCCCCCATCATAAGCATCTTGAATGGTTAAAGTTAATGTGAGAACAATTATGATGCATATGCTTGACAAATCATAAGTTGAAAACCTCGTGTCCCGTGAATACAAGTACCCAAACCATGCTAGTTTACTTAGAGTCCCAAGCAAGGCTCTTGTCATTGTAAGTATATGCATATCATTGAGAACCGCCAATGGGGTACCTCCGTGCCCGATGACATGGAACAAGCCCACACCAAAATGACAGGACAAGCAGACAATGAACACCTCGGCATCTCTTTTATTTGCTATATTGTTTAGCTTTTTATTGTGAGATGCGTCGTCGAATGTTCACCATGGGTATGCTACAAATTTCCACCATGAATTATGCATGGCTTAGATTGGCGGCCCGGCGTTTCCCTAACACATATAAAAACTCCATGATCCTCACAAGATTCCCAATTCATTTCACACAGCGGGCATCCATAAACAAAAGATCACGATATCAACTCAAATAGGAAGTGCAATGTTGAAAGCTTGCCCCATGACGGCATGGCTGGGCTAGAATCCAACTTACAACTTGCAAGCATAACAACTCAGCATAAAAGACCACAATGTCAAATTTTTAGAACAGGAAAAAGTAAAGTGTGCCTTCCGGTTCGTGAGAGCTTTACTGACCGAATTTCGCATAACACTGGTAAGAGTTTAATTTGAAGAGAAAATAAAAGCAAGTCAAATTTACTTGGAATAGCAAATTGCTAGTAGGTATGTATGGTGGACACAATGGCAAACTTGGCTTTTAGGAGTTGGATGCACGAGTAGAGCTCATACTCAGTACAAGGCGAGGGCTAGCAAAAGACTGGGAGCGACCAACTAAGAGAGCAGTAATGGCCATAATTATGCAAAGCGACAAAGCGACATTAAAAGAAGCATACGATGGCATCAAAAGTCAAAAACTAAATGATCATGAAGGCTAAAGGCGACTTTGGAAGAGTCTAACATGTGTGAGCATGCGCCAAGTCAACCCAAATAAAGCATCAAGGAGAAAACCAAAATAATGCTTCCATACAATAAAAACAACGCATGATTTTTTCAAAGGCTCATTAAGCAATCTCAGTTATTTGAGACAAGTCATGCTACAGCAAAACCACTAAGCATACTATCAAAAAGACATCAAGCATGACATGAAAAAGCCTAAGCCGCAGTCTACACAAGCTCCTTCTTGTACCACTATTTTGCACAAAGCTTTTTCTCTTTTCCAACACCATTTGAAATTTTTATAAACACCTCTTTTGATGAAAACCAATGAAGACCAGAGGCAAAAATACACCTTGATGAAAAGATATGACAATATCTGAATGCATATCAAGGCGAAAACGAAAACCAAAAGCAGTAGCAGAAAAACTAGAATGCTCGATTTATAAGAGTGAAAACTAGAGCATTCTTTGCAAATAAAAACGAGTACATCTCCTCCAAAGGAAATTTGTTGGGGTCCAACCATTTATTGCAGCAAACAAACAAACTAAACAAACTAAGAAAACTAAAACAACTGACGCTCCAAGAAAAACACATAGTGCATGAAGCAATAAAAATATAGTGTTTTGAAAGGTGACCTGATTTTTGCCGATGAAGAAGGGGTGCCTCGGGGGCATCCCCAAGCTTTGACGCTTGTACTTCTTGGATATTTCTTGGGGTGATGCATGGGCATCCCCAAGCTTGAGCTTTTGTCCATTCTTCAACTCATCTCATCATTCTCCAATCCCTACACTTGAAAACTTCCTTCATACAAAACTAAACACAATTCTATTAGCAACATTAGTGTAAGCATAAAATATATTCATCCTCTTTTAGCTTCAGGTTTCAACCCAAAACCACCACATATAAAGTATATACTACTGTAGCAACTTCCACAAGAGTTCCATGATAAAAAAGAACTCAAAAGAAAGCGATAAAGTGGCAAAAACAAATATTGGCAGAAATCTGTCAAAACTGGACAGCTGATAATGGACGAATTTTTGAGGGATTTTCCGTTGCTCAAATCAAAAAGTGTTCAACTAAGAAAGGTTTGGATATAACCTGGGGCATAAGCACAAGAAATCGCAGGTCCAAAAGATAAACAGAGAATTTTCACGAATTTTTACGGTGCAGCACCGAAAACAGTTTCAGGACAGCAATAACCCCAAATCTTTACCTCACTCAAATTAGAGGCTTCTCTTGGCACAAAAACGAAATAAACAAGATAAGGAGCGGTCATTACAGTAGTAATGACTTCCAAGACTCAAATAAAAGAAAAAGTACTGAAAAGTAAACAATGGGTTATCTCCCAAGAGTGCTTTTCTTTAACGCCTTTGAGCTAGGCGCAGAGAATTGCGAATCAAGTAATATCAATAGATGAAGCATCAAGCTCATAATTTGCTCTAAGAATAGAGTCAAAAAGTAATTTCTTTCTTTTCCTAGGGAAGTGTTCATACCTTTCTTTAGTGGGAATTTATACTTGATAGTGCCTTCCCTCATATCAATAATAGCACCTACAGTTCGAAGAAAGGGTCTTCCCAAAATAATAGGACATGAAGCATGGCATTCAATGTCCATAACAAGAAAATCAACGGGAACAAGGTTATTGTTAACCACAATAAGAACATCATTAATTCTTCCCAAAGGTTTCTTCTTAGCAACATCAGCAATAGGAACATCAAAATAACACTTTTCAAGTGGTGGTAAATCAAGCATGTCATAAATCTTTCTAGGCATGATAGAAATACTAGAACCTAGATCACATAACGCATGGCAATCATAACCATTAACATGCATATCAATGATGGGTTCCCAACCATCTTCTAACTTCTTGGGAACAGAGGCTTTTTGCTTCAACTTTTCATCCCTAATCTTTATGAGAGCATTGGTAATATGCTTAGTAAAAGCGATATTTAAAGAACTAGAATTAGGAGTCAAAGCAAGCTTTTGCAAGAACAAAATAACTTCAGATATATTGCAGCCATCAACATCAAAATCATTAAAGGAAATATAGCTATCATCTCCCACACTCCGAAAAATTTCAGCACTCTTTTGAGAAAAAGTTTTGGCAGTTTTAGGCTTTTTAGCACAAGGAGTGGGAGTTTTCTCTACACCAATCAAAGTAAGAGGATTGCTATCAGTAGGAGCAACATCATTAGAGGTAGTAATAGTACATACCTTCATCTCTCTAGCCATCTCATCTTCTCTTTCCCACCTAGTATGCAATTACGCTAACAATCTAATATTTTTATCAATTCCAACTTGGGTAGCATTAGCGGCAGCAACAATATTGCTCACATTCACATCATTAGGAAACACTTTTAGTTTCAGAAGTTCAACATCATGAGCAAGGCTATCAACTTTAGAAGCAAGAATATCAATTTTGCCTAACTTTTCCTCAACAGACTTATTAAAAGCAGTTTGTTTACCGATGAAGTCCTTGAGCATTACCTCAAGCTCGGAGGGCGCGGCCCTAGTGTTGTTGTAGGAATTACCATAAGAGTTACCATAACCATTACCATTGGTAGAAGGATACGGCCTATAATTGTTACTAGCAAAATTGTTCCTATAAGCATTGTTATTAAAATTGTTATTTCTAATGAAATTCACATCAACTTGCTCTTCTTGAGCAACTAGAGAGGCCAAAGGAACATTATTAGGATCAACATGAGTCCTATCATTAGCAAGCATAGCCATAATGGTATCAATTTTATCACTCAAGGAAGAGGTTTCCTCAACAGAATTTACCTTCTTACCTTGTGGAGCTCTCTCGGTGTGCCATTCGGAATAATTTACCATCATGTTGTCGAGTAGCTTTGATGCGGCGCCCAAAGTAAGGGACATAAAAGTGCCTCCAGCAGCTGAATCAAGTAGGTTCCTTGAAGAAAAATTCAGTCCTGCATAAAAAGTTTGGATAATCATCCAAGTAGTCAGTCCATGAGTGGGGCAATTCTTTACCATAGATTTCATTCTTTCCCAAGCTTGAGCAACATGTTCATTATCAAACTGAGTAAACTTCATAATATTGCTATGCAACGATATAATCTTAGCAGGAGGATAGTATCTACCAATAAAAGCATCCTTACACTTAGCCCATGAATCAATACTATTCTTAGTCAAAGACAGCAACCAATCTTTAGCCTTTCCTCTCAAAGAAAAAGGAAACAACTTGAGTTTAATAATATCACTATCAACATCCTTATATTTCTGCATCTCACATAGCTCAACAAAATTGTTGAGATGAGCTGCAGCATCTTCAGTACTAGCACCAGAAAATTGCTCTTTCATAACAAGGTTCAATAAAGCAGGCTTGATCTCATAAAAAGTGGTAGCAGGAACAGGTGGTGCAATAGGAGTGCAGATAAAATCACTATTGTCCGTGCTAGCAAAGTCACACAACTTGGTGTTTTCAGGAGTACCCATTTCAGCAAAACGAAAGTAAACAAGTAAAAACAACTACCAAGGATTCTAATTTTTTTGGGTTTTTGATATAAAAAGCAATGCAGGTAAAATAAAATAAAGTAAAGCAAAACAAATAACAAAGCAAAGAATGTGTGTGCGAAGAACTCCCCTCGCAGAAGTCTTCTCTTCCTTCCCCGGCAACGGCGCCAGAAAAAAGTGCTGATGCCTATGATGAATGTGGCGTCAATCAGTCCTTGTGCGTGGTGAATGACCAGCCCGTTGGGAACCACAAGAGGAAGGTATGATGAGTGCAGCAGCAAGTTTTCCCTCAGTTAAGAAACCAAGGTTTAATATCGTTCAGGAGAAGGGAGACAGTGACGACTGAAGGTGTTTGTGGAACCTGCACACACACAGACAAATACTTTGCTCCCAACTTGCGATGAGGTTGTCAATCTCACCGGTTTGCTTGAAACAAAGGTTATGAGTGTATCGAGTGGAAAACAGTAGTAAAATGCTAGTAAAGTAAACAGTGCGGGAAAAGTAAACAGGTGATTGCAATATGATTAAAATAGGACCGGGGTCCACAGTTCACTAGTGGTGTCTCTCCATAGATAAATAACATGCTGGGTAAACAAATTACAGTTGGGCAATTGATAGAATAAAGATAACGTGATATGTCAAGAAGATCACTATGAGATTCACTCTGGGCATTACAACAAAATACATAGACCGCCATCCAACTGCATCTATGACTAATAATCCACCCCCGGGGATATCATCCGAACACCCTAGAAGTATTAAGTTGCGAACAACAGATAATTGCATTAAGCAAAGTGTGTAATGTAAACAAAGCATATGCCCTTGAGCATATGAATGTTGTTTTCTCCCTAGTAGTAACAGCACATCTACCACCTTAGAGGTTTCTGTCACTCCCCCAGGTGAAATAGAGACATGAACCCACTATCGAGCATAAATACCCCCTCTTGGAGTCACTAGCAACTACTCGGCCAAGATAGCTACTAACAACGGAGAGCATGCAAGATCATAAACAACATAGAGATAACAAAAGATATAATTCAGTACAGCAACTTAATCATAAACACCAATATTCATCGGATCCCAACAAACCAACATCATAGTATTACATAACGGTGATCTCAATCATGTAGGGCAGCTCATGAGATCTAAACATGAAGCACATAGTGGAGAAGACAACCATCTAGCTACTGCTATGGACCCATAGTCCAAGGTACACTACTCACTCATCGCTCCGGAGGCAAGCATGGCGATGAAGAAGACCTCCGGTGGTGATTCCCCTCTCCGGCAGGGTGCCGGGAAGAGCTTCTGGACCCTCCCGATCTTCGGGTCGACGGCGGCGGCGGATCGCGATGTATTCTGGAAAACTGATCGGGCTTTAGGTTTTCTCGTCAGGGGGTATATGTAGGCGAAAGGAGGCTGTCAGAGGGGGTCCCACGCCCCCTCACACGGGGCTGGCGCGGCCAGGGGGGTGGCCGCGCCGCCCCTGTGTCTGGGGCCCACGTGGCCCCTCTCCGTCAGGTCTTCGGATGTTTGGGAGCTCCCCGGTGAAATATGACTTCAGGAACTTGTTTCGTCCAATTCCGAGAATATTTCCTGTGTATCACTTCTGAAACACAAAAACAGCAGAAAACAGGAAACTGGCACTGTGGCACTTCGTTAATAGGTTAGTTCCGGAAAATGTATAAAAATGCCACTAAGTGTAACGAAACAATAGGCAAATGGTGTAAAACAAAGCATGGAGCATCAAAAATTATAGATACGTTTGAGACGTATCAGACAGCATGGTTGGGCTAGTATCCAACTTACAACTAGCAAGCATAACAACTCAACATAAAAGACCACAATGTCAAATTTTTAAGAACAAGAAAAAGTAAAGTGTGCCTTCCAGTTCGTCAGAGCTTTACTAACCAATTTTTGCATAACACTGGTAAGAGTTTAATTTGAAGAGTAGATAAAAGCAAGTCAAATTTACTTGGAATAGCAAATTGCTAATAGGTATGTATGGTGGACACTTTGGAAAAACTTGGTTTTTAGGAGTTGGATGCACGAGTAGAGCTCATACTCAGTACAAGGCGAGGGCTAGCAAAAGACTGGGAGCGACCAACTAAGAGAGCAATAATGGCCACAATCATGCAAAGCGACAAACGACATTAAAAGAAGCATAAGATGGCATCAAAAGTCAAAAACTAAATGACCATAGAGGCTATTGGCGACTTTGTAAGAGTCTAATATGTGTGAGCATGCGCCAAGTCAACCCAAATAAAGCATCAAGGAGAAAACCAAAATAATGCTTCCAAACAATTAAAAACAACGCATGATTTTTTCAAAGGCTCATTAAGCAATCTCAGTTATTTGAGACAAGTCATGCTACAGCAAAACCACTAAGCATACTATCAAAAAGACATCAAGCATGACATGAAAAAGCCTAAGCCGCAGTCTACACAAGCTCCTTCTTGTACCACTTTTTTGCATAAAGCTTTTTCTCTTTTCCAACACCATTTGAAAAAAAAATTAAGACACCTCTTTTGATGAAAACCAATAAGGATCAGAGGCAAAAATACACCTTGATGAAAAGATATGACAAGGTCTGAACGCATATCAAGGCGAAAATGAAAACCAAAAGCAGTAGCAGAAAAAGAAGAACACTCGGTTTTTGATAAGAATAAAAACTAGAGCATTCTTGGCAAATGAAAAGCAAGGCAACTTCTCCAAAAGAAATTTGTTGGGGTCCAACCATTTATCGCAGCAAACAAAACTCAACTAACTAAGAAAACTAAAACAACTGATGCTCCAAGAAAAACATATAGTGCATGAAGCAATAAAAATATAGTGTTTTGAAAGGTGACCTGATTTTTGCCGATGAAGAAGGGGTGCCTCGGGGGCATCCCGAAGCTTTGACGCTTGTACTTCTTGGATATTTCTTGGGGTGATGCATGGACACCCCCAAGCTTGAGCTTTTGTCCATTCTTCAACTCATCTCATCATTCTCCAATCCCTACACTTGAAAACTTCCTTCATACAAAACTAAACACAAATCTATTAGCAACATTAGTGTAAGCATAACATATAATCAACCTCTTTTTGCTTCAGGTCTCAACCCAAAACCACCACATATAAATTATATACTACTGTAGCAACTTCCCCAAAAGTTCCGTGATCAAAAGAACTCAAAAAGAAAATGATAAAGCGGCAAAAATGAATAGTGGCAGAAATCTATCAAAACAGAACAGCTGACAAAGGCCGAATTTTTGAGGGGTTTTCTGTTGCTCAAATCAAAAAGTGTTCAACTAACGAAAGTTTGGATATAACCTGGGGCATTTGCACAAGAAATCTCAGGTCCAAAATATATACAGATAATTTTCACGAATTTTTACGGTGCAGCACCAAAAACAGTTTCAGGACAGCAACATCCCCAAATCTTTACCTCACTCGAATTAGAGGCTTTTCTTGGCACAACAATGAAATAAAAAGGATCAGGAGAGGTCATTACAGTAGTAATGACTTCCAAGACTCAAATAAAAGAAAAAGTACTGAATGTAAAAATATTGGGTTATCTCCCAAGAGTGCTTTTTTTAACGCCTTTGAGCTAGACGCAAAAAATTGCGAATCAAGTAACATCAAGAGATGAAGCATCAAGCTCATAATTTGCTCTAAGAATAGAGTCAAAAAGTAATTTCTTTCTTTTCCTAGGGAAGTGTTCCATACCTTTCTTGAGTGGGAATTGATATTTGATGGTGCCTTCTCTCATATCAATAATGGCACCTACAGTTTGAAGAAAGGGTCTTCCCAAAATAATAGGACATGAAGCATGGCATTCAATATCCATAATGAGAACATCAACGGGAACAAGGTTATTGTTAACCACAATAAGAACATCATTAATCATTCCCAAAGGTTTCTTCTTAGCAACATCAGCAATAGGAACATCATAATAACATTTTTCAAGAGGTGGTAAATCAAGCATGTCATAAATTTTTCTAGGCATGATAGAAATACTAGCACCTAGATCACATAAAGCATGGCAATCAAAATCATTAACATGCATATTAATGATGGGTTCCCAACCATCTTCTAACTTCTTGGGAACATAAGCTTTTTGCTGTAACTTTTCATCCCTAATTTTCATGAGAGCATTGGTAATATGCTTACTAAAAGCAATATTTAAAGAACTAGCATTGGGAGTCAAAGCAAGCTTTTGCAAGAACAAAATAACTTCAGATATGTTGCAGCCATCAACATCAAAATCATTAAAAGAAGTAGAGCTATCATCTCCTACACTCCGAAAAATTTCAGCACTCTTTTGAGAAAAAGTTTTGGCAGTTTTAGGCTTTTTAACACAAGGAGTGGGAGTTTTCTCTACACCAATCAAAGTAAGAGGATTGCTAGCATTAGGAACAACATCATTAGAGGTAGTAATAGTACAAACTTTCATATTCCTAGCAATCTCATCCTCTCTTTCCCATCTAGCATGCAATTCAGCTAAGAATCTAATATTTTCATCAATTCCAACTTGGATAGCATTAGCAGTAGCAAAAACATTGTTCTCTTTCACATCATTAGGCAACACTTTTAATTTTAGAAGTTCAACATCATGAGCAAGGCTATCAACTTTAGAAGCAAGAATATCAATTTTGCCTAACTTTTCCTCAACAGACTTGTTAAAAGCAGTTTGTTTTACCATGAAGTCTTTGAGCATGACTTCAAGTTCAGAGGGCGCGGCCCTAGTGTTGTTGGAGGAATTACCATAAGGATTACCATAACCATTGCCATTAGTAGAAGGATACGGCCTATAATTGTTACTAGCAAAATTGTTCCTATAAGCATTGTTGTTAAAATTATTGTTTCTAATGAAGTTCACATCAACATGCTCTTCTTGAGCAACCAAAGAGGCTAAAGGAACATTATTAGGATCAACATGAGTTCTATCATTAGCAAGCATAGCCATAATGGTATCAATCTTATCACTCAAGGAAGAGGTTTCCTCAATAGAATTTACCTTCTTACCTTGTAGAGCTCTCTCGGTGTGCCATTCGGAATAATTTACCATCATGTTGTCAAGTAGCTTTGTTGCGGCGCCCAAGGTAAGGGACATAAAAGTGCATCCAGCAGCTGAATCAAGTAGGTTCCTCGAAGAAAAATTTAGTCCTGCATAAAAAGGTTGGACAATCATCCAAGTAGTCAGTCCATGAGTGGGACAATTCTTTATCATAGATTTCATTCTTTCCCAAGCTTGAGCAACATGTTCATTATCAAATTGACTAAACTTAATAATATTGCTACGCAAAGATATAATCTTAGCAGGAGGATAGTATCTACTAATAAAAGCATCCTTACACTTAGCCCATGAATCAATACTATTCTTAGTCAAAGACAGCAACCAATCTTTAGCTTTTCCTCTCAAAGAAAAAGGAAACAACTTGAGCTTAATAATATCACCATCAACATTCTCATACTTTTGCATCTCACATAGCTCAACAAAATTGTTGAGATGAGCTGCAGCATCTTCAGTACTAGCACCAGAAAATTGCTCTTTCATAACAAGGTTCAATAAAGCAGGCTTAATCTCATAAAAGTTTACAGCAGGAGTAGGTGGCGCAATAGGAGTGCTGATAAAATCACTATTGTTCGTGCTAGTAAAGTCACACAACTTGGTGTTTTTGGGATTAGCCATTTCAGCAAAACTAAAAGTAGACAAGTAAAAACAACTACCAAGGATTCTAATTTTTTTGGGTTTTTTGATATAAAATGATGCAAGTAAAAATAAAG
Source organism: Dactylis glomerata (assembly GCA_007115705.1). Classification (NCBI taxonomy): domain Eukaryota; kingdom Viridiplantae; phylum Streptophyta; class Magnoliopsida; order Poales; family Poaceae; genus Dactylis; species Dactylis glomerata. Next base: position 1,419,984 of record QXEO01000096.1, read on the forward strand.
TAAAGAAAAACAATAAAGCAAAGTAAAGGATGTGCGTGTGAAAAACTCCCCTTGCAGAGGTCTTCCACTTCTTCCCCGGCAACGGCGCCAGAAAACTTGTTGATGGCGCGGTGATAATGATGCCAGAAAACTTGTTGGCTTGTAGTAAATGACCGACCAGTTGGAAAAACCCAAGAGAAGGTTTTGATGAATATAGCAGCAAGTTTTCCCTCAGTTAGAAACCAAGATATGTCGATCAGGAGAAGAGCAGACAATACAACTGAAGGTGATGCGGACTGGCTTAGCGACAGCTTCGAACAATTTATACATGGCGCGTCATCCAAGCTTTGCTTTGTGAGTAGCAACGTGGAACCTGCACACAACACAACCAAATACTTTGTTCCCAACTTGCGATGAGGTTGTCAATCTCACCGGTTTGCTTGAAACAAAGGGTATGAGCATATCGAGTGGAAAGTGATAATAGTATGCGAGTAAAGTAAACAGTGCGAGTAAAGTAAATAGGTGATAACAATATGATGGAAATAGGACCGGGGTCCACAGTTCACTAGTGGTGTCTCTCCATAAGATAAATAACACATGCTGGGTAAACAAATTACAGTTGGGCAATTGATAGAATAAAGATAAACGTGATATGTCAAGAAGATCACTATGCGATTTACTCTGGGCATTACAACAAAATACATAGACCGCCATCCAACTGCATCTATGACTAATAATCCACTCCCGGGGATATCATCCGAACACCCCATGAGTATTAAGTTGCGAACAATAAATAATTGCATTAAGCAAAGTGTGTAATGTAAACAAAGCATATGCCCTCGAGCATATGAATGTTGTTTTCTCCCTAGTAGCAACAGCACATTTACAACCTTAGAGGTTTCTGTCACTCCCCCAGATTAAATAGAGGCATGAACCCACTATCGAGCATAAATACCCCCTCTTAGAGTTACTAGCAACTACTCGGCCAAGATAGCTACTAACAACGGAGAGCATGCAAGATCATAAACAACATAGAGATAACATAAGATATATTTCAGTATAGCAACTGAATCATAACACCAATATTCATCGGATCCCAACAAACCAAACATGTAGAATTACATAACGGTGATCTCAATCATGTAGGGCAGCTCATGAGATCTAAACATGAAGCACATGGTAGAGGAGACAACCATCTAGCTACTGCTATGGACCCATAGTCCAAGGTAGACTACTCACTCATCGCTCCGGAGGCAAGCATGGAGATGAAGAAGACCTCCGGTGGCGATTCCCCTCTCCGGCAGGGTGCCGGGAAGAGCTTTTGGACCCTCCCGATCTTCAGGTCGACGGCGGCGGTGGATCGCGATGTGTTCTAGAAAATTGATTGGGCCCTTAGGTTTTTTCCGTCGGGGGGTCTTTATAGGTGAAGGGGCATCGTCAGAGGTGGACTGAGGCACCCTCACACATAGGGGGCGCGGCCAGGGCCTGGGCCGCGCCGCCCTGGTGTGTGGGGCCCTCGTGGCCCCCCTCCAACTCCTCTTTGGATCTCTGGAAGCTTCCGGGAAAAATAAGACTTCAGGAACTTGTTTCGTCCAATTCCGAGAATATTTCCTGTGTAGCTTTTCTGAAACACAAAAACAGCAGAAAACGGGGAACTGGCACTGTGGCGACTTGTTAATAGGTTAGTTCCGGAAAATGCATAAAAGTGCCACGAAGTGTAACGAAACATTAGGCAAATGGTGTAAAAACAAGCATGGAGCATCAAAAATTATAGATACGTTGGAGACGTATCACCCCTTCGCGTACTTCATCGTCCCCGAAAACCTAAGTCAGGGGAGGCTCAGAGATAGACACCGTCGCCTCTGCGGGGCGAAAAACACCAGAGAGAGAAAAGCTCTCCGGCAGGCAGAAATCTGCCGGGGAAATTCTTTCCCGGAGAGGGGAGATCATCGCCATCATCATCGCCATCGCACCAGACTTCATCGGGATCATCATCATCTCCATCACCAGCACCTTCATCTCCACCATCACCACGCCATCCCGCTGTAACATCTTGAGTTGGATCTTGTCAAATTCTTAGTGGAAACTTTCCCGATGTTGATTACTCTTGTGGTTGATGCTATTGAGTGGAACCGTTAAACTAAGGTTTATGTTCAGATTGTTATTTACCATTATTTCACCTCTAATCATGATCCATATGATGTCTTGTGAGTAGTTCATTTAGTTCTTGAGGACATGGGAGAAGTCAAGTCGTTAGTAGTGGAATTATGTTGAGTAATATTTAATGGTTTGATATTTATTTGTTGTGGTGCTATTTCACTAGTGGTGTCATGTGAATGTCGACTACATGATACTTCACCATTTATGGGCCTAGTGAGATGCATTATGTATTTGGCTACCAATTGTGGGGTTGCTGGAGTGACAGAAACCTAAACCTCCATTGGGAAACCATTGCACCAGGGAGCGTAGGATCTTAGAGTTTAAGGCTGTGGTTAGATTTATCTTAATTACTTTCTTATATTTGCGGATGCTTGCAAGGGGTATAATCACAAGTGTGTATTTATCCTAGTAAGGGTAGTGCACTAGCACAGGTTCACCCCCATAACACTTATCAAACCAGTAAAGATTATTTAGCGGTATGAAGCGAAAGCACTTGACAGAAACTCCCGTGTGTCCTCGAGAACGTTTGGTCATCATAAGTTACATAACCGGCTTGTCCTTTGCTAAAGAAAGGATTGGGCCACTTGCTGCAATTATTACTACTGTCTTTTATTTACTCGCACTTTATTTATTTGCATTACCAAATACACCTGAAAACCCATTTGCTAGTATTTACAGTGAAACCTTGATCAAAACCACTTGTCAACACCTTCTGCTCCTCGTTGGATTCGACACTCTTATTTATCGAAGATACTACGATACACCCCCTATACTTGTGGGTCATCAAGACTATTTTCTAGCGCCGTTGCCGGGGAGTGAAGCGCTATTGAAGAGTGGAATTGGTAAAGGTAACCATCGCTGTGACTATTGTTTTTATTTTTGTCTTTTACTTTTATTTTATTTTGCTATGGAGAATTCTCCATTTGGTTTCCTATTTGGGAACACTTCTACCACTGCTGCACATATGGATGAACCACCACCACCACCACCTGCTCAAGTAGATCCTTTTAAAATACCTATGAAAATTGTTGAGTGTGTTATGGATAACTGCTATTCAGGAGATGGAACTGTCCATCCGGGTGATCACTTACTTTTTATACATGAATTATGCGAGTTGTTTAAGTGTGCAGGTATTTCACCGAGCCAGGTCAAGAGGAAGCTATTCTCTTTATCATTGAAAGGCAGAGCTGAGGAGTGGTATCGGCTGCTTAAAGATGGTCCATCTATTGCATGGAAGGAAATTGTGCCTCTCTTTTATTCCAAGTTTTATCCTCCAAGTGAAATTCATAAAGATCGTAATTGGATATATAACTTTTGGCCTCATGATGGAGAGAGTATTGCCCAAGCGTGGGGGAGATTGAAGTTACTAATGCTCAAATGCCCCATTCATGAGCTCCCCAATAATATTGTTATTGATAATTTTTATGCGAGGCTTACTCTTCCTGATAAGGATTATTTGGATGCTTCTTGTTTTGGATCATTTACTCATATGAAGGAAGATGCTAAGTGGAATCTCCTTGACCGTATCCAAGAAAATGCTGAAGGATGGGAAAATGACAAAGGTAGGAAGTCAGGTATAAATTATGATTATGAATGCATTAAAACTTTTATGGGAACCGATGACTTTCATAGTGTTAGCATTGCTTATGGTCTTGATTCTCAAATACTTGCTAATTGTCTTAAGGCTTTTGCCTCTTATCTTGATGTTCCGAAGAAAGATTGGAACAAATATCATGCACCTTATAAAGATTCTATTAGTCATATTCTTGCTGTAGCTACTGAAGTTTGTACTGTTGATAGCATTGTGCCTGAACCATATTTTGAGAAGATACCTTTCCCTGCTAAGGTAAAAAAGTATTCTACTTTGGTAAGTGTGTCTAATAAAAGTACTAAGAAAGCTGTAGAGCCTGATGAGCAAATTACTATTAAGTCTCCTGTAGCTATATTGAAGGACCTTGTTACTAAAGATGTAGGGGATGAATATATTCTCTTTTGTGAAGATGCTTCTAACATTCTCTCACATCCTTAAAGGCATAGGAAAACAAGTGTTCCTGTTATTTCTGTCGGGATTGGAGATCATTGCTATTATGGTTTATGTGATATTGGTGCTTGTGCAAGTGCTATTCCTTTAGAGCTTTACAAAGAAATTATGCATGAGATTGGCGCTTGTGAACTTGAAGATATTGATGTGGTTGTTTAGCTTGCTAACAGAGAGACTGTTTGGCTCTTGGTATTGTTCGAGATGTGGAAGTTTTATGCGGTAAGACTAAATACCCCACTGATTTTCTAGTACTTGGTAAGGAGGCTAGTAAAACTTGTCCTATTATTTTTGGTAGACCCTTTTTGAATACTTGTGGCACCGTGATAGACTGTAAGAAGGAGAAAATTTTCACTAAGTTTAATGGAGAGTCTTATGAGTTTAATTTTTCCAAGTTTGCTAAGACTTCTTATGAAAATAACATGCCTAATGAAAATTTTTGAGTTGAATAGTTTGCTTCTATTGCTCTTGCTCCTAATAATGCTTTACAGCAATTCAAGGAAGATCCTATTTTTGAATTAAACCTTTACCTGATGATCTTAAATATGCTTATATAGATGATAAGAAAATATATCCTGTTATTATCAGTTCTAAACTTTCAGGAAAGGAAGAAGAAAGATTATTGGAGATATTGAGGAAACACCGAGGAGCTATGGGATATACTCTTGATGATTTAAAAGGGATTTGTCCCACTTTATGTCAGCATGCTATTAACATGGAGAAAGACGTGAAGGCGGTTGTAGAGCATCAACGCCGCTTAATTCCCAAGATGAAGGATGTGGTAAGAAATGAGGTATTAAAGCTCCTTGATGCTGGTATTATTTATCCTATTGCTGATAGTCAATGGGTTAGTCCTGTTCATTGTGTTCCTAAGAAAGGAGGTATGACTGTTGTGCCTAATGAGAATAATGAGATTATTCCTCAAAGGGTAGTAGTTGGTTATAGGATGTGCATTGACTATAGAAAAGTTAACAAGGTTACTAAGAAAGATCATTATCCTTTACCGTTTATAGATCAGATGTTAGAAAGGTTGTCTAAGAAGTCGCACTTTTGTTTTCTTGATGGTTATTCCGGTTTCTCTCAAATTGCTGTTAGAAAGGAAGATCAAGAGAAAACCACTTTTACTTGTCCTTATGGAACTTATGCTTATAGACGCATGCCTTTTGGTTTATGCAATGCTCCTGCTACTTTTCAAAGATGCATGTCTGCTATTTTTCATGGCTTTTGTGAAGAAATTGTGGAGGTTTTCATGGACGACTTCTCCGTCTATGGAACTTCTTTTGATAATTGTTTGCATAATCTTGATAAAGTTTTGCAGAGGTGTGAAGAAACTAATCTTGTTCTTAATTGGGAGAAATGCCACTTTATGGTAAATGAAGGAATTGTCCTTGGACATAAAATTTCTGAAAGAGGTATTGAAGTTGACAGAGCAAAAGTTGAGGCAATTGAGAAAATGCCCTGTCCCAGAGATGTTAAAGGTATTCGTAGTATTCTTGGTCATGCTGGTTTCTATAGGAGGTTTATTAAAGATTTTTCTAAGATTTCAAAGCCTCTTACTAATCTTCTTCAAAAAGATGTACCATTTGTCTTTGATGATGATTGTAAAAAAGATTTTGAAACTCTTAAGAAGGCTTTAACTACTGCTCCTATTGTTCAACCACCTGATTGGAATTTACCCTTTGAAATTATGTGTGATGCTAGTGATTTTGCTGTAGGTGCTGTTCTTGGACAGCATGTAGATAATAAGTTGAATGTTATTCATTATGCTAGTAAGACTCTTGATGCTGCTCAGAAGAATTATGCTACCACTGAGAAAGAGTTTCTTGCTGTTGTTTTTGCATGTGATAAGTTTAGATCTTACATTGTTGATTCTAAAGTTACTATTCATACTGATCACGCTGCTATTAGATATCTTATGACTAAGAAGGATGCTAAGCCTAGGCTTATTAAATGGGTGTTACTTTTACAAGAATTTGATTTGCATATCGTAGATAGGAAAGGTGCTGAAAATCCAGTGGCTGACAATTTGTCTAGATTGGAAAATATTTCTTTTGATCCTATTCCTGTTAATGATAGTTTTCCAAATGAACAGTTGGCTGCAATAAATATAACTTCGCGAGACCTTCCTTGGTATGCTGATTATGCTAATTTTATTGTTTCCAAGTATTTGCCTCCAACCTTTACAGCTCAGCAAAGAAGGAAATACTTTTATGATTTGAGGCATTATTTTTGGGATGACCCACACTTATATAAAGAAGGAGTTGATGGTATTATGCGAAGGTGCGTACCAGAATATGAGCAACAAGAAATATTGAGAAAATGCCATGGCAGCGCTTATGGAGGACATCATGCTGGAGATAGAATCGCATAAAAGGTTCTACAATCAGGTTTTTATTGGCCAACCCTCTTTAAAGATGCTAGAAGGTATGTTTTATCTTGCGATGAATGTCAAAGAGTTGGTAATATTTCTAGACTGCAATGAAATGCCTATGAGCTACACTCTTATTATTGAACCGTTTGATTGTTGGGGATTTGACTTTATGGGTCCTTTTCCTCCTTCAAAAGGCTATACTCACATACTTGTTGCTATTGATTATGTTACTAAATGGGTAGAAGCTATACCTACAAAGAGTGCCGATGGTGAGACCTCGTTAAAAATGCTTAAGGATGTTATTTTTCCTAGGTTTGGTGTGCCTAGATATCTTATGACTGACGGAGGTTCTCATTTTATTCACGGTGGTTTTAGAAAAACTCTTGCTAGATATGATGTTAATCACAGAATTGCTTCTGCTTATCATCCACAAACTAGTGGGCAGGTGGAGCTTTCAAATAGAGAGATCAAGTCTATCTTGCAGAAGACTGTCAATAGATCTAGGAAAAACTGGGCTAGTAAGTTAAACGATGCTTTATGGGCTTATAGAACTGCTTATAAGAACCCCATGGGTATGTCTCCTTACAAAATGGTTTACAGAAAAGCGTGTCACTTGCCCTTAGAATTAGAACACAAAGCTTTTTGGGCAGTGAAAGAGCTTAATAGGGATTTTAAACTAGCTGGTAAGAAAAGGTTACTTGATTTGAGTTCTCTAGATGAGTGGAGAAATGAAGCCTATGAGAATGCCAGGCTTTTCAAAGAAAAAGTCAAGCAATGGCATGATAAGAGAATTCTTAAAAGAGAGTTTCATGTTGGTGAGAAAGTTCTTTTGTATAGGTCTCGTCTCAGATTTTTTGCAGGAAAATTACTATCTAAATGGGAAGGACCCTATGTTATTGTGGAAGTGTACCGCTCAGGTGCGATAAAGATTGCTTCGTTGAAAGATGACACTACACAAGTGGTGAATGTGCAATTATATTGCTGGAGATTCTTATAATGAAGATGTTGATGTTATTGAAATAGTTTCTCTGGAAGAATTCATCCAGGACAATTTGCAGAAACCTGCAAAGTTCATTTTCGAATAGGTAACAGTTCTAGTCAGAAAAGGTTCGCAAAAAACTTTTCCTTCAATATTTTTGATTTTTTTACTAAATATGAAAAATCATGAGACGAAAATGGGCAGAAATAGGAGTCCGGGTGCTCCTCATACGCAGGGGGCGTGGGCCCACCCCTGGCTGCGCCGTCCTGGTGTGAGAACACCTCGAAACTCGTTTCTGTCCCAATTTCCTCCTGTGATTTCACTTCGATGTATAATTTTTGCCTATATAACCCCCCGGAGTCCCCGAGGTCTGTATATCATTTTCTCGTCGTGTTTTGTTTCGAGCTGTTTCTGTCAGGGGATTGTTCTCAACTTTGAAGTTGCAATGTCTTCGTCCGGTCCATCCGAGGAGAGCCCTCTTGCGGATAACATTAATCTGTATATGAGGGAGCTGAAGATGCATCCGAAGGAGTTGTCGCTCAAAGATGGGGAGTTGCAGATCAAAGATGTCCAAGTCTCCAAGGGGGAAGGAAGTCTCGAAGCCAGGATGGAAGCACTGGAACAAGAAGTTTTTAAATACAAGAAGATGGCGGAACGCGAGGTGGACATCATCCATAGGATTAATCAAGAGCTTGTTACCAAGTACAAGAAGGAGACTACAGAACTCTGGAAGGACATCTTTTCGCTCCATGAGACCACTAACCAATTACAAGCACAACTCTATGACTTGCAGAACCAAAACTGTGAGTATGAAGCTAGATTTCAACAAATGAGTGCTGCTGCAAGTTTTAGGATATTGGAAACCAAGACATCCTTCCTTGACGGGGGACCTCTGCCTTGGAAGTACGATGATGATAAAGACTCACCACCACCACCAAAGGAGTAATTCGTCATCGGTATAGGCATCCCCTTGGCTTGTTCCAAGCTTGGGGGAGTGCCACGGTATCACATCATCACCTTTTTACTCATTTACTTTTCAAGTAGAGTCATATCATGAATAGAGAAATTATCCTATAGAATAGTTTGCAGTTTGGAAGTATCCTCCTTAGTTGGTTTTCTATGTATCCCTTGGTGTGAGTTGCGGTAATGAAATATTAATGAGAAGTTTTATCGTTTACTTTCCGCACACTTTATTTTAGTTTGCAATGTTTCTTATATGATTAGTCTTGTTGATTAGTATTGGTATCACTTTGGAAGCATGAGTAAATTTAGTTGGTTTTGGCAAACTTAGCTTGGTCAATAGCAACATTACCTTGAGGTTTGAGTAGAAAAAGAAAGAAAGAAGTGCTTGTAGATACATCACTTCAGTTTCCCTTATGATTGGCTTATAAGCATTATTATTCTCAAAGTTAAAATCGTTGTACCTTCAAGGAAGTTTGCATGATTGCTCTTATTATATGTATGTTTGTTTGTTTCATGCAACTCTTATGCTTGCTACCCATCCTTGCTAGCCAAAGACCTGTACTGAGAGGGAATACTTCTCGTGCATCCAACTCCCAAAAGCCAAGTCATTTCCAAAGATTCCACTATAAATTCCTATGCATGGTATTTCAAGCCATTCCAAGTAAATTTTCATGTGCTACCTTTCAAAAACCTTCAAAAACTTCTCATTTTGTGCCACTGTTTTTAGCTCATGAGGACATAGTGGATGGGTTTGTTATCTTCCATACTAAATTGAGTACCCCTCGACTAGGCAGCTTCATCTGCTCGTCACTAATTTTGCAAGGGAGCTGGTCAGACCATTATAATCTCAAAAAGAAAAGAAAGAAAAGAGCACTCCTCCATGGTATGTGAAAGTTGGTCGGCACCCGATGTAATCGGTTAGCCATGGTTTGAGAAAGGAAAAAAGGTAGGGAGGAGTGCCAAGCTATAAAAGAGCACCAATGTGCCAATTAATCAAACATCTCAGAACCGCTCTCACTTGTTTAGTATGGAAGATATCAAGAACTCTGTTGCTAGTCGTTGACAAAAGCAACCACCTCTCAAAACAATTTTTACCTCTGTTTTACAAATGAAAAGCTCTAGCACATGTGTAATCCCTGCTTCCCTCTGCGAAGGGCCTGTCTTTTACTTTCATGTTGAGTCAACCTATTCCCTTATGTTTCACTCATCCATATGTTGATCCGTTTAATCATGTTTACTAACTTCTTTTGTTAGTACAATGCTTTTGTCTGAAGGAATATATCTTTGAAAGCTTTCTATGAATGCAAAAAGTTTGTTTTGTTGAGCATATGGTTTTTGCTATATTAGCTCTGTTTTAAAAAGGCTCCATTCAAAGGCTAGTATAGTTTGCTCATTGTTCTCTGACCAAGAACTAAGGTTTGCCACCACCAATTATAGTTTACTTTGTGCATCTTTATATGTGATTCCCTTTACTTATTGCAAGTCTATATTATATAAAGGGAAGTTGCTGTCTAATGTAACTTGTGCCTTGGTGAATGTGATGCTTCTTGTCCGTATTTTGATTATCGACACTTCACTCCATAAACCTGTGGTCATGTTTACCGAGTTTAGTTTTGGCTTGGGGACAAGCGAGGTCTAAGCTTGGGGGGTTGATATGTCCATTTTGCATCACTATTTTGTATCATAATTTACTGTTATTCATTGGTATATTTCATATTTAGAGATGATACTTATGTTGTTTCCTCTGTTTTTTACATGTTTGATGATCGTTGGAGGATTTGCTGCCGGAGTCAGGATTCTGCTGGAAAAGGACCGTCAAGACACCATATTTCGAAAGATTAGGAAAATTCCAGAAAAATACCAGAAAATTATATTTTGCCGAAAGACTCCGGAAGCCAGAAGGAGGAGGCGAGAGGAGCCAGGGGGTAGGCTCACACATAGGGGGCGCGGCCTGGACCCTGGCCTGCGCTGGCCTAGTGTGAGGCCACCCTAGCCCACTTCAGGTCTCGCCCCTTCACGTACTTCATCGTCCCCGAAAACCTAAGTCAGGTGGGCTCAGAGATAGACACCGCCGCCTCTATGGGGCGAAAAACACCAGAAAGAGAAAAGCTCTCCGGCAGGCAGAAATCTGCCGGGGAAATTCCTTCCCGGAGAGGGGAGATCATCGTCATCACCAACACACCGGACTTCATCGGGATCATCATCATCATCATCATCATCTCCATCACCAGCACCTTCATCTCCACCATCACCACGCCATCCCGCTGTAACATCTTGAGTTGGATCTTGTCAAATTCTTAGGGGAAACTTTCCCGGTGTTGATTACTCTTGTGGTTGATGCTATTGTGTGGAACCGTTGAATTAAGGTTTATGTTCAGATTGTTATTTACCATTATTTCACCTCTGATCATGATCCATATGATGTCTTGTGAGTAGTTCGTTTAGTTCTTGAGGACATGGGAGAAGTCAAGTCGTTAGTAGTGGAATTATGTTGAGTAATATTTAATGGTTTGATATTTATTTGTTGTGGTGCTATTTCACTAGTGGTGTCATGTGAACGTCGACTACATGATACTTCACCATTTATGGGCCTAGTGAGATGCATTGTGTATTTAGCTACCAATTGTGGGGTTGCTGGAGTGACAGAAACCTAAACCTCCGTTGGGAAACCATTGCACCAGGGAGCGTAGGATCTTAGAGTTTAAGGCTGTGGTTAGATTTATCTTAATTACTTTCTTATATTTGCGGATGCTTGCAAGGGGTATAATCACAAGTGTGTATTTATCCTAGTAAGGGTAGTGCGCTAGCACAGGTTCACCCCCATAACACTTATCAAACCAGTAAAGATTATTTAGTGGTATGAAGCGAAAGCACTTGACAAAAACTCCCGTGTGTCCTCGGGAACGTTTGGTCATCATAAGTTACACAACCGGCTTATCCTTTGCTAAAGAAAGGATTGGGCCACTTGTTGCAATTATTACTACTATCTTTTATTTACTCGCACTTTATTTATTTGCATTACCAAATACACCTGAAAACCCGTTTGCTAGTATTTACAGTGAAACCTTGATCAAAACCACTTGTCAACACCGTTATTCATGACTAATGCCATCCAGTCACCGTGACTTCCTACCCAATGCCCTCTTCCATCGGAGTCATTGCAATGCACATGTGCTTTAAGCATCTTCTTGTTTAATGGCATAAAGAGGGCGCCAATGCCCTGCAATTGAATTTGTTTCGAAACTTTGTAAAAATTAAGGTGTTCCACCGAAGGAAAAGTTTGCTTGAATAGATGGAAAACTATATAGGTAAACCGTTACAAAAAGAGTGGTCATGGGCAGAGTAACAGTTATACATCATTATTCCAATTTTTGGTATTTAAAAAGTCATTGCATGGTATTCGACAGAATGCTCACTGGATTGCAAGAACATTTTTTGGTAAAAAATGCCAAAAAATGCTGTGCCTACTAGATGTTCGACAGAAGGATAACTATGCTTGAATATATCATAAACACATACAAGATGGAAAACTAAGTCCATAAACCGTAACCCAAAAGGCGTCATGGGCGGAGTAACTTCATTTTTTGGAATTATTGTATCTTAAAAGTCGATGCATGCAAGGTGTTCGACAGAGAGATTGGTGGATTGCAAGAACATAAACAGACAGGAGATCAATATATATATATATAACAGAATACTGAATCTAGTTACTCTTACTTGTGCATCGCTATCATATGGCCACGAGGATTCGTCGGTGTGGAGCAGGCCCGGCGCATCAAGCGGTAGATTCGGGGTCCCTCGAATGGCACGACGCATGCCAACCATGCCGACAGTAAGGCGAGCAGCGCTTAAGATGTCGACCCGCCCGACTATGTTCTCAACCGATGGGTAGTGGAGATTACCCCACCCCATGGATTCGTGGTAACGATCAACAATGGGCTCTTTTGGAAGCGGACGCTGACGCTTCCCCCCCGGGGGCTCGTCCCACCCAGACCCAGACATGACCTATGCCGGCAAATGCGGGCGGCGGCGACATGATGGAAACGAGAAGCGGCGATGTGATGGAATGGAAACGAGAGGGCGCTGCGGTCTTGTGGAGAAGATGGGGAATAAGGCGATGAACTGCCTAGCGCAGGGTAATAAGTGGAAGTTGGCGTTGGGAAGGGGAGGGGGGCGGCGGTGGTTCACTGTACAAGGAGTGGAAATAATGTTTTATCTCCGCCGTGGGCCCTCATTGCAGCAGGCTTCTTGCCCGCTAGTGCAATCCCGTACAAGGCACGCACGCAGTTCAAAATAAGTTTGACTTCCATCTTTCTCCAACAAATTATGCCATGAAATTTGTATTTTAAAGTTTCAAAAAATTTCGAAACAAAATTCTTGTGATGGGCATTGTTGAATGCTATAAACCGGTACAAATCTCAATATGAAATACTTTATATTCTATTCTACACAAAAAAGACAAAGTATGACATATTATATAGTGAATAGTACACGATTGAATACTATATAATTTTATTAGATTTTACCATTTTTGTGTAGCCTAGAATATAAAGAATTTTATATTGAAATTAGTACCAGTTTGTAGCATTCAACATTGCCTATCACAAAAAAGACAAATTTATCTTACTACTATTTTAATACTATTTACATTCACAAATTTATCTTCTTATATCTTCCAAAATACAACATATTTTTTAACGGGACTTTTTGCATACACATATTCTGTATATATATTTCTATGTATTTAACGCCAATTTTTTTGAATATATTTCTCTGACTTGCCAAGCGTGACTTGAGAGTCATTGACAGGTGGGTCCCCCATGTGATGGGGCCTGCGTGCAGTGAGGGCAAGTCAGGGACAAGTTAGAGAGGGCAGGTCAGGGTCTCGCTCTGGACATCAACGACACTCATGCGGCATGTCTGGGCATCTCCGGTAGAGCGTGCACAGAGCGCGCTCTGGACATCAACGGAAGGCATGGCCGCGCTCTGGGCATCTCTGGCCCCTTATACATATACACTACACTTCAGTACATAGGGAAAACACACTTGCTAAATTATATATAAGGATGGTCCTTGGACACTTACATAGGTGGAACGAACAGTACATGAATCTAGTATGGCATTATGAGGTTCTCCCTCAATGGTGGCCTGTTTGGAGGGGAAGGAATCAGGCATGTTCTCATGATACTAATTCTACGATACATGTCGTAGCATACATACGCATCCTTTGCTGCGTAGTGGATCTGCGCCAGCTCTAGTTCCCAAAGATGCCAGGTGTGGTACAATTTCTTCTTGTGGAACTCCTCCTTGTACTCTTCGTAGGTGGGGTCGATGATTAGAGCCGCCATCTTGGCCGCGCCGGTCCGGCCAAGCTGGGTGCCCGGGAAGTTGAAGTGATCTTGTAAGTCCACGTGGTTTGGTATGCGGGCGCCCATGGCTTCAAGCTTGCTGGTGTCTTGGCGCTTGTCCACAGATGCGAAGGAAATGTCGGGGCGGTTGAGGAAGCGTATGAGCTGAGGACAGTTCCTTGTTGCCACGGATATGTGCCAGAGTAGGCAGTAATCGCGCATGCAGAGTTGCAGGAGGGCGGCGCGGGCAGGCTTGCTTTTGGTGTACTTGAGGTCGAGGCCAACGATCGGTAGTTGGTCCCGCTCGCCGAGCCAACGCTCAAACATGGCGATGAACTTGGCCGCCTCTCTCGGGTCGGTTGTGTGCATCACCGTGAGGACGGTGGCACCATGAGCAGGGACCTTGTGGTAGTCGGTGAAGACATTGCCATCGAATTCCATGACGGCGATGGCGCAAGGAGTGGGAGGGGAGGGGGGAGGGGGTTATCTCTGGAGAAGAGGAAGTTGGGGATCCAATTGTTTTCTAGGCCGCGAGATCGTGGGATAAATAGTGCGCGACTGGTCGCTGGCACGCCGCGTAAGTAAATGCAGTCTAGCTCTTTGGAAGTTGAACCCCCCATGCGAGCTGCCCCCGTCGCTTCGTTTTTGAGAGAAGAGGAAGTTGGGGATCCAATTGTTTTGCAGGCACGCCGCGGTAAATGCAAGTCTAGCGCTTTGGAAATTGAACCAATCGCTTCGTTTCGTTTCTGAGAGAGCGCTAGACCGACGTGTCACCGCGGGCCCCGGTATTCCGGCCCACTTGTAAGTGAGAGGCTGCTATCGTGGGTAAGGATGTACGTATGTTTACTGCCAGACAACAATTAAAGAGACTCGTTGTTGGGTCCCCTCGTTGTTTGACTACAGGCAGCAGAGCGACAGTCTGAAAAAGGAGATAGCGTGCAAGGGGGGAATAAATCCACTCTTGTCTGACACGAGGAAGGAATAGAGAACAAAATCTTACCATTGAAATGCTTCTCATCGAGGTTCCCTGCTCCATGAGACAAACGAGTGAGACAAACTAGTCCAGGTTTAGCATTCGAAGCGTGTGGGGACCCACTTGTCTGGGTAAGGTTTGGTCCAACGTGTGTCTGGGGCCCCACTTGTCAATAGTGTTCTGGGCCTACATGGGGCCACATGTCATAAGGGTTAGAATTCGTGGCTAGTGGAAAAACCCAAGCAACAGACGTGTGGTAGCAAGTTGTGCGTACCAGCGGGATGAGATTTGACAGGGCAAGTAAATTGACGAGAAACGCCGCAGTCTGACTAGGCGTGCTCAAGAGATGTCAGTTGCGTCATCATCGCTCACTCTACTCTAGCGACTAGTTCAGTAGCCATAGATGGAGGAGTTCCCTTCCATGGGTAAACAAATAAATAAATGGCACATAGCACTTGCAATTCATCATTGCGACTCATAGGTTACATTAGGTAACATTAAACAATAGGTTCATGATAATTGCATCAAGCAAATAGCAGATAGCAAATAGTTCTTAGCTACGGTAATCTCGTGATACCTCTACTGATGATTTGGCCATTCTTCAAACAATGGCTCAACAAAGGTTCGTCTCATCATCTAACTCCTCATCTAACTCAGCATCATTTGGCGATTCTTCGAACAATGGCTCTTCAATGATTGCCTTGATCCTTTTCACCTTGTCGTTTTGGGCGTTCCATCCCGCTCTGTTCAACATCCGTACAACATCATGTGCACGCGTTAGCACCCGCTGCAACTTCCTTTTTTCTCCAATTCATCCACATTTTTCTTCAGCATTTCCAAATTGTTCTTTATCTGACCAGCTTCTTCCATCAGTACAGCCTTCTCGGCGCATAGAGCGGAATTCTTCTTCTCTAGCTCAGCTAGTTTAATTTTGTCAGCACTTCTTGCAGTATTGCTAGAATGGTACAATCCCCATAGTCATGATAATGCATTCTTTAGTGTGTCTAGCCACTCTTGATCTACCCAAGAAACAAACCCACAGTTGTTCTCTTCCTATAGAAAAATAAATGAAAAATGCTCATGCCATTACGTAGCATAAGATAGGACTCAATGCAGCAAATAATTCATATGCAAGTACACATGAAAGAACTAAGTGCAGCAAGATAATACTAAGTGTGCAACAATTTAGTCATGCACATCAATTATTTAATTACTTGCAGCAAGTTAGTCATGTGCATCCAATTGCTTTTTACTATATGATACGTCTCCAACGTATCCATAATTTTTGATGCTCCATGCTTATTTTCACACCATTTGCTTAGTGTTTCGTTACACTTCGTGGCACTTTTATGCATTTTCCGGAACTAACCTACTAACAAGTCGCCACAGTGCTAGTTCCCTATTTTCTGCTGTTTTTATGTTTCAGAAAAGTTACACAGGAAATATTCTCAGAATTGGACGAAACCAAAGCCAGTCGCCCAGAATTTTACCGAAGCTTCCAGAGAACCGAAGAGGAGACGGAGTGGGGCTATTATGTTATCTCTATGTTGTTTATGATCTTGCATGCTCTCCGTTGTTAGTAGCTATCTTGGCCGAGTAGTTGCTAGTGACTCCAAGAGGGGGTATTTATGCTCGATAGTGGGTTCATGCCTCTATTTAATCTGGGGGAGTGACAGAAACCTCTAAGGTTGTAGATGTGCTGTTGCTACTAGGGGGAAAACAACATTCATATGCTCGAGGGCATATGCTTTATTTACATTACACACTTTGCTTAATTCAGTTATCTGTTGTTCGCAACTTAATACTCATGGGGTGTTTGGACGATATCCCCGTGAGTGGATTATTAGTCATAGATGCAGTTGGATGGCGGTCTATGTATCTTGTTGTAATGCCAGAGTAAATCTCATAGTGATCCTCTCATCATATGCACGTTGTCTTTATTCTATCAATTGCCCAACTGTAATTTGTTTACCCAGCATGTATTATTTTATCTATGGAGAGACACCGCTAGTGAACTGTGGACCCTAGTCCTATTTCCTTTATATTGTTATCACCTGTTTACTTTACTCGCACTGTTTACTTTACTCGCATACTATTATCACTATCCACTCGATACGCTCATACCCTTTGTTTCAAGCAAACCGGTGAGATTGACAACCTTATCGTAAGTTGGGAACAAAGTATTTGGTTGTGTTGTGTGCAGGTTCCGCATTGTAGCTAGCAAAGCAAAGCTTGGACGAGGCGCCCTATAAATTGTCCGGAGCTGTCGCAAGCTAGCAGGCATCACCTTCAGTTGTTTGGCTCTTTCCTCTCTTGATCGACAAACCTTGGTTTCATACTGAGAGAAAATCTTGCTGCTATATTCATCACACCTTCCTCTTGGGGTTCCCAACGGGCTGGTTATTTACCAGGCATCACTATACCAAACAATAAACTGAAGAATCGAAGGGGAAATTGCAGCTTTTACCCTGCCCCTACGTAACACAAGATAGTACTCAGTGAAGCAAGTAATTTATACGCAAATACACATGAAAGATAGTACTAAGACGATAGATAGTAATCTGTGAAGCAAGTAATTCGTAAGCAACCTACACACGAGTAGTAATAGAAGATGACAAAGATCGTACGAAGGGTAACTATAATATTATGTATAACTGAAAGAAACAATGGAATTACATGCCCACAAAATTGCAGTTAGAAGTTTGAAGATAAAATCTCAAGCACATAATCTTATCTGAACAAGGCAAAAGATCAACTTAAACCAGACAATATTATCTCCAACTTAACTAAACTTTAATGCTTTTCCACTGCTAACGTGCACATAGAAGGACTCACATTCTGCAGTGAGCACTTGTAGAATTTTCGCCCAGTATCAGTCCCCTTGAAGGCGACGCACTTGAGCGGCTCAAGTTTGTGGATGCGGCAAAGTTCTTCACAGGTCGATGCTAAACCGCGAAATGTGGGGTCTTCGCAGGTTCGCGGGGCATGATCCGCTTCCCTGGGGTCCTACACGTCGACGAGTTCCAGAGAAAATCAAAGTTAACTTATGTAAAGCGACCGAATCGGAAAGAAAATGGCCATTCACAGATCCAAAACCAAACACATAGCTTGAGGCGGTGCAGCTTACCCCGAGGGTCATGGCGACGAAGGCGGTGGCTCATACGAACGTCGGCGAGGGCGGCAGCAGCGGGCCAGGAAGAGGGGTAGATCGAGATCATCCTCAGTGGGGCGTGGGGGCTGAGAAAGGGGGGAGAAGAGGACAGGGAAGGGAAGCGACTGCAGTCAATGATACTTGTGCATTTTCCATTGTCTAAAAGGGCATCCTGACAGCATCATGTGCATCTGTCACCAGCTTGGATGTGCACTGTTTGGCCTTCTGCCATATAATGAATATTTTTTGCCCTAAATCCATTTAAATCCAATTTTGCACCGGGGCTACAAGAAATGCACACCAGAAAATAGGGGAAAAATACAGGGAGGTCCCCTGGGGGTGTGGGACCCTAGAACCAAGACCAAACCATGGTTCCCACCCCACCTGGCAGACATCAATGGCACCGCGAGTTTGACCTAGATCTCGAAGGGGGGCCTGGGGAATTCAGAAAAAATCAAAAAATGGAAAAACAATGCATGGAGTCTTGGTGAGTGATGCATCACCTAGGAGAAATAACAAACATGCCATCCCAAGGGTTCACAGGTGGACTCTCTCACAGAGAGGTGCTTCCAGGCAGGAGTTCTCTTGGTCTTCCTTGCCAGGTGACCATGGTTTGTGCAAGTTCCACAGCAAACTGTGGAACCATGGTCCCATTTTTGGTGGAGATGTGCATCTTTGCATTCCCAACAACTTTTACAACTAGTGTTTTTTCAGTTTCCACATAAAAAATGCATTTCCCATTTTTCAGGTGGCCGGAGGGGTCAAAACAGGTGCATTTTTGTGAAGGGGCCACCAAGGGCAGTGTGCAAAACATCACCACTCTAATTTTCATGGGTGGGGGACCTACCAGGGGTGCCACATCTAGGAGGTTAGGAATTATCTCGGCCTTCTGCCATATAATGAATATTTTTTGCCCTAAATCTATTTAAATCCAATTTTGCACTGGGGCTACAAGAAATGCACACCAGAAAAATGGGGGAAAAATACAGGGAGATCCCCTAGGGGTGTGGGACCCTGGAACCAAGACCAAACCTTGGTTCCCACCCCACCTAGCAGACATCGATGGCACAACGAGTTTGACATAGATCTCGAAGGGGGCCTGGGGAATTCAGAAAAAATCAAAAAATGGAAAAACAATGCATGGAGTCACGGTGAGTAATGTATCACCTAGGAAAAATACCAAACATGCCATCCCAAGGGTTCACAGGTGGACTCTCTCACAGAGAGGTGCTTCCAGGCAGGACTTCTCTTGGTCTTCCTTGCCAGGTGACCATGGTTTGTACAAGTTCCACAGAAAACTGTGGAACCATGGTCCCATTTTTGGTGGAGATGTGCATATTTGCATTCCCAACAACTTTTGCAACTAGTGTTTTTTCAGTTTCCACATAAAAAATGCATTTCCCATTTTTCAGGTGGCCGGAGGGGTCAAAACAGGTGCATTTTTGTGATTGGGCTACCAAGGGCAGTGTGCAAAACATCACCACTCTAATTTTCTTGGATGGGGGACCTACCAGGGGTGCCACATCTAGGAGTTTAGGAATTATCTCGGCCTTCTGCCATATAATGAATATTTTTTGCCCTAAATCCATTTAAATCCAATTTTGCACTAGGGCTACAAGAAATCCACACAAGAAAAATAGGAGAAAAATACAGGGAGGTCCCCTGGGGGTGTGGGACCCTAGAACCAAGACCAAACCACGGTTCTCACCCCACCTGGCAGACATCGATGGCACCGCGAGTTCGACCTAGATCTCGAAGGGGGGCCTGGGGAATTCAGAAAAAATCAAAAAAATGGAAAAACAATGCATGGAGTCATGGTGAGTGATGCATCACCTAGGAAAAATACCAAACATGCCATCCCAAGGGTTCACAGGTGACTCTCTCACAGAGAGGTGCTTCCAGGCAGGACTTCTCTTGGTCTTCCTTGCCAGGTGACCATGGTTTGTGCAAGTTCCACAGCAAACTGTGGAACCATGGTCCCATTTTTGGTGGAGATGTGCATCTTTGCATTCCCAACAACTTTTGCAACTAGTGTTTTTTCAGTTTCCACATAAAAAATGCATTTCCCATTTTTCAGGTGGCCGGAGGGGTCAAAACAGGTGCATTTTTGTGAAGGGACCACCAAGGGCAGTGTGCAAAACATCACCACTCTAATTTTCATGGGTGGGGGACCTACCAGGGGTGCCACATCCAGGAGGTTAGGAATTATCTCGGCCTTCTGCCATATAATGAATATTTTTTGCCCTAAATCCATTTAAATCCAATTTTGCACTGGGCTACAAGAAATGCACACCAGAAAAATAGGGGAAAAATACAGGGAGGTCCCCTGGGGGTGTGGGACCCTAGAACCAAGACCAAACCATGGTTCCCACACCACCTAGCAGACATCGATGGCACCGAGAGTTTGACCTAGATCTCGAACGGGGGCATGGGGAATTCAGAAAAAATCAAAAAAATGGAAAAACAATGCATGGAGTCATGGTGAGTGATGCATCACCTAGGAAAAATACCAAACATGCCATCCCAATGGTTCACAGGTGGACTCTCTCACAGAGAGGTGCTTCCAGGCAGGACTTTCTCTTGGTTTTCCTTGCCAGGTGACCATGGTTTGTGCAAGTTCCACAGCAAACTGTGGAACCATGGTCCCATTTTTGGTGGAGATGTGCATCTTTCCATTCCCAACAACTTTTGCAACTAGTGTTTTTTCAGTTTCCACATAAAAAATGCATTTCCCATTTTTTAGGTGAGCGGAGGGGTCAAAACAGGTGCATTTTTGTAAAGGGGCCACCAAGGGCAGTGTGCAAAACATCACCACTCTAATTTTCATGGGTGGGGGACCTACCAGGGGTGCCACATCCAGGAGGTTAGGAATTATCTCAGCCTTCTGCCATATAATGAATATTTTTTGCCCTAAATCCATTTAAATCCAATTTTACACTGGGCTACAAGAAATGCACACCAGAAAAATAGGGGAAAAATACAGGGAGGTCCCCTAGGGGTGTGGGACCCTAGAACCAAGACCAAACCATGGTTCCCACCCCACCTGGCAGACATCGATGGCACCGCGAGTTCGACCTAGATCTCGAAGGGGGGCCTGGGGAATTCAGAAAAAATCAAAAAAATGGAAAAACAATGCATGGAGTCATGGTGAGTGATGCATCACCTAGGAAAAATACCAAACATGCCATCCCAAGGGTTCACAGGTGACTCTCTCACAGAGAGGTGCTTCCAGGCAGGACTTCTCTTGGTCTTCCTTGCCAGGTGACCATGGTTTGTGCAAGTTCCACAGCAAACTGTGGAACCATGGTCCCATTTTTGGTGGAGATGTGCATCTTTGCATTCCCAACAACTTTTGCAACTAGTGTTTTTTCAGTTTCCACATAAAAAATGCATTTCCCATTTTTCAGGTGGCCGGAGGGGTCAAAACAGGTGCATTTTTGTGAAGGGACCACCAAGGGCAGTGTGCAAAACATCACCACTCTAATTTTCATGGGTGGGGGACCTACCAGGGGTGCCACATCCAGGAGGTTAGGAATTATCTCGGCCTTCTGCCATATAATGAATATTTTTTGCCCTAAATCCATTTAAATCCAATTTTGCACTGGGCTACAAGAAATGCACACCAGAAAAATAGGGGAAAAATACAGGGAGGTCCCCTGGGGGTGTGGGACCCTAGAACCAAGACCAAACCATGGTTCCCACACCACCTAGCAGACATCGATGGCACCGAGAGTTTGACCTAGATCTCGAACGGGGGCATGGGGAATTCAGAAAAAATCAAAAAAATGGAAAAACAATGCATGGAGTCATGGTGAGTGATGCATCACCTAGGAAAAATACCAAACATGCCATCCCAATGGTTCACAGGTGGACTCTCTCACAGAGAGGTGCTTCCAGGCAGGACTTTCTCTTGGTTTTCCTTGCCAGGTGACCATGGTTTGTGCAAGTTCCACAGCAAACTGTGGAACCATGGTCCCATTTTTGGTGGAGATGTGCATCTTTCCATTCCCAACAACTTTTGCAACTAGTGTTTTTTCAGTTTCCACATAAAAAATGCATTTCCCATTTTTTAGGTGAGCGGAGGGGTCAAAACAGGTGCATTTTTGTAAAGGGGCCACCAAGGGCAGTGTGCAAAACATCACCACTCTAATTTTCATGGGTGGGGGACCTACCAGGGGTGCCACATCCAGGAGGTTAGGAATTATCTCAGCCTTCTGCCATATAATGAATATTTTTTGCCCTAAATCCATTTAAATCCAATTTTGCACTGGGGCTACAAGAAATGCACACCAGAAAAATAGGGGAAAAATACAGGAAGGTCCCCTGGGGGTGTGGGACCCTAGAACCAAGACCAAACCATGGATCCCACCCCACCTGGCAGACATCAATGGCACCACGAGTTTGACCTAGATCTCGAAGGGGGGCCTGGGGAATTCAGAAAAAATCAAAAAAAATGGAAAAACAATACATGGAGTCATGGTGAGTGATGCATCACCTAGGAAAAATACCAAACATGCCATCCCAAGGGTTCACAGGTGGACTCTCTCACAGAGAGGTGCTTCCAGGCAGGACTTCTCTTGGTCTTCCTTGCCAGGTGACCATGGTTTGTGCAAGTTCCACAGCAAACTGTGGAACCATGGTCCCATTTTTGGTGGAGATGTGCATCTTTCCATTCCCAACAACTTTTGCAACTAGTGTTTTTTCAGTTTCCACATAAAAAATGCATTTCCCATTTTTTAGGTGAGCGGAGGGGTCAAAACAGGTGCATTTTTGTAAAGGGGCCACCAAGGGCAGTGTGCAAAACATCACCACTCTAATTTTCATGGGTGGGGGACCTACCAGGGGTGCCACATCCAGGAGGTTAGGAATTATCTCAGCCTTCTGCCATATAATGAATATTTTTTGCCCTAAATCCATTTAAATCCAATTTTACACTGGGCTACAAGAAATGCACACCAGAAAAATAGGGGAAAAATACAGGGAGGTCCCCTAGGGGTGTGGGACCCTAGAACCAAGACCAAACCATGGTTCCCACCCCACCTGGCAGACATCGATGGCACCGCGAGTTCGACCTAGATCTCGAAGGGGGGCCTGGGGAATTCAGAAAAAATCAAAAAAATGGAAAAACAATGCATGGAGTCATGGTGAGTGATGCATCACCTAGGAAAAATACCAAACATGCCATCCCAAGGGTTCACAGGTGACTCTCTCACAGAGAGGTGCTTCCAGGCAGGACTTCTCTTGGTCTTCCTTGCCAGGTGACCATGGTTTGTGCAAGTTCCACAGCAAACTGTGGAACCATGGTCCCATTTTTGGTGGAGATGTGCATCTTTGCATTCCCAACAACTTTTGCAACTAGTGTTTTTTCAGTTTCCACATAAAAAATGCATTTCCCATTTTTCAGGTGGCCGGAGGGGTCAAAACAGGTGCATTTTTGTGAAGGGACCACCAAGGGCAGTGTGCAAAACATCACCACTCTAATTTTCATGGGTGGGGGACCTACCAGGGGTGCCACATCCAGGAGGTTAGGAATTATCTCGGCCTTCTGCCATATAATGAATATTTTTTGCCCTAAATCCATTTAAATCCAATTTTGCACTGGGCTACAAGAAATGCACACCAGAAAAATAGGGGAAAAATACAGGGAGGTCCCCTGGGGGTGTGGGACCCTAGAACCAAGACCAAACCATGGTTCCCACACCACCTAGCAGACATCGATGGCACCGAGAGTTTGACCTAGATCTCGAACGGGGGCATGGGGAATTCAGAAAAAATCAAAAAAATGGAAAAACAATGCATGGAGTCATGGTGAGTGATGCATCACCTAGGAAAAATACCAAACATGCCATCCCAATGGTTCACAGGTGGACTCTCTCACAGAGAGGTGCTTCCAGGCAGGACTTTCTCTTGGTTTTCCTTGCCAGGTGACCATGGTTTGTGCAAGTTCCACAGCAAACTGTGGAACCATGGTCCCATTTTTGGTGGAGATGTGCATCTTTCCATTCCCAACAACTTTTGCAACTAGTGTTTTTTCAGTTTCCACATAAAAAATGCATTTCCCATTTTTTAGGTGAGCGGAGGGGTCAAAACAGGTGCATTTTTGTAAAGGGGCCACCAAGGGCAGTGTGCAAAACATCACCACTCTAATTTTCATGGGTGGGGGACCTACCAGGGGTGCCACATCCAGGAGGTTAGGAATTATCTCAGCCTTCTGCCATATAATGAATATTTTTTGCCCTAAATCCATTTAAATCCAATTTTGCACTGGGGCTACAAGAAATGCACACCAGAAAAATAGGGGAAAAATACAGGAAGGTCCCCTGGGGGTGTGGGACCCTAGAACCAAGACCAAACCATGGATCCCACCCCACCTGGCAGACATCAATGGCACCACGAGTTTGACCTAGATCTCGAAGGGGGGCCTGGGGAATTCAGAAAAAATCAAAAAAAATGGAAAAACAATACATGGAGTCATGGTGAGTGATGCATCACCTAGGAAAAATACCAAACATGCCATCCCAAGGGTTCACAGGTGGACTCTCTCACAGAGAGGTGCTTCCAGGCAGGACTTCTCTTGGTCTTCCTTGCCAGGTGACCATGGTTTGTGCAAGTTCCACAGCAAACTGTGGAACCATGGTCCCATTTTTGGTGGAGATGTGCATCTTTCCATTCCCAACAACTTTTGCAACTAGTGTTTTTTCAGTTTCCACATAAAAAATGCATTTCCCATTTTTTAGGTGAGCGGAGGGGTCAAAACAGGTGCATTTTTGTAAAGGGGCCACCAAGGGCAGTGTGCAAAACATCACCACTCTAATTTTCATGGGTGGGGGACCTACCAGGGGTGCCACATCCAGGAGGTTAGGAATTATCTCAGCCTTCTGCCATATAATGAATATTTTTTGCCCTAAATCCATTTAAATCCAATTTTACACTGGGCTACAAGAAATGCACACCAGAAAAATAGGGGAAAAATACAGGGAGGTCCCCTAGGGGTGTGGGACCCTAGAACCAAGACCAAACCATGGTTCCCACCCCACCTGGCAGACATCGATGTCACCGCGAGTTTGACCTAGATCTCGAAGGGGGGCCTGGGGAATTCAGAAAAAATCAAAAAATGGAACAACAATGCATGGAGTCATGGTGAGTGATGCATCACCTAGGAAAAATACCAAACATGCCATCCCAAGGGTTCACAGGTGGACTCTCTCACAGTGAGGTGCTTCCAGGCAGGACTTCTCTTGGTCTTCCTTGCCAGGTGACCATGGTTTATGCAAGTTCCACAGCAAACTGTGGAACCATGGTCCCATTTTTGGTGGAGATGTGCATCTTTGCATTCCCAACAACTTTTGCAACTAGTGTTTTTTTAGTTTCCACATAAAAAATGCATTTACCATTTTCAGGTGGCCGGAGGGGTCAAAACAGGTGCGCGGGAGGTGTTATAGCGGCCGGTGCGAGGCATCTGAACTACAGGGAGGGCTCACTCGTGTGAAGAACAGGAGGCGGAGGCTAGTGATCGTGGTGTCTGCCCATAGGGAAACAAATCTTTTTGACAGCGTAGATCTCCATGGAAGCACATGCCCCCAGCGACTGTGCATTGCTTCCACGCTTGTAAACAATACATTTTCTTTGTGTCCATGATGGCAATTTCATTGGTGGCATTGTTGCGTTGCACGATCCCACCTGTCATACTCAAACGGTCATATTCTGGGGGGCGCGCTAGTATAACTGCCGGATGCAAGAGCAGCATCGTCACTCCGATTCTTCCTTCTTCCCCTCTCCCCCTTGCACCTACGATTCTTTTCCGGCTAGCTCACATCTGCTGTTCTAGTTCCCCACCAAGTTCCTATGCTGTGCTCTCCCTTGGGTGCAAGGCAATGGTTCATAGCTACTGCAGTTCTTCGTGGGCGGAATCAGGGTCGGCTCGCCGACGCCCCCCTATCCCATACCGGAGTAAGCCCTACGACTATTCGCCGGACAAAATCTGTGACTGTGGAGTAAAGATGCCGAGATGGATTGCGTGGATGGATGAAAACGCTAGGAGAAGATTCTACAACTGCGGCATCCGCGCGGTATTATTGTAAACTAATCAAGTTTGTTTGGCAGTTTAGTTATTTGAATTCTCACATCTTTCCTCTTCCTTTACTATGTTTTTGGCAGGAAGGCAAGGGCCGAGGCTGTGAGAAGTATGAGTGGATGGATGACCCACTGCCAGTTTTCCAGAGAGAGCTTGTTTGTGATCTTCGTGATGCTGTATGGGAGAAGATGGATGAGAACCGTGCGCTGCTTGATGAAAACAAGGAGCTTCTGGACCAACTTCGGAAGCTCGAGCAGAGTGGTGGTCTGCATACTCAGTTGCAGAAGCAAGCAGCTGAAATAGAATAGATCAAGGTTAGGGCAGATGGTGGAAACAATCTGCTTTTCATATGGATATGTTCCATGGCATTTGCAGTTTATGTTGGCATTATGATGTCTAGCACCTGAAAAGCAAAACTATAAGGACCAAAATATTGTGTAATGTGAAATGTTATCCTGTGCCATTTATTCTGCCTTTTCTGACTGTCCCTCTGAACATTATCACCGAATAAGAACATATGCATAATTTCAAACAAGGCTTATTAAAACTGAGTACATAGTTTACAAATTACAAATTCCATAACAAATACAGTTCTGACAGAATTTTGGGCAGTTCCACGGCCCCTGTTTTACACTGCACACACACACACATGTTCCGGAAAAATAGTTTTCACAATTTTGTTGTATTACAGAGATGGAGCACTCAGAAAAAAGACTGAATTAGTCTTACTCCCACCTAGCTGTCTTCTTCCTCTTTGGGGACAGTTTTCTCGCCTTCTTGTATGTAGGATCAGAAGGTTCTGGAATGTTCGGCCAATCTGAATCAGATCCCGTGTCATCATCACTCCACTCAACTTCCTCGTGAAGCACATACACAGCCTCAGCAGTCTTGCACCTTGTCTTGCACTTCCTGACAAATGTTTTAAAGCAGGTAAGCCTCAGGTAAGTGTAACAACTCAGAAATTGTAATCTATTTCTTATTAAATAAAGTGCCAAATTTTGGACCCAGATAAAACTTTTTATCTATTCTTTAGTGCATACATGTATTTTTTTTCTATTGTTGGTATCCTATGATTTCATGTGTGTTATTTTTGATTGAGCATTGGTTAGATAATTCTAAGTGAACCAGTAGAATCAATTGAGAAGAATATTAGGAGCCAAAGAAACCAGAAATAAAAATATCAAAGAAAAAGAAAAGAATAAGATGATCTAGGAAATCTGTTTGACTACCCTACTTTGAACCCTTGGATTAAGAAATCTACAACTCACCTTCAAGTTTGACCTGTTAGTTGAGCTTAACCAAGTGACATACTAACTCAACCAACAAGAATCTACTCAAAATTCAACCCAGAGCTTGACCCAATCATCTGCTAAAGTTTGAATCTGAAACAGTGACCATATCCAATTTTGAAATATAAATTTCTGCAAAACTGAACCATTCTTGGTAACAAAAATATATTTGGAAACCTTGGCCAATATGTGGATCACTCGAACTGGAAAATTTCAAAAATTCAAATTTCAAGTTCTTGCGGGCATTTCGTCGAACACTGGCAGAGAAAATCAAACCAAATCTGAGTTCACTGTGTTGATCACTGTACTTGCTCGCCCAAGCGCTGTAGCCATGCTCCTGGGAGACGCCGCGGTCGAGCCCAGCGCCCCCAGCCCCGACCCAAGCCAGGAGAAGCGGAGGGAAGAAGAGGTTTGCGCCCAGGGCCCCCTCCCAGTCATCTTCTTCTCTGCTCGATGCCGACCGCCCTGCCCTCGCCAGAGCAGGCACACAGCCTCCCGCAGCCAAGCCGACACCCTCCCAGCACACCCCCGAGGCCGCCGTGACCGGAGTGAGCTCCAAACGCCGCCAGGACCCCCGTACTGGCCACCCTCTGGTCGCCTTGCTCCCGGCCTCCCGAGGCTATAAAAACCCCCGTCGACGCTCCCAGAAGACTCACACCACCACCGCAACCAACCCCATATCTTCTCTCTTCCTCTCTCCCTCGGAAGCATCCGATCTCTGCACGGGAGTGCCGCCGCGTTCGGGAAGATTCCGACCACCACTGGAGCTGCTGCTGGTGCAAGGTGGAGGAGTTGAGCAACCGCGGCCGATCTGCGTCATCCCCGTCAAGCTCTGCATCCCCTACGACGCTCCCTCGCCGTCGAACACTCTTCACTACAACGCCGGTGAGCCTCTAGCCTGTTCCGCGGAGACGACGACTGTGCGCCGTTGGATCTTGATCCAACGGGAGCGTACCGATTCGGGGTAGTTAAGTGAGCTGACACCACGACCCCACCTGTCAGCTCCCGTTTTTATTCTTTTCCCGCCGCAGCGAAGCAGTATGGGCCGGCCCGTTCGGGTTTTGTCTGAATTGGGCCCAGATAGTTTAAATTCGGTCTATTTCGTTTTTCTTTATTTTCCCGCCTTTTCGAATTATTTCAAATAAGATTCAGTTATGATTTTCAAACTTTATTTCCCAGAGAATTACAAATCCATTTTTAGCAAATAAATATGCATTGGAAAGCTTATAAAATACCCAACCCAGTAGAACTGGTTAGAATTCAAAATAAGTTAGGAATTTAATTAGATATGAATAGTGTGACCATAGCTTGTTTAATCATAAAAGATTTCTAGAAAATTATTTAAGCCTCCATAAATCATGAAACTTAAATTGTGAACTCACTAATCACCTTGTCTACTGCTCAGTCAACCATTAATGAACTCAAACCTTGTTAGTATGATCAATTAGACCCTAACCTCATCCTATCTTGTAGCATAAAATGATAGATTACTATCCTACACTTATAATTAAATTGCCCTCTTACCAATTCACTTAGTGGATCCCTCCCACTTGAACTAGTATTAGTACCCCTAAACCAATACCAATGCTTAGAAAGTGAACAACATTGCCCACCTAATGGGAACCCTAGCTTGCACCCTTGATGGAAACTTAGAAGCCAAACTTACAATCCAACACCATAAAATGCAACATGAATGCTATTGTTAGCAAACCAAGAAGTGTGCTTGGTGTGTGGTTAAGCATTGTGTAGTGATTGTGTGCTTTGTGTTTATTCGTTATTAGACGCTAGTATTGTCGAGGAGGATATTGGAGGGGATTATTATCAAGAAGAAGAATAATACCCCGGACACTTTGCCAACCAAGGCAAGCCATCTTTTGATTCATACTCCCAATGCCTAGTTTTAATATTGCATTCTACCTGTTTTAAGTAAATTGCATGATTGAATTGCTAGAGTAGAATGATAGAAGTAAATTGATATCTTGCTTAGCAAGAGCATCAAGTTGGGTTTATCCAACCATACCTAGTAGTATCATCACTCAATGTAGCTGCTTAGTCGCTAATAATATTGAGGCCATCTATAAGGGGAACCCTATCTGACAAGTGGTGACCTGAACTTGAACCCTGAATTGGAGATTGCTCCTACACCATGGCTTTATGAAAGAAAATCAATCTTGACTAAGAACTATGAAATGTATTTCTCAATGACAACGAGTGATGTACTATGGAAGCCAATTATACCGTACAACCACATTACCTCTATATGGGAAGGGGCTTAATCCGTAGCTTGTTTATCTTAGTATGGGAGGCCTTGTATCAAATCTTTATGGAAGGACACCGTGCGCGGCTACTTCTGAACCAGGTGGATTCCACTAACCCGGTCTCCGGGATGGCCAGAACTAGAGGCTCCGGAGCGGGGATTCCGTACCCCGGGCTCTAGGGAAGGATCCTATACTAGGGTGAGCAGGTGAAAGAGTTTGTTTGATTATCTGAACCTCGCATACTTTGTGTATGTCGACCCGTGGACCTCTCCCGGCAGATGTATCGAATCTTGTGGGTAAAGTGTACCCCTCTGCAGAGGTTTTCAAACTATTTGAATAGCCGCGTCCGCGGTCATGGACGGTTGGCAAGCTGTACTTGACTTTTGTTAGGAATAAAAGTAACAATGGTGAACTTGGGAAATGACTTGACTTGACCATGATGTTGACACACTTGAAGTTCCTCTTTAGATTGAACCTAGAGAATTAAACCTCTTTTCTACCAATAAACATTCTTGGGAAATAAAACTAGCTTTTGCAACTAAACTTAGTGCTTAGCCCACTATACCCAAACTTGCATACCCGCTTCATCATTTCATTTATAAGATGGTTTGCGAGTGCATCCAATGTACTCACGGCTGTGTCCCTGGCTATCAACTTGGCCAGACTATGAGGAAGAATACCTGGAGGAAGGGTATGAAGAAGAGTACCAGAACTAAGCTCGTCTCCATGAGTCGCCATTGCCTGTAGGGTGAAGGCATGGACCTGAAGACGTTATTTCTGCTGCTATATTGTGTTGTAATATGACTCGGTCTATATGACCTTTGTATTCGAACCGTCGTATTGTAATGTCTATGGAACTGTGGTATCAACTACGTTATGTAAATCACAACACTGATTCTGGGATTGTGATGGATTACATAACGGGCACTTCAAATTTGTATCAAATTCGAGGATGTCACAGTAAGCATAGATATTACCTAATTATAAATAAAGATCATACACGCAAACACTTCATACCTAGGCTTTGGTCCGTTCAAAGGACACCCCGCTGCTCTATGACCAATACATTTGCATTGCTTACATCTGTTTTTACCTTTCTTGCTACCACTAAAAGGCATGCCCTGCTTCTCCATGAAATTCTTGAACTTACTCTTCTAAGGTCTTCCTTTGCCTCTTTTAACATTTGGCTGGCACAGCTTGAAAGGTAGTTGAACCACAGGCCACTGTGACTGGTCTGTGCATGGAGGGACGGCACCAGCGTAGGTAGCTCGAAATTTAGCCAAAGAGAAGTACTCACTCACATATTGATCAAGGTGTGGCAGAGTTCTTTTGTGAACCAAGAAGATTAACGTGTGTGGGCATGCTTCCCAATATGCTGCCACTCTAAGCAGCTACATTCTCTACTGTCAATCTTCACGACATGCCTCAGGCCATTCCGGCTCAAATCTCTCACCTCACAGCTGTGGTCGTTAGACTCTCCAACTCTAAGGTAACCAAGACCTCGACTTCTCTGGTTTATTTGCTGAATAACAGCGGGTAGAATGTGCCCTCTTAGTCTATCCCCAATATCTCTTCTTACTTTTATCAGCCTCATCAACATACCTCGTATGGTGTCCATCAACATATGAACTGGAAGGTCTTTTGAGTCTTTGACCCAGTTATTTACGGTTTCAGCAAGGTTGTTGTTTATGTAATCACACTTTATTGCGGGATTAAAAGCACTCCTCATCCATAAAAGGCTGTGATGCCTTTCCAAGTATACGGCAAAATCAGAGTTCTCAGCATGTATCTTGTCCATAAAAATTTTGTAGCTCTCAAGCTTGTAGGCCCTAGCAGCAGTCCACATCTAGCGATATACAGTGCCTGAGAAGTGCCTGTACAGGTTCAGCATCAAATGAGCATGGCATTCTCTTTGTTCAGCATG
Source organism: Dactylis glomerata (assembly GCA_007115705.1). Lineage (NCBI taxonomy): Eukaryota > Viridiplantae > Streptophyta > Magnoliopsida > Poales > Poaceae > Dactylis > Dactylis glomerata. Next base: position 1,451,491 of record QXEO01000096.1, read on the forward strand.
TGGAAATACTATCCAAACTGCATTTGCCAATCCTTTGCATGCATCAGTGCTTATGGCCAATGGTGAAACATCACCTATTGATCTATGCAGTTGCCTCATAAACCACTCCCAGTTCTCCTCTGTTTCCGACTAAAACAGGCCAAATGCCACCGGGAACATCCAGTTGTGCCCATCCAGTGTTGTCGCTGATGCAGGACAACCATTCCATCTGCCAGTGAGGACAGTGGAGTCTATACTCAAATATGGCCTACAACCCTCCTTGAATCCTTGAATACAGGGCTCAAGGGCCATAAAAATGGTTAAAATATATGTTCCCCTCCTCCTCTTTCATGTCAATCTCGACAACACTACCTTGAGACCTAGATTGTATTTCAGCCTTGAAGCGGTACAACAGCCTGAAACTATTATCCCAGTCCCCGTATAGTGTTTTCAAAGCTCTCTCTTTACCTTTCCAAACTATGTGATACGGTAGCTCGACGTTGTAATCAGCCATAAGCTTTACCTGAATTGCCTTGGCAGTCTCATTTGGCATTTTCCTAAGAATGGCCAAAGCATGCTTCTCAACCCATTCTTGAGTTGCACAAGAAGATATTAGTTTGTAGCTTGTTGGACACCTGTGTGCAGGTCCCATCTTGTTCACGTGCATCGGAACATTCATTTTATACATTAGTTGCTTCATAATAATTCCTAAACTTGCTACACATATGAAAACCAGAACCCGTCAGTTAGAAATAGATATTTGTGTGACGAAAGCTTCTTAGTACCCTAACTATTTCTCCACCAGGAAGTATCCTAACGGAGATCTTCCATGTGCATTGATCCTTCACCCTCTCCCCATTGTAGTAGTCTAATCTGCACCTTGCCTCGTACCATTTCCTTGTGTTTCGAGTTCTGAAGACGTCAAACTCTCCGATGATACAATATTGCACAAATGCTTTCCTGAATTCTACCATGTTGGCGAAGTATGTGCCCATCATAATTACAGGTACCACTGGATCATATGTTATCGCTAACTCGCTAGTGACCTCATCATCTACCGGGATGGCAGCTTCCTCCATTAGTGATTCATCAATTACATCATCACCTGTTTCTTGTTCCACCACCTCTATTTCACTGTCCTCATCTTCCTCTATGTCTGAAATGGGAGGACCTTCATTTTCTTGCTCTACATCATCATCACTAGGTTCCCTAGCGATGCCAAGTACATCACACATTGTTTTCTCTGCCATGGGTTCGTCGACGCCATCACCTCCCATGGGTTTGACATTGACATTCTGCCAATCTACTTGCTGTGCTAAGAAATTTTCTCCCACATCTGTCTGTACTAGTGATGGTGGTTCCGCCCTTTGTTCCATAAAATCTTCTTCCAATTGGCATTCCCATTGACAAGTATCCTTGTTATCTGAGTCTGCTAACGTCCAGTCCTTCTTGGGGGTGGACTCCTTGTTAGTGTTTCCGGTGGGGGTGGACTCCTTGTTGGTATACTTCTTGGGGGTGATCTTCTTTGTGTTTGACTTCTTGGGGGTGTTCTCCTCGGTGGTCTTCTTTGTGGTTGACTTCTTGGGGGTGTTCTTTGTGGTTGACTTCTTGGGGGTCTTATCCTCGGTGGTCTTCTTTGTGGTTGACTTCTTGGGGGTGGTTTCCTCAGTGGTCTTCTTTGTGGTAGACTTCTTTGGGGTGTTCTCCTCGGTGGTCTTCTTTGTGGTAGACATCTTGGGGGTCTTATCCTCAGTGGTCTTCTTTGTCGTAGACATCTTGGGGGTCTTATCCTCGGTGGTCTTCCTTGTGGTAGACATATTGGGGGTCTTAACCTCGGTGGTCTTCTTTGTGGTTGACTTATTGGGGGTGGTTTCCTCGGTGGTCTTCTTTGTGGTTGACTTATTGGGGGTGGTTTCCTCGGTGGTCTTCTTTGTGGTTAAGGGGGTGTTCTCCTCGGTGGTCATTTTTGTGGTTGACTGGGTGTTCTCCTTGGTGGTCTTCTTTCTGGTTGACTTCTTGCGGGTGTTCTCCCCCTCGGTGGTCATCAACCACTCTGCCATAGACTGCGCGGAGGTGTTCTTTCTGCGACAGGTCCTCTTGCGTAGGAGCTTGTGGTTCCGCTTCAGACTATCTGTTAGAGTAACCTTTGCAGTATTCTTTGGACTAAAATTTCGAGTACCAACCTTACTAGGGCTGATCCAATCCCTCATGGAACTAGGAATGTTCCCGTTATGTCGTGGGGATGACTTAGGGGGCGCACCACAGGCCGGGCAATATGCCGGCTAGCGTCCCAGGAGTCCCACGGCTTCAGCACGAGAAGACCGGCTCCGACCGAAGGGCCGGCTGCGCCAGCAGCCGGCTGGCGACTCCACCGAGGAGAACTAGAGCCGGGCGATGAAGACAAGGCCTCTCAACGGTTGTCTGGCCTAAAGTAGGATTGCCCTGACAAGAGTGGCAGGGGCGCAGGACGGGAGTGACGAGCGCCACGACCACGTCTGGAGGTTCCCACGATAGTTGGCGCCCACCATGGGGCAAAGCGCGGTGGCGAGCGGAATCAAGTTCCGGCCGGGACCCTCCGGCGAGAAGGTCGCCTCCGGCCTCGTCTGGAGGTTCGGCACCTTCGACTGCGTCAGCGACAACTTGGCCTACTTCGAGAACGGCTTCGGCAACAGCGGCTCCTTCCTCGACGTCGGCAGCCACCGCTTCTACGTCGCCAAGCCCTTCCCGGAGGAGGTCACCGACGTCTTCGACTCCCTCTGCGACGGAGGCTCGAGCTGCGGTGAAAGCAGCAATCTTGGCGCCATGGTCGAGGTGATGACCCTGGGAGAGGATGAGGGCGGCGACTTACCGCGCCCCGAGCGCCCGTCGCTCGAGCGCCCACCTCCTCAGGAGCAAGATGCTCCACTCCCAGAGCGGGACGCCCGGACGTCTCCGTGGTGGACCTACGCGTTCCCCTCAACCGCGTCATCGATCCCGCCTGGGTCGCCGAGGCCCTAGAGCGGACGCGCCTCGTTCTCCTTGGCAAGGTGGCTGAGGACGAGGCCAACCGGCGCCGCGCGAGCACCACGCTCAGCGAGTTCTACGACGTGCACGGAGATGCACCGAACGAGCTCGCCCGTGACCTGTGCCGCAGCTTCGCCACCGTCGTCCCCGGCCAGATCCAGCGGTCGCCATCGGCAAGCCGAGGCCGCGGAGGGCGTAGACAGGGTGGCCGTGCTCTGAGCGGCAACACCCAAGGCCGCCGCGCCCAGCAAGGCGGCGGAGCGAGCAGACCACGTTCGATCGAGGAGTCAGCGCCAGGGTCGGAGTCCCAGGCTCGCCCATCGGCGCTGCACATCCACCTGTGGCTTGACCACACCAAGACGCTCCCCAGAGGATCTGCTAGCTCAAAGCGAGCGGCTTCCGACCAAGGAGGCCCGGGGGCTACACGCAGCGGTCATGGGCGCAAAGAGGGCAAGTACACCCTCGATGCTGCGCTCGATCAGCCGTGTAAATTCCACACCTCCCCGGGCAGGGAAGCGACCCACTCCACGCGTCAGTGCCGTTTCATGAGAGAGCTGGAGCAGCGCGCTCGGCAGATCCCTGGTACGTCGCAAGCGCAACTGGCTGAAGGTCAGGAGGACCAACAGCGCGACCCGGCTGGAGGTGAGCCGGATCAAGATGATGACTTCCCGACGGACGTGGAGCAGTATCACATCTTCACTACCCCCGACAAGGACAAAAGGAACAACCTTTGGCATGAGGCAGAGGTGAACGCCGTGATGCCTGCAGAACCCCAGTTCATGCATTGGTCCGAGGCGGCCATTACCTGGGGGCGCGAGGACCACCCGAGGTTGATGCCCAGCCCTGGAGAGTATGCTCTGGTCGTGGATCCTGTCGTGTGTTCCGATACGCACATGTGCCGTTTCTCCCGCGTGCTCATCGATGGCGGTAGTAGTATCAACCTTCTTTACCGAAGCTCTCTGGAGAAGTTGGGCATCCCGCTTGCTCAGCTGAAACCTAGCCGGCTCACCTTCCATGGCATCGTGCCTGGGCATTCTTGCACCCCTTTGGGCAAGGTGCAGCTAGAGGTTCTCTTCGGAAAGAAGGGGAATAGCCGCCGCGAGCCCATCTGGTTCGAGGTGGTGGACATCAGCAGCCCCTACCACGCGCTGCTTGGCCGACCAGCCTTGGCCAAGTTCATGGCGGTTCCGCACTACGCCTATCTGAAGATGAAGCTCCCAGGGCCCAGAGGTGTGATCACAGTCTCGGGAAACTTCAAGAAGTCCCTGGCTTGCGCAAAGGAGAGCTCGCAGCTGGCAGAGGCGCTGGTCGTCGCCGAGGAGAAGAGGCAGCTTCTGCATCGTGTGGAGCTGACCCAGCAAGACATACCGGTTCGCCAGTCGCCTGTGGAGCAATTCAAGCCGGCCAACGACACCAAGAAGATCCTGCTGGACGAGAGCGACCCCTCCAAGTACGTCATCATCGGCGCCGGCTTGTCTGCCAAATAGGAAAGCGAGCTCACCAGCTTCCTCCGTGAGAATCGGGACATCTTTGCATGGTCTCCAAAGGACATGCCTGGTTTGCCGAGGGAGCTGGCTGAGCACGAACTTAACGTTCGGCCAGACGCCAAGCCGGTCAAGCAGCCGTTGCGGCGGTTTGCAGAAGAAAAGAGGAAAGCTATTGGCGAGGAGATTGCCCGGCTCCTTGCAGCCGGCTTTATCATGGAGGTGTTCAACCCTGACTGGCTCGCGAACCCAGTCTTGGTTTTGAAGAAGAATAACACTTGGCGAATGTGTATCAACTACACCAGCCTCAACAAGGCTTGCCCCAAGGATCCTTTTGCGCTGCCACGGATTGACCAGGTGATCGACTCCACAGCCGGCTGATGTCTACGCACTTCTATTCTTGTAGACACTTGTTGGGCCTCCAAGTGCAGAGGTTTGTAGAACAGCAGCAAGTTTCCCTTAAGTGGATCACCCAAGGTTTATCGAACTCAGGGAGGTTAGAGGTCAAAGCTATCCCTCTCAAGCGACCCTGCAATTACGATACAGAAAGTCTCTTGTGTCCCCAACACATCCAATACACTTGTCAGATGTATAGGTGCACTAGTTTGGCGAAGAGATAGTGAAATACAAGTGGTATAGATGATTATAAGTAGCAAACGTGATGTGAAATAAATATCGCTGCGAGCAAACAAGTAACAAAATAGCAAGTAAACGGTGTGCAATGCTTGGAAACAAGGCCTAGGGATCATACTTTCACTAGTGGACACACTCCCAACAATATAACATGACTGAACAAATAACTTCTCTTTGCTAAGGCACTCTGAATTACTCTCCTATTGAATAACACTAATCATTGTGTAGTGGCTACAGAAGCACCCCTTAAAGTTCATCAAGTACTTGACAAACACCACTCATAGAGATATCCAAATCAAATCACAATTCAAGATAGAAATCATTGCAACTTAAACCAAGTACTAACACGGTGCACACACTGTCAACATTACACCATGAAAGGAGAAATAGATCACTCAAACTATCATAGCAATAATTATTCTCATAATCCACAAGAGATCACAATCATAGCCTAAACCAAGTACCACCATGATGCACGCACTGTCACTGTTACACCATAGCAGGAGGAATAGATTACTTTAATAATATCACTAGAGTACACAAAATATCTGAATAATAACATGTACTTGTTCAACATGATACAAAGCTCACGATCACATAAAGATCACATCATGGGAGAGAGAGGTGAACCACATAGCTACCGGTAGAGCCCTCAGCCCCGGGGATGAACTACTCCCTCCTCATCATAGGAGACAGCAAGGTTGATGGAGATGGCGGTGAGGTCGATGGAGACGGCGGAGACGGCGATGGAGACCGATGGAGATGGCTCCGGGGGCACTTCCCCGTCCCGGCAGGGTGCCGGAACAGAGACTTCTGTCCCCCGAAATTTGTCGACGGCGGCGGCGGAGCTGCGGAACTGTTTCTGGAAAATTGCCGACTCCTTTAGGGTTTTCCGTCCGGAGGCTTTATATAGGCGAAGGGGCGTCGCGAGAGGGCAGCCAGGGGCTCCTCACACATGGGTGGCGCGGCCAGGGCCTGGGCCGCGCCACCCTAGTGTGAGGGCAGGCCCTGGCCCCTCTCCGGCTCTCTTTCGGATGTCTGGATGCTCCCGGGTAAAATAAGACTTTAGGAACTTGTTTCGTCCAATTCCGAGAATATTTCCTGTGTATCACTCTGAAACACAAAAACAGTAAAAAACAGGGAACTGGCACTGTGGCAACTCGTTAATAGGTTAGTTCCGGAAAATGCATAAAAGTGCCACTAAGTGTAACGAAACAATAGGCAAATGGTGTAAAAACAAGCATGGAGCATCAAAAATTATAGATACGTTTGAGACGTATCAAGCATCCCCAAGCTTAACTCCTGCTCGTCCTCGAGTAGGTAAGTGATAACAAAAGAAATAATTTTTGAGGTGACATGCACCTACACAATCTTGATCATATATGTAAGCATTGTGAGCTGGGATCATAAGAACTTAAAACATGGGCATGAAGATATAATCATGACAATAAGAACTTAGCAACCATGTTGTAAACATGCAAATGAACACAAACAAAAGATCATGAAAATGAAACAATGAAAGTCAAACGTGTGTTCAAATCATAAGGAAAAACATACAAAAAGGTTTTCAGCTTGTCCTTCATGGAGAGCAAAACATAAATGCATAGGACACCTTCAAGTTTAAGAGGGCGACTAGATACAAATAATTTGAGAACAAGTGAAACCATGATCATGAATCAATCAATGAAAACTTTGGGACAATGCACATTATACTCAGAATGACAACTATGCTCTCTTAACGGTGCGTAAAGATAGAAGGTGGAGACTCAACATAAAAGTAAAAGAAAGGCCCTTAACAGAGGGAAGCAGTGATTGCAAGTTTTATAACCTTCAAAAATTATGGTACTTACCGGCTTTGAGCTCTCATTGCCCCCATCATAAGCATCTTGAATGGTTAAAGTTAATGCGAGAACAATTATGATGCATATGCTTGACAAATCATAAGTTGAAAACCTCGTGCCCCGTGAATACGAGTACCCAAACCTCATGCTACTTTACTTAGAGTCCCAAGCAAGGCTCTTGTCATTGTAAGTATATGCATATCATTGAGAACCGCCAATGGGGTACCTCCATGCCCGATGACATGGAACAAGCCCACACCAAAATGACAGGACAAGCAGACAATGAACACCTCGACATCTCTTTTATTTGCCTTTTGTTTAGCTTTTTATTGTGAGATGCGTCGTCGAATGTTCACCATGGGTATGCTGCAAATTTCCACCATGAATTATGCATGGCTTAGATTGGCGGCCCGGCGTTTCCCTAACACATATACAAACTCCATGATCCCCACAAGATTCCCAATTCATTTCACACCGTAGGCATCCATAAATAAAAGATCACGATATCAACTCAAATAAGAAGTGCAATGTTGAAAGCTTGCCCCATGACAGCATGGATGGGCTAGAATCCAACTTACAACTTGCAAGCATAACAACTCAACATAAGAGACCACAATGTCAAATTTTTAAGAACAGGAAAAAGTAAAGTGTGCCTTCTGTTTCGTGAGAGCTTTACTAACCGAATTTCGCATAACACTGGTAAGAGTTTAATTTGAAGAGAAAATAAAAGCAAGTCAAATTTACTTGGAATAGCAAATTGCTAGTAGGTATGTATGGTGGACACTTTGGAAAACTTTGGCTTTTAGGAGTTGGATGCACGAGTAGAGCTCATACTCAGTACAAGGTGAGGGCTAGCAAAAGACTGGGAGCGACCAACTAAGAGAGCAATAATGGCCATAATCATGCAAAGCGACAAAGCGACATTAAAAGAAGCATACGATGGCATCAAAAGTCAAAAACTAAATGATCATGAAGGCTATTGGCGACTTTGTAAGGAGTCTAACATGTGTGAGCATGCGCCAAGTCAACCCAAATAAAGCATCAAGGAGAAAACCAAAATAATGCTTCCATACAATAAAAACAACGCATGATTTTTTCAAAGGCTCATTAAGCAATCTCAGTTATTTGAGACAAGTCATGCTACAGCAAAACCACTAAGCATACTATCAAAAAGACATCAAGCATGACATGAAAAAGCCTAAGCCGCAGTCTACACAAGCTCCTTCTTGTACCACTATTTTGCACAAAGCTTTTTCTCTTTTCCAACACCATTTGAAATTTTTATAAACACCTCTTTTGATGAAAACCAATAAAGATCAGAGGCAAAAATACACCTTGATGAAAGGATATGACAAGGTCTGAACGCAAATCAAGGCGAAAACAGAAACCAAAAGCAGTAGCAGAAAAAGAAGAACACTCGGTGAACGATAAGAGTGAAAAACTGAGTGTTCTTAGCAAATGAAAACGAGTTCATCTCCTCCAAAAGAAACATGATGTGATCTAACCATTTATTGCAGCAAACAAACAAACCTAACCAACTAAAAAACTAAAACAACTGACGCTCCAAGAAAAACACATAGTGCATGAAGCAATAAAAATATAGTGTTTTGAAAGGTGACCTGATTTTTGCCGATGAAGAAGGGGTGCCTCGGGGGCATCCCCAAGCTTTGACGCTTGTACTTCTTGGATATTTCTTGGGGTGATGCATGGGCATCCCCAAGCTTGAGCTTTTGTCCATTCTTCAACTCATCTCATCATTCTCCAATCCCTACACTTGAAAACTTCCTTCATACAAAACTAAACACAATTCTATTAGCAACATTAGTGTAAGCATAAAATATATTCAACCTCTTTTAGCTTCAGGTTTCAACCCAAAACCACCACATATAAAGTATATACTACTGTAGCAACATCTCTAAAAGTTCCGTGATCAAAAGAACTCAAAAGAAAGCGATAAAGTGGCAAACACAAATATTGGCAGAAATCTGTCAAAACTGAACAGCTGACAAAGGTCGAATTTTTGAGGGATTTTCTGTTGCTCAAATCAAAAAGTGTTGAACTAAGAAAAGTTTGGATATAACCTGGGGCATATGCACAAGAAATCGCAGGTCCAAATGATAAACAGAGAATTTTCACGAATTTTTACGGTGTAGCACCGAAAACAGTTTCAGGACAGCAACATCCCCAAATCTTACCTCACTCAAATTAGAGGCTCCTCTAGGCACAAAAACGAAATAAACAAGATAAGGAGCGGTCATTACAGTAGTAATAACTTCCAAGACTCGAATAAAAGAAAAAGTACTGAAAATAAAACAATGGGTTATCTCCCAAGAGTGCTTTTCTTTAACGTCTTTGAGCTAGGCGCAGTAATTTGCAAAGATGCTCATGTGGGCGCCATATAAGAGCTTGAGGCAAAGGCACCATATAGGAACTTAAAGCAATAGAGAGCATCAAAAAGCAAGTGTGAAAGACATTTATATCTGAACCACTTCCTATGCATAGGAATCTTGTAAGAAAATAAATCAACGAGGCACATAGTAGCAAGCATGGATAGATAAAACAAGTGCCACTTCAAGATTTGCAACATAAAGAGGGGAAACTTAATATTATTGAGATCCATCAAACCATGTTTCCCTCTCTCATAGTAACTTTCAGTAGCATCATGAATAGAATTAACAATATAACTATCACATAAAGCATCCCTATCATGAGCAACATGCATAAAAGAATTAATACTCACCACAGGAACAATAGTAGTAGGAGCAAATTCAACAGAATAATTATCCTCATCACCATAATCATCATAAATAGGAGGCATATTGTAATCATAACTAATTTTATCCTCAATAGTAGGTGAACTGAAAATATTATACTCATCATCATAACCATCATAAACTAGAGGTTCAGTATCATCACAAGCTAGAGAACTACTATGTCGCAAAGCATATTCATCAAACATATCATCATAGCAAACTTTCTCCACTAAAGCTGGGGAACTAAAAATATCATGCTTAACAAAACCAGCTTCCCCAAGCTTAGACTTTTCTATAGTATTAGCAACAACGGTGTTCGAAACATTCATACTAACAACACTATTAGCATGCAAATTAAGCTCCAAGGGTTTTTCAATTTTCTCTTCAAACACTTCATATCTAAACTCAGGAAAAAGACTACAGAACTCATTGTTTTCCATTTAAGCCTAACTAGTGAAAATAAAAACAAGAAACAAAAAGATGTAATTGCAGAATCTAAAGGAAATAACTCCGAGCACTCACACAGGAGGATGCGAGTACCTTTTACCTTACCTCCCCGGCAACGGCGCCAGAAAAGAGCTTGATGTCTACGCACTTCTATTCTTGTAGACACTTGTTGGGCCTCCAAGTGCAGAGGTTTGTAGAACAGCAGCAAGTTTCCCTTAAGTGGATCACCCAAGGTTTATCGAACTCAGGGAGGTTAGAGGTCAAAGCTATCCCTCTCAAGCAACCCTGCAATTACGATACAGAAAGTCTCTTGTGTCCCCAACACACCCAATACACTTGTCAGATGTATAGGTGCACTAGTTCGGCGAAGAGATAGTGAAATACAAGTGGTATAGATGATTATAAGTAGCAAACGTGATGTGAAATAAATATCGCTGCGAGCAAACAAGTAACAAAATAGCAAGTAAACGGTGTGCAATGCTTGGAAACAAGGCCTAGGGATCATACTTTCACTAGTGGACACACTCCCAACAATATAACATGACTGAACAAATAACTTCTCTTTGCTAAGGCACTCTGAATTACTCTCCTATTGAATAACACTAATCATTGTGTAGTGGCTACAGAAGCACCCCTTAAAGTTCATCAAGTACTTGACAAACACCACTCATAGAGATATCCAAATCAAATCACAATTCAAGATAGAAATCATTGCAACTTAAACCAAGTACTAACACGGTGCACACACTGTCAACATTACACCATGAAAGGAGGAATAGATCACTCAAACTATCATAGCAATAATTATTCTCATAATCCACAAGAGATCACAATCATAGCCTAAACCAAGTACCACCATGATGCACGCACTGTCACCGTTACACCATAGCAGGAGGAATAGATTACTTTAATAATATCACTAGAGTACACAAAATATCTGAATAATAACATGTACTTGTTCAACATGATACAAAGCTCACGATCACATAAAGATCACAGCATGGGAGAGAGAGGTGAACCACATAGCTACCGGTAGAGCCCTCAGCCCCGGGGATGAACTACTCCCTCCTCATCATAGGAGACAGCAAGGTTGATGGAGATGGCGGTGAGGTCGATGGAGACGGCGGAGACGGCGATGGAGACCGATGGAGATGGCTCCGGGGGCACTTCCCCGTCCCGGCAGGGTGCCGGAACAGAGACTTCTGTCCCCCGAAAGTCGTCGACGGCGGCGGCGGAGCTGCGGAACTGTTTCTGGAAAATTGCCGACTCCTTTAGGGTTTTCCATCCGGAGGCTTTATATAGGCGAAGGGGCGTCGCGAGAGGGCAGCCAGGGGCTCCTCACACATGGGTGGCGCGGCCAGGGCCTGGGCCGCGCCACCCTAGTGTGAGGGCAGGCCCTGGCCCCTCTCCGGCTCTCTTTCGGATGTCTGGATGCTCCCGGGTAAAATAAGACTTCAGGAACTTGTTTCGTCCAATTCCGAGAATATTTCCTGTGTATCACTCTGAAACACAAAAACAGCAGAAAACAGGGAACTGGCACTGTGGCAACTCGTTAATAGGTTAGTTCCGGAAAATGCATAAAAGTGCCACTAAGTGTAACGAAACAATAGGCAAATGGTGTAAAAACAAGCATGGAGCATCAAAAATTATAGATACGTTTGAGACGTATCACCGGCTGTGACCTGTTGTCTTTCCTGGACGCCTATTTAGGCTACCACCAGATCCCGCTCTTCCAGCCGGATCAGATCAAGACCTCCTTCATCACCCCGTATGGAGCCTACTGCTACGTTACCATGCCATTCAGCCTGAAGAACGCTGGAGCCACTTACCAGCGAACCATGCAGCAATGTCTGCAGGAGCAGATCGGGAGGAACGTGCACGCTTATGTGGACAATGTGGTGGTGAAGACCAAGCAGAGCGGCACGCTCCTGGACGATCTCAAGGAGACCTTCACCAACCTGTGGTGCTATCGCATGAAGCTCAACCCTGAGAAGTGCACCTTTGGCGTGCCGGCTGGGTAGCTCCTAGGTTACATCGTTTCCCAGCGAGGGATCGAGGCTAACCCCTCGAAGATAAAAGCCATCGAGGCCCTAGAGAAGCCCACCCAGCTCAGAGATGTGCAGAAGTTTTCTGGCTGTTTGGCCTCGCTTAGCCGGTTCGTCAGCCGGCTCGGGGAGAAGGCCATGCCGCTGTACCAGCTGATGAAGAAGACGGACCATTTCGTTTGGTCCCAGCGCGCTGATGATGCCTTCAACGACCTCAAGCGAGCCTTGTCCACCGCGCCAATTTTGGCAGCGCCGGCTTCGCGAGAGCCAATGCTGCTCTACATTGCAGCAACCCCACGTGTCATCAGCGTGGTGATCGTGGTGGAGCGCACCGAGGAAGGCAAAGAGCTGCCGGTTCAGCGCCCGGTGTACTACTTGAGTGAGGTGCTCACTCTCTCCAAGCAGAACTACCCGCACTACCAGAAGGTCGCGTACGGCGTGTACATGGCGGCCAAGAAGCTGAAGCACTACTTCGAGGAGCACCCAATCACGGTGGTGAGCACCACTCCGCTCTCGGAGATCATCGAGTGCAAGGACGTGTCAGGAAGAGTGGCTAAATGGGCGATCGAGCTCGCGGCTCATACCATTCAGTACAAGCCCAGGATGACGATCAAGTCACAGATCATAGCGGATTTCTTCGCTGACTGGGGAGAGCACCAGTACCTGCCGCCGGCTCCGGACTCCACCCACTGGCGCATGCACTTCGATGGCTCCAAGCTGCTCGGGGGCTTGGGAGCCGGCGTCGTCCTCACCTCTCCCAAGGGAGACAAGCTGCAGTACGTGCTGCAGATGCACTTCCGTGCGTCGAACAACGTCGCTGAGTATGAAGCCCTGGTACATGGGCTCAAGATGGCCAAGCAGATCGGCATCAGGAGGATCCTCTGTTTTGGAGACTCCGACCTGGTGACGCACCAGGTCTCAGGGGACTGGGATGCCAAGGACGCCAACATGGCCTCCTATCGCTTCTACGTGCAGCAGCTCAGCGGATTCTTCGAGGGCTGCGAGTTCCACCATGTCCCCAGAGCAAACAACAAGGAAGAAGACCGGCTGTCCAAGATCGGCTCCACCAAGCAGGATATCCCAGCCGGGGTGTCCCTGGAGATCATCCACAAGCCGTCTATCAAACCTTCGCCGGAGTCCATATCCATCTATGTGCCTGGAGACCCGGCCCCGGCTCAGGTACCGCCACCGGACCCGGGGGCTGCCGTCTCGGGGCTGAAGGAGGCAGCCGGCCAGCCCAGCGCGGCCGGCTCGATGAAGGACGAGGGGACTGCCGGCTCCGTGCCCGCTGCCCCAGCCGGACAATCAGACGAAGCCGGCTCAACGACGGACCCGGGGGCTGCTGACCCTCTAGTCGCCAGTGTCTTCCACATACGGGAGATACCTTCCTGGGCGGAACTATTCTCCAACTACCTCATCACTGGGGACTTGCCACAAGACGAAGCGGAAGCTAGGCGAATTCAGCGTCGAGCTGGGGCGTACACCATCATCAACAGCGAGCTGTACAAGCGCAGCGTGTTAGGCATCTTCTAGAAGTGCATCGAGCCGGAAGAAGGGACAAAGCTGCTAAGAGAGATACACCAAGGGGAGTGCGGACATCACGCATCTTCTAGAGCCTTGGTAGCCAAAGCCTTCCGCCATGGCTTCTATTGGCCAACGGCCAAGCAGAATGCAGAGCAGCTGGTGAAGCAGTGCAACGGCTGCCAGCGCTTCTCCAAGCACAGAAACACTCCAGCGGCAGCCCTCAAAACCATCCCGCTCACCTGGCCGTTCGCGGTCTGGGGCCTGGACATGGTAGGGCCATTCAAGACCGCACCCGGGGGCTTGACGCATCTGCTGGTTGCTGTGGACAAGTTCACCAAGTGGATTGAGGCCAAGCCAATCAAAAAACTCGACGGTTCGTCCACGATCAAGTTCTTCAACGAGATCATCACAAGATATGGAGTTCCCCATAGCATCATCACCGACAATGGGACGAACTTTGCGAAGGGAGTCTTTGCCAATTATTGTGGGCAGAAAGGCATCTGGCTGGACTTAGCGTCAGTAGCGCACCCTCAGTCAAATGGACAAGTGGAGAAGGCAAATGGGCTGATCCTGGCCGGCATCAAACCAAGACTGGTCGAGCCTCTCGAACGCTCAGCCGGCTGTTGGGTCGAAGAGCTACCCTCAGTGCTCTGGAGCCTGCGCACCACTCTAAATCGCTCTGTTGGCTTCACACCTTTCTTCCTGGTCTATGGAGCAGAAGCGGTGCTGCCCACGGACATCGAGTTCGATGCGCCCAGAATCGTCCAGTACACAGAGACGCAAGCAAAAGAAGCTTGCGAAGATGGCATCGACCTCCTCGAGGAGGCTCGAGAGCAGGCTCTGGCTAGATCAGCGCTCTACCAGCAGCAGCTGCGACGATACCACAGCCGGAAAATTTGCCCGCTCGCGTTTCGCGAAGGAGATCTCGTACTCCGGCTGGTCCAAAGCACTAAAGGCATGCACAAGCTGTCTCCTCCCTGGGAGGGACCGTTCATTGTCAGCCGGGTGCTGGGCAATGGGGCATATTACCTCATCGATGCACAAGAGCCCAGAAAGAACAAGGCAGATAACTCTGACAAGGAGACCGAGCGTCCCTGGAATGTCAGTCTCCTAAGACCTTTCTTCTGCTAAGGCAAAAGCTTGTACCCCGAAAAACGTGTCAATGAATAAAGGAAAACGGAACGGCTAGTTATGGCCGGCTCCGAGGAAAACACTTCGTGTATGTTTTGCTTCCTGCGTTATTCACTTGACCGGCAGCCGGCTCCAGGCACCGAGCCACAGCCGGCAGCCCCGAAAAAGTCGATCTCTCGCCAGCCGGATGAGTACTACGTATGAAGAAGGTCTCGAGCCCAATCTCCGCCTTCCGGCTCCGCGCAGCCGGACGGATAGGAGCCGGCAGGCCACATACGAAGGAAAGCCGCAGAGCAGAACCACAAACGATAGAAAAACCGCTCAACCAGGCGCTAAGGGCAGTGTCTGTTAACTAAGCGTTGGCTAGCATGAGTCGGGGGCCCGATAGACCGAAGTACTACTTCTCACTCCGCGGCACGCTTCCACCCTAGGCCGACATTCGGCTGCCGGCCCAAGGGAGACCAACCGGCACCAGGCTGCCGGTTGGGGGTAGAAGGGCCGAAGAGTGGGAAGATTAAGGAAAAAGTTGAGGGAACCGGACAAAGGCAAAGCCAGCAAATGGTTGATAGTCACAGACTCTCGACGTTTGGGCTGAGAAGCCACGCCCAAGCGGTTCGAAGCTAGGGCTACCTCGCTTGGCGTTGGCATCATTTGCGAAAGCTCAGTTTCGAGCTAGCTGTTAGTCCAGCTACCCCAAAACTCGGGGCTAGGGGGAAAGGGAATTGGCCCTCAGAAGCAGGCCGGCTCCAGTACCTCGCCGGCTGTCCGTTCAGCTAGCGCTGCGACACGATCAGCAAATGAGCAACGAAATCGAAACTTAGCACTCGCAAAGCAACGGCTAGAGCCGGAAACTGGGAAGTCTACTCCAGTCGTAGCTTGGGACGTGCGAAGGCCTGGGAAGGGAAACGTGCCGGCTTCGACCTCGCCCGAGCCGGTACAGGACTCAGTCTCCGCTCCAACTCCGCTGAGCCGGGACTGGTCCGTTCCCCCCGGAGCCGGCAAGCAGAAGCACCGTACCCTCCATGTTGAAGCCGGAAGAGCCCGCCTGAAGCATCTGTGCAGGGTAATGACTATCGTAGTCCCTATCTACGGATTCGTGTGAACAGCGGTTTCGTTAAGGGAAGGATCATTGCATTGCAATGGTGTCAAGCAGAAGACATTTGCGCGATGGCAAAAGCACAAGGCGAAGAAAGACATTTACACAGCAAACAAGGAAAGACAAGTTTTCATTAAGCGGAAGTTTGGGGACTACAAAAGCTTCCTAAATCACTACACTAAGAGCCCCAAGCATTCCCAGCCCGGGGAGGCTCGCCTTCCTCGGCCCGGCGCGAGCGCCGCATGGACTTTGCCCTGGAGAAGTCCGCGTCAGAAGTCGACAAGGCCTACCCCTCACGGCTGGGCGGCGAAGGCACGGGCGGAGAGGGTGCCGTCAAAGAGGCAGATGGTGAAGTCGTCCGTCTCATCTTTGCGGGTGAGAAGGATGAACCAACCCTTGTGCACGCCGTAGTCGATGAAGAACTTCGACCACCCGTCGCGAAAGTAGCACACCCCATGGCCGTCATAGTAGACCTCGACACGGTACGTGGGCTGGCCGCCGCTGCAGTCCCGCAATTTGGCGCAAGCCATCTCCTGGTCCTCCATCGAGCTAGTGAACTGGGTCGGGAGGCGGAGACGATCCCGGGCACCAGCAAGCACAGGGATGATGCAGGTGGACCATCCTTGCGCCGAGATGTACTCCGCGGCTGGAGCGCTGGCTTCTCCAGCCAGGGCCGCGAGGGGCCTAGCGGAGGAGGAGGCGTTGCGCGGGGCCCCGCGGGAGTGGCGTCGACCCTGAAGACGGTGGGGGCCTTCTTGTTTTTGCTGCCCGGCGGCCACCCGCGGCGGTGGGACGAAGAAGGAGCAGCGACCGCCGCGGGGGCAGTCTTCTTCCTGCTCCCCTTCGGGTGGCCGGGCTTCTGCTTCTCCAGTATGCCCGCATCGCTGGGAGCTCCGGTCGCCTGGGGCGTGACGGAGGAAGAGGCAGCAGCGGCAGCTTTCGCCGCAAGGGCCTCTAGGGTGCTCTTGTTGTGGCTTCCTTTTGGGCGACCGCGTCTTCGGGATGCGGAGGGCGCCGCCTTCGGCACCTCAACCTCCTCCCTATCCCCCTCCGGGACCTTGTCGCTGCTGGCAGAGGAGTGGCTAGGGGACGACATGGTCGGGCCGGGTACAAGAAGAGAAGGCTCGAGCGCGAAGGAGAAGTGGGAGACGCCCTGGGCAACGAGCACGCTCGGTATTTAAAGGAGAGCGGCGAAAGGGTAACCCCCGACGTTTCGGTAACCAACTTCCACATCGTGCGCCACCGCGGCGGTTGCCGCAGCAGATCGTGGGAGGGGTTGATGGGACGCGTCGCTGACGTATGCCGGCCCACCTCGCATGACGACTCAGGAAGTTATGACGGAGGGGATTCCGAAGTCAAAGTGACAAGACTGGCCACTGGCGCGCTGTGCCGGCCGCCGCGTGGGAACGAGATTCAAAGCGGCGCAAGTTCCCAGGAGGCAGCACGCCAGGCTTGCGGTTCACCGGCTCGCGGTCGCCAGCCGGGCCGTATCTTGAAACCGGCTCGTCTCGAGACGGCCGGGAGAACTCCGCAAGGCCCAGCCTCGACGACTAGAGCGACCAAGCCGGACCAGAAATCCTGGGACTTCGACGAGAACGAGGAAGACTTCCTGCGAGAAGAGGAACCCGCCGAAGCCCCATGCTAGCCCATGAGACTTCGCCAGTTTTGGGGGCTAGTGTCGTGGGGATGACTTAGGGGGCGCACCACGGGCCGGGCAATATGCCGGCTAGCATCCCAGGAGTCCCCACGGCTTCAGCACGAGAAGACCGGCTCCGACCGAAGGGCCGGCTGCGCCAGCAGCCGGCCGACGACTCCACCGAGGAGAACTGGAGCCGGGCGATGAAGACAAGGCCTCTCAACGGTTCTCTAGCCTAAAGTAGGATTGCCCCGACAAGAGTGGCAGGGGCGCAGGACGGGAGTGACGAGCGCCACGACCACGTCCAGCCAATGAGAGATCGAAGACCCTTCCCCATGATGGGATCCAAGGCAAAAGAGAAGGGATATGCCCTCCAGATGCCGGCCCAGGGGAATGGCACTTTATAAAGTGCCTTTGCCAGAGCAGGGTCAGAGGATCACGCCAAGGACGCCGCCGCCAAGGAGCCGACAGCCGGCCGAGTTGCTACCAAAACATGTAACCAGGCCCCCGTCTATATAAGTGGGCCTGGACCCTTAGCATAAGGGAGATCCGATCTTCTTCTTCCTCCTCTAACCGAATAGCTCGAGGAGCACTGTAATCGTTACTACCTAATCAATACGAAGCAGGCAGGAAGTAGGGGTTTACCTCCAACCGGGAGGGCCCTGAACCTGGGTAAACCGAGGTGTCTCTGTTGGCACAATCCCGAGGCGGACCCATCGTCACCAACGTCGAGCCCCTCCGATAAGCCTCCCCATGGCTACTGTCTCTAAATTCCCATGACACGTTACCTTCAGTTAAACCATCCCCCTCTAGATCCGCACGGGTGCTTACGCTAGCGAGAAACAGTATATGGTTGCCCGTTCCATATTTCTCCAATGCCACATCTAAATTAGGTTGACTTTTAACGTCAATCTCAATGTAATCACGGATCCTTCTAGTATACCACATATATTTTACGTTTTGGTGAGATCCTATCAGCAAGTTCTCACTAAACTTTCCAATCAGTTCAGCTACTTGTATCCCCTTCTGGCGATTGACGTAGATATCAACATCGTGTTTTTCAACAAGAACATCTAAGCCATCATCCAGTTCTGCAGTGTAGGGGTCGAATGTGGCCACCATTTTCAAAAGAGGAGGAGGTTCAGCAGCAGCAGGTTTTTCAGCACCAGCAGTAGCAGGTTTTTCAACACCAGCAGGAGGTTTAGCAGCTGAATGATGTTTACCAGGAGCAGGTTTACCAATAGCAGCAGATTTACTGCTAGGATGTGTAGCATCTTGAGCACCAGCAGCAGATTTTCTTTGATTACCAGCGTGATGAACAATATCAGCAGGAGATTTCTTGGATGCCCGGGCAACAACACCATCTCGTGTTCCACCAATAATTTTAGCATGCAAAATGTGGCCAGGAGAGTCTGCAAACCTTTCCAATTGATCTTCAATCTTTTGCATGTCCACAGGTGTAACAACCCCCCGCGGTGATACCCATTTGAATTCTGCAGTTTGTGCAGAGCCCATTGGAACAAATCCACGAACAAGGTCAACCATCCCAGATATAGACTTGAAGCTTCTTTCTGCAACGAGCAAGGTTACCTTACAACCCAACACGGCTACGGAGTGCCCATTGTCAAGCATACCAACGTACTGATGAATTTGTAGAGGGACGCTGTAATCTTTGCGAATCCTACTCGACACAAGGTTGGGGAAATAAGAAATGCTTGTTAGTGTTCGACTAACAAACATCTCTTGCTAAAATATATCTTGATTTCCTACATCCAGCTAGCAGATACTGCGATGAAGAATGGTTAAATACATAAGAGAAGACAAGCTCACCTCCTCCGGCTGCTCAGGGTGAGACATGATTCCTGAGTTGCGGGCCCTTCCATCCTCTGTGCTGCTCAGCTCGTCTCCCGGCGATGGCGATCTATCTCCACGCAACGGCTCGCTCAACATTCGGCATCATCGCAGGCCGTCGGGCGCGGGCACGCGAGCTTTAAGCAGCGCTATCTGTCTGTGTCGCCACCACCGCCGCCGCCGTCCTAGGGTTCAGGCAAGGTTAAGGGCGGAGGAACGAACTAGATCTTGACCATACACCGCTGCGGAGTCACCCCATTATATTGAATTGCCACGCAGATTGACACGCTGGAACGAACATGAAACAGAGAAATACTGACATGCGGGACCGCAATGGGCCTAGAACGGGAGAAGTCACGGCAATATTTGGTTTGGCCTACATTCATTCAAAATGGGCCCTCTGAGGAATTACCTATCCAACTTTTCAAATGGCGTCTATTACAAGCAACAAAGGTACTTGTGAGCCTATGCCAAGGAACTCGGTGACCGCAAACAAAATCACCCCTCTGTGGTGGTCGCCGTTCTCCTATGGTGTGGTGTCAGTGGCGTTATGGCTAGCTGCAGTGGAGATTGGTTAGCTGCAACAGCGTGACCGGGTACAGGGGATATTCAGTGTACTAAAAACTTATAGAGTTCATCACACAAGAAATTCACCATGGTACTTCCTTCACATCACAAAAGCTATTTCTAGATATAGATATATCCAGACAAAATTGCGTCTAGATGCATCCGTATCTAAACAAAACCAAGTCATTTATTTTGTAACGGAGGAGATAGTAATAATCTATAAATATTCCAATGCATAACTCTAAGGCTGCGTTTGGCAGCTTGGGTTTTCTAATAAAATTATAGTATTCGAAAAACATAGCATATATTCTAGTATGAGAGCATGGAGTACTTCTGTTTCAAAAAAGAGGCCACGAACGAAGTTTCAAAAGTTGCAAAGAAGCTACGATTTTGGGCAATATCTTAGTATCTTATACTGCAGTATTCATTCCTCCAAACACCTTAAAGTATTATAACCACGGTATTTTAAAAACTGTAGTATCCTCCAAGTGCTGAAAAAATGGAGCTCTCAAATGGGGCCTAACATTCAGGTTCAAGATATGATTTTTTGGGTCCACCAAGAGCGGGAGTTACTCTAGAGGTGATCGAGAGGCAATCGCGGTAGGTGCTAGGGTTTCCTCTTGAGGGTGGTGTTGTTCCGCGGCGGAGACGATCTTGATGGCAAGGTTCTCTCTATGCGACGCGGGTCTCTCAGGTTTCCTTGATCCTGTACTCACGGAGTGCGGCGTCAGGGCAACTCATGGCTTCCTGTAACAACCCAAATATTTGTAATCCATTTCCTATTAATTAAAGTGCCAAATTTTGGGCCAAGATAAAACTTTTTATCTATTACTGCATGCATGCATAGTATTTTAAATACATGTTGCTCTATGATTTCATGTGTCTTTTAAATAGTTGTGAAATGATTAGTTAAACCACTCCTAACCAATAGAAACAATAGAGGTTAACCACTAGGACCAAGAAACCAGAAATCAAAAAAATAAAGAAAAGAGAGAAGAAACGATGATCTAGAAAAAGTTAACCACTACCCTACTTTGAACACTTAGATTAAGCTGTCTGCAACTCAACTCAGTGTGTGGTGAGTTGGTTGAGCTTGACCGGATCACATACTAACTCAACCAAGTGATTTCCAACAAAAACTCAAACAAGAAACCCACACAAACATCTAACAAAGTTTGAATCCGAAATAGTGACCAAACTTCAAATTTGAAATAACGAATCTGCAAAACATCATCTTTCTTTGTAACAAAAATACCTCTGGAACCCTTGTCCAATATGTTGACAAACCACAGTGGAAATTTTCAAAAATTCGAAATTTGAATTCTTGCGGGCATTGTGTCGAACACCTGGTGAGCAAAAGTCCAGAAAAATCAAAGCTACTGTGGCCGTCTATGTTCCAGTTCGCCCCAGCCCTGTAGCCATGCTCGTGGAGTCCCCCGCTGTCGAGCCCAGCCTCCCCTACCCCGACCCAGGCCGTGAGACATGGAGGAGAAGAGGAAGAACACGCCCGGACCCCCCCCTCTCTGTCCCTCTGCTCCCTGCACGATGCCGACCGGCGTGAGCTTGCCAGAGCATGCCCACAGTGCCCCGACGCCGCGACCAAACCCCGCCAGCACGCCCCCAAGGCCGCCGCGCCCGGCTTTGCCCATGCACGTCGCCGGCCACCGCCCCAGCATGCCACTAGAAACCCTAGCTCCCGCGCTCTCCCGTTCCTATAAAAACCCCCCGTCGACGCCCAGAAGCAGCACACCCTCACCGCTACCGATTCCCACTCTTCTCTCTTCCTCTCTCCCTCGGAATCGTCCGAGCTCTGCAAGCGAGCGCCGCCGCGTTCTGAAGGAGTCCGGCCACCGTTGGACACGCCGCCGGTGCCAGGCGGAGGAGTCAAGCTGCCGCCGCCGTTCTGCGTCATCGCCGACGACCCTTGCTTCTCTCCATCGAGCCCCCGCGTCGAAATCGTCTCGCAAGCCGGTGAGCTCCCGCCCTAGCGAGGTAGACGACGCCTGTGGCGTCGGATTTGATCCTCGTAGCGTACCGATTCGTCTTAAACTGCGCGTAGCCCACTGTCAGGTCAAGTTCAAACTATCCCGCCCGGTGAATCCAGCCGCCTTGGTTTCTTCTGAATCGGCCATTCCGAAGATTCGGTCCGAAACGTTTTTTATTTTTCCCGCTCTTTTAAATTGTTTCAGATGAAACATTCCAAGAGATTAGGAAATCCATTTTAGCCGCTGAAAAGCTAGGTTATCTAGCCTTGAAACTGGTAGAATCAATTTGAGTTAGTGATTTAATTTAATAAGAAAACTTTGACCATAGCCTTATTAATCTTAGGAAATTTCTAGAAAATTGTTTAAACCTCCTAAAATCTTGAAACTTGGTTTATGAACTCACTAGTTAACTTAACTACTATTTAGTCCAACCTCAGTGAATTAAGACCTTGTTAGTGTTATCAATTAGACCTAATCCAACCCTAGTGTGTAGCATAAAATGATAGATCCTCACTATGCACTTAGCTTAATTTTTCCCTCAGTACCCAATTACTTATTTAATCCCTCTCCACTTGTACTAGCCCTAATACCCCTAGTTTCATACCAATGCTTAGAAAGTAAACAACATATGGCACATGGTAGAAAATTTAACTTACACACTTAATGAAAACTTGGAAGAAGACTTGCAACCCTATTTAAATAAAATCCAACAGGAATTCTATTGTTTGAAAACAAGTATGTGTGCTTGGATTGTGGTTAGCATTGTGTAGTGATTGTGTGCTTTGTATTTATTCGTTATTAGACGCTAGTATTGCTGAGGAGGATATTGAAGGGGAATTTTATCAAGAAGAAGAAGACTACCCCGGACACTTTGCCAACCAAGGCAAGCCATCTTTTGAATCCTACTCCAAATGCCTAGTTTTACTATTGCATTCTACTTGTTTTTAAGTAAATTGCATGATTGAATTGCTAGAGTAGAATGATAGTTGAGTAGTGATATCTTGCTTAACACGAGCATCAAGCTGAGTTTATCCAATATTCCCCTTAGTTTTAACACCACCCAATATAGTTGCTTAGTCACTAATAAAATTGAGGCCATCTAGAAGGGGAACCCTATTTGAAGTTGGTGACTTGAACTTGACAACTTGAATTGGAGATTTCTCCTACATGATGGTTTTATGAAGGAAAATAATCTTGACTAAGGACTATGGAATGTATTTGCTAAATGATAATAAGTGATGTACTATGTGAGCCAACCATTACCGTACGACCACATTACCCCTAAATGGGAAGGGGCTTAGTCCGTAGTTTGTTTATTCTAGTATGGGAGACCTTGTATCATCTTTTATAGAAGTAAGCCTTACATGGGTGCTTCCGAACCGAGTGGAGGTTTCCATTCATGCAGCACTCTGCAGCGGGCAAAACTATGAGTGCCAAAATGGACTCTTAGGGAAGGATCCTATACTAGAGTAGACAAATGAAAGAGTTTGTTTGATTATCTGAACCTCGCATACTTTGTGTATGACGATCCGTGGATTTCTCCCGGCAGATGTATCGAATCTTGTGGGTAAAGTGTACCCCTCTGCAGAGGTTTCAAAACTATTCGAATAGCCGCGTCCGCGGTCATGGATAGTTGGCAAGCTGTACTTGACTTTTGTCAAGAATATTAACAACTGAAGGTGAATTTGGTGAATGACTTGACTTGACATTGATGTTGACACACTTGAAGCTCCTCTTTAGATTTACTTAGAGAATTAAATCTTCTTTTCTACTAATGAATATTCTTGGGAAACAAAACTAGCTTTTGCAAATAAACTTAGTGCTTAGTCCACCATATCAACCTTGCATATCTACTTCATCATTTCGTTTATAAGATGGTTTGCGAGTGCATCCAATGTACTCATGGCTGTGTCCCTGGCTATCAACTTGGCCAGACTATGGGGAAGAGTATCCGGATGAAGGTTATGAAGAAGAGTATCAGAACTAAGATCGTCTCCTGAGTCGCCATTGCCTGTAGGGTGAAGGCATGGACCCGAAGACGTTATTTTCGCTGCTATATTGTGTTGTAATATGAACTTGGTCACTATGACCATTGTATTTGAACTATCGTATTGTAATGTCTATGGAACTGGTTACCAACTACGTTATGTGTATCACAACAACGATTCTGGGATTGTGGTGGAATGCATAACGGGCACTTCGAATTTGCTATAAATTCGGGGGCTTTACACTTCCCCGTCGAGATCTGAAGTCTGTGGCGGTGGGAAGTTGAGACTATCGTCGAGGTCTCCGGTGAAGACGAGAGCGGAAGATCTGGCGGCGGGGCTCTCTGCTCGGATGGGAGAGCTTCTGCTAACGGAGAAGGAATCCACGGGTTTGGTCATCAAGGGTATTGGATCGGCTGTAGTGTCGCGTCCTCGATGGGCGGCGGTAGGCAAGGTCTTCTCATCTCGGAGTCTCATGATCGGAGCCCTAGATAGGGCGATGCAAAGGGCATGGGGGCTCCATCGCCCAGCACAATTCAGAGATATTGGTGATAACAGGTTTATGGTCAGGTTCTCGTCAGATGGCGACTGGAAGCATGCTATGAAAAATGGTCCTTGGCAGTTTGATTTCAATTTGTTGTTGCTGAAGGATTATGATGGCTCGATTCGCTCATCTGATATGGTTTTTGATTCGATGGACATCTGGATAAGGGTGCAAGACCTACCGATGGATATGATGAATAGGGTTTATGGTGAGCTAATCGGTAACTGGGTTGGGCGTTTTATCTCTGTTGAGGTGGATGAAGATGGAATGGCATGGGGAAAGGACCTTCGGATTAGGGTGGTTTTTCGTGTTGATAAACCTCTGGTTAGAGGGGTGCCGTTGAAGGATTCTGATGAGGATTCAGAGAGTAGATGGTTTGATATAAAATATGAACGCATCCCACATTTCTGTTTTGATTTTGGGTGCCTAGTTCATTCTGCCTCGGGCTGTTCTACAGAGAGGGGTGATACCAAACAGTGGGGGGAATGGTTGCGTGCATCTCCAAGGAAGAATCAGAAGCCCCCTACAGCAGCCCGACCGACAGTGTCAGGCTCGAGTTACAGGTCCCGGACGGGAGATCAGAGTCAGAGGCATGGAGGTGGAGTGGTGATCAGGGATTTACCCCCTAGGCGCAATTTGGCATATGATCAAGCGGAGTCGGGGTCCTCCCGCACTGGTAGTTTGGACCCGAGAAAGGAGGGAGCTGAGGTCAATAGCCCAGGTAAAGACCATAGTGTTAGGGCTCATGCTAATCGGTCCGGTAAAGCTCCTATGGATGCTGGGGGAAATGAAGCAACAGGGGAACGTACGTTCGAAAACCAAGACAGGCGGGCGAAGTCCGGCCAGTGGATACTTCTCTCCTTCCCCCGATCACTAGGAAGAGGGGCACAAAGCAGGTTTGGGTACAAGTACCAGTAAGGGTGGTGGGTGAAGGGAGCTCGGAGTCGGTGTACAGCTAATGCTTTTGATAGATTGGAGGAAGGCACTGGGACCAATGCTTCTATCTTTGACAGATTCGAGGATCCATCGGCGGACCCTGCGAGGCATGGCCACCGGGAGCAATGAATCTCTTGGGCCTGAACTGCCATGGCTTGGGGTTGGACGTGGCAGTAGGCGAGTTGAGAGACCTGTGCAGGTCATACAACCCGGAGGTGGTTTTTCTGTGTGAAACAAAGTAGAGGGACAATGACATGGATAGGCTGAGATGGAGTTTGGGTTTTCCCCATGGAGTAGTGGTGAGCTCTATTAGCAAAAGTGGTGGAATCTCCTTGTGGTGGCGGGATGGAGTGGAGGTGATGGTACGGCCATGGTGCCAATATTATATTGATGCCAAAATTTCAAAGGAGGGTAAATCTTGTAGATTCACTGGAATCTATGGGGAGCCCCGAACGGAGCGTCGAAGCAAAACTTGGGAGGTGATGCGCTATCTAAAAATCCAGGACAATCTTCCTTGGCTTTGTGCAGGGGATTTCAATGAAGTGTTGGCGCAACATGAACACCTTGGTGTTAATCAAAGAAGCCAGACCCAAATGTCAGCGTTCCAAGACTGCTTGGATGACTGTGGGTTAACGGACCTTGGCTTCAAGGGGTACGAGTTTACATGGAATAATAGGCGGGAAGGGCTAGAGAATGTGCAATGCAGACTAGATAGGGGTACTGCAATGGTTCCTTTTATGGAGCTATTTCCTTTCACCTCGGTGGAGCATATAGCCATGGAAGAATCTGATCATATGGCACTGCTGATCAAGGTGCAAGATCCGCAGTCTGCTACGGTATTGCCACACTCAAGGGGGTTTAAGTTTGAAGAAATGTGGCTCAAGCATGATAATTATGAGGACATGGTAAAGACTACATGGGAGAGCAGAAGGGGAGGTAGGCTGGGGTTGGATAACCTATGGAGACAGCTCCGTGAGGTGTTAGGGGATCTGTAGCGGTGGGGTTATGAAACCTTTGGGTCTGTATGAGCAGAGATCAAGCGCCTTCGGGCTCAACTTGATGCAGCGGCAAAGCAGCCCAGCTTGTTGGATCCTCACTGGAGGTTCGCGAACTAGAGAAGAAATTGCATGATATTTTTGAAAAAGAAGAAATCATGGATCATCAAGGATCGAGGCAAGACTGGCTGAAGGCTGGTGACAAGAACACAAAGTTTTTTCAGAATCGGTGCTCCCATAGGCATCAAAAAAATACAATCCTAGGCCTGCGGCGAGAGCATGGATCCATTTGCAATACAAATGAGGGAATGTGTGCACTAGCACAATCTTTTTACGAGACGCTCTATGCGACAGAGGGTTCAGTTAACGCTGAGCGGGTGCTGAACCTAATGGCCTAGGCGGTTACAGATGAGATGAATTCGGCCCTTTTGAAGGAGCGGACAGACGAGGAGATCACTCATGCCTTATTTCAGATGGGCCCGACGAAGGCCCCTGGGCTGGATGGTCTGCCAGCGCTGTTTTATCAGAGACACTGGTCTCTGCTAAAGAAGCATGTGTGTGCTGCTGTTAGGGATTTCCTGGCAGGTAAAGAATGTCCAGTGGACTTCAATGATACTATTTTGGTGCTAATTCCCAAGATTAATGCAGCAGATGTGCTCTCTCAATTTTGCCGATTAGTCTCTGCAATGTTCTGTACAAGCCAGCTTCCAAAGTTATTGCAAATAGACTAAAGGAGGTTCTGCCCATCCTAATTTCTGAAGAACAGAGCGCCTTTGTCACTGGGCGGCTCATTATGGACAATGTTTACATTGCTTATGAATGTGTTCATGCAATCAGAACCAGGAAATGGAAGAAGGGGTTGTGTGCAGTCAAGCTCGACATGATGAAGGCGTATGATCGTGTTGAGTGGGATTTTTTGGAGAAAATATTGCTGACTTTGGGTTCCTCTGGTGTCTGGGTCAGGATGGTGATGCGTTGTGTGCATACGGTCAGATTCTCAGTGAAGGTGAATGGCTCTCTCTCAGATATGTTCTGTCCGACGATAGGACTACGGCAGGGTGACCCTTTGTCGCCATATTTATTCTTGTTCTGTGTCGAGGATTTTTTAGCGTTACTTAAATAGGAACAACAAGATAAATAACTTGCTGGGGTGAAATTTAGAGGAGATGGGCCTACTATCACTCATCTTCTCTTCGCGGATGATACTATTGTGTTTATGGAAGCGAGCCAAGAGAGTATGGAGGCGTTGGGGAGGGTTTTGCGTAAATATGAGGAGTGCTCAGGCCAAAAAGTTAACTTTTAGAAATCCTCTATATTTTTTGGCAAGGGGTGCTTGGAGAACACTTGAGCAGATTTAAAGAGTAGGATTGGGATCCAGTGTGAAGCTTTATCGAAGCAATATGTAGGCCTACCAATTGTGGTGGGAGATCAAAACAAGGTGTGTTCAAGCACCTTACGGATCGCTCGCGAGGGAAGGTCTCTGGCTAGAAAGGACAAGGTCTGTGCAAGGCGGGAAAGGAGATCCTGGTGAAATCGGTCCTCCAAGCTGTTTCTACTTATTCGATGGGATGTTTCCAACTCTCTAAAGGCCAATGCAAGGAACTTTCGTCGGTAGCAGCCCAATTCTGGTGGGGCGACAAAAATAACCAGAGGAAGGTTCACTGAATTAGTTGGAAGCGGATGTGTGTTCTGAAGAGGAACAGGGGTGTGGGCTTTCGCGACAATGAAGATTTTAACCAAGCTCTTCTAGCGAAACAAGCATGGAGATTAGTAACCATGCCAGATTCGCCCTGTGCTAGGGTTTTAAAAGGCTCGGTATTTCAGAGAGGGGTCTCTTTGGAGCGCGGGGTGCCCTAAAAAATCATCCTACATGTGGAAGAGTATAGTGCATGGGAGGAATTTGCTAAAGGAGGGGGTGATATGGAGGATTGGAGATGGAGAGAAGGTCACTGTGTGGGATCAGAATTGGATACCATGGTCGTATGCCCAGAGACCGCTAAGTTGCAAGCCAGGCATCAAGGTTAGATTAGTTAAGGAGTTGCTTAAGGCGGATGTCACTAGTTGGGATCATGACAAGTTGAACGAATGCTTTTTTGAGGTTTATATGGCGGACATTTTGAAGATTCCGGTTGGTAGGCTGGATCAGACGATTACATCGCTTGGAATTACACCAAGAATGGAGTCTTCAGTGTAAAGTCGGCATATCATCTCAAACAATGCCTCAAGAGGGAGGCGATCATGGGTGCGGGTTCGTCTTTGAATATGTCTGAACACCAAGGCTGGCTGAAACTTTGGGCGGCGGACATGGCCAACAAGGTAAAGGTACATTGTTGGAGACTAGCAAAAAATGTTCTGGCTATCGGAGCCAAGTTGGAGAGACGGCGGATCAATGAGAACATCAAGTGCACTGTTTGCAATAGAGAAGAGACCCTGGTGCATCGTTTCTGGAGGTGTCCACATGCTGTCAAGGTGTGGGAGCTGCTCCGTTCTCGCTCGTCTATGCGGCTGAACACGCCTCCAACCGACATGCGGTCTCACCGAGAGCTGGAGAACTGGTTACTGAACTTGTTCAGCGGTCTAAAATATGAGGAACTGGCTGTGGCGATGACAGGCCTTTACTACATCTGGCTGGCTAGGAATAATGCGAGGGATGAGCAAATGATTGAAGATCCTGAGAAAACTACCTCGAGAATCCTATCCTTGGTGGATGAATGGAAGGATGCCAATCGAGTAAATAATGTCAAGGAGGCAAAGCCGGCGGCACACTGGTGTCCACCGAGAGAGGGATGGCAAAAGGCTAATCCCGATGGTGCATTCTCTGCTACGGACGGAAGCATCGGTGGTGGTGTGATCGTTCGTGATCACCATGGCGTTCCTATCACAGGATCTCGCTGTTTTTTCCCTATCGTTTCTGATCTAGAAAGGGCTGAGCTCCTAGCGTGCCGTCAAGCTGTTCATCTGGCAAAGGAGGGGGGTGTTCAAAAATTGGCGCTAGAGACTGATTGCTTGGGAGCGGTGGCGAAGCTGACAAGCAAGGAGGTAGACATGTCGATCCACGGGCCATTGGTGGAAGACAT
The DNA here is from genome assembly GCA_007115705.1 of Dactylis glomerata. NCBI lineage: Eukaryota > Viridiplantae > Streptophyta > Magnoliopsida > Poales > Poaceae > Dactylis > Dactylis glomerata. The sequence goes on from QXEO01000096.1 coordinate 1,481,003, forward strand.
CAAGAAGATGCTGCGAGAGTTTGAAGCGTCTTCGATCAATCATGTGCGACGTTAAATACCAAATAAATAGGGACTTTGTGGAAAAATCCCAGAAATCAATGTAAAACCTGCTGGCTGCTGCGGCACGGTATTGATGTAAATCACCGTCTAGTTGGGAACCCCAACAGGAAGGTATGATGAGCACAGTAGCAAATTTTCCCTTAGTAAGAAACCAAGGTTGGTCGAATCCAGGAAAAAGCCAAACTCCAGAAGGTGATGCTTGCTAGCCTAGTGACACTCCAACAAGGGCGTCGTTAACGATTCTTGTTAGCGCGTCTTCAACTAGTAGCAACGTGGAACCTGCACACAACACAACCAAGAACTTTGCTCCCAACTTACGATGAGGTTGTCAATCTCACCGGTTTGTTGTAAACAAAGGAATGAGCGTATCGAGTGGAAAGCAATAGTAGTATGCAAGAAAGTAAACAGTGCGAGTAAAGTAAACAGGTGATAGCAATATAAAGGAAATTGGACCGGGGTCCATAGTTCACTAGTGGTGTCTCTCCATAAGATAAATAACGACATGCTGGGTAAACAAATTACAGTTGGGCAATTCATAGAATAAAGATAACGTGCATATGTCGAGAGGATCACTATGAGATTTACTCTAGGCATTACAACAAGATACATAGACCGCCATCCAACTGCATCTATGACTAATAATCCACCCACGGGGAATCATCCGAGGACCCCGTGAATATTAAGTTGCGAACAACAGATAATTGCATTAAGCAAAGTGTGTAATGTAAACAAAGCATATGGCCTTGGACATAAGAAGGTTGTTTTCTCCCTAGTGGCAACAACACATCTACAACCCTAGAGGTTTCTGTCACTCCCCCAGATTAAATAGAAGCATGAACCCAACTATCGAGCATAAATACCCCCACTTGGAGTCACTAGTATCTACTTGGCCAAGATAGCTACTAACAACGGAGAGCATGCAAGATCATAAACAACATAGAGATGACATAAGATAATATTCAGCACATCAACTCAATCATAACACCAATATTCATCAGAATCCAACAAACACAACATGTAGAATTACATAACGGTGATCTCGATCATGTAAGGCAGCTCACGAGATCTAAACAGGAAGCACATGGTGGAGAAGACAACCAACTAGCTAGTGCTATGGACCCACAGTCCAAGGTAGACTACTCACTCATCGCGCCGAAGGCAAGCATGGTGATGAAGAAGACCTCCGGTGGCGATTCCCCTCTCCGGCAGGGTGCCGGGAAGAGCTTCTGGACCCTCCTGATCTTGGGTCGATGACGGCGGTGGATCGCGATGTGTTTCTGGAAAATTGATCGGGTACGTAGGTTTTTCCCGTTGGGGGGTCGTTATAGGCGAAGGGGCAGCGTCAGAGGTGGACCAGGGTGGTCTCACCACAGGGCGGTGCGGCCAGGCCCTGGGCCGCGCCCCCTGGTGGTGAGGCCGCCCTGTGGCTCCTCTCCGTCTCCTCTTCGGTCATCTGGAAGCTTCGTTAAATATCTGGATGTTCGGCTTTTGTTTCGTCCAATTCCGAGAATATTTCCTGTGTAACTTTTCTGAAACACAAAAATAGCAAAAAATAGAGAACTGGCACTGTGGCATCTTGTTAATAGGTTAGTTCCGGAAAATGCATAAAAATGCCACGAAGTCTAACGAAACACTAAGCAAATGGTGTAAAAACAAGCATGGAGCATCAAAAATTATAGATACGTTTGAGACGTATCACTGGCAACATCATATAACATGTGAATATCAAAGAATATGACCTAATAAAATGCAAATTTCATGGATGCATTTTACATGCATCAACATTCCTATGCTTAACCTATGCTCATCCTCGAGCATAAAAGTTATAAAAAAAACATGAACTTTAGAGTTTATTAACTCACAAATGAATACAATACTTACAAGTTATTATTGAAAGAGTGTAGAGCTGAGCAACAATTAGTCCTCAAGTAATATAGCTCATAACATTCAGCATTAGACATAAGAGAAATAATAAATCTCGCACAGAGTAAAAGAAACCATGTTGATAGATAATAAGGCAAACCTTGTGCAAGTGTAGTGTAGGTGTGGTTCCTATGTTGGTTAAGAATATTATTGTGTTTTTTGGATTTTCATAGAAGGTTTTCCTCGCTTTCAAGAGGCAGTAACAATGCTTTAAACATGTCGCATAAGTCTAAAGTCTAGAGATTAATCCTAGTTTGTGGGAACTTTATATGCAAGTAGAAGTATCAAACTTGTAATTCTCCATGATAACTCAAGTTACTTAAAAAGTGGTTCCATATTTTATTTTTTCTTTAAAACTTTGGCACTTCTCCCAATCTTTTCTTTCACATTTCACAGCTAACTGAATTTTTTTGGGTGCCTACCAAGCTTTCACGACCTTGGAGGAGTGCCCCTTTTTCTTTTTTCTTTGGGACTATGAATCCCTTACAAGTTGCCTTGCACCACAAATATAAAAATTTAAATAACAAGCACTGAGTCGTTGCTCGTCGGATTCTCCTATTTTTAGGAAGGAGAACTACAACATTTAATATCAACCACAAGAATAAAGCCAACACAAAGATATAGTAAACCGGAACCTAAAGTCCATAACAATATGCACACTTTACTTAGGAGTAGTTTATAGGTAATTGATATTGAATGCTTAAATGCCAGGGTTCAAACGGAAGTGGCTTTGCACAAGTAATTTCTACTCCATGCACAAAGGCTAGAAAAGGGGGAAGTTTGACCACTAAAAGTATGCAACCTTGTCCATCAGCATAGTTAATCTCCCATGTACAGAACTCATTAAAAGAACTCATGGCAAGAAGAATATTATCAACCAAAACTGAATGAAAAAATTGCAAAGCTTCGTACCTCAATCAATGATATACTTATACCTTAAAAGTAATTGCAATCACACCATGCTTTCATGTACCCATTTACTTCCTTTGCCAAATTTATGCAACCAACTATTTATTCTTATCCTTTTTCCCAGTAGATTCAAGATATATCAATGGCACACGTACTAAAAAGTGGTCTTCAAAACATGAATATAGATGCTACTCCAGCTAAAACAAAAAACTAAATGCTCCAAGCTTGTACAAATTTTTCATAGTGCTGTGTTGAGGACTGTGATGCTGCGGTGATTTGTCATCATATGGAGATCTAGATCTTCAGGTGCCACCATTGTGCTGAGGGCTATTGCAATGGCGCGGTGATGCTTCCCCATATGGGGACCTGGATCTATGGGTTCCTCTATCACGCCGAGGGCTATTGTGATGGCATGGTAACCTGTTTTGTCATGGCGCTAGCTTGCCATAGCCATCACCGCCTCTATGCCGCATGGTCCTCCTGCTCTTGGCGCTGTCATTCCGCTGCCGCCATCTCCTCCCTCGCAGCTACCACGTAGCAGCGGTGAGCCAACTGGTGCGCACCTTGCTGCGCCCCTAGCTGCCGGGTCCCTCCTCTCAGTGACCATGAACCGCCGGGCAGATTCGTCGTGGCATTTTGATGGTGCGGTGTTGATATAGATGACCGACCAGTTGGGAACCCCAAGAGAAGCGGTGTGATGAGCACATCAGCAAGTCTTCCCTCAGTTATGAAAACAAGGTTAATCGAACCAGTAGGAGAAAGCCAAACATAAGAAGGTGATGCTTGCTAGCTTCGTGACACTCTGGACAAGGGCGCCAGATACAACTTCTTGTCGGCGTGTAGCTTTCCACCAGCAGCAACGTGAAACCTGCACACAACACAACCAAGAACTTTGCTCCCGACTTACGATGAGGTTGTCAATCTCACCGGTTTGCTATAAACAAAGGATTGAGCATATCGAGTGGTAATAGGATAATAGTATGCAAGAAAGTAAACAGTGCGAGTAAAAGTAAAATGGTATAGCAATGTAAAGGAAATTGGACCGGTGTCCACAGCTCACTAGTGGTGTCTCTCCATAAGTTAAATAACACATGCTGGGTAAACAAATTGCAGTTGGGCAATTGATAGAGCAAAGATAACGTACATACGTCATGAGGATCACTATGAGATTCACTCTGGGCATTACGACAAAATACATAGACCGCCATCCAACTGCATCTATGACTAAAAATCCACTCACGGGAAATCATCCGAGGACCCCTTGAGTATTAAGTTGCGAATAACAGATAATTGCATTAAGCAAAGTGCGTAATGTAAACAAAGAAAATGTCCTTGGACACGAGAATGTTGTTTTCTCCCTAGTGGCAACAGCACATCTACAACCTTAGAGGTTTCTGTCACTCCCCCAGATTAAATAGAGGCATGAACCCAACTATCGAGCATAAATACTCCCTCTTGGAGTTACTAGCATCTACTCAGCCAAGATAGCTACTAGCAACGGAAAGCATGCAAGATCATAAACATCATAGAGATAACATAAGATATAATATTCAGCACATCAGCATCACATAGTACCAATAATCATCGGATCCCAACAAACACAACATGTATGATTACATAAAGATGATCCTGATCATGTAGGGCAGCTCACAAGATCTAAACATGAAGCACATGGTGGGGGAGACAACCATCTAGCTACTACTATGGACCTATAGTCCAAGGTAGACTACTCACACATCACTCCGGAGGCAACCATGGTGGTGTAGAAGGCCTCCGGCAGGGATTCCCCTCTCCGACAGGGTGCCGGGAAGAGCTCCTGGATCCTCCTGATCTCGCGACGGCGACGGCGGTGGCTTGCAGTATGTTTCGTGGAAAAGAGATCCGTCCCCTAGGTTTTTCCCGTCGAGGGGAACTTATAGGTGAAAGGGCATCGTCAGAGGTGGGGCCAACTGGCCTCACCATAGGGCGGAGCGGCCAGGGCCTGGGCCACGCCCCCTGGTGGTGAGCTTGGCTCGCTGCCCCCCTCTGTCTCATCTTCGGTCTTCACGAAGCTTCGGTAAAAATAGGAGGTTCGGCTTTTGTTTCGTCCAATTTCGAGAATATTTCCCGTGTAACTTTTCTGAAACACAAAAACAGCAGAAAATAGGAAACTGGCACTGTGGCATCTTGTTAATAGGTTAGTTCTAGAAAATGCAAAAAAAGCCACGAAGTGTAACAAAACACAAAGCAAATGGTGTGTAAACAAGCATGGAGCATAAAAAATTATAGATACGTTTGAGACGTATCAAGCATCCCCAAGCTTAACTCCTGCTCGTCCTCGAGTAGGTAAGTGATAACAAAAGAATAATTTTTGAGGTGACATGCACCATCACAATCTTGATCATCTATGTAAGTATTGAGTGCTGGGATCAAAGAACTTAAAACATGGGCATAAAAGACATAATCTTGACAATAAGAACTTAGCAACCATGTTATAACATGAAAAAGAACACTAACGAAAGATCATGAATAATGAAACAATGAAAGTCAAACGTGTGTTCAAATCATATGGAAAAACATAGCAAATGGTTTTCAGCTTGTCCTTCATGGAATAGCAAAACATAAATGCATAGGACACCTTCAAGTTTAAGAGGGCGACTAGATACAAATAATTTAAGAACAAGTGAAACCAAAATCATGAATCAATCAATGATAACTTTGGGACAATGCACATTATACTCAGAATGGCAACTATGCTCTCTTAGATGGTGCATAAAGGTAGAGGGTGGAGACTCAACAAAAAAGCAAAAGAAAGACCCTTTGTAGAGGGAAGCAGTGATTGCAAGTTTTATAAACCTTCAAAAATTATGGTACTTACTAGCTTTGAGCTCTCATTGCCCCCATCATAGGCATCTTGAATGGTTAAAGTTAATGCGAGAACAATTATGAGCATATGCTTGACAAATCATAAGTTGAAAACCTCGTGTCCCGTGAAGTACGAATACCCAAACCTCATGCTACTCGACTTATGGTCCCAAGCAAGCTCTTGTCATCGTAAGTATACACGTATCATCGAGAACCGCCAACGGGGTACCTCCGTGCCCGATGACATGGAACAAACAGACAATGAACACCTCGGCATCTCTTTTATTTACCATTGGTATAGCTTTTTATTTTGAGATGCGTCGTCGAATGTCCACTATGGGTATGCTGTAAATTTCCACCATGAATCATGCATGGCTTAGATTAGCGGCCCAGGCATTTCTCTAACACATATACAAACTCCATGATCCTGCAAGATTCCCAACTTGTTTCACATTGCGAGTATGCATAAACAAAAGATCACGACATCAACTCAAATAAGAGAAGTGCAATGTTGAAAGCTTACCCCATGATGGAATGGTTTGGCTAATTTCCAACTTACAACTTGCAAGCATAACATCAACATAAAAGAGCCACAATGTCAAAATTTAAAAAAATGAAAAGTAAAGTGTGCCATCAGGTTCATGAGAGCTTTACTGACTAATTTTTGCATAACACTGATAAGAGTTTAATTCGAAGGATAGATAAAAGCAAGTCAAATGTACTTTGGAATAGCAAATTGCTAATAGGTATATATGGTGGACACATTGGCTTAACTTGGTTTTTGGGAGTTGGATGCACGAGTAGAGCTCATACTCAGTACAAAACAAGGGCTAGCAAAAGACTGGGAGCGACCAACTAAGAGAGCAATAACGGCCATAATCATGCAAAGCGATAAAACATCATTAAGAGAAGCATAAAATGGCATCACAAGTCAAAAACCAAAAGATCATAGAGGCTTATGGTGACTTTGTAAGAGCCAAACATGTTGTAAGCATGCGCCAAGTCAACCCAAATAAAGCATCAAAGGAGAAAACCAAATAAATGCTTTCACATAATAAAAACAACGCATGATTTTTTCAAAGGCTCATTAAACAATCTCAGTCATTTGAGACAAGTCATGCTAAAGCAAAAATCACTAAGCATACTATCAAAATGACATCAAGCATGGCATGAAAAAGTCTAAGCCGCAGTCTAAACAAGCTCCTTTTTGTACCACTTTTCTGCATGAAACTTTTTCTCTTTTCCAACACCATTCGAACCTTTTTGAAACAACTTTTTTGATGAATACCAACATAGACCAGAGGTCCAAATACACCTTGATGCAAAGATATAACAAGATCTGAACACAAATCAAGGCAAAAAACGAAAGCTAAACGCAGTAGCAGAAAAAGAGAACACTCATTGAATGATACGAGTAAAAAACGGAGTGTTCTTTGCAAATGAAAAAGAGTAAATCTCCTCCAAAAGAAATTTGTTGGGGTCCAACCATTTATTGCAGCATACAAAACAAAACAAAACTTAAAACAAAAGTAAAGATGCTCCAAGAAAAATGCATAGTGCATGAAGCAATAAAAATATAGTGTTTTGAAAGGTGACCTGATTTTTGCCGATGAAGAAGGGGTGCCTCGGGGGCATCCCCAAGCTTTGATGCTTGTACCTCTTGGGTATTTCTTGGGGTGACATGGGCATCCCTAAGCTTGAGCTTTTGTCCATTCTTCATCTCATCTCATCATTCTCTAATCCCTACACTTGAAAACTTCCTTCATACAAAACTTAACACAATTCTATTAGCAACATTAGCATAAGCATAATAGTAAATCAACCCTTTTTGGTTCAGGTTTCAACTCAAAAACAGCACATATAAAGCATATACTACTGTAGCAACTTTCCCAAAAGTTTCGTGATCAAAATAACTCAAAAAGAAAGCGATCGAGAGGCAAACACAAATAGTGGCAGAAATCTATCAAAACAGAACAGCTGACAAAGGTCGATTTTTTCTAGGACCTTCTGTTGCTCAAATCGAAAAGTGGAAAACTAATCAAAGCTTGGATATAACCTGGGTCATATGCACAAGAAATCGCAGGTCAAAAAGATATTCTGAGAATTTTCACAAATTTTTACGGTGCAGCACCGAAATCTGTTTCTGGACAGCAACTTCCCCAAATCTTACCTCTCTCAAATTAGAGGTTCTTCTTGGCACAACAACGAAATAAAAAGGATAAGGAGTGGTTATTACAGTAGTAATAACTTCCAAGACTCAAATAAAAGAAAAAGTACTGAAAAGAAAACAATAAGTTATCTCCCAATAGTGCTTTTCTTTAACGCCTTTGAGCTAGGCGCAGAAAGTGCAAATCAAGTATTATCAAATGAGGCGTTAAGATCAAGTGTTTCCTCAAGAGCACCACTTACCACACTAGGCACTTTAGAAGTTCCCGAAGATGATTCAACCTGCAAATCACTCTTAGTTGAACTAAAAGTTTTACCAATCTTAAAAACATGTTGCGGTTTAGGCACTGACACCTTAGGAACATACATAATTTTTTGCTCTTTTCCAACAAAAGCTTTCTCCTTCTTAAATTTAAGAGAAGAGAAAATTGAACTTAAAGTTTCCATAGACTCTTCTAGTTTCGCAATCCTAAGGTTTTGACTATCAAGAGTAGTACTAGCCTCTAAAACGGTGATTCTCTTACCGATACTTTCTATCGATTCATTAACCTGGCTAGCGTTATCAAGGATATTTGGCAAACTTTTTTCTAAAGAGCTAAGTTTTTCTAAAACCTCATCCAAAGTAACCTCAGTTTTAACAACATGGATAGGTGGTACTCCCACTAAACTTTCAATTAAAGTGCATGCTTCAAGAGTGGGAGTACCAGAAAATTACCTCCTGCAAAAGTATCAAGAACGTACCTATTCCAACTAGATATACCAACATAAAAATTTCTAAGGAGAATCATGGTAGAATGCTTCTTCGTACACCTATGATGAGCATTGCTAATACGGTACCAAGCATCTTTCAAACTCTCTCCCCCTTGTTGCTTAAAAGTATGAACTTCAACTTCAGGATTACTCATTCTAACAAAACTAAAAGCAAGTAAATAAAAGCAACTATAAAGGAAACTATTTTTTTTTGTATTTTTGATAAAACGATGCAAGCAAAAATAAAGCAAAATGAAAACAAAGTAAAAGATTGTGTGTGCGAGACTCCCCTTGCAGAAGTCTTCTTTCTCCCCGGCAACGGCACCAGAAAACTTGTAGATGGTGCGGTGTTGATATAGATGACCGACCAGTTGGAAATCCCAAGAGAAGGTGTGATGAGCACAGCAGCAAGTCTCCCCTCAGTTATGAAACCAAGGTTAATCGAACTAGTAGGAGAAAGCCAAACTTAAGAAGGTGATGCTTGCTAGCTTCGTGACACTCTGGACAAGGGCACCAGATACTAGCAACGGAAAGCATGCAAGATCATAAACATCATAGAGATAACATAAGATATAATATTCAGCACATCAACATCACATAGTACCAATACTCATCGGATCCCAATAAACACAACATGTATAATTACATAAAGATGATCCTGATCATGTAGGGCAGCTCACAAGATCTAAACATGAAGCACATGGTGGAGGAGACAACCATCTAGCTAATGCTATGGACCCATAGTCCAAGGTAGACTACTCACACATCACTCCGGAGGCGACCATGGTGGTGTAGAAGGCCTCCGACAGGGATTCCCCTCTCCGGCGGGGTGCCGGGAAGAACTCCTAGATCCTCCCGATCTCGCAACGGCGACGGTGGTGGCTTGCAGTATGTTTTGTAGAAAAGAGATCCGTCCCCTAGGTTTTTCCCATCGAGGGGAACTTATAGGCGAAAGGGCATCGTCAGAGATGGGGCCAGCTGGCCTCACCATAGGGTGGCGCGGCCAGGGCCTGGGCCGCGCCCCCTGGTGGTGAGCCTGGCTCGCTGCCCCCCTCCGTTTCATTTTCGGTCTTCGCGAAGCTTTGGTAAAAATAGGAGGTTCGGCTTTTGTTTCGTCCAATTCCAAGAATATTTCCTGTGTAACTTTTCTGAAATACAAAAACAGCAGAAAATAGGGAACTGGCACTGTGGCATCTTGTTAATAGGTTAATTCCGGAAAATGCATAAAAATGCCACGAAGTGTAACAAAACACAAAGCAAATGGTGTGTAAACAAGCATGGAGCATCAAAAATTATTGATACGTTTGAGATGTATCACGTTTCATCTCGAACGACGGCATCGACACCCTCTGCTCTGCAGTGGTCTCCTGACGGCGCCTAGTTGCGTGGGAGCTTATTCTTCTTTAATCCCCGGCAATGGCGCCAGAAAACAATCTTGATGTCTCACAGGACCAGTTGGGAAACCCCAAGAGGTTATGATGAGCACGTCAGTAAGTTTTCCATCTGTATGAAACCAAGGTTTAATCGACCAGTAGGAGAAACAAACCACTTCTGAAGGTTGTTTCTAGATGACTTTGGCAAAGCGCCATAAAAGAGTCTGGTGCGTGGTTGACGGCGCAGCAGCAACGTGGAACCTGCACACAACACAACCAAACTACTTTGCCCCAACTAACAGTAAGGTTGTCAATCTCACCGGTTTGCTGAAAACAAATGATTAGACGTATAGTGTGGAAAGAGATGTTTGTTTGCGGTGAAATAAAATCATGCTTGCGGAAAGTAAACAATGCTTGTAGTAGATGGTAATATGAATGTAAAAGAATGGACTGGGGTCCACAGTTCACTAGTGGTGTCTCTCCATAAAGATAAATAACATACTGGGTAAACAAATTACAGCTGGGCAATTGACAAAATAAAGAATGCATAACAATGCATGTACATGCCATGAAGATCACTATGAGATTCACTTGGGCATTATGACATAATACATAGACCGTAATCCAACTGCATCTATGACTAATAATCCACCCGCAGGATATCATCCGAACAACCCTTGGTTATTAAGTTGCAAGCAACAGATTATCACCTTAAGAAAAGTGTGTAATGTAAAAAATACAATTATCCTTGAACAAAAGATTGTTGTTTTCTCCCTAGTAGCAATAACACATCTACAACCTTAGAAGTTATTGTCACTCTCCCAGATTACTAGAGGCATGAACCCACTATCGAGCATAAATACTCCCTCTTGGAGTCACTAGCATCTACTTGGCCAAGATATCTACTAGCAACGGAGAGCATGCAAGATCACAAATAACATAGACATGATAAATCAACAATCAACTTGACATAGTACTCAATATTCATCGGATCACAACAGACACAACATGTAAAATTACATAAAGATGATCTTGATCATGATAGGCAGCTCACAAGATCTAAACATGAGGCGCATGGAGGAGAACACAACCATCTAGCTACTGCTATGGACCCATGGTCCAGTGGTGGACTACTCACGCATCACTCCGGAGGCTGGCATGAAGAGCTTCTAGACCCTCCCGATCTCGAGTCAACGACGACGGCGGCTTACAGTATGTTTTGTGGATAGATGTTTCGGGTCTTAGGGTTTTCCCGATGAAGGGAATTTATAGGCAGAAGAACGATGTAAGAGGGCGGCTGAGGGGCCCACACCAGGGCCCGGCGTGGCCTGGGGTAGGCCGCGCCACCCTGTGGTTACAATGGTATCAGGTAAATAGGAACTTTGGCTTTCGATTCATCCAATTCTGAGAATATTTCCTGTGTAACTTTTCTGAAGCACAAAAACAGGAGAAAACGGGAACTGGCACTGTGGCATCTTGTTAATAGGTTTGTTCCAGAAAATGCATAAAAACGCCACGAAGTGTAAACAAAACATAAAGTAATTGGTGTAAAACAAGAATGGAAAATTATAGATACGTTTGCAATGTATCAAGCATCCCCAAGCTTAACTCCTGCTCGTCCTCGAGTAGGTAAGTGATATAAAAAAATAAAAAATAATTTTTGAGGTGACATGCCAACACAATCTTGATCAAATCGATGTAAAGCATTGCAAGCTGAGATCAAAGTACTCTAAACATGGGCATAAAAGATATAACTCTAACCATAGAACTTAGCAACCAAGTTACAACATGAAAAAAACACAAAAAAAAGATCATAAGTAATAATGCATTGAAAGTCATTTGTTTATTTGAAACATAGAGAAAACATAGCAAAGTGGTATTCAGCTTGTCCCTCATGGAGTAGCAAAACATAAATGCATAGGACACCTTCAAAGTTTAAAAGGGTGACTAGATACAAATAATTTGAGAACAAGCAATACCATAATCATGAATCAATCAATAATAAATTTTGGGACTATGCACTTTATACTCAGAATGAAAACTATGCTCTCTTAATTGGTGCATAAAGATAGAAGATGAAGACTCAACATAAAAGTAAAAGATAGGCCCTTTCGCAGAGGGAAGCAGGGAAGCAGAAAACATAGCAAAGTGGTATTCAGCTTGTCCCTCATAGAGCTTTTCATTTGTAAAATAGAGATAAAAAAAATTGTTTTGAGAGGTGGTTGTTCCTGTCAACGAATGGCAATGGGGTTCTTGCTATCTTCCATACTAAACAAGTTGAGAGCGGTTCCGAGTTCTTGAAAAATTGGCATTTACATGCTCTTTTATAAAGTTTGGCACTCCTCCCCACCTTTACTTTTACAAACCATGGCTAACCGAATCCTTTGGGTGCCTGCCAACAATCTCATACCATGGAGGAGTGCATTTTTCTTTTCTTTTTTAAAGGTTACAATGGTCTGACCAGCTATCTTGCAAAATTAGTGACGAGAAGATGAAGCATGCAAGTCGAGGGGTACTTAATTTAATATGGAAGATAACAAACCTGACCACTACGTTGTCATGAGCTAAAAACAGTATCACAAAATGAGAAGTATTTTGAAGGTTTTGAAAGGTAGCACATGAAAATTTGCTTGGAATGGTTTGAAATGACATGCATAGGAATTTATAGTGGACTCTTTGGAATAACTTTGATTTTTGGGAGTTGGATGCATGAGTAGAGCTCATATTCAGTACAGATGAAGGCTAGCAAAAGACTGGGAGCGACCAACTAAGAGAGCAATAACGGCTATAATCATGCATAGCGACAAAACATTATTAATCAAAGCATAAAGTGATATTACAAGTCAAAAACTAAATGATCATAGAGGCTTAAAGCGACTGGTTTATAGTCATAATATGGTGTGAGCATGCGCCAAGTCAACCCAAATAAAGCATCAAAGGAGAATACTACAATATTATGCTTCTATATGATAAAAACAACGCATGATTCTTTCAAAGGCACATTAAGCACTCTCAGTCATTTGAGACAAGTCATGCTACACCAATAACTACTAAGCATATAATCAAAATAATATCTAGCATGACATGCTAAAGTCTAAGCCACAGTCTAAACAAGCTTCCTTTTGCACCACTATAAGCATGAAATATTTTACTCTTTTCCAACACCAATCAACCTATTTGAAACAACTCTCAAGGATGAAAATCAACAAAGACCAGAGGTCTAAAAACACCTAACTACAAATAACTAATAAGTTCTGAACAAAAATAAAGGTGAAAAACAAAAGCTAAACGCAATACTAGTAAAAGAGAACACTCGTAGAACGATAAGAGTGAAAACTAGAGTGTTCTAGGCAATGAAAATGGAGTGTGTCTTCTCCAAACGAAATATATTGGGGTCCAACCATTATTACAGAAAACAAAACAAAAGAAAACTGAAAGCAAAAAATAAAGACGCTCCAAGAAAAACACATAGCATATAAAGCAATAAAAATATAGTGTCTTGAAAGATGACCTGATATTTTTGTTGATGAAAAAGGGGGTGCCTTGGGCATCCCTGAGCTTTGACGCTTGCACCTCTTGGATATTTCTTGGGGTGACATGGGCATCCCCAAGCTTGAGCTTTTGTCCATCCTTCATCTCATCTCATCATTCTCCTTTCCCTACACTTGAAAACTTCCTTCATACAAACCTTTACACAATTATCATTAGCAACATTAGTTTATGCAAGATAGTAGATCCACTTTTGGTTCAGTTTTAACTCAAGTACAACATCTATTAAAACATTAGCTACTGTAGCAACTTCTATCAAAAGTGCAAAGCTAATGAAAGTTAGATAATAACCTGGGGCATGTGCACAAAAAATTGCAGATCAATACGACGTACTGGGATTTTTTATGAATTTTTACAGCAAAGCACAGAAATCTGTTTTGGGATAGCAACTTCCCCAAATCTTACCTTCCTCCTATTAGAGGCTATTCTTTGCACAAAAACGAAATAAAAATCATAAGGAGAGGTCATTACAGTTGTAACAACTTCCAAGACTCAACAAAAAGAAAAAATACTGAAAGAAAACATGGGTTATCTCCCAAGAGTGCTTTCCTTTAACGCCTTTGAGCTAGGCACAGAAAGTAAGAATCAAGTATTTTCAAATGAAGAAGCATCAACATCAATACTAGAAGTCTTTTCAAGAAGGAATTGTATTTTATCCATATAAGTTTTAGAAGATCCTTTCTCAACACTCTTGGGTTCACTACTTTCATCAAATGGGTTTTCAGGAACAATCCAATCAAAATTCTTTTCCAAAGCCTCATGCATTCCTAAGAGTTTAAAAGGTATTGGTATTTTGATTTCCTCCCCCTTTTTGGGTTTGGTTTTGTCAAGTGTACCAATAACATCTACACATGAGCCTACCATATTAAAACGATCAAAGACTTTCCTAGCTTCTATAACAAGATCTCTAAATTCTTTACACAAAGTTTCCAAAATAAAATCTCTCTTTTCAGAGTCTTCAACATCATGAAGTTTAAGAAACATTTGCTGTATTATGGGGTTAAGGTTAACAAACCTAGCCTCCAACATGTGAACTAAGTAGGCAGCAGCAGTTTCATAATTAGGAGCAAGTTCTGCTAAGGATCTATCCTCAACATCTTTGTGCTTACTGACATAACTAAAGAATTCCTCAATGTTATCTTTCCCAATGATAGAACCACTACCTACTGATAGGTCTTTCAGAACATACTCAGGGATCAACATAACGAACTAAAAATAAAGTAACAAAGTACCAACTATAAAAGGAACTATTTTTTTGTATTTTTGATAAACAAGAAGTAAACAAAATAAAGTAAAGAAACTAAGCAAAACAATAAAAAAAGTAAAAAAGATTGGAAGTGAGAGACTCCCCTTGCAGAAATCCTCTTTATCCCTGGCAACAGCGCCAGAAAACAAGTTGACGACAACTAGTTGACGTGGGAGCTTATTCTTCTTCAATCCCCGACAACGGCGCCAGAAAACAATCTTGATGTCTCACATGACCAGTTGGGAAACCCCAAGAGGAAGGTATGATGAGCACAACAATAAGTTTTCACTCAGTATGAAACCAAGGTTTAATCGACCAGTAGGAGAAAGAAACCACATTTGAAGGTTGTTGCTAGCTAACTTTGGCAAGGTGCCAGAAAACAGTCTGGTGCGTGATTGACGGCGCCAGCAGCAACGTGGAACCTGCACACAACACAACCAAAGTACTTTGCCCCAACTTACACTGAGGTTGTCAATCTCACCAGTTTGCTGAAAACAAAGGATTAGACGTATAGTGTGGAAAGAGATGTTCGTTTGCGGTGAAATAAAATAATGCTTGCGGAAAGTAAACAGTGCTTGCAGTAGATGGTAATATGAATGTAAAAGAATGGACTGGGGTCCACAGTTCACTAGAGGTGTCTCTCCATAAAGATAAATAACATGTTGGGTAACAAATTACAGTTGGGCAATTGACAAAATAAAGAATGCATAACAATGCATGTACATGTCATGAAGATCACTATGAGATTCACTTGGGCATTACAACATAATACATAGACCGTAATCCAACTGCATCTATGACTAATAATCCATCCGCAGGATATCATCCAAACAAACCATGGGTATTAAGTTGCAAGCAATAGATTATCACCTTAAGCAAAGTGTGTAATGTAAACAATACAATTATCCTTGAACAAAATATTATTATTTTCTCCCTAGTAGCAACAACACATCTACAACCTTAGAAGTTATTGTCACTCTCCCAGATTACTAGAGGCATGAACCCACTATCGAGCATAAATACTCCCTCTTGGAGTCACTAGCATCTACTTGGCCAAGATATCTACTAGCAACGGATAGCATGCAAGATCATAAATAACATAGACATGATAAATCAACAATCAACTTGACATAGTACTCAATATTTATCAGGATCCCAACAAACACAACATGTAGAATTACATAAAGATGATCTTGATCATGATAGGCAACTCACAAGATCTAAACATGAGGCGCATGGAGGAGAAGACAACACTCTAGCTACTACTATGGACCCATGGTCCAGTGGTGGACTACTCACGCATCACTCTGGAGGCTGGCATGGTGATGAAGAAGGCCTCCGGTGATGATTCCCCTCTCTGGCAGGGTGCCGAAGAGAGCTTCTAGACCTCCCGATCTCGGGTCAATGATGGCGGCGGCTTACAGTATGTTTTGTGGATAGATGTTTCAGGCCTTAGGGTTTTCCCAATGAAGGGAATTTATAGGCGGAAGGACGATGTAAGAGGGCGGCTGAGGGGTCCACACCAGGGCCCAGCGCGGCCAGGAGGTAGGCCGTGCCACCCTAAGGTGTGGCCGCCTCCTGGCCCTCCTCCGTCTCTCCTTTGAACTCCGTCGGGTAAATAGGAACTTTGGCTTTCATTTCGTCCAATTCCGATAATATTTCCTGTGTAACTTTTCTGAAACACAAAAACTGCAGAAAACAGGAACTGGCACTGTGGCATCTTGTTAATAGATTAGTTCCAAAAAATGCATAAAAACATCATGAAGTATAAACAAAACATAAAGCAATTGGTGTAAAACAAGCATGAAGCATCAACAATTATAGATACTAGTCGATAACCCGTGCGACTGCACGGGCTAGTGGCTAAGATTATTAATAAGTAGAGTTCTAAAAAACTGTGGTAATGTGTAAAAGGAAGAAACAAATTAGAGATTCAAGGACTTTGAAATGAGCTTTTGCATGTTTATTACTTTAAAATCCATTTTTTCATAATTCTATGTCATTTATATTTAACTTGGAAACATTGTAGTTTTTTGTACACCAGATAACACGAATATTCTCTTCCCCATATGCTAGAAGCTCAAGCGGGAAACCATATGTTAAAAATTCCTTAGGCTTCTAAAAAAGTTGCTTCATTTGTCAACTCTCCCAGGTATATTAAATATATTAATCTGTTTTGCTGAAATAGGAAAATGGTGTGGGTAATGTTTCAAAATTTATAAGACATGTTTGAAAAATATGGTATTAAATATTATAAGCAATGTGTAATTACTGAATGATAGGGAGATTACCATGATGCATAAAAGTATGCCATTTTATGTAACAATCAAATAAACATGTTGCCATGAGATGTTCAATAGAAACATATAGTTTCTTCATGAATATACTCATTCCATATTTCTTTCAAAAAAACTATTCAAGTAGACACTGAACATGACAAAAGCAATGAGTCACTATACTTTTATCCAGATAAATTAACTTAGAGGCCTCATTGACTATACGTACAATTGCACCATTGACAGTTACAGCTTTAAAAGTAAATCAAGTTGATAGAACTGGTACTTTATCATATGTATCTTAATTCAGTTTCCAAAATCCATCTATAGCAGTTATTTCTCAAAACTCGAGATCAAGTTCAAGTACATCACACAGATCACACATATCACACTGGGTCGCTGATGTTACTTCATGGAATCCACTTTACGAAATACATAATAAAACTGAAATATATAGTAGCAAAGAGGAGAAACGTATCGAAAGCTCTAAGATTACTAAAATCATTTTTTCGAACAATATCAAAAAATGAACTGAACACCTAATATTATTTCGAGGAACAGAAGTCCTAGATGTACGAAAAACATCTGAGTAAACATGCATGCCACCTTGCTTTGTAACTTCAACAAAAGTAGACATAGAAAAGCGTACCAGCAGGAACCTCATCCGAAGGCAAAACTTATTGTAGCAAGTGTTCTATCAACTGGATTTCTATTATAGTTTTGTGGTGCCACGACTCTTGCTATGAATCAAATCGGAATTAGTCCTTTGAGACCAAGTGTGGAGGTCAGATTTTTTCTAAATCATGCACTCGACATGAGCAGACTTCCGGACTGCAGCAGAATCCCCTTTACTGTTTTTTTGCACTGGGAATATGTGTCATTGTTAGCATGTATGATCTAAACTGTAACTCTAACTAGATGATACTCCGCGCGTTGCTGCGGAATATGTTAATAGATCTTTGGAGAATAAGAGAATTAAAGTGGAAGTGTAAAATTAAGTAATGGAGGCTATCACTCAAGCTTGCTAAGTATAGCTGCAAAAGGCTGCAATAAATCCCATATAATTATAACATAATAATATAACGTCTGGTATCTGACTCAACATTACAAATAGAGCCATTTTGGGTCAATGCTATATAATTATTTCAGATTTGTGACAGTCACCTACATTGCTAACTGAAGCACTATGAAGAAACATACATGCATGAAAGGTCAATAGAAATACTGTTTGTTATAAATAACAGAATGTACTTTTGGAATTTTAAATGACGTAAAAGAACATAAAAGGTAACCATATCTAAGAATTGCCGTAAAATACTGTGATTGACCATAAGAAATATGGTTTGCTTCCTCTTGTAAATTTAGTTAGCACATACAAAATCTGGGGTATGCTAGATCTCCATATAAATGTATCTGGATTCTGGAGCAAGGTCACGCAATCAAGGCACCATGGGGAAGTGGATTCTAAAATCAAAGGAGGGATCTCCGACAGGATAAGATGAATAATTCAAATAACTTACTCAAGAAGTGGGAGATGCCTGCGCTGAGCAAAGATAAATTGTTCATTTCCACCTGCTAAAATAACGGTGGAGAACATCACAGAAGAATAATATGAAGCAAGGAAGAAAACAGATAGTCCAGAAGCTAATACCAAATGGATTATCGTTGTCCAACTTGCAGCCCTGCTATCTGAAACAAACATAATCCCCTGTTCTGTTCTCCAACCACATTGAGCATCGGGAACTTATACTAAATAGTTAAACCATATTAAGGAAAAAAAGAAGTAAATCCAAAGCCATGGATCTCGCCACCTTCTTGAATCTGATTCTTTATAATATTAAGTAAATTCAAAGCATCGATCTCATACCTTCTTGAATCTTGAATGGCTATAAAATGCGGATTGATAAAGAACAAAATCAGATGAGCAATTCATAATCAGTATACGCGATGTTGGCCTCTTCCTCCTAGCGTCAGCGAGCCGCATGGAGATTCCAATAAATCCAGAAAAATCAAGGGGGCTTCAGCTAGCAGCAAGCATAATCCAATCTAATCGGGTGGAGGGGCAACCTGACAGATTGGAAGATATGTTCAGGGACTGCAAAAAGAAACAAAAGGGGGAATTAAAATGGGGAGCGACCAGTACCAGCAAGCAGGCGGGAGTGCCTGATGCGGATGAAAGCACGCCATGGCCTGGTTTTATCCTGGAGGCGACGGTGGCAGGTGAGTTAAATCGAGCAGTTTCGACTCGTTTGAATGCTGTGATTTATCAGGCGATTTCATGAGCAATATCTGTGAGTAGGAGGCCTTCCGTCGCGGCGAGAACATTCGTGCCGAGGAGGCCGAAAGGTCGCGGCTGTGGTTGAGGAGTTAATGCCGAACTGCCGGTGATTAGGCAACTCGGGTATTTTTTACCCTTTCAAACACACACGGTGGACATGTAGTTTAAGACAACATCTTTGCTATCTGACGGACAGGATAATTGCAGTGACGTGGCTACAGGAAATTTGAGCTTGCAAACAATAAATGCTTTTAGTGGGGATGAACTTTATATGTATTATAGATTACTCGCTTATCATGTAGCCCACCTGTTGTAACCTTGATTGAAGCCCAATTGCCCCAGCCACCACCTTGATTGAGTCGAACAGAATCAGAGACCTCACGTGATACCAGCGATCTGCGGCAATTAGCGTGTCAGATAGCTGCTCACACCTTCCACCGGCATAGGAAATCAGTTGGAGGCAAGTTGGGACTTAGGATGGCAGCCGGATCGAAATTAAGCTCGTCCGGTCATATTGTTGAGGACACAATGATAAGACCCACCAGAGATCGAGGAGGTAGCGATTGAAAGATGGATCCTTTTAATTTACCGTGAGAAGAGATAGATGTTATTTAAAAGGAAAGAGATGATCCGTAGGATTCGTGCTGCATATGATCTGTTTGGGGAGATACGTCCTTGCCATCTCATCGTACGGCTACAGTTTGATAACTTATAGATCGGACGGCTATACTTTTCTAATCATCAGGATTAACGTGGAGCCTCAAATAGTGCCTCCAATTAGTAAATATAAGATAAGATGTTTGCAACGTATCACCTCCTCGGCTTCACGGTCATCCCCTAGTTTGGCGAGGAAGTCGCCATCAAGGTCATCATTGTCGAGGTGGATGAAGTCGTTGTCGTCGACCTCGTTGCCGCCGTCCGGCGGTTTGTCGGCGACGTGGCCCTCATCCCGCAGCTCCTCGCAGAGCTCCTCCCGTAGGCTCGTGGCCACGCGCACCACCTCTAGGACACCCTGCTCCTCGACGGCGGCGTCCAGGTTGGCGGCGTACGCGGCCGTCTCCTCAGCGTCGAAGGCCTTCCTCACGGCGAGCTCATCGTCGGGAAAGCGCTTCCGCGCCATCTGCCTCAACCTCACCCAAGTCGCTCGGTGGTCCGCCATTGTTTTTGTGTCCCCTACACTGGCCGGAGCGGCCTTTTATAGGCGGTGCCGGTGCGGGAAGCGGTGGAGAAGGCGCGGCAAGGGGTGGAGAAGGCGCGGGAAGATGCGCGAGAAGGCTACCAGTAGTGACGCATGGAGGAGGCACAGCTCCGAGGGGACATCTTGCCTGCCCTCGCCTTGGGAACCATCGTCTCCATGAAAGCAAAGTTGCCTCGCTTCAGATCATGCGGCTGATGAGGCAGGGCCATGAGGCGTGAAGCGTATCTGTGAAGCGTCCAGCGTCCCCTGAGTGGCGGGGATGAGCTGAGGGCGCCGGACACCATATTGGGTCGCGCCGGACCAAAAAAGTTTTGGGGAACGTGGCTGGAGGGCAAGCGTCCGGCGCGCCCAAAATCCCTTTGAGGGTCACTTTGAGGGACGCGGCTGGAGATGCTCTTACCACACTCGAGATCGGCTTGTGTGTTGGCGGAGCGGTCGCGACCATCATTCTAAGTTACATCCTCATCTACATTAGGTGGGCCACGAGGAGATGCGTCATCGCTGCTTGTCGCGGAGCCATGAAGACAATCAAGAAGATAGACCTTGCAGATTTACAACATGACCAAGCTCCAGGGGATGTTGAAGAGTAGTGCGACATCTGCTTGCAGGAGTACTAGGACGAGGTGTGCGGAAGCTCATGTCTATATTTACATGGTGTGTTGTTGCCAAAGTATATGAGTAATTATTCACACAATGCTATCTCCCCTCCAATAAATAAGCCTATACTATTTTTTTGAACAGTTGAACTATATAAAGTTTGACTAAGTAGTCAAACTGTAATAAGTTTGACTAACTTAGAATGGAGGGAGTATTATTTTTAAACCCTAAAGCGGGTATTTTAGACATGTAAACCCCTCTATTTATCGTGGTACAAGAGAAGATGTTATCCAGGGTCGGTCCATAGATTTTATAGGCACTAGGGTGACACGGCACTAAGGGCCCCTTGCTCACAGTGGTGGAGCTTTCCTAGGGCAGGGTGGGCCATGGCCCTCCTACTCCATAAAATTACTTAATATATCTCTAATATTATGCTAATTTTTAGATATTACCCAAGGTTTAAGCATGTCTGGTGTTCTTGAACCCCTCAACAACCTTTGTCAATCTCTTCCACTTGGTCACATAAAAAACTTAAAAAAATAGTAGTATTCCGCAAGAGAAATATTACTGAAATGCAATAGCAAATTAAATAATATTTACAATTGATAGATCCATGGTGTTGTTTTGAGGGACATGTGATAAAATTCTTAATGAGGGTCGATGTTGTTCTTCACATTTGGGAAGGTCAAATAGAAATCATGGAATTAGAAAAATTAGTTAGAAATGTTGGAGTAATTTATTTTTGGGTAAGAAGAATCATAGTACAGACATGATAGGTTGCATCTTGAGCCATCAATATTTTACGGAGTTATTCTAAACTGTTGGGTATCAATAGTAGAAGTGTACTATTAGGAGTACAAAAACAAATTTTGCGCTGGAGCCCTAGCTCTTGGGGTGGCCAGGGCGAGCGCCCTTCTACCTTAATCTATGAGCTGGCCTTGGGCTTGGGCTTCTCATCTTCCTGGATTGTTTCTGAAGGGAGTATGTCCGAGAGGCAATAATAAAGTTGTTATCATCCTATTCCATGTTTATGATAAATTTTTATTTCTCATGCTATAATTATATTAACCGGAGATGTTAATACTTGTGTTTTCTATAAACAAACAAAAGGTTCCTAGTAAAGCCTCTCATTTAACTAGCTCGTGGATTAACTGATGATCAAGATTTCTGGATCATGAACATTGGATGTTGTTAATAATGGGGTCACGTCATTAGAAGAATGATGTGATGAACACACACCCATAGTAGGAATAGCAATACAATTAAGTCATCAAGTTGCATTGCTATATCAAACTCATACGAAGTAGCCCTAATCCTTAAACCATGTGATCATGTCAATCACTAACACCGGAGGAGTGCTTGGATGATATCAAATGTCACACCGTAACTGGGTGACTATAAAGTTTTATTTGGGTGTGCTATGGCGGTGTGTGATGATATAAATCACCGTCCAGTTGGGAACCCCAAGAAGAAGGTTTGATGAGTACAGCAGCGAGTTTTCCCTCAGTAAGAAACCAAGGTTTTTCGAATCCAGGAAAAAGCCAAACTCCAGAAGTTGATGCCCGCTAGCCTAGTGACACTCCAACAAGGGCGCCGTTAACGATAACGTGTTAGCGCGTCTTCAACTAGTAGCAACGTGGAACCTGCACACAACACAACCAAATACTTTGCTCCCAACTTACGATGAGGTTGTCAATCTCACCGGTTTGTTGTAAATAAAGGAATGAGCGTATCGAGTGGAAAGCAATAGTAATATGCGAGAAAGTAAATAGTGTGAGTAAAGTAAACAGGTGATAGCAATATAAAGGAAATATGACCGGGGTCCACAGTTCACTAGTGGTGTCTCTCCATAAGATAAATAACAACATGCTGGGTGAATAAATTACAATTGGGCAATTGATAGAATAAAGATAACGTGCATATGTCGAGAGGATCACTATGAGATTTACTCTGGGCATTACAACAAGATACATAGACCGCCATCCAACTGCATCTATGACTAATAATCCACTCACGGGGAATCAATCCGAGAACCCCTTGAGTATTAAGTTGCGAACAACAGATAACTGCATTAAGCAAAGTGTGTAATGTAAACAAAGCATATGCCCTTGGACATAAGAATGTTGTTTTCTCCCTAGTGGCAACAACATATCTACAACCTTAGAGGTTTCTGTCACTCCCCCAGATTAAATAGAGGTATGAACCCAACTATCGAGCATAAATACCCCCTCTTGGAGTCACTAGCAACTACTCGGCCAAGATAGCTACTAACAACGGAGAGCATGCAAGATCATAAACAACATAGAGATAACAAAAGATATAATTCAGTACAGCAACTTAATCATAAACACCAATATTCATCGGATCCCAACAAACCAAACATGTAGAATTACATAACGATGATCTCAATCATGTAGGGCAGCTTATGAGATCTAAACATGAAGCACATGGTGGAGGAGACAACCATCTAGCTACTGCTATGGACCCATAGTCCAAGGTAGACTACTCACTCATCGCTCCAAAGGCAAGCATGGCGATGAAGAAGACCTCCGGTGGCGATTCCCCTCTCCGGCAGGGTGCCGGGAAAAGCTTCTGGACCCTCCCGATCTTCGGGTCGACGGTGGCGGTGGATCGCGATGTGTTCTGGAAAATTGATCGGGTACTTAGGTTTTTTCCGTCGGGGGTCTTTATAGGCGAAGGGGCGATGTCAGAGGAGGGGCGCGGGGCCCGTGCGGCAGGGCCTGGCCGCGCCACCCCTGCGTGTTGGCCCTGGTGGCCCCCTCCTACTCTCCTTCGGATCTGGAAGCTTCCGGGTAAAATAAGACTTCAGGAACTTGTTTCGTCCAATTCCGAGAATATTTCCTGTGTATCACTTCTGAAATACAAAAACAGAAAAACAGGGAACTGGCACTGTGGCGACTCGTTAATAGGTTAGTTCCGGAAAATGCATAAAAGTGCCACGAAGTGTAACGAAACAATAGACAAATGGTGTAAAAACAAGCATGGAGCATCAAAATTATAGATACGTTGGAGACGTATCAGAGCTCGTGGACGGCGAGCCACAGCTGGCGCGCAGTCTGTTCACGGGAGAGGACCATGTTGGCGACGTCCTCATCGATGGCGGCGTGAAGGAGGTTGAGGACAGTGTAGTCCTTGGCAGACCATGTGGCATCGGTCAGCGCGCGGCGGTGGTGCCATCGACGTGGCCGATGAGACTCGCCCTCCCGAGCGAGGCCTTCATGTAGATTGTCCACTTGGTGTAGTTGGTGGCGTCGAAGGAGAGGACGATGGGGGCGACATGGCATGGAGTTCCGTCGGGGGCTAGGGTGCCGGCGGGGGTGGTGACGAGGGCACCGGTGGTGGAGTTGAGAGGAGCCGAGGTGGTCATGGCAGCGGAAGGTGTGGTGGAGGCGGCGGCCAAGAGGGGCGGCGGCTATGGTTTGCGGCAGTGGCCAAGGGCGGCGACGGCTAGGATAGGATCGGGTAAGCTGATACCATGTAGAACGGTAAGCCAGAGAATTTGGGGGAAGCCTCACATGATAAGTCGTGGGGTTCTGGGGGTTTATATATTGGGCACTTGGCCAATTAGGGTTTGGTACAATTGCAATTAGGCCCTAAGTATATACAGAAAATACAATCTAACAGTTTTGAAAAGCACCAAATCTCTTTCGCATATCAAAATAACTCAAGCGGTTATTGTTAATGTTTGCAAATTAAATGAATTAACAAATATAAAATAAATAAAAATGTCTTATTAAAGACTTGAGTGGGACTTATTGAGTTGAAAGTCCACTCAATTAAATAGGACTTGAGTGGATTTTTGAGTGGGGTTTTGAAGGGTTGAGTGGAGCTCCCACTCACATGATGAGGGGAGAGGTGGAGGCACCCACTAGGCGCTGGCGCCCCCTAGGGATGCTCCGCTCTCCTATATAAGGGGTGGTGGTGCTCCTCTCCTCTACGCTCCTTGAGTCCCTCTCCCATTCCACCCTCCTCGTGCTCCATCGACATGACAAGAGCTTAGTAGCAAAGCTCTACCGAAATGGTTCATCACCGCCAACACTTGGAGAAGTGAAGGAGGAGGAGGAGTTCTGGAGGATCCCTACTTCCATTGCCCCGCTAGAGAGAGGGTGCGGAGGTCATCATCAAACCGTACAAGTGACCGAGCACGGAAGCGCTGCCTGTTGTGGCGCTCGTTGATGCTCCCTGTGAATGTGGCAACAGACAGTCCTTGTGCGTGGTGAATACCAGCCCGTTGGGAACCCCAAGAGGAAGGTATGATGAGTGCAGCAACAAGTTTTCCCTCAGTTAAAAACAAGGTTTATCGAACAGGAGAAGGGAGACGATGACGACTGAAGGTGTTTGTGGAACCTGCACACACACAGACAAATACTTTGTTCCCAACTTGCGATGAGGTTGTCAATCTCACCGGTTTGCTTGAAACAAAGGTTATGAGTGTATCGAGTGGAAACAGTAGAGTATATGCGAGTAAAGTAAACAATGCGGGAAAAGTAAACAGGTGATTGCAATATGATTAAATAGGACCGGGGTCCACAGTTCACTAGTGGTGTCTCTCCATAGATAAATAACATGCTGGGTAAACAAATTACAGTTGGGCAATGATAGAATAAAGATAACGTGATATGTCAAGAAGATCACTATGAGATTCACTCTGGGCATTACAACAAAATACATAGACCGCCATCCAACTGCATCTATGACTAATAATCCACCCCCGGGGATATCATCCGAACACCCTAGAAGTATTAAGTTGCGAACAACAGATAATTGCATTAAGCAAAGTGTGTAATGTAAACAAAGCATATGCCCTTGAGCATATGAATGTTGTTTTCTCCCTAGTAGCAACAACACATCTACCACCTTAGAGGTTTCTGTCACTCCCCCAGGTGAAATAGAGGCATGAACCCACTATCGAGCATAAATACCCCCTCTTGGAGTCACTAGCAACTACTCGGCCAAGATAGCTACTAACAACGGAGAGCATGCAAGATCATAAACAACATAGAGATAACAAAAGATATAATTCAGTACAACAACTTAATCATAAACACCAATATTCATCAGATCCCAACAAACCAACATCATAGTATTACATAACGGTGATCTCAATCATGTAGGGCAGCTCATGAGATCTAAACATGAAGCACATGGTGGAGAAGACAACCATCTAGCTACTGCTATGGACCCATAGTCCAAGGTAGACTACTCACTCATCGCTCCGGAGGCAAGCATGGCGATGAAGAAGACCTCCGGTGGCGATTCCCCTCTCCGGCAGGGTGCCGGGAAGAGCTTCTGGACCCTCCCGATCTTCGGGTCGACGGCGGCGGATCGCGATGTATTCTGGAAAACTGATCGGGCCTTAGGTTTTTCTCGTCAGGGGGTATATGTAGGCGAAAGGGGGCTGTCAGAGGTGGAGCCACGCGGCCTCACAAGGGGGTGGCGCGGCCAGGGGCCAGGCCGCGCCGCCCTGTGTGTGGGGGCCATGTGGCCCCCCTCCGTCAGGTCTTCGGATGTTTGGGAGCTCCCCGGTGAAATATGACTTCAGGAACTTGTTTCGTCCAATTCCGAGAATATTTCCTGTGTATCACTTCTGAAACACAAAAACAGCAGAAAACAGGAAACTGGCACTGTGGCACTTCGTTAATAGGTTAGTTCCGGAAAATGTATAAAAGTACCACTAAGTGTAACGAAACAATAGGCAAATGGTGTAAAAAAGCATGGAGCATCAAAAATTATAGATACGTTTGAGACGTATCAAGCATCCCCAAGCTTAACTCCTGCTCGTCCTCGAGTAGGTAAGTGATAACAAAGAATAAATTTTGAGGTGACATGCACCTACACAATCTTGATCATATATGTAAGCATTGATGAGCTGGGATCAATAGAACTTAAAACATGGGCATGAAAGATATAATCATGACAATAAGAAGTTAGCAACCATGTTGTAAACATGCAAATGAACACAAACAAAAGATCATGATAATGAAACAATGAAAGTCAAACGTGTGTTCTAATCATAAAGAAAAACATACAAATGGTTTTCAGCTTGTCCTTCAAAGAGAGCAAAACATAAATGCATAGGACACCTCAAAGTTTAAGAGGGCGACTAGATACAAATAATTTAAGAACAAGTGAAACCAACAATA
The DNA here is from genome assembly GCA_007115705.1 of Dactylis glomerata. NCBI lineage: Eukaryota > Viridiplantae > Streptophyta > Magnoliopsida > Poales > Poaceae > Dactylis > Dactylis glomerata. The sequence continues at coordinate 1,508,336 of QXEO01000096.1, forward strand.
TGAGTCAATCAATGAACTTTGGGACAATGCATATCACACTAAGAATGACAACTATGCTCTCTTAATGGTGCATAAAGAAAGAAGGTGGTGACTCAACATAAAAGTAAAAGAAAGGCCCTTCCAGAGGGAAGCAGTGATTTAAGCATGTGCTAGAGCTTTTCATTTGTAAAACAGAGATAAAACTTGATTTTGAGAGGTGGTTGTCTTTGTCAAGACTGGCAATGGGGTTCTTACTATCTTCCATACAAAAATAAAGCAAGTTTTTGAGAGAGAGATTGGCACTTCGTGCTCTTTTATAAAACTTGGCATCCTCCCCACCTTTTCCTTTCACATACCATGGCTAACCGATTCCATCGGGTGCCCACCAACATTCACATTCATTGGAGGAGTGCCTTTTTTTCTTTTTTTCTCTTTTTCTTTTTCTTTTTGGAATAGACAATATGGAAGATAGCAAATCCGACCACTACGTCCCCATGAGCTGAAAACAGTGTCACAAAACGAGAAGTATTTTGAAGGTTTTTGAAAGGTAGCACACGAAAATTTTACTTTGGAATGGCTTACAAATACCATGCATAGGAATTTATAGTGGACACAATGGAAAACTTGGCTTTTAGGAGTTGGATGCACGAGTAGAGCTCATACTCAGTACAAGGCGAGGGCTAGCAAAAGACTGGGAGCGACCAACTAAGAGAGCAATAATGGCCATAATCATGCAAAGCGACAAAGCGACATTAAAAGAAGCATACGATGGCATCAAAAGTCAAAAACTAAATGATCATGAAGGCTAATGGCGACTTTGGAAGAGTCTAACATGTGTGAGCATGCGCCAAGTCAACCCAAATAAAGCATCAAGGAGAAAACCAAAATAATGCTTCCATACAATAAAAACAACGCATGATTTTTTCAAAGGCTCATTAAGCAATCTCAGTTATTTGAGACAAGTCATGCTACAGCAAAAAACACTAAGCATACTATCAAAAAGACATCAAGCATGACATGAAAAAGCCTAAGCCGCAGTCTACACAAGCTCCTTCTTGTACCACTATTTTGCACAAAGCTTTTTCTCTTTTCCAACACCATTTGAAATTTTTAAAGACACCTCTTTTGATGAAAACCAATAAAGTTCAGAGGCAAAAATACACCTTGATGAAAAGATATGGCAAGATCTGAACGCATATCAAGGCGAAAACGAAAACCAAAAGCAGTAGCAGAAAAAGTAGAATGCTCGATTAATAAGAGTGAAAACTAGAGCATTCTTTGCAAATGAAAACAAGTAACTCTCCTCCAAAGGAAATTTGTTGGGGTCCAACCATTTATTGCAGCAAACAAACAAACTAAACCAACTAAGACAACTAAAACAACTGACGCTCCAAGAAAGACACATAGTGCATGAAGCAATAAAAATATAGTGTTTTGAAAGGTGACCTGATTTTTGCCGATGAAGAAGGGGTGCCTCGGGGGCATCCCCAAGCTTTGACGCTTGTACTTCTTGGATATTTCTTGGGGTGATGCATGGGCATCCCCAAGCTTGAGCTTTTGTCCATTCTTCAACTCATCTCATCATTCTCCAATCCCTACACTTGAAAACTTCCTTCATACAAAACTAAACACAATTCTATTAGCAACATTAGTGTAAGCATAAAATATATTCAACCTCTTTTAGCTTCAGTTTTCAACCCAAAACCACCACATATAAAGTATATACTACTGTAGCAACTTCCACAAGAGTTCCATGATCAAAAAGAACTCAAAAGAAAGCGATAAAGTGGAAAAACAAATATTGGCAGAAATCTGTCAAAACTGGACAGCTGATAATGGACGAATTTTTGAGGGATTTTCCGTTGCTCAAATCAAAAGTGTTCAACTAAGAAAAGTTTGGATATAACCTGGGGCATATGCACAAGAAATCGCAGGTCCAAAAGATAAACAGAGAATTTTCACGATTTTTATGGTGCAGCACCGAAAACAGTTTCTGGACAGCAATAACCCCAAATCTTTACCTCACTCAAATTAGAGGCTTCTCTTGGTACAAAAACGAAATAAACAAGATAAGGAGCGGTCATTACAGTAGTAATGACTTCCAAGACTCAAATAAAAAAAATTACTGAAAAGTAAACAATGGGTTATCTCCCAAGAGTGCTTTTCTTTAACGCCTTTGAGCTAGGCGCAGAAAATTGCGAATCAAGTAATATCAAAAGATGAAGCATCAAGATCATAATTTGCTCTAAGAATAGAGTCAAAAAGTAATTTCTTTCTTTTCCTAGGGAAGTGTTCCATACCTTTCTTTAGTGGGAATTGATACTTGATAGTGCCTTCCCTCATATCAATAATAGCACCTACAGTTCGAAGAAAGGGTCTTCCCAAAATAATAGGACATGAAGCATGGCATTCAACATCCATAACAAGAAAATCAATGGGAACAAGGTTATTGTTAACCACAATAAGAACATCATTAATCCTTCCCAAAGGTTTCTTCTTAGCAACATCGGCAATAGGAACATCAAAATAACATTTTTCAAGCGGTGGTAAATCAAGCATATCATAGATCTTTCTAGGCATGATAGAAATACTAGCACCTAGATCACATAAAGCATGGCAATCATAACCATTAACATGCATATCAATGATGGGTTCCCAACCATCTTCTAACTTCTTGGGAACAGAGGCTTTCTGCTTCAACTTTTCATCCCTAATCTTTATAAGAGCATTGGTAATATGCTTAGTAAAAGCAATATTTAAAGAACTAGCATTGGGAGTCAAAGCAAGTTTTGCAAGAACAAAATAACTTCAGATATATTGCAGCCATCAACATCAAAATCATTAAAGAAATAGAGCTATCATCTCCCACACTCCAAAAAATTTCAGCACTCTTTTGAGAAAAAGTTTTGGCAGTTTTAAGCTTTTTAACACAAGGAGTGGGAGTTTTCTCTACACCAATCAAAGTAAGAGGATTCCTATCAGTAGGAGCAACATCATTAGAGGTAGTAATAGTACATACCTTCATCTCTCTAGCCATCTCATCTTCTCTTTCCCACCTGGCATGCAATTCCGCTAACAATCTAATATTTTATCAATTCCAACTTGGGTAGCATTAGCGGCAGCAACAATGTTGCTCACATTCACATCATTAGGAAACACTTTTAGTTTTAGAAGTTCAACATCATGAGCAAGGCTATCAATTTAGAAGCAAGAATATCAATTTTGCCTAACTTTTCCTCAACAGACTTGTTAAAAGCAGTTTGCTTACCGATGAAGTCCTTGAGCATTACCTCAAGCTCGGAGGGCGCGGCCCTAGTGTTGTTGTAGGAATTACCATAAGAATTACCATAACCATTACCATTGGTAGAAGGATACGGCCTATAATTGTTACTAGCAAAATTGTTCCTATAAGCATTGTTGTTAAAATTATTATTTCTAATGAAATTCACATCAACTTGCTCTTCTTGAGCAACCAGAGAGGCCAAAGGAACATTATTAGGATCAACATGAGTCCTATCATTAGCAAGCATAGCCATAATGGTATCAATCTTATCACTCAAGGAAGAGGTTTCCTCAACAGAATTTACCTTCTTACCTTGTGGATCTCTCTCGGTGTGCCATTCGGAATAATTTACCATCATGTTGTCGAGTAGCTTTGATGCGGCGCCCAATGTAAGGGACATAAAAGTGCCTCCAGCAGCTGAATCAAGTAGGTTCCTTGAAGAAAAATTCAGTCCTGCATAAAAAGTTTGGATAATCATCCAAGTAGTCAGTCCATGAGTGGGGCAATTCTTTACCATAGATTTCATTCTTTCCCAAGCTTGAGCAACATGTTCATTATCAAACTGAGTAAACTTCATAATATTGCTACGCAACGATATAATCTTAGCAGGAGGATAGTATCTACCAATAAAAGCATCCTTACACTTAGCCCATGAATCAATACTATTCTTAGTCAAAGACAGCAACCAATCTTTAGCCTTTCCTCTCAAAGAAAAAGGAAACAACTTGAGCTTAATAATATCACTATCAACATCCTTATATTTCTGCATCTCACATAGCTCAACAAAATTGTTGAGATGAGCTGCAGCATCTTCAGTACTAGCACCAGAAAATTGCTCTTTCATAACAAGGTTCAATAAAGCAGGCTTGATCTCATAAAAAGTGGTAGCAGGAACAGTTGGTGCAATAGGAGTGCAGATAAAATCACTATTGTTCGTGCTAGCAAAGTCACACAACTTGGTGTTTTCAGGATTGGCCATTTCAGCAAAACGAAAGTAAACAAGTAAAAACAACTACAAAGGATTCTAATTTTTTTGGGTTTTTGATATAAAAAGCAGTGCGGGTAAAATAAAGTAAAGTAAAGCAAAACAAATAACAAAGTAAAGAATGTGTGTGCGAAGAACTCCCCTCGCAGAAGTCTTCTCTTCCTTCCCCGGCAACGGCGCCAGAAAAGTAGCTGATGCTCCCGGTGAATGTGGCAACAGACAGTCCTTGTGCGTGGTGAATAACCAGCCCGTTGGGAACCCCAAGAGGAAGGTATGATGAGTGCAGCAGCAAGTTTTCCCTCAGTTAAGAAACCAAGGTTTATCGAACAGGAGAAGGGAGACGATGACGACTGAAGGTGTTTGTGGAACCTGCACACACACAGACAAATACTTTGTCCCAACTTGCGATGAGGTTGTCAATCTCACCGGTTTGCTTGAAACAAAGGTTATGAGTGTATCGAGTGGAAAACAGTAGAGTATATGCGAGTAAAGTAAACAATGCGGGAAAAGTAAACAGGTGATTGCAATATGATTAAAATAGGACCGGGGTCCACAGTTCACTAGTGGTGTCTCTCCATAGATAAATAACATGCTGGGTAAACAAATTACAGTTGGGCAACTGATAGAATAAAGATAACGTGATATGTCAAGAAGATCACTATGAGATTCACTCTGGGCATTACAACAAAATACATAGACCGCCATCCAACTGCATCTATGACTAATAATCCACCCCCGGGGATATCATCCGAACACCCTAGAGTATTAAGTTGCGAACAACAGATAATTGCATTAAGCAAAGTGTGTAATGTAAACAAAGCATATGCCCTTGAGCATATGAATGTTGTTTTCTCCCTAGTAGCAACAACACATCTACCACCTTAGAGGTTTCTGTCACTCCCCCAGGTGAAATAGAGGCATGAACCCACTATCGAGCATAAATACCCCCTCTTGGAGTCACTAGCAACTACTCGGCCAAGATAGCTACTAACAACGGAGAGCATGCAAGATCATAAACAACATAGAGATTACAAAAGATATAATTCAGTACAGCAACTTAATCATAAACACCAATATTCATCAGATCCCAACAAACCAACATCATAGTATTACATAACGGTGATCTCAATCATGTAGGGCAGCTCATGAGATCTAAACATGAAGCACATGGTGGAGAAGACAACCATCTAGCTACTGCTATGGACCCATAGTCCAAGGTAGACTACTCACTCATCGCTCCGGAGGCAAGCATGGCGATGAAGAAGACCTCCGGTGGCGATTCCCCTCTCCGGCAGGGTGCCGGGAAGAGCTTCTGGACCCTCCCGATCTTCGGGTCGACGGCGCGGCGGATCGCGATGTATTCTGGAAAACTGATCGGGCCCTTAGTTTTTCTCGTCAGGGGGTATATGTAGGCGAAAGGGGGCTGTCAGAGGTGGAGCCACGCGGCCTCACAAGGGGGTGGCGCGGCCAGGGGCCAGGCCGCGCCGCCCCTGTGTGTGGGGGCCACATGGCCCCCCTCCGTCAGGTCTTCGGATGTTTGGGAGCTCCCCGGTGAAATATGACTTCAGGAACTTGTTTCGTCCAATTCCGAGAATATTTCCTGTGTATCACTTCTGAAACACAAAAACAGCAGAAAACAGGAAACTGGCACTGTGGCACTTCGTTAATAGGTTAGTTCCGGAAAATGTATAAAAGTACCACTAAGTGTAACGAAACAATAGGCAAATGGTGTAAAAACAAGCATGGAGCATCAAAAATTATAGATACGTTTGAGACGTATCACTCGTCTTCGCGATCTTGAGATTGACGCATGATCGGCTACACCTTCATCGACAACGTTTGTGCAGGAACGTAATTCCCGCTTTCAGTCTTTGAGGGTGAGTTAACCTTGCTACCATCTCCTAGATATGATCTTGGTTAGTTAGTGGTTCGCGCGTAGGAATTTCTTTGTTTTCCATGCTACAAACTCCTAAGTTTCCCTCTTAAAGTTAATGTTTCTGACGTGGCATATTGGCTTCCAATTGTTTAGCCATCAATTTCTCCTTTGACTTCATCAGCTTGGTAATTTTCTCCCTCAAACTTGTGACCTCCATTCTCTTCTTCTCTATCCTTATCCATCTTCTGTACACCGGGCATTCCCTTGCTTCTGCCCTCTAAATCACCTAAGGTAACCAATGTGCCTTTCTTTCGTGAAACTTCTTTGACATTAGAATGATTCAATACAAGCATTCAACTGTAATATACATATTCCTCTTCTATTTGATCATGAATTTTACTGCCATTATTTCATTTCGATCTGATGTTTATCGTACTTAAGAACTCTAGTGTTTTCTGTTATTCCATTGGAAAATGGCAGATTGCAAACTACTTCGTGCGCAATTGTGTGAACTCACAAATATCCACAAGTGTTGGCAATTGTTTCATTGTTAGGGGAGACAACTAGAGATTTTCACATTGTCTCACCAGTTATCATCATATACACCATTGCTCGATGAGAAAAGACCATATCGTCCCAACTTACATTGAAAGCTCTAACACACAAGATTTGCTGCAATACCATAGAATGCCACACCCTATCTAACAAGGCGCGCAACATCATGAGGACACATCTCACAACATCACTAATAGAGAGTACCAAAAGACATAATGGGGGAAAAGGTATCATGAGGACACATCTCGCAATATCACTAAAAGAGAAACACTTATCCGTAGAACATCAAGATAAAACCAAGCAAAATGTATAGCTAAAAACTAACTACGAGAAGCAGGATGCACCGCGACTCCACCATCCTTCTACCTCCTGGATTGAGCATTTTCAGTTTATCATCTATCTTCATCGCCTCCTTAATCCTGGGAAGTTTTTTTGGGCCTGATCAAAGGTTTCCAATCTAATATAGTAGTAAGAGAGAAAGCCCTATAGATTGGCTGGAAAGGACTTTATGCTAAAAAAATCTGTATATTCCTGCTGAGCCACGATGAGTAAAAGATAGCAGATACAAACCAGAAATGTGATTACTTTTAGCACTAAATGACTTCAGGCAGATTTTAACAAAATCATCCCAACCCTAGGGCTACGGCTCTTATGAAACGATTCCCAAACCACACACCAAACAAACTTTGCTATGGGGCAAAGGAGTATGTAATCAAAACCCACTTCCTTGCCACAACAAACACAAAAGGCACGATTGGTAGCCTGCACCTTTTTTTTGGCTCCCTGGGGGCAGGCGCTGGGGGCTAGGATCGCTTGGAACAGGCCAAAAACATGGAGAGCGTTTTGTCTGGTTGCCCACAAGAGATTTCGCTGTCTCTGAGAGCCAACTTTGCCCCATTTGTTTGGATGCCTGCAAACCAATTTCGTAGCCCAGCAGATGCACTATCTAGCTGTTTGGTTAACCACAGAGGTGTTCTAAGAGTTACCTTCAAACTCTGGTGAGCTTACCACAACATGCGAGAGTACACCACCTACTTAAGGAACAAGAGCCTCGCGATCACCACCATCAGTATAACGATGATGAAATCTCTAAACCTGTGTCCGCCATGGTGAGGCATTGCTTCAACAACCATTGCTTGGAGAGGCATGGCATGAGCAGGCATACCTTGAACAGGAACGGCTTGAAGAGCCATTCCTTGAGCAGGGAGTGCTTGAAAAGCCATACCTTGATAAGCCATTGCCTCATCGGCCATGAATTGGTTGAACTCCTCCACTGCTTCCTCCCGAGTCTGGTATCCTCTGTAGCTGTTGTTCGAGAAACCATTCACCTGAGCCTGGCAGATCCTCCACAAGCTATAGACTCTGGGCTGCCTCCCCCTGAACATGTCGTACCACTAACAAAGAAACATGAGGGGTAAGTACACGATGAGGTCACAAATGGTGACAACAAGATCATAACTTAGGGGAGCATGCATTACAGTTTCCAAAAGGGGATCATAAGTTCTTCCTAGCACTAAGATGTTAACCTAGCACCACAGCAAAAGTGGGTGTTGTCCTATCACCGCATAGTCTTCATCATATGAGGGGTTTAGTATGTACCACCTCATCTTACTTATAGGCCATAACAAGTTTTTGAGTCCTAGCTACCACCAAAATGTACATCGCAAGATCATCATCTTCAGTAATCACAAGCAAGCATGCATGTATCCCTAGCCCCACAATGCCCTAGGGCACGCACTACATATTGAAGTAGTTCTTGGAAAGGTAGTTCCTGAGCCAGAGGGACTTGCGGGAGTCTGCCATGGCAACAAAGGTGATGCCCTAGGCCTTGTGGTCGACAAGGTGGTTTAGCGCCGCCATGAGAGCATCCGGGGAGTAGTCAAGCACGTCCATGATGGCCTTGTAGAGGTCTGGATGGACATCGGTGGGCTTGCTCTCCTTGATCGCTTGCGTGACGTCCTTGATGGCTTCAGTCATGCAGGTTAAGTCCTGGAGCTCATCCTCAGCCAGAGCACCCCTCCTCCTCTTTCATCCAGCTGGTGGTGCGGGAAAAGGCTTGTCCGGGCCATCGATGATGATGGTCTCGGATTCCGTGGAGTCTGTCCCGTACTCTGCAGGAGGTGAAGGCGTGCCCAGTGGCTCATTGGAGCCCATGGCAAACCTGTCGGTGGCGATCCCACCAACAAATATGGTGTGCATCTCATGGTAGTTCAGTATGGGCTTGTTGAGGAACTCGACGTCCTTGGGGTGATCCTAAACAGGGATGACAAGGAAGATTGTTAGATGTAGGCATGAATGATCAAAGGGCAGTCCTAGGTAATAAGGCGCTAACCGTGATATGGCCCTGGTAGTGGTCAGTCTCTAGCACAATGGTGCAGGTCTCCTCATCCCATTGAGCGCCGCTCAGATCTCTCACCTTGTTAATTTGGATCCACCTCGTCCTCCACTTCCTCAGGTGGTTGTACACCTGAGTAGAAGTCACCTCCGCTCCACAAACCTCGAAGAGCGCCTTGGAAACAGAAACAAGATGGACCTCTTTCAAGCCCTTGTCAGTATGAACGCCAGTTTTGATCAGCTCACACATCTTCTGGAGGATGAAGGTGGACTAGAAAGGCAGCCACTTCATGGTGCCCTTCATGCTCGCAGCGACCGTTTTGTGAGCTGAGGCTGCCTCACTCAGCTCCTTCTCCTTCCTTGCCTTAGCAATGTTCACGACAACCTTCGATGCCACGCTCTGGACAACGCTCTGAACTGTGCTCTGAGACGATCCGAGATGCGCAAACTGAGGTGCTCGAAACACAGCCCAACCTCTACGTCCACAACCTTAGATGCCATGGGTGGCTGCGAATCGGCGACAAATGAAGGGATTTGGGACTCCTCGAAGGGGACCAGAGCCTGGCTAAGGAATTCCTGGCACAACGAGTCATACATTGCCGCACAATGTAGAAGCAGATTATGACTACAAGCCTACATGAACAAATACTAGGCATACAAAGAAGAAGAAGCTTACACATGCCGAGATTTTTGCTACACATGCTAATACTCACAGATCAACGAATCTAAGCTTACACATGCCAAAATCTTTGCTATAAGCCGACATCAGGGACATATCTAAGCAAAACAAGTCACAGATCTAACCCTAACAACATGAAAGTGCTCGAGATGTCATGGTGTTTGAACTTATAGTCATGGCTAGAGGTGGACGAAGGTGAATCCTTGTCGAAGAAGTGGTCGGAGTATCCCAGCCGCCGTCGCCACCGTTGCCCCTATCGCCGTCGCCGCCAACACCGCCTACTTACATTCCTTGCGCGCGGGAGAAGAGAGCTCGAAGAGGGGAAATGGCGATTTCGAACTCGGTGGTGAGAGGAGGGGGTAGAAATAGAGGGGCGGTCTCGGCGGGAGGTGACGAAATCCTCCCGTCCCTTTTTTGCCTGCGTGCGGGAGCTCGCGCCATCTCCATGGTCGCAGCCGCTCGTGCGGGTGTTGACTGCTTTTGGCTCACGGGAGCCAGAGACGAGGGTGGCTCTGGGGATACCACCGATTCGAGCGTATCCTCAGGCCTGTGTAGAGGGTGCTTTAACGTGAGTATGGGCCACAATTTGGATGCAGCCCAGGACTTCAATCAATAGCCTCTTGGCTCCCCAGGGCCTGGTTAAACTGCTTGCAAGCTACCAAACGCGTCCAAAGTGCTCCTCCAGCTCAGCCACGAAGTGTCAACTGAACTGCAGAGGGAATTTAGAATTAAAATTAATTTACCAAGGAGTACTGTAAGACATTAGCGCATTGCCACATAGTCGCCCAAATGCACCGATCATTTTCCTATTTATATACGAATTGAACAGCCTGTTTAGAAAATAGTCTTAATCACTGTTGTCTGAAATCCTTTGAATCAAAGACCTAAATTAGATCAAGTACCTTGATTACTTGCCACCTCACACTATTTTAGACCTCTCAAACCGCATCTAGGAGTAATATTCCCCGGTCCCCATAAGCCATCAACCTCCGACGCATCCCTGTCACCAGCCGACGTGTTACCTCCCATCCAGACACTAGACAGCGACATTTGTTGCCAAGGAGGCTCGAAAGAAAGAAGAAAGGATGAAGAACAGAGGGCTCCTAATGAGATGGAGATTTTCATTTTCGGAGAAGCTATACGGTAAAATAAACTTGCAGGCTTGCAGCAATGCTAGCCCCAACCTACCTATCCCCTCCCTTCGTCCCCCTCCACCACACCGCCACCACCACCACCACGAGCGCGCACCTCCTCTCCGGCGAGCCCAACCGCCGCGTCCGCCCACGGCACATGTCAGGTACGCCACCGCCCATGGCGGCATCTCTCTCCGGAATCCGGATATACCCCCTCCCGATACCTGCGACAAATGCTCTGCAAGAAAGTCTTCTTCTCTTAATACTATTAACTTAATGGCGCCCGTTTACGTGTACCCTACCAGGTCCCGTGCTCCTTAAAGCTAAGGCCGGCGATGGCGACGGCCGTGCCGACCTCCCCCTCACTTCGCGACGAGACGCGTAAGAAGCATATAATTGTCTTTCTCCTCCGCACGCTGCTGCTCATGTGCGTGGCCTTCCGCCGCGTCGTCGCGCTGATCCGTATTTCTTGGCACATTGCCGTGGGCGTCCCGGTCGCAAGCTTCCTCGGCGTGGCAAGGGTCCTCTTCGCGGCGGCGAACGAGCGGTGTCTCCGGTGCATGAACCAGGCGGCGCTCGGGCGCAGCGTCACCGGCACGTTCGTCGGGGACTTGCTGGTGGGAGCCATGGCGCACTCCTGGAGGGTGCTCGTGCAAGGGCTCACGTCGTTCGTGTTCTTCTGTGCGCGCGCCGATGAGTATGTCCGGCCGCCGCCGAGCCCGCTGGTACTGACGGCGCACGACAAGCCCGCGGCTCATCCTCAGCAGGTAAGAACGGTGAACTTTGACTCTGAAGTTTGCAAAAAAAAAAATGCATTTGTTGCACAGGTAATTTTGAGCTATTCCTTATTTTCATTTTGTAGCACAAATATTAGTATGTGCGTTTTTTCCCAGCGGGTTTATTATGATTATTTTCAAACAACTTTTTCTTAACAAAAGCTCTACATCTCTTCGTTTGGAATGCCATTGAGACTACTTGTAGCTACTCTTTCTGAGGTTACAGTGCTCCGAGGATCGCAAATTTTATAAGTTTTCGTGAAGAACAAAACGCTCCTAGATTCTCGATGCAATACATGTAAAAGATAATACCCTGCTTAGTTTGTTTGTACAGATTTGTTAAATCTTACTGTCCTTACCTGCCAGTCCGTTGTACCTACAATAAACATAAAGACGCTGACATCCCCAGTACGACAAGTAGTTGGCTTCTTTGCAAGGCGAAATCTCATGTAAAAGCAAGGTTTTGGTTCCGGGCAGGAAAATTTTCTCTAGGGGGTCGCCATTAATTTCCGGTTACCGCGGTTACCGGAAAATCTCGATTAGTTACTATCCAAAATCCAAAATTTGAATTCAAATTCCTCGATATGACCATTTACAAAGGGTTCTTGTTATAATTCAAAATTTTCAAACAACTTGGGATTTTTGCCTGGTAAGACCATTTCCCGGGGGTGGTCGGGATATTTGGTTACTGACCGGTAACCAAATTTCCCGAGCAGTAACCAAACCGTTGGTAAAAAGTGCAAATTTTGTAAAAACTCGCATTTCATAATGAGAACTTATAGAAGTTACCAAAAGTAGGGAGTGTTCTTTCCATGTCCATGCAAATGTCGTGGCCAAGCTCAAATTCTCAATGTAGTTTTGATATGCTAGGATGAGGAGGATGAGGAGGAGGCAATAGTGTAGTCAGATTTTGGATTTGAAATTTCTTTCAAATGTACCCCCACGTCACACGGTTTGAGAAGTTATGCATATATGTTAAGTATGCGTTGTTAATTTCTACATATTGACTTAAATGCACCATTTTCAAAGTTCAATGAACAAGAAAAACTATAATTTTATATTTATGAGATTCGTATAAGTAGCTTATAATTTCATTTTTTTTACATATTTGGGTTTAGAGGGTAGTTATTGCTATTGTAGTTTTGAGTTTAGAGATATGCATTTTGTTAGATCAACAAAGAGATATATCCGTTTAGATTGAATATAAACATGAGTGATGAGTGTGACATTTTTTAGTGTAATTACAAACGTTGAACTGTGTTTGTCTTCAAGATATAGTCAGTTAGTCAGCAATTTACATTTTGAACTGGCAACCATCAGGTGCACATTTGTGTAGTGGAAGCAAGGTTTTTTTTCTCTTTTTCAAAAAGTAGCGGTGAGCACCGGAATTACCGGCCAAAATACTAGCTGAGATTGTTCAAACAAATTTAAAAATTCATCAACCAAATTGTTTACATTTGAGAAAATAAAAAGTATAACGGTACGGCCGGTATTTTCTTATACCGGTAGGTACCGAAATTACCGGTGAGATATCGGAAATACCAGCCGAGAAAAAAAACCATGAGTAGAAGTAAATAAGTTATCTATTATAGTTGCAAGAGTTTTGATCTTTATTCTAAAACCTATATTTGATGAGATTTTTATAAGTTCCACACAAATTTGTTTGCGCTTCGTGTTTGGAATACGCAGTTTTATATATATAGATGTTAAATCGGGTAGTTAACTTTATGAATACTGAAATTACCATATGTCTTGCGTAGTTCAGAAATATATGCATTTAGATAGACATAAATATTTTTGTGTCATTTTGAGTTTTCAAACGTGCAATTGTTGAGTACCTTTTGAACTGCTGAACATCAGGTGCACATTTCCGTTGTGGGAATAAACAACATGAGGATCTCGTGGGTCACAGACGACCGGAACGCACCGTCGGTGGTGGAGTACGGAAAATCTCGGGGGAACTACACCGCGTCGGCGACCGGCGACAGCGCGACATACCGCTACTTCTTATACAAGTCCGGCGCGATCCACCATACCACGATCGGCCCTCTCGAGCCCAGCACGACGTACCACTACCGGTGCGGCAAGGCCGGCGACGAGTTCACCCTCCGGACCCCTCCGGCGTCCCTGCCCATCGAGCTCGTCGTCATCGGCGACCTCGGGCAGACGGGGTGGACGGCGTCGACGCTGTCGCACATCGGCGGCGCGGACTACGACATGCTGCTGCTCCCGGGGGACCTGTCGTACGCGGACACGCAGCAGCCCCTGTGGGACTCGTTCGGGCGCCTCGTGCAGCCGCTGGCCAGCGCGCGGCCGTGGATGGTGACGGAGGGCAACCACGAGATCGAGACGATCCCCGTGGTGGAGTTCGCGCCGTTCGTCGCCTACAACGCGCGGTGGCGCATGCCGTACGAGGAGAGCGGCTCGCGCTCCAACCTCTACTACTCCTTCGACGCGGCGGGCGGCACGGCGCACGTCGTGATGCTGGGGTCCTACACGGAGTTCGAGGAAGGGTCGGAGCAGCACGCGTGGCTGGAGCGGGACCTCGCCGGCGTGGACCGGCGGAGGACGCCGTGGCTGATCGTGCTGCTGCACGCGCCGTGGTACAACACCAACCAGGCGCACCAGGGCGAGGGCGAGGCGATGCGCGCCGCCATGGAGAGGCTCCTCTACGAGGCCCGCGTCGACGTTGTCTTCTCCGGGCACGTCCACGCCTACGAGCGATTCGTAAGCCTCTTACAGTTGATCATCTTGCAGTGCTCCTACAGTTTTGCTCCGTTAATCAACTACACCATACTAACTTTTCTGCTGATCAATTGCTGATGAACTGAATCTGAATTAGACGAGGATCTATGACAACGAGGCCAACAGCCAAGGCCCGATGTACATCACCATTGGCGACGGTGGCAACAGGGAAGGTCTTGCCCTCAAGTACGCCATCGATCTCACTGTCATCTTAACGTTGTTGATTCCTCTTGGCCTCTTCTGAGATTTTGTTGCGGATTCTTCTTAATGTGTTGAAGGTTCATCAAGGATCACAAGTCGGCGCACCTGTCAATGTTCCAGGAAGCGAGCTTCGGGCACGGGCGACTGAGGATCGTCAACGAGACGAGCGCCGTCTGGACCTGGCACCGCAACGACGACGCGTACTCCACTGTACGTGACGAGGTCTGGCTGGAAAGCCTGGCTAGTCCAAAGATGATCATGGCATCCACCGGTCGTCACTCCGAGGAATTGTAGATGTTGTATATCGATAAACAATGCATTGATAAACTGTTTGTGTTTGTTTGGTGGAACTTGGAAGCTCCTATCTTCCGCCTTAGCCTTGTTTCTTGTCTAGTATTTTCATCTCTAAAAAATTGGTGGATGAATATGTCTTTGGGGAATGGGAACTCTTGCAAAACGATGGCTTCTTTACTATTTGGTAGATTTTTGAAAGAGAGGAACTCGAGGGTCTTCTGACATCATGCCAATCCGGCCTATTCACTCATCGCAAAGATTAAAAAGGAGGCTAGATTATGGAATATCGCTAGAGCAAAGGCCTTGATGTAATGCTTCGAAAGTGATCTCTCATTTTCAATTTGTTAAGTCGTTGCCTAGGTGCTTGTTCTAAAACTTCTTAATTAACAAAAATGACAAATATTTTTTGCTTTGCTTAAAAAAGGTCAAATCACTTGGGTATGAGGCTCTTCATATGTAACATGGACTAACATCATGTTAGGGCATGTCCAACTTGCGA
This sequence comes from Dactylis glomerata, assembly GCA_007115705.1. Lineage (NCBI taxonomy): Eukaryota > Viridiplantae > Streptophyta > Magnoliopsida > Poales > Poaceae > Dactylis > Dactylis glomerata. The sequence continues at coordinate 1,523,675 of QXEO01000096.1, forward strand.
CCGCTAGGATTATTTTCCAGGCTATTGGCAGTTGGACCAGTGAATCCCAGCGCTAGGCCAGGCATCGATGAAAAAAGAAGCAATGAGAGCTATGTTCTTTTCTTTTATCCGAGCTAAAGCGCCGAGAACAATTGGTCAATTTGACATATGCAGTTAGCAGCTAGCATGGAAGGAAAGTGCTTTGAGGATTTTGCTATCTTTTGACGTCTGCTCTTTTCTCTATTAGCGTTTTAGGGATGGCAATGGGTATCCATTACCCACTTACCTGACGGGTAAAACCCATTAGGCCTCGTTTGGCGGAGGAGATTTGTAGTGGTTTACTGGATATTATCCTTGGGGTATTGGGTGGAAGAGGTGTTTTACCTAGCGTTCGGAGTGTCAGCGTGTGTGAATGCAATAAAGTTTTAAAGACAAACTAGATTTTGCGTGCTATTACCCTCGACCAGATGCACTGGATAGAAAAAAAAGCAATTCGCATTGGCGAGCTAGCTTAGCTAGACAAGAAATCGGTGAGCTTGCATGAGCCAGTGCATACTGCATAGTGGCCGCACAGCGCGAAGAGTGTGAATATTCGTCCTCGAGCAGCCGTAAAAAACGCGTGGGGGGAGGAGTGTCACAGTTACACGTTTACCCGGAGTATTTTCAGGGGTTTTTTTTGAGTTTGGTTCACCTAAAACCAGTGTGCCAAACGATTAAGTTAAGTTTTCTAGTAATATTTTTGGATTGGGCTGGGATAATACCCAATTATCCCTGTCAAAACGCCTCTGCTAAACAAGGCCTTAAATATATGGGTATGTGATAAAAAATACCTATGAGCATGTAAATGGAAAATTTATACCCATATCCTCGTACCCATCTACCAGTTTAATATTTTAGCATGCGAAATGCTTGAGTTTTTTTTGGCTAAAGCTTTTGTAGTGTTACAAATTTGTCATAATTCTTATGTTGTTGCCTTATGTACGGACAAATGGCCTCTATACTTTATTGTGAGTTTGTGATTTTAATGGGTATTACTCCCCTATATCGGTTTATTGGGCTTACTACAAAATTAGGAAAATATACAAAAAATAGGCTTGATTCGCTAATTAATATGTGAATTAATTGCCTCTAATTCTTGGAAACTCGCGCCCCACCTCTCCATGCCTATACATGCGATGTGAATAGGCCATGCATGCTGCGTTAAACAAGATACTCCCTCCGATCGGAAATAAGTGTTGATGATGTTGAGTAAAAATCAACGATATCAACGCTTCCAACAAAATTATCTAGCCCAATCGTTGAGCACCTAGATCGCAGTGTACGATCTATTAAGCCCAATAAACCCATATGTAGGGAGTACGAAATGTTTCTATTTATGAAACTATTACTATGTATTTTTGTTTTTCATTTATGACAGGTTGGTTTTATGGGCAAGTATTATTGTTTATGAGAATGTGTTGTTCATAATAGTTTGTTGTTGATAAGTAGGTGTTACAGTTTATAATATGTTGATGTTTATAAAACTGGAATGGTGGCCCTTGCAAATGCGAGGAGATCATCTGTAGTTGGTTGAAACTTGAAAGTGTCAAGAAAATATAGTTTCAATAGTATCATATTGTTTCCCATGGTGTGATAATAAACCGAGTTATTTTGCAACTATCGCAATATGCGAGTAATATCTCATGCCATAGTTTAACACCAATGTAAGTGATATTGTATGTGTAAAGTGAACTATAGTTCTTTATTTTTTTAGATCAGTATTTGAGGTAATTATCATTGATAAACAAATCATTGAATTAAGATAGAACCATCTATTATCTTTAGTAGTGAGAATTACATTTTGTGATGTTTCTTGCTCTCATTTACTCACTCCATGTCACAATTTGCAACGTCATAGAAACATAAATGTAGTGAAACTTTTCCTATTACTTTTATATGAATATAATGCTGAAAGATATTTTTTTTCTTCTAGGTGTATTGTTTCAAATCATTATACATGAATAATCATAGTGAGATAAGTATGACTATGTGCTCTTATGTTGATTTTGTTACATGCCAGAGAGACACATGCAATAGTCCAAATATGTCTACCATATAACCAATTAATATCCGCCAAAATAATCTATAAGAATTTAGTGTACAATTTCCAAGTCTTGTGGTAAAATATTGTATTGGCACACTGTGACTATATATGGAACATATCAATCAGAAATCTGTGGTGACTTAGCTCTATTGTATCACCAAGCCGAAGTATTTTATAGTGTGAGGGACCTTTTTGTCAATAGGATGTTGACTAATGTTGGATCTTCATTAGTCATGAAGGTTTAGCACTATGTGTCTCACTATGTTATAATAATTTTTTAGTGGAGAGACATTCTCATCATGGCGAGAACATGTAAGTGTTGATTCATGATAGTTTTAAAGTTCCACGACTTTAAACTTTTTAGACATTTGTGAGTGTATTGTTTTAAAGATATTCAAATAAATTTGTCATTTATGTGTACTTACTCCTAGAAACAACATATACATAATGCGACTAATGTTGTGACTTCATCAATTTCAAAATTCTACGACTCCGAGTCTTCCCAAGGTGTTCGTTGAGTATGTTGGTCTAAAGGCAGTCGAATAAATTTATCACATGTGTTCTGGGTTTAGTAAAAATCAAAGTTTATATAATTTAGCGAAATATACATACAAAAATATTAGCACCTAAGATATAAAATCAGAATGGAGCGACTTTTACTGATCGGTATATAGTATGCCTATAGGGCATGCTGAGATACTCCTACTCCCGTAGAATAAATAGGGAATATAGCATAAATGAAACAGAGGAAATACCACCAATCACTTTACCATTTATGAATAAAGAGCGGATTACAGTGTCAAAAAAAAATACCACCAAGCACTTTACCATTTATACTATTTTCTAACTTTCTAATCCTAGCGACACCCTTGCCGCCACGTTTTGCAGCCAGTTTTTTTTCCTTGCAACCATCGTGTTTTACCCAGTGGCATATCCAATGGGGGTGCCATGGCACCCCCTCTAAAAATATAAATCCTATTTTAGCTAATAAAGTGTGTACTAGTTATGTTTAAATATAAAGCTTAACAGGGAATTTTTTAAACTTTGCACGCCCACAAATTTCATCCTAGCACGCCCTCCAAAAATACAAATCATATTTTAGCTAATAAAGTGTGTACTAGTTATGTTTAAATATAAAGCTTAATAGGGAATTTTTTAAACTTTGCACGCCCACAAATTTTATCCTAGATCCGCCACTGGTTTTACCAAGTTAGTTGGTCTCCTATGTATGTGACCGGTTTTTTGAAATGGACGTGCAATCCATTTTTTAAATGGACGTACGAGGCATGGACGTAGGTTGGTCCGAACTACAAAGTTTCAGCCATGGGCCCGTGACAGCTTGCATATGTGATTGTTACGATTTTCTTATAATATAAAATGTGTCAACATGTTATGTGATTACTATTTTTTTAAACATGTTACGTGACTACTAATTCTTTATAAAATCTTTGCCATGTACTTTGCATCTAACTATAAAATTAATTTAAATGATGTGGCTTAATGTCATGGCTCTGTTAGTAGATATGGTTATATTTCGTTGTTTACGATCACGTATGTTTAATTTGATTTGTTGCACACGCAGGTATTTGTATCCGTGTGTACACATTTATAACTTATCGGGTAACGGGTACATAAAAACCTTGTACCTGTTGATAATTATGGGTATAGATGAGAGATAAGATTAAATAGATGGGTATGTTATGCTATATGAGATGACTCCACCAGTACCTATACCCTATGGGTGCTAGATCCCAAATCTAGCGTCCACTCAACCGGACAGATAAGCAGGGCGGCGTTCAGAAAACAAGAGACTTTTTTTGCCGAAATCGTTTACCATCACAAATATAGAGTCTATCCTGGCGTTGGGTGAAGGAGTTTTTCACATAGACTATAGTGGTCAGACTAGCGTTGTCCGATGTAAGAAGCATGTCGATTCTATTGAGGAAAGCGGTGAGACCCAATCTTTGCAATTTAGGATCATTCAATTGTTTGACAACTCCGATGGTGAAGAGATTTCCAATAAAGAAGATGAGGATTCTCATGAGTATAATGTCGAGGCTGAGTTTCAAATTGATGATGGCCAAGGCAAATGCTAGGGATGACGAATACTGTCGGGAGGAACTGTTCGTTGGCCTAGACAGTTGGAAGGTTAATGATTATTCCTTTTGGATGGTTCTGAAACTACTCATAGTGGGGAGTAACATAGGTAGTAACATAAACTACATGCAATAACAACTAAGCATTTTGATGATATGTCATATCATTTATTGAAGAGAGAGATGATAGTGGTAACTAGCTATGTTACCATAACATAACACTTTCGAAGACTAAATAAGTCTATATAGCAATAAATATAGGATTCTATGACACTACCTCTATGACACTATGCACTATGAAAGTAGTGTCATATGCATGACACTACCACTAGTGGAAAAACGGGCTTCCATTCGTCACATTTGTCCCGAACCAAATTCGATCCGCGGCTAAAGGGTCCATCAGTCCCGGTTCATTTGAAAATGTGGACCAGGGGGCATTAGTCCCGGTTCAAAAGGGACCTTCAGTCCCGGTTTCATCTAACAGCCGGGACTAATGCCCCATGGGCCTTTAGTCCCGGCTCGTGGCACAAACCGGGACTAAAGGTCATCCTTTAGTCCCGGTTCGTTCCACGAGCCGGGACCAATGACCCGTTCAAACGAACCGCCCAGTTCGCGCCAGTTATCGATCGGCGATGCTTCGGATATCGATCGACATTAACGACGACGCTTCGTAGTCGCGCGCGCTGATTGGGAACCGGCGCCGGCGACCTTGGAAACTCGCCTGCATTCACATCTCGCCGGCGTGCTCACATCTTCCCTCTCTCACTATATATAGCATCACATTTTGATCATCTAAAAGCACACCATTTGCATAGCTTCTTCTTCCCCAAACACTCTCTCCACACCATACCGCGCCGGCGCCCTCGAGAGCTCTCCCTCGACTCAATGGAGGAGCAATTTTGGCCCCAGTCTTGGATCTACTACATGGTCATCGAAGAGATGAACTTCACCATCACGGAGACTCTCCGTGCTTCGAGGGTGGAGAAGTGGATCCGCGCCGTCAAGCGCCGGTTCCTCGATGACGCACCGGTCAAGTGCGTGGGCTTGGACTGTGAGTTCACCACTCACGCGCACCCTCAACGTGCCGCCGTCCTTCAACTCTCGGTGGAGTTCGAGATATTGGTCTTTCAAATTTGCAAGGCCAATGGCGTGCCGCAACTACTCAAGGACTTCTTGAAGAACACCACCATCAAGTTTTGTGGTGCGGCTATCGACAACGATCTGCGCAAGCTAATGCCATACGGAATTGTTATTCCGTCCGCATATGATCTTCAACAAGTTGTCCCAAACCCCACTAGCAAGCCAACGCCGAGTCTCTATGATTTGGCCAATGCTACTATTGGGACACATGTTGAGAAGAAGAAGAGGGACAACAAGAAGAAGAAGGACAAGAAGAAGAAGTACAAGAAGAAGGGAGAAGAAGAAGAAGAAGAAGAAGAAGAAGAAGATGATGATGATGATGAAGAAGATGAACTAATTTTTGGTTGGGAAAAAGTTCCATTGAACTTGAACCAACTAAAATATGCCGCTTTAGACGCTCGCCTAGGCTTTGAGATAGCTAGGAGATTCTGGAAGCTAAAGGGCTACAATAGCCATGTTGATCGTCTTAACCTTAATAATTAGGTGGATGATTATGTATGGAAAAATGTTGGATGAGCAATTGGAAAATATACTTCATTTGAGCCATGTTGGATGAGTATGTTTGGAAAAATGTACTCCCTTTGTTTCGGTTAACAAAGTCTATTAATTTTCGAATTTGTGATTTTTCAAGTATTTTGGCTTTTTTGAATATTTTAATCATCTAAAAATTAATAATTAAATTATATATAAAGATTATTTGAAATTCATTGGTGCTTATTATTCGTAATCATTGTTTCTTATTTTGTGAATTTATTTGGAATTTAAAAAAGTAATATTATATATTACCAAAGTGTATAGGTTAATAGAATTGGTAGCATACAACTATCAACAAGTCGCGAGCGCAGTCTTGGAAGCTAGTAGGGAAGGAATGGAGAAGTTAAGCGTGCTAAGGGTGGAGCAGTGTGAGGATGGGTGACCGACCGGGAAGTGAGGACCACAAGTACTTGTAATTGATTTGAGATATAGAGTGAGAGCTATAAGTATCTAATTTGATATGAGATATGAGAATAGAGAAGATTAGATAATAGAGAAATAGAGAAATAGAGAAATAAAAAAATAAAGATAATACAGAAATTCCAAAACAGAAAATACAATTTTATTCCGAATGGACCTTTAGTCCCGGTCCCTGTTACGAACCGGGACCAAAGGTCCTCCAGCCGCTGCACATGCCCCGGGCCACGTGGAGGACCATTGGTCCCGGCTCGTAAGCAACCGGAACTAAAGCCTGGATCCTTTAGTCCCGCATGGTTAGTCCCGGTTGCGGAAACCAGGATTAATGGGCTTTACAAACCGGGATTGAACGCCTTTTTTCCACCAGTGTACCCTATGTTACTCCCTACTATGACTATGACTAGTGTCACTAGTATGAGGAGGAAGTGGTCTTCGAGGACAATGCTAATGTGGATAATCTTTTGGGTTCCGAGGACAAAGGGTAGGTTGGTGTCGTCCATGACGAGGCCAATAAATAAGATATCTAAATATTTAAACAAGTAGGAGTTGGAACCAGCTCTATAAAAAACAGTTTTTGATTAAAAAAATAGTTCACGAAAAACACAAGTTCAACTACATATCCTTCCAGCTTATAACTTGTTGTTTACGCAGCAGAAGAATTGAAACGATTGACACCCATAATTTAGACACTTGTGTTACTTCCAGAAGAGAATGACAAAGAAACTTGATGTTGCTCCTCTCATCCGGCTATCCAGGATACTACATCCTCTAATCTTCAGTAAGCCCTGCAAGATGGATTATGGCCATAAATATCTGAAAGATACCTATTTATACTAACTGTTGGGAACATAGACTGATAGAACATAATTTCATTTCAGACCTTTTGGGTAACTCGTCAAATCCTCATCTGAATTAAAAGTTTAGAAGAAAAAAGTGTTGCTTTTGGCGAAGTTTTTTTTTTGTTTTGAGAAAAGGCGAAGTTATATTTACGGGAGCAATATCATAGGGATCGTTAAGGTCAAGAATAGATACATAATGAAAGGCTCCCATAAACAACAGATGCAAGCAACAAAAAATGAATTAAATAATTTTTTTAAAGGACATAGGTATTTAGTAGTTTGCTAGGGGCTTCTTATGTTAGTATATTCCGCACCAAAGAGAATTAGGAAACCTCAATGCTATGCACAATGATCTGGATGCATCCATATGCATATCTAGGAATTATTCTTAGATGTGCAGCAAAGACAGTTTCCTCACTTGTGCTCAATTGACGTGGGAAGTCTGCAGACTAGTAGTTTAATCAGTAGCTCAACAATTTACTATTAGAATATATCCAAAAAGAAACTATCTGAATCTGGTGGCTGTTAGGAATATGCAACTTGTATTCTAGAGAGGCCAAAGGACACAATATATAGTACATGTACAGGTTAAAATATGCAGGAAACACCCTAACTATTAGGGAAACTACAATATACAAATATAGCTCTAACACCACCCCCCCCCCTCAAACTCATGGTGGATCCACAACACTGAGTTTGGAGAGAAAGAAACTATGATGCACTCTAGTCTGTGCCTTTGTGAAGAAATCCACTAACTGCAACTCTGAAGGCACATAGTGGAGCGCAATCACCTGATCCTGCACATTAGCACGTGTATAAAAGGCATCAACACCAATATGCTTGGTAAGCTCATGCTTTATCGGATCACGTGCAATACTGATAGCACATATACTATCAGACAAAAGTGGAGTGGGTGTCGTAACAGAGACCCCAAATTCAGCAAGTAATCACTGCAACCAGGTCACCTCAGTAGTCAACACGGCCATAGCTCTCAACTCAGCCTCTACACTCGAACGGGAAACTGCAGTCTGTTTCTTCGTCTTCCAGGCAATGAGCGAACCACCAAGAAACACACAGTAAGCAGAAAGTGAACGGCGATCCATAGGATCGCTCGCCCACGTAGCATCCGAGTAGGCCTAGAGCTGGAGAGAGCTGGAACGAGGGAAGAAAAGACAACAAGTGATCGTGCCACGAAGGTAGCGCAGAACACAGAGGAGATGACTATAGTGAACAGTGGTAGGAGCTGAAACAAACTGACTCAGAATATGAACAGGATAAGAGATGTCAGGACGAGTGACAGCAAGATAGACAAGACTCCCAACAAGGTGACGATAACGTGTCGGGTCAGGAAGAGGATCACCATCACTAGCACGAAGCTGGACATTGAGCTCCATGGGAGTCTCAACAGTATGCTCATCCCCAAGAGCAGCACGAGCAAGAAGATCCTGGATATACTTTTCCTAGGAGATAGAAAAACTATCAGAAGTGAAGGAAACCTCGATCCCAAAAAAGTAGCAAAGAGGACTAAGATCAGTCATAAGAAACTGGTCACGAAGACGGGCCTTAACAAAGGCAATATACTCAGAATCATCACCAGTGATGATCATATCGTCAACATAGAGGAGAAGAAGAGTGCGTCCACGAGGAAAAATGTAAACAAACAGCGCAGGATCGTGAGCGCTAGGGGAGAAGCCAGCAGCAGTCACCACAGAGGCGAAGCGCTCAAACCAGGCGCGAGGGGCCTATTTCAGGCCATAAAGAGAGCGCCGAAGACGACAAACCATGCCATCAAGAACAAAGTACCCTGGAGGAGGCTGCATGTAAACCTCCTCACGCAACTCACCATTGAGAAATGCGTTCTAAACATCAAGCTGAGACACAGACCAGTGGCGAACAGAGGCCACAGCAAGAAAAGTGCGCACAGTGGTCATATGGGCCACTGGGGCAAAGGTCTCATCATAGTCACGGCCCTGCTCCTGCTGGAAGCCACGAGCCACAAGACGCGCTTTGTAGCGCTCAAGAGATCCATCAGAGCGAGTCTTAATCTTGTAGACCCACTTGTATGTGATAGGACAAACACCGGGAGGAGGAGAGACAAGATCCCAAGTGCCAGTGCGCTCAAGCGCAACACTCTCCTCAGCCATGGCAAGCTGCCATTCGGGATGACGCTCAGCATCCCGATAAGAAGTCGGCTCGAGGGCAACAGAAAGACTGTACTGACTAGGAGAGTAACGATCAGGTGGACGACACTGATGAGGAGGAAGAGGAGAGGGAATCTCATCAGAGAAAGAAGATGCATCAGAAGAAGAAGCATCAGAAGAGGAAGCATCAGAAGAAGCATCCGGAACATGAGAGCGACGAGAATAATGGAAGGGAAAAGGAGACAATGGTGAGGTGGGTGGAGGGTGAGAAGAGGAAGGAGAATGACTAGGTGATGAGGAGGGTGGCGGTGTGGAAGGTGAAACATCAGAAATAATGGGGCGTGGTGGAGGATCAATAGGAACAGAGGGTGGCGTGTCAGGAAACATGAGAAAGGATATATCCTCCACTGAGAAGGCCGAGGAGGAGGGGCGAGGATAGAAGGGACGCAACTCATCAAAAGTGACATCACGAGAAATGCGCATCCAATGACCAACAGGGTCCCAACACCGATAGCCCTTATGCTCATCACTGAGAAAAACACACTCAATAGACTGAGCGGTCAGTTTGGTGCGTTCACGAGGGGCAAGAAGAACATAGCAAACGCAACCGAACAAACAAAGTGCCAAGTAATCAGGAGCACAACCAGAAAGGCGCTCGAGAGGAATACCACCCTGCAGAGCAGCAGAGGGTTGAATATTGACGAGATAGGTGGCAGTGGAAATAGCCTCAGCCTAGAAGTGAGGCGGAAGAGAAGTGGCAATCATCAACGCACGGGCCATCTCAAGAAGGTGACGATGCTTGCGCTCAGCCACGCCATTCTGAGCATGAGCACCAGGACAAGAGAACTGAGCAAGAGTACCCACCTTAGCAAGAAACGCGTGCAGTGAATGGGAGATATACTCGCCAGCAGAATCTGCACGAAACACACGAATGGGAGTGGAGAACTGGGTACGAACCATGGCAGCAAATTTCTTATAGATAGACAAGACCTCACTACGAGAAGACATGAAATATATCCAAGTGTTGCGAGAAAAATCATCTATAAAGAGAACATAGTAGCGATGACCCCCTTTCGACACGAAGGGAACCGGACCCCAAATATCAGAGTGAACAAGATCGAAAGGACGCTCGGACACAGACTCACTATGAGGATATGGTAGCTGAATCTACTTACCAAGTCGACAACCCAGACAGTCCAAAGAAGCGTTTCCGAAGACAGACCCCAGAACACCACGATGAACTAAAGACGAGAGACGAGAACCACATAAATGTCCAAGACGATGATGCCACTGCTAAAAAGAGCTAGTAGCTGTAGCTACAGATGCCGAGGAACTAGCGACAGTGGCATCAGAAGGAAGACAAAGCCAGTCAAGCTCCCAGAGGCCATCATGGCGTCGGGGGCCAGCACCAAGCAAGGCGCCGGTGCGACGATCCTGAATAGAACAGGAATCAAAATCGAGAGTGATGCTACAACGAGAGTCGACAATCTGACTACCAGAAAAGAGCTGCATGTTAAGCTGAGGAACATGCGCAATAGAAGGGACATAAAATGAGAAAGTACTAAGAATGCCTCGACTAATGACTGGGAGGGGGGTACCATCGGCAGTAAGAACACGAACAGGAGGGTCGATAGGTCAAACAGAATTCAACAAGGAAGAATCAGGAGTCATATGAAAAGAGGCACCTGTATCAAGGAGCCATGGGGATGTACCTGGAGAAGGAGAAGGTGGTCGCTCAATGCCAGAAAAGTCAGTCACAGAACTAGCAGAACCTATCGGTGAAGAATCCCAAGCATCAAGCAGGCATCGAAGCTGCACAATCTCATGCGCAGACAGGGTCACAGCTGAAGAAGGCGAGGTACAATCACATGCTGACGAAGAGGGGCCATCAACACACACAGAAGCCATCAAAGGTGTCGATGTAGAGCGCCATGTCGGTGTAGAGCGATGAGCCGACGTAGACAAAGTCAGCAAAACACGGTCATGACCGCGTGAAGAAGCCGCGAGAGTCGATGAAGAGCGGCGGGCCGACGTAGACGGAGTCGGCGAAAGGCGGTCATAACTGCATGAAGAAGCCGCAAAGGTCGATGAAGAGCAGCGAGCCGATGTAGACGAAGGCGGCGAAGGGCAGCCATAACCGCGTGAAGAGGCCGCGAAGGTCGACGAGGAGCGACGAGCCGACGTAGACGAAGTCGGCGAAACACGGCCATTACCGCGTGAAGAAGCCACAAAGAGCGACGAGGAGCGACGGACCGATGTAGTCGGAGTCGGCGAAAGGCGGTCATAACCGCATGAAGAAGCCGCAAAGGTCGACGAAGAGCGGCGCGCCAACATGCACGGAGTTGGCGGACAAGCACCAGGGACCGAAGGAAGACCCGAGTACAAGACGGAGGCAGCGGAAGAAACACCGGCATAAATCACCAGACAAGGACAGGAAGCTACGGTGCCGTAAGTCATGATATCTCTCTCTTTTTTTCACAACCGAGCTAGACTGCTCGGTCAACCACTAAGGAATCGATCAGATAAGTGCTGTCGTATGGGCGTCACAAGGCATAGTGCCAATACGAGATATCAGATCGATCCAAGAGGCCGTCGGCTAGCTGGAGCGGATGGAGGACGATGGCCGGCGGACGGCGGCCAGCTGGTGAGGACGGCAGGCGGCGATCGGCTTGAGCGGGCGGCAGCAGATGGCCGGATCGATGAAATCAGCCGACCGAAAGAGAGCAGCGGAAATTGGGGAGACGTAGTGAGCGGGAAGAGAGGCTAGAATAGATGGTGGATACGTCGGTAGAGTAGGAAGAAGGAGACGACGACAACAGCCGGAAAAACGACGCAAAACGACGATGGGGTCCCGGAGATTGGATCGGAGCACGAGTTGCGCGTGCCAAAAAAAAACCTATAGCTCTGATACCATGTTAGGAATATACAACTTGTATTCTAGAGGGGCCAAAGACCACAATATATAGTACATGTACATGTTGAAATATGCAGGAAACACCCTAACTATTAGGAAAACTACAATATATAAATATAGCTCTAACAATGACAAAGTAATTGAGATCATATAGCCCTTTTACTGCTTGGTGTGCAGGTATTGTACATATACGTCAATTCTATATATGTCTGGGAATATAGACTACTGATTGTTTTCACATGTCAGCTTATTAGTTTGTAAGTGAGCTCAACGATTTGAATAATAGATACACTTTTGCACATGAACATCGTCTGTATGTTCCATACGATACACTATATTTGTAAGCAGTCTACACAAATACGGAACCATTCTTCTTGATAGCCACTGTTTAAACCTTTAATGTCAAGCTAAAAATATAAAAGATAGCATATACTACTAAAATAACAAGGAGAGTGTCATTCAACTGACCTCTTAGCACCAACGGGAGCTGAAGTAGAACAGCATTCAACATGAGGATACTCCTTGAACATGTCGTCGATTTTCTTCAACGCACTTGGTGCGATCTTATCAGACACCTTCACATTCACCTTTTTCAGCTTTAGAGCAAACTGGAATATGATTTTCAAGAAATCAAACTCATCATCCAGTCCTACGAAACCTTTGACTTGTACTTCTTCGAGATTGATCAAAGTCGTAGAGATGGGTTTTGTTCTCCAATTCTCGGGCTTGTCACACGGACAGTTTGTTCCGCGTGTACACCATTGCTGAAAAAAAAAGGGTATGGTTTATTACTACAATGTATTTCGGATACGCAAGATTACAGCCTTATTCGAGTTGTTTTGTGGTACTCTCAAATAAATATTAGCCATCTATTTTCGTGTATCTAATGGCCTAAAATGATTCATACTAGTGTCAAAAAGATGACTAGTACAATTCATACTAGTCAAAAAATTAGCACATTTTCATAAACGGGCCCCAGCCCAAATGACTCACATGACACAATTTGCCTAACCCTAGATCGAGCTCAGTCCCGTGAACCTAGCCCGGCCTCACTCTCTCCCTCTCGGCCGGTTCTCTCCCTAGCTCCTCCGCCAAACCGTCGACGTTCCCACCGCCGCCTACCGCGCACCGGACCGCCGGTAGAAGCGCCATCACCACTTCCGGCACCGATCCCGTGACTGCCTGCGCGACCACGGCCACGGGATCCTCTTGGCGCCGCCTTCCACTACCGCCGCGGCTGGAAGGACGATAAGGCCGTGAGCATGAGGACCAACACTGCATCTCAAGTCTCCATCAGCGACCTGTGCTCCTGAACCTCCCCTGCACACATCCCAGCGTCACGCCGTCCCCGCCTTCCGCCCCCACGGCCGCCGGCCAGCAATCCTTCGTCGAGGCCCCTAGCCGATGCCGTCCGGTCCTGCTCTGGCCGGACGCCGCCGTGACCCAGCGCTGCTGACCCCGATTCGGCGCCATCTAGCTGGCGCTCGCCATCATGCAGTCTGCCACTTCTCTGGTTCATGTCATGGAATTGTGAAGATAGTTTATTTGGTGGCAGTTTCAGCAGTTGCAGTAACTGTGAATTTTAGACATGTACAGTTTCATTTGATTGTTGATGTCTTGATGAGCATATACACAATCATTTGTACACAATGAGATGATGCCATCCGATAAATAAATTTCTGGCCATATGTGATCAGGCCTGGCGGCGTCCCATCGCCGCAGGTGACGGACCTGAAAGCCGCACGCCACCCCACCAAGAACGACCTCCACGTCTCCCTCAAGCAAGTCATCAACCTCTTCCAGGAGATCATTGCAAGAAACGTGAGTTCTGATTTCGTTCCAGTTCTGTCAAAATTGCTTCTAACTATGTGAGACATAACTGAATTTGTATACCAATTAAATTGCAGATTGCGATCAGAGATGTTGGTTGGGTGATGGTCTCTTCTAGTAGAGTTCTGTAGGATTGTTCGGGCGTCGGCGGAGTGGAGGCAATGACCTGCTTGGATGGTTATCTTGGGCACATTATCTAGTTATTCTTCAGTGTGATGTGTTTCAGTGGTGTTCAAGTGATCCGAGATCAGGAATGCATGGCATGCCTTAGTGAAATGGTCCATGCTATTGTAATTGATTGTAAACACATTCTTTCTAATCATGAATAAAGTCCTCCTTTTTTACTTATATTGTTCAACTACTGAAGAGATGTCAACTACTGCACAAGTGCTTCAAACAATAGTGTACAAGCTTCATTGGTCTACCTTCTGAATGATAAGGAACATTAAATTTTACAATTAGAGAGCACACTTGAGTCAGTATATGCAGAACTGTTTGTCTACAAGAAGAAGCGCATAGCTCATGATCTCTCACACGCCAAGGGACATGAAGACAAATGCAAATATACGAAATAGTATACACTATTATGGTTCATGCTACTCTTGTATGTAGCTCGAATAATGATTTGGACTGTGTCGTTAAGCAGTACTGAAATAACATTGGTATCATGCATTCGCAGTTTCGCACTGAATTCCCACAGCTTGAATAATAATTCCCTACAAAAGTTTACGGATCATGCCGCAGTTAATTCCTACTATGTGCTGTTCCTGACATGAACAAGCTTCCTTGGCTCCTCAAATACATTCATGGTCTCTGCAAATTCTCTAACAGTCTAAAAAAGATAAAACTTGCAACTTATAACATGGTATCATTGACCTTTATTGCATCTTAGTGGAAAAAATATATGAGCATCTGATTTGTGAGCTCCTTGACCAAAACTATGAGGCATCTTTCAAGCAGTAACTAAAAGGTGCAAGTTCAGATTAATTCATAGTTTCTGACACAAAGCAGAGTTGTTTTAATGTGTTGAAAGGTAGAATAACTCTCGCTTATGACAAAGTGTTTTGAAAAGATAAATGCATGAATTTTCAACATGATTCACCAGAAGGTACTATAGTTATCTAACTCTAATTGAATATGACTGGTTGGCCTTATGTTGATTTTGACAGCACCACAAAGGTCCTGCCCAAAGCGTTGAGTTGTGAAAGCTCCCTGTATCATGGCTTGAAGTAGTGTAATAGATGACTAAAATTAAGATCCTGGTCAAACTTAGTCCTTTCACAGTAAATGTTATACTACTAAATGATATATTGTTCTCACTTCAATTTAGTTAGCCAAAATCACTAGAATTATTAAGCAAGACATGAGGATCTGTACAGACGCTTACAATGTTTTAAACAAAACAATCACCAAGCTAATTCCTTCTTTAGTGTGTTTCACTTTCGGTAATACATTGAAATGACAATGGTTATATATTCAGCATCTTCATTTGACAATTTTAAGAATCCAAACAGCAAAAAGATTGATATGACGAGTGCTTCCATACTTCCATCTCAATTTGGAAATGTTAATAATTCCTTTGCTGAGATGATAACCTCAATGCAATTACGTCATGATCCAAACAAAGGATTGAAACATATCCTAACAGCAGAGGGCATCAAGCACCTTGGGATAATACTTAAGCAATTTGAACGTTTGCTTCACTCCAGTTTGAATCAGCAATCATCTCTGACTGTCAGACTTTAGATAACAAAATATGCCATTAACTGATGCAAGCGATCTGGAGCCGTGGGGGACATCACAACCGCGCCGAGTGGATCGTGTGGGGCGGCGTCGGCTTCGGCTCCGTGCAGGAAGATTTGGAGAGCGGAGAGGAGGTTCAGCGGCGTCTAGGGATGAGGCCTCCAGTGTTGAGAAGAATACGTCACACTCGCGAGTTCTTCGCCGTCGACGGAGATGACGTGGCGGTGGCGGCGGCCTTCTCGGGCGTGTGGGCGGTGGCCGCGTGTGAGGTAGATGCGATGGCCGCAAGCGACATGGGCGGCGGCGGCGGGGTCTGGAGGTGGTGTGGGGACGTTGGAGTTTGGAGGTGCGGCGGCGGTGGGTTGTGGAGGTGCGGCGCTGGTCTGGAAGTGGCTGTGAGCCTGGCGGCGGTGGTCATCTCGAAGTTGCGGCGTTGCTTCTTTTATCATCAACGAACCTACCTCTGGGTTGTTTTCCTTTTTAGATGAACCTATCGCACGCTTAGTGATGGGCCTGGGCCTTTCATACTAGCCTCCCTCCAGGAGTAGTATGATTTGACAAAAGGTACTGTAAAAATTGCCTATTCCAAGAATGGATAAGACAAGGGGCCCGAAAACGTGCCCCGTCTTCCATAGATGAACATCAAGCTTCAAAGTGGAGAACTCGACAGCTGGGAACGTATTCTTGATCTTCCTTATCTCTTCCGCCAAGTCCCACTCTGCAGGCGGCATAGCAATCTGCAGAACAAGGTGGCAGGGAAAAAAATGCATAAAATGGATGTAGGTTGCAAAATACTACAGTAAATTGAAAAGGACAGCTACAAAACATACAATGGCTGCAAATATTGGTAGGTACAAACATGTGTCGTCTTCCCCGTTGTAGGCGATAGTGCCCTCTCTAGGTCGCTGTACCGCCCTCAATTCCAGTCTACGGAGGCTCCACAAAATACCAATGCAAACTGATACAGTTTTGCCATAAAGGCAACACAAAGAAAGCTTCTCCATGACCGGTGCCCAGATGGAAATTGCTATCATCTGATTGCCATAGCTGGTGCGGACGGTTAGATCTAGTTGCTTAAGCCTGGGGGCCACGACGTCTATGATATTATTGTATCCTCTCAACCTCCACATCGTTACTCCTCTACTGACGTCGAATGTATATCCTCAAATCTACGTCGAATCCAGCGGGAGGAGAAAATTGCATGTCCAGAGTGGGGACTTGGTCCAGACGGAGGTCAAGCACGCGCAGGCTTGGGCAGCGGGGTATCAAGTTGGCGAGACGGAGGTCGTGCTCGCTATAGAGGTTCAATCGTTCGGCGTGAGATCCCGGAGCGAGTGCATATTGATCGAGGTGGCGCGGCTGAAGCTGGGCAGGTACACACCGGAGCTCGACCATCTTATCCTCGGACAGACCATGAACCGGAGCTCCACTGGCGAGAGCCTATCGGCGGCGGCAAGAACCACCGCGACCTGGGAGGCGGTAATCTCACCATGACAGTCAGGAACCCGGATGTCGAGGAGGTGAAGTCCTATGTTAGAGATATATTGCGGCTACGTAACAGGATAGGTTAGGTAGGATATTACTTGTACCCTACTCTAAGTCTACCCCTGTACGCCTATATATAGTCGCCCCCGAGGCTCAATAATAAATCCACCAATTCCGCCAATCTCTCTCCCTCTCTATCGTTCTACATGGTATCAGAGCGGCGCCGATCCTTGACCTAGCCGCCGCTCAAGCTTCCGCACCGCGCCACCCCCGGGGAGATCGATCTCCATGATCTCCGCCGGGGGCCGCACGACCCGACCTAGGGTTCGTCCGCCGATCCGTTGATCGGCTGCCCTACAGTCTTTTTCTCGCCGGTCACTTGACCGACGTTTTTCTTTTTGGTTTACCGATCTTAGATCGGATTGAGTCGCCCATCGCCGTCATCAACCTGCGCCTCTACTCCGACAACGGCATCGACCTGCAGCGGCCATCTCCATCAACCACTCGGCACGGACGCATGCGCCGCACACGGGGCGCCCCTACGTGCGTCGCAGCAGACTGTTTTCGTCCGCGCGGTCTCCTTCGCCGGTCCGTCTTCGTCGTCATCGCCCGGGACTTCACCGACAACGTCGCCATCAACTCCAATCTGCGCGTCGTCGTCCACGCCATGGCGTGTCCTGCGCCTCCATCGGTCTGATCAACCGATCTAGCGCACATCTACACCAAGCACGTCCCCGAGCACGCGCCTACCGCCGACCGAGCATCGGGTTGCCGCTGCGTCGCCCCTTCGGGCCGCAACGCCGCCGCCTATGGTCCAAGCCACCGGCTTCCAACGCGCCTTCCAAGGCGCATACGTAGCTGGTGGTCACACCGCTGCATCGACTCGCGCCCTTCAGCTACGTTGCCCCTTCGGGGTGTAGCGTCCTGCGCGCGGTTATCTTCGCTGTCCTCACGCACCGACGACCCAGGCTGTCTCCGCGCCGCCTCCCATGGCGCGGGTCGCCACGTCCGTGCAAGGTCTTCGTCAAGCTGTTGGGTTCTTCTTCGCCTACTTCGAGTACCGCCGCCGCGCCTCTACAGGTTACGTGCGTGGCCATTTCTGGCCTTCGCTGTTCCCACCGCCTAGACCGTCATCTTCGTCCACTACGACTTCATCGCCAGCGTCATCGACTCGTCCTCGACAAGTCTACTCCTACAACTGCCGATGGCTTCGGCCCCTCTTCGCCGCTCTGCGTCTCGCACCCGCTTTGGAGCCTCGTCAGCTAGTCCCTCGACATGGCGTGAAGTTCATACTGGTCCTGCTCTACGCATGCTCGGTGCTGGCAACACCGCCGCGTGCCTTCGTCCCCGACGCGTCCCCGTGCCTGGCAAGCTCGGATCGGCGCCTCGTCTTCATCGGCCTCGACAACGTCTTCTTCGGCATCGACTCCTACGACTGCCTCGACCGCGTCACCGATTCTTCTTCTTGCATACTCGGTTCTGGCAAAACCGCAGTATGCCTACGCCCCGGACATGCGCCTAGTTCTGGCAAAACTATGGCCGCACCTCGTCCTCGACGGCTCGGACTGCATCAACTTCGGCATCATCATCCTCGACGACTGCCCTCGACGCGTCTCCGTCATCATCACCATGGCGCTCTCTTGCGCCTGCGGCTTTACGTGCGGCTACATCGACACCGGCAACCCCAACCACGACTTCGACCACGGCATCTCTCGCACGGCTACCTCGACCAAGGTTGCAGCACCCCCCGCTCTCGGCTTCCTCGACATCGGCACAAGGGCTACCACCTCGCCTGAGCACTCGTCAGCTTCCACTCCAGTCCAAGCATCCGCGCCGTGACATCGACCACGACGCTCCCGCTTCGACTGGTGGGTGTGTCAGCCTTCTGGGTCTACTTCGGTTTATCTCCAGTCTGATCGTCCACGTCGTTCATGTTGTTCACGACGCTCTCGCTACGACTGTGGGGGTGTGTTAGAGATATATTGCGGCTACGTATTAGGATAGGTTAGGTAGGATATTACTTATACCCTACTCCAAGTCTACCCCTGTACGCCTATATATAGTCGCCCCCGAGGCTCAATAATAAATCCACCAAATTCCGCCAATCTCTCTCCCTCTCTATCGTTCTACAGTCCAGCGCAGGCGGCACGGGCCAGCGTGTCAGCGTCCCAACTGCACCTGACGATGACATGGGCCTCAACAAGACTCCAGCTCGGCCTAGAAGACTGATCCAGCCCAACCGCCGACACCTGGGCCCGGAGTGGACAACCTGAGGGCGACACTACTTAACCTCGACCTTCTGACGGAGAGAAGCATCCTCGGGATCACGGACGAACCGGCGGCGGCAGGAGTTTGTCTCCTTGTAATAGGCTAGCAATTCCTCTCTTCCAGTTGATCCTGTAACCGATTATAGCCACAATATCGCTGCTTGTATGAGATACGGATCGGTACTCTAACATCTGGTATCAGAGCCGTTCCGATCCAACTACTCCAAAAAAATTCCCCACCCACAACCCACCACTTCCGATCTCAGGCTGGAAACTCGCAGCAAGACCCAGATTCGCCGACGTTTCCTCGAGACGATGGATCCGGCCCTCCGAGAGTATCTGGATCGTATGGAGCTCAACGCCACCGCCCGCGCCGATTCGATCGTGGCAACGCAACAAACCCTCTCGAAGCAGATCGCGGCCCAATCTGGCCAGCTCCGTAATCTGGTCGAGTGGGGCCCCGATCTGGAGGCGCGGCTCTCGCAGCTCCAGGGAGCGGTCGCGGACCTCCAGCGCACTCAGTACGCCGACCCAGATGGTGGAACCGCCTTCGTCGCGCCATCTCCGGCCGCACCGGCGGAGTTCCACGGGCCCGATGGCCACGACGACCTCAACAAACCCGGGGGTTTCCCGGCGATGAACATTGTTTCATCCCCGGTGCTCCTGGTCACGGGTATGACCGCTCTTCAATATCCCCTCGCTACTCAGGCCGATTCCACCGCTCTTACCAACCAGTTGATGTCCACCATGGGTGCAACTGCTCCGTCGATGATGTTTCCAATTTTCACTGGCGAGAATCCAAACCTCTGGAAAACACTCGCTGAACAATATTTTCACATGTTCTCCACGCATGAGTCTTACTGGGTTCCTATGGCCACCTTGCATTTCAAGGGCCCTGCGGGCATTTGGCTGCAAGCTGTTCACAAACGGCTGCAGGGCTTAGATTGGATTTCGTTCACCTCACTACTTTGCACTAGATTTGGTAGAGATAGACACCAATTACTCATTCGTCAATTTTATGCGATTAAACAGATCACCACAGTAGCTAAGTACATAGAGCGTTTTGATATCCTTATGAATCATTTGATGTCGTACCATGAGGATACTCACCCCTATTATTTCTTGACTCGTTTCATCGAGGGATTGAGGCAGGACATTCGAGCGGTGGTTATGATTCAACGACCTGCAGACCTCGATTCTGCTTGTTCTCTGGCTCTGCTCCAAGAGGAAGTCTGTGAGGGTGAACACCTGTCTCCACCAAGACCACCTGACCAACGGTATGTCAGGTTTCCCATGAAAACTGTCACAGCTCAGTCCATTGGGCCTTCTCGACCACCATCTCGTTCTGAGGATCAGCGTGGCCTCGAGTCGACAAGAGCTGCTACTGACGATCGTGTCAATGCTCTACGAGCTTACCGTCGAGCCAAGGGATTGTGCTACAAATGTGGTGAAAAATGGAGCCGGGAGGGACATACTTGCCCACCTTCAGTTCAGATGCATGTGGTGGAGGAACAATTGGCCCTGTTTTCCTCTGACGAATTAACAGGGTCAGATCAGTCTAAAGATACTACACTACTGGAATCAGAAGCTGTTTGTTCCATCTCGATTCATGCTCTCACTGGATCTGCAGCAAATGTTCTAGGAGTGATACAACTGCATGCTTTCATTGAAGACAAAGAAATCTTGATGTTGGTCGACTCAGGAAGCTCGGCTTCTTTCATCAATGAGCACCTGGCCACCTCTATGAAAGGTATCGCCCCTCTTCCTAAACCATGCAAGGTCAAGGTAGCTGATGGCACCCAACACCATTGTTCAGAATACATACCACAATGTCCATGGTCAGTTCAGGAGCATCAATTCACCACAGACATGAAAATTCTAGCTCTCGGCTCGTTTGATGCCATTCTGGGCATGGATTGGCTAGAACGCCACAACCCGGACATCGATTGGGTCAAGAAAACTCTGAAGATTAAACAACCTAAGGGTGATATACTCTTGCAAGGTCACAGGAACTGTGATACTCAGTGTACTGCCATCTCAGCCTCCGAACTGGCCGGCATTTGCAGTCAAGGATCTGCAGCACATCTCATTCAGGTGTATGCACTAGACGGAGAAATTCACACTGCAGAACTAACACCACCTAAAGTACAGACAATTCTTGATCAATTCCCTGAAGTCTTTGCAGCACCGGTCGGTCTGCCACCCGTGCGTGCCTGCGACCATCGCATTCCGCTGATTCCCGGAGCACAACCGGTGAACTTGCGAGCCTACCGCCACAAACCAGAGCTGAAGTCAGAAATTGAGCGCCAAGTAGCAGAATTGCTTGAGTCTGGGGTGATTCAACGAAGCACCAGCCATTTCTCCTCTCCTGCTATCCTTGTCAAGAAGAAAGACGGAACCTGGCGTCTGTGCGTGGATTATCGCGCTCTCAATTCGATGACGGTGGTAAGCAAGTACCCAGTGCCGATCATCGACGAGCTCTTGGACGAGCTCGCCGGCGCCACCTGGTTCTCCAAAATGGATCTCCACGTCGGCTACCACCAAATCAGATTGGCACCGGGGGAGGAGTACAAGACTGCTTTCCAGACGCACGCAGGACACTGGGAATACAAAGTCATGCCTTTCGGTCTCGCTGGTGCCCCAGCCACCTTCTTGGGCGCCATGAATGAAACCTTAAAGCCACTGCTACGGTGATGCGTCGTCGTCTTCTTTGACGATATACTCATCTACAGCCAAACCTTGCCAGAGCACATCGAACACCTGTCTGCGGTCCTCCACTTGCTCCGTCGTGATCACTGGCAAGTTAAATTGAGCAAGTGTTCTTTCGGTCAGCAACAGATCAACTACTTGGGACATGTAATCAATTCCAATGGCGTCGCTTCTGACCCACTGAAAATCACCAAGGTAGCTAACTGGCCAGTTCCGCAGACCAGCAAGGATGTCCGTAGCTTTCTGGGACTCGCAGGATACTACAGAAAATTTGTACAGCATTTTGGCATCGTGGCTCGCCCATTGTTCAACTTACTGAAGAAAGGTGCACCGTTTGTCTGGACAAGTGAAATAGATACAATGTTTTAGATCCTTAAACAGAAACTGGTGGAAGCACCAGTACTCAAACTCCCTGATTTCAGCAAGACATTCACCATTGATACTGACGCCTGTGATACAGGGGTTGGTGCAGTGCTGCAGCAGGAGGGTCATCCAATAGCGTATATGAGCAAACCCTTGGGCCCTAAAAACCGTGGTCTATCCACCTATGAAAAAGAATGTCTGGCAGTGTTGATGGCCATTGAACAATGGAGACCTTATCTTCAACACAAGGAATTTATCATTTGGACTGACCAGAAGAGTTTGGTGCATCTAGAAGATCAGCGTCTGACGACTAACTAGCAGCATAAGGCTTTCACCAAGCTTCTCGGCTTGCAGTACAAACTCTGTTACCGCAAGGGTGCCGAGAACAGAGCAGCCGACGCTCTTTCCCGCCGCTCGCACGAATCACTGGCAACGGTGGCTACCATCACCGAATGCCAACCAGCTCAGATAGCTGACGTCCGGGCAAGCTATGCAACCAACCCTCATGCTCAAGCTCTCATCCAGAAGCTGCAAACCGCACCGGACGCCAAAGATCGTTTCACTATACATGATGACATTCTGTACTTTCGCAATCGCATCTGGCTTGGGGGTTCTCCACAGCTGCAACACCAAATCATGACAGCATTCCATAACAGTGTGATTGGGGGTCATTCAGGTTTCCCAGTGACCTACCAGCGCATTCGTCGTCTGTTTGCTTGGCCCAAGATGAAGGACAATATCAAACTCCACGTCCAGACTTGCACGGTTTGTCAGCAGTCAAAACCTGAACGCATCAATTACCCAGGATTACTGCAACCATTGCCCATTCCTGATGGCGCCTGGACTACTGTGACAATGGATTTCATCGAGGGTCTGCCGGTCTCAGGCACAGCAAATTGTATTATGGTGGTCGTCGACAAGTTCACACGCTATGCACACTTTATTCCTTTGCGACATCCTTTCACAGCTGCCAGAGTGGCCACGGCATACCTGGACCATGTGTTCAAACTCCACGGATTACCCAAGGTGATGATCTCTGACCGTGACCCTATCTTTACTAGCAAGTTCTGGCAAGCATTGTTCACGCAGTTGGGCAGTGAATTACACATGAGCTCAGCATATCACCTAGAAACAGACGGGCAATCGGAGCGAGTAAACCAGTGTCTGGAATGCTACTTGCGATGCTTCTCCCACGCTTGCCCGCGTCGCTGGAGCCAATTCCTGTCCCTAGCGGAGTTCTGGTACAACACATCTACACATTCTGCTCTGAAGACTTCCCCATTTGTGGCTCTCTATGGCTATGAGCCACGACACTGGGGCATCTCTTCCGCTTCCACTTGCAACAATACTTCCGTCTCTGATTGGCTTGCAGAACGGAAGTCGATGCAACAACTCCTGCAGAGCAACCTCAACTATGCCAGGCAAAGGATGAAGACCCAAGCAGATAAGCACCGCACTGACAGAACCTTTTCTGTCGACGATCCTGTTTTCATCAAACTCCAACCTTATGTCCAGTCATCAGTTGCTCCACGCTCACATCACAAGCTCGCGTTCAAGTACTTTGGACCTTATTTGATCAAACGCATCATTAACCCTACAGCGTATGAGGTGACACTCCCAGCAGAGTCCAGGATTCATCCAGTATTTCATGTCTCCCAGCTTCGTCGGGCTCTACTTCCAGGTACAACACCCTCTCTTGTTCTTCCCACTCCGACTGACGACATTGCTGTACCTGTCAAGATCCTGGCACAGAAGTGGACACGCACTCCGTCTGGGCGTCGTGCCCGAGTGCAGGTTCAATGGTCCACTACAGCTTCTCGTGACATCACGTGGGAAGATAAGCTGGAGCTCGAGCAACGCTTCCCGGCAGCACCAGCTTGGGGACAAGCTATGTCTCAAGAGGGAGGGGATGTCAGCATCCCAACTGCACCTGACGATGACATGGGCCTCAACAAGACTCCAGCTCGGCCTAGAAGACTGATCCAGCCCAACCGCCGACACCTGGGCCCGGAGTGGACAACCTGAGGACGACACTACTTAACCTCGACCTTCTGACGGAGAGAAGCATCATCGGGATCACGGACGAACCGGCGGCGGCAGGAGTTTGTCTCCTTGTAATAGGCTAGCAATTCCTCTCTTCCAGTTCATCGTGTAACCGATTATAGCCACAATATCGCTGCTTGTATGAGATACGGATCGGTACTCTAACACAGCGCCGCCTCAAGCTCACCGAGCTCGATGTCGTTGAGGGCGACCGTGACTCTGGGGATGCGGGTCCACAGGCCGCTCCACCGGCTGGAGAGAATGCCCGTGCGAGCGGCCGCGCGCGGGCAGCCGAGGCGCGCGATGATCAGAAGGAGCAGATCGTCCGGGAGCGCGCCGATGGGGTCCTCAGCGTCTCCGCGCGAGGAGCCCTGAGACTGAGAGCGGGTGGGGCTCCGTCCAGCTTGCGGCGCCGGCCACGAGCGGAGGCGGCGACCAGAGCGCAGCTCCATGGAGGCGTGAGAGGGCGTTCTTTGTTCCTTCCTTGTGTGGTGTGAAAAAATGAAAGCAGAATTGGAGATAAAAAGGCGGTGGAGATGGAGAAGCTCGTCAACGTGGTCTTCGATCGAGGCGTCGACGGCCGCCTCGGAAACTGGAGGGCAATTAACCGGAGTGATCACGCTTCTCAAAAACCTCCTCCAATTCTCATGTACTATACGGTTAGATTTTTTATGTTAACAATCTGCGTACTGTTCTTGGACGTTGAGGGGTTGAGGGAGGAGGGAAAATCGGTGGTTTCTTGGTATCCGTAATACACCCAGGACGCAGGGTAAAGGAGGACGCAGGGTAAAGGTGAACAGAGGGAGTATATTTTATAGTAACATCGTCTCGACTCCATGTTGAGACATCTAGGATTTATTCTATCGGAAAGTGTTATTGGCACATGGGCACTAGTGAATCCTTCACTTTTAGATTTTTGAAAATTTTAAAATCTTACACTTCTATGTTTTTAAAAAATTTGGCTTTAAATATATAGAAAGATATATACTGGAGGAGCGTACGCAAAAAAAATCCTGTTAAAAAATACTTTATATTTTAGGAAATATAAAAAAGACAAGTTTCTGACAAAAAGATATATTATTTTATTACTACTTTACTACTATTTACTATCAGAAATTTGTCTTTTTTATATTTCCTAAAATACAACGTATTTTTTAACGGGTTTTTTTTGCATACACTCATCATGTAAATATCTATCTATATATTTTAACGCTATAATTTTTAGAGACATAAAAGCATGATATTTTGAAATTTTCTAAATTCTAAAAGTAAAGGGAGCATTGGTGCCCATGTGCACCAAATCCTTCTTCATATTTGCAACATTAGGTGGAGATGACAGGAATGGCAGCCAGAGGAGAACTCCGGCGATGGCGACAGCGGGTGAGAGGGAGCGAAGCGGGAACGAAGCGGGAGCTAGAGCTAGGAGAAGAGGGAAATGGGGTCAGAGTGAGCAAACGGCTTTATTCCTCTTCTCAATGGGCCCTTCTCGTCATATGCTAAGACCTAAAATGTGTGAGTCATCCACCATCCCGCATTGCCACGTCGACTCGACATGCAGGTCCACCATGTCAAAAAGGCTGTTAAACAGCCAAACAAGCACATGAGTGCTATCTATCATGACTCTACCCTAAAAGTGGCATTTATGTGTCAAAAAACCTAAGGTGATAGTTATGTGACACCTATGGCGCAATGTGGTATTTTTTGTCATTTCCTCTTCCGGCTTTGCAACTAGTAGCGCCCACATCAATGGGCATTGAACATCTAGACCTCGAGGGGGTGTCGGGCTGCTGGTGCCACTGGCTCACTTGGAACAACATCGGCAACCTTTGCGCTGGACTCGGTTGATTACATCATCGGGATCGTCATCCCCCTACTCCATCAGGTGGCTACTTTCAAGGCATAGACGTTGGCCGCACTAGATTGACATGATGCAAATCATATGACGGCTGGACAACGGTCACCGAATGAATTTGACCATGAAAATAAATCCCCCCCCCCCCAAAATCACAGGTCGCTTGTTTTCATGAAACTTTCCTTTTCTAGTCGTGGAGTGTGTTCTAGCAAATAAATACCATATTATAATGGTTCTAAGCAAATACATGATTGAGCGGTCTGTTTTGGCGAAGGCTAGAAAAAAAGGTATCAAGGAGATAATTTCCAAAATCATATAAATAAGAATAACCAAGAGAAGCTTAATGTTACCATGTTGTCGGCTTTGTATGTAAAGCCTCCTGATCCGGAGAAACAACCCGATAGTTTTGAAAATTACAAATCAGTAGCCCTGGAAAACTTGATAATGGGTATCTGTTGCCCGCTTACGAGACAGGTAAAAACCCATTAAATGTACGCTGTGGGATAACAAATTACACATAGATATGTTAATGGAAAAATATCATACCCATCGGATAGAGCCGGTAAAGGTATGGATCATAAAACCCGTACCCGCATACATATGTACCCATCCAAAATTTGTCAAGAGAGTCCTTTTGTAATATTCTGACATGCTTAATTTCCCCCTAATCACACATTCACGTAGTTAGGATGAACGTCATGATTCCTAGTCCCACTATTGCTGGTATGTTAGTTACGATTACGCCCCTAGTTATAATTGCTTCACCTCATGTCTTGTGACCGACACTGACTAGATCTTATTTACGTGATTACATCACTATGTGTTATTGTTTATGGCAAGCGTTGTTGTTCAAGAGAATATATCAATGTTTATAATGTGATGTTCTTCATAACTATTGTTGATATTTATAATGTGTTTTGTTTATAAATTATGGTTACACTTATTTACGACTATTTTTCTAACTTTAATAAACATGGGCATTTTGATCACGGGTACCCATTTTACCATGTTGGGTGACGGGCATGGAAAAAACTTGTTTCCATTGATGGGTGATGGCGCGGTGATCATGGTGCCAGAAAACTTGTTGGCGTGTAGTTGATGAAGTAAATGACCGGCCAGTTGGAAACCCCAAGAGAAGGTTTGATGAATATAGAAGTAAGTTTTCCCTCAGTTATGAAACCAAGGTTATCAATCCAGTAGGAAAAAGACAATACTCCAGAAGGTGATGCCCACTAGCCGCGTGACACTCCAACAAGGGCGCCGTTAACAATTTCTTGTTAACGCGTCTTCAACCAGTAGCAACGTGGAACCTGCACACAACACAACCAAATACTTTGTTCCCAACTTACGATGAGGTTGTCAATCTCACCAGTTTGCTTGAAACAAAGGGTATGAGCGTATCGAGTGGAAAGTGATAATAGTATGCGAGTAAAGTAAACAGTGCGAGTAAAGTAAACAGATGATAGCAATATAAAGGAAATAGGACCGGGGTCCATAGTTCACTAGTGGTGTCTCTCCATAAGATAAAATAACACATGCTGGGTAAACAAATTACAGTTAGGCAATTGATAGAATAAAGACAATGTGCATGTCGAGAGGATCACTATGAGATTTACTCTGGGCATTACAACAAGATACATAGACCATCATCCTAACTGCATCTATGACTAATAATCCACTTGTGGCGAATCAATCCGAGAACTCCACAAGTATTAAGTTGCGAACAACAGATAACTGCATTAAGCAAAGTGTGTAATGTAAACAAAGCATATGCCCTTGAGCATATGAATGTTGTTTTCTCCCTAGTAGCAACAGCACATCTATAACCTTAGAGGTTTCTGTCACTCCCCCAGATTAAATAGAGGCATGAACCCACTATCGAGCATAAATACCCCCTCTTGGAGTCACTAGCAACTACTCGGCCAAGATAGCTACTAACAACGGAGAACATGCAAGATCATAAACAACATAGAGATAACATAAGATAATATTCAGCACATCAACTCAATCATAACACCAATATTCATCGGATCCCAACAAACACAACATGTAGAATTATATAACGGTGATCTGTGGACCCATAGTCCAAGGTAGACTACTCACTCATCGCACTGGAGGCAAGCATGGCGATGAAGAAGACCTCCAGTGGCGATTCCCCTCTCCGGCAGGGTGCCGGGAAGAGCTTCTGGACCCTCCCGATCTCGGGTCGACGGCGGCGGCGGATCGCGATGTATTCTGGAAAAGTGATCGGGTCTTTAGGTTTTTCCCGTCGGGGGGTCTTTATAGGAGAAGGGGCGGCGTCAGAAGTGGACCTGGTGGGGCTCACCACAGGGGGCGTGGGCCAGCCCTAGGTCGCGCCCCCTGGTGGTGTGGCCCACCAGTGGCTCCTCTCCGTCTCCTCTTCGGTTCTCTGGAAGCTCCGGTAAATTTCTAGACGTCTGGCTTTTGTTTTGTCCAATTCCGAAAATATTTCCTGTGTAACTTTTCTGAAACACAAAAATAGTAGAAAACAGGGAACTGGCACTGTGGCATCTCGTTAATAGGTTAGTTTCGGAAAATGCATAAAAATGCCACGAAGTGTAACGAAACACTAAGAAAATGGTGTAAAAACAAGCATGGAGCATTAAAAATTATGGATAACGTATCAGCATCCCCAAGCTTAACTCCTGCTCGTCCTCGAGTAGGTAAGTGATAACAAAAGAATAATTTTTGAGGTGACATACACCTACACAATCTTGACCAACTATGTAAGCATTGTGCGCTAGGATCAAAAGAACTTAAAACATGGGCATGAAAGATATAGTCTTGATAGAAGAAACTTAGCAATCATGTTATAACACGAAAAAGAACACAAATGAAAGATCATGAAAATGAAACAATGAAAGTCAAACGTGTGTTCAAATCATATGGAAAAACATACAAATGGGTTTCAGCTTGTCCTTCATGAGAGAGCAAAACATAAATGAATAGGACACCTTCAAGTTTAAGAGGGCGACTAGATACAAATAATTTAAGAACAAGTGAAACCAACAATATGAATCAATCAATGAAAACTTTGGGACAATGCACATTATACTCAGAATGACAACTATGCTCTCTTAGACGGTGCATAAAGATAGAAGGTGGTGACTCAACATAAAAGTAAAAGAAAGGCCCTTCGCGGAAGGAAGCAGTGATTGCAAGTTTTATAAACCTTCAAAAATTATGGTACTTGCCGGCTTTGAGCTCTCATTGCCCCTATCATAGGCATCTTGAATGGTTAAAGTTAATGCGAATACACTTATGCTGCATATGTTTGACAAATCATAAGTTGAAAACCTCGTGTCCCGTGAAATACAAATACCCAAACCTTATGCTACTCGACTTAGAGTCCCAAGCAAGCTCTTGTCATTGTAAATATATGTGTATCATCGAGAACCGCCAACGGGGTACCTCCGTGCCCGATGGCATGGAACAAGCCCAAATCAAAATGATAGGACAAACAGACAATGAACACCTCGGCATCTCTTTTATTTACCATTGGTATAGCTTTTATTGTGAGATGCGTCGTCGAATGTTCACTATGGGCATGCTATAAATTTCCACCATGAATTATGCATGGCTTAGATTAGTGGCCCAGGCATTTCCCTAACACATATAAAAACTCCATGATCCCGCAAGATTCCCAACTTATTTCACATCGCGAGTATCCATAAACAAAAGATCACGATATCAACTCAAATGAAAGATAGTGCAATTTTGAAAGCTTGCCCCATGACGGCATGGCTGGGCTAATTTCCAACTTACAACTTGCAAGCATAACAACTCAACATAAGAGAGCCACAATGTCAAAATTTTAAAACGAGAAAAGTAAAGTGTGCCATCAGGTTCGTGAGAGCTTTACTGACCAATTTTCGCATAACACCAAAAAGAGTTTAATTTGAAGGATAGATAAAAGCAAGTCAAATGTACTTTGGAATAGCAAATTGCTAATAGGTATGTATGGTGGACACATTGGAACAACTTGGTTTTTAAGAGTTGGATGCACGAGTAGAGCTCATACTCAGTACAAAATGAGGGCTACCAAAAGACTGGGAGCGACCAACTAAGAGAGCAATAACGGCCATAATCATGCAGAGCGACAAAGCAACATTAAAAGAAGCATAAGATGGCATCAAAAGTCAAAAACTAAATGATCATAGAGACAATGGCGACTTTGTATGAGTCTAACATGTGTGAGCATGCGCCATCAAGGAGAAAACTAAAATAATGCTTCCAAATAATTAAAACAACGCATGATTTTTTTTCAAAGGCTCATTAAGCAATCTCAGTCATTTGAGACAAGTCATGCTACAGCAAAACCACTAAGCATACTATCAAAAAGACATCAAGCACAAGATGCAAAAGCCTAGGCCGTAGTCTACACAATCTCCTTCTTGTACCACTTTTTTGCATAAAGCTTTTTCTCTTTTCCAACACCATTAGAACTTTTTTGAAACAACTCTTTTGATGAAAACCAATATGGACCAGAGATCAAAATACACCTTGATGAAAAGATATAACAAGATCTGAACACAAATCAAGGCGAAAAATGAAAGCTAAACACAGTTCTAGAAAAAGAAGAACACTCATTGAAATGATAAGAGTGAAAACGGAGTGTTCTTGGCAAATGAAAGCAAGGCAACTTCTCCAAAGGAAATTTGTTGG
Source organism: Dactylis glomerata (assembly GCA_007115705.1). Lineage (NCBI taxonomy): Eukaryota > Viridiplantae > Streptophyta > Magnoliopsida > Poales > Poaceae > Dactylis > Dactylis glomerata. The sequence continues at coordinate 1,554,796 of QXEO01000096.1, forward strand.
GGTCCAACCATTTATTGCAGCAAACAAAACTAAACAAAACTAAAAACTAAAAACAATAACGCTCCAAGAAAAACGCATAATGAAGCAATAAAAATATAGTGTTTTGAAAGGTGACCTGATTTTTGCCGATGAATAAGAGGTGCCTCGGGGGCATCCCCAAGCTTTGATGCTTGTACCTCTTGGATATTTCTTGGGGTGCGTGGGCATCCCCAAGATTGAGCTTTTGTCCATTCTTCAACTCATCTCATCATTCTCCAATCCCTACACTTGAAAAAACTTCCTTCATACAAAACTAAACACAAATCTATTAGCAGTATTAGTGTAAGCATAACATTGAATCAACCCTTTTTGCTTCAGGTTTCAACTCAAAACCACCACATATAAAGCATATACTACTGTAGAAACTTCCCCAAAATTTCCGTGATCAAAAGAACTCAAAAAGAAAGCGATAGAGCGGCAAACACAAATATTGGCAGAAATCTGTCAAAACAGAACAGCTGACAAAGGTCGAATTTTTAGAGGGTTTTATGTTGCTCAAATCAAAAAGTGTTCACCTAATGAAAGTTTGGATATAACCTGGGGCATATTCACAAGAAATCGCAGGTCCAAAATATATACAGAGAATTTTCACGAATTTTTACGGTGCAGCACCGAAAACAGTTTTAGGATAGCAACATCCCCAAATCTTACCCCACTCAAATTAGAGGCTTCTCTTGGCACAAAAACGAAATAAAAAGGATAAGGAGCGGTTATTACAGTTGTAATAACTTCCAAGACTCAAATAAAAGAAAAATAACTGAAAGTAAAAACATTGGGTTATCTCCCAAGAGTGCTTTTCTTTAACGCCTTTGAGCTAGGCGCAGAAAATGCGAATCAAGTAATATCAAGTGAATCATTAAGATCAAATACAGAAGTCTTTTCAACAAGGCATTGTATTTCATCCACATATGTTTTTGAAGACCCTTTGTGATCACGCTTTGGTTCACTCAAATCACTAAAGAGATTTTTGGGACAGATCCAATCAAAATTATTTTCAAAAGCTTCATACAATCCCAAGAGGTTGCTAGGTATAGGTATTTTGGTTCCCTCATTGTTTGTACTGACAACCTTTATATGTGAATCAAGCTTATTAAAATGCTTAAGAACTTTCCTAGCTTCAATGGCAACATCTCTAAATTCTATGCGCAAAGTTTCAAGGATAAAAGCTTTCTTTTCGGGGTCCTCAATATCATGAAGCTTAAGGAACATGTATTGCATAAAAGGATTAAGGCTAGCAAACCTAGCTTCTAACATGTGAATCAAATAAGTAGAAGCAACTTCATAACTAGGAGCAAGCTCAGCCAAAGACTTTTCCTCAACATCTTTATGCATACTAATATGATTAAAAAACTCCTCAATATTACTTTTTCCAATAATTGAACCACTACCTACTGAGAGGTCCTCCAAAACGTACTTAGGGAACAACATAATGAACTAGAGTAAAGAAATAACAACTATAAAGGAAACTAATTTTTTTGTGTTTTTGATAAAACGATGCAAGTAAAAATAAAGTAAAAGCAAAACTTAAAACAAAGTAAAGGATGTGTGTGCGAAACTCCCCTTGCAGAAGTCTTCTTTTTCCCCGGCAACGACGCCAGAAAACTTGTTGATGGCGCGGTGATGATGGTGCCAGAAAACTTGTTGGCGTGTAGTTGATGAAGTAAATGACCGGCCAGTTGGAAATCCCAAGAGAAGGTTTGATGAATAGAGCAGCAAGTTTTCCCTCAGTTATGAAACTAAGGTTATCAATCCAGTAGGAAAAAGACAATACTCCAGAAGGTGATGCCCACTAGCTGCGTGACACTCCAACAAGGGCGCCGTTAACGATTTCTTGTTAGCGCGTCTTCAACCAGTAGCAACGTGGAACCTGCACACAACACAACCAAATACTTTGTTCCCAACTTACGATGAGGTTGTCAATCTCACCGGTTTGCTTGAAACAAAGGGTATGCGTGTATCGAGTGGAAAGTGATAATAGTATGCGAGTAAAGTAAACAGTGCGAGTAAAGTAAACAGGTGATAGCAATATAAAGGAAATAGGACCGGGGTCCACAGTTCACTAGTGGTGTCTCTCCATAAGATAAAATAACACATGCTGGGTAAACAAATTACAGTTGGGTAATTGATAGAATAAAGACAACGTGCATGTCGAGAGGATCACTATGAGATTTACTGCGGTGACCCAGCATACCACTGCATGTTGTAGTACGCAAGTCGTTGACATAACACTTATGAAACTCCATTTCACAAATATTACATCCCTCAGAGTGGTACAACAGAAACATTGCGGGTCCACATACAAACTTTTATTATTACAAGCCAAATAAACAACAACTCTGAGGTCCTCTTAGGTTCATCGAGGATACCCCATTGACTCACAACTTACATTACTTGTTCTAGAATAACTGAAAGTACATCTAATAACTAAGATAGCTCAGCAACTTATTTAGTAGTGTTTTTGGTTGCTCGGCGAAACTAACGGTACTATCTCGTCTACTGCTCGTCTTCCTCTTCTGCACCATAGATGATCTTGTAATCTTGACCTTCTACACCACCGGACAAATCTGGCTCCTCATAGTAGATGTCCTCCTGGTTAACATTGGCGTAGAGTGCCTCCTCCTCCTGGCTTCAGAGTCTAAGCAAGGGTTAAGAGGGAGTGGGGTGAGTAACGAGCGTTACCCAGCAAGTTCATTTAAAAGGGATAAGTGTTTGATGCACTAGCTACGACCATAGATCAATGATCACAGGTCATGCAGGTTTTCATAAACATTTCTTCAAGAGGTTGTTTTTATTCTGAAAAACTATGCCCGACAGTCTTCACAGGTTGACTAGAACTTCATGCAGTTCCTTTCCTGCCGCGTTCGCAGTTCCTTCCCGGAACAAGGAGTGACAAGCCACAATTTGATACACTCTGCAGAGGTGCATTGCTTTACCCATGAGAGATCAAAGCCTTGCTGCACAACCAGGTGAATCTTTCCTGTCCACACTTCCTTGGTGTGGGGCCTAGTCTTGTGATCCAAGCCAATCACTGCCCTTCTCTGCGACCCCGCATGCCCACCCTTTTGTAAGCTGGCTGGTCCCTGGTAGACATCTCCCGAATACACGGCTTTACCCATGACCAGATTCCTACAATCCATCATAGACACCTGGTACCGGGGGAAACTCAGGGGTCCTACCCATGTTGCTCCATCCCCGCAGAATGGCAGCTCCGGCACGGTACATCCGTTGACATGCAGAAGGAAGAAGATCTAGCTGACTTTCCCGTCCCATTCCAGATCTCATGGTTAACACGTATTATACGGCGCAAGAATCACTGACGACATTGGTTGTTAAGTCCTAGGGTTCACTTTCCCATGCAAATGGAACCTCCACCACATCTATCACACCGTGGTTCCATTTGCCAGCCATCCTAGGTTACCACCACTCGGGTCGATAACCAACTAATCATAATAATTATGAAAAGAGAACCTTTTTCTTTTAGATGCAGTAGTAATACCACAGGTATATTTGCAAGTAATTTGATAAAAATAACCAAGAGATATGAGCAAGAGTGAACTTGCCTTGAGACTGCAAAGTATTGCAATCGAAAGCTTCGGTTGAACCCTGAACCCCGGGTTCTAAAAAAATAGCATCATTGTCTGGTAAGACAATGTTTAAAGAGGCAAATCATGCTATGATGCATATAGATGCTATGCATTAGGGTTTAAGTGGTTTACCCCCCTTTTGTGTGTTGTATTTTAGTTTTAATAAAGATTTAAGTACTCAGGAATTCAATTAGATGCTAAGTCAAACCTATGCATCTGAATGGTAAAACTAACACTTATGTTGTTATGGAACTATTTAGGCATGATACCAACTATTCAAATTTGTAGTTACAAATTTTAGGTCATTTATGATATAGGAATTTTTATATTCCCACATAATAGTCAAAATATCATGAATAAAGTTTATTCAACTTTTTTTGGGATTATTTTCATTCTTTAAAATACTATGTTACAAGTAATATTCAAAAATCATTTTTAGTTCATTTTTAAATACTCACAGGGTATTATTATTAACATTTTCTAGAAATTCTAGAATCTAATAAATATTATTTTATATTTTTCTTTTTAACCAGGGCTGGGCTGAGATCTGCTGGCTAACAGGCCGAAGCCCAACAGGCCTGGCCGGCCCACTCGGTCAGAGCAAATCGGCCCGAGCCCTTCTCCTCCTCTCATTTCTTCTCTGCCTCCCTCTCTCTCGCACTCGCCCCTGACCAGGTGATTCCGCCGCTGCCTGCTGGCTCCGGCGAGCTCCGACCACTCCGGCCATCGCCGATGGTCGCAGGGGACCAACACTCGTGGATCTACTCCGCCCCCGTGCTCGATTCACCTGGCGCCTCCTCTGGTGGCTGCACCGAACCCCTTTGGGGCTAGGGTTCCAGCCCGCTGCCTCTATTCTCCGATGCTCCTCCGGTGCTGCTCGCCCGGCCACCATTGGGATCAGATGCGGATGCCCTCCAGGCCCCCGAGCTAGCGTGGCTCGGCGCGGGTGGTGCCATGGCACCCCTCATGCCGCCACCATCGCCTCTGCCATCGGGCGCCTCTCCCCTTCGCCGCCTCCCCGAGGTGCTCTGGCTACTGGTAATGCTCCTACTCTACTCTTCTTCTACCTCTGGCTCTATGCAATGCTCGATGCTAGTCCCTGGTCCTTGTTGGTGATTCTCTACTGGTTGTGCTACGGCTAGCTTTTGCTAAATTCAGTTGTGGTGCTGGTCTGAATTATTATTGGTGGTAGCTGGAGTGATTTAGTTTGACAAATAGCTACTGCTAGTTTCTAGCTATATTCTGTTAAGATATTGGACTGAATCTTTGATTCAATGTGAATGGTGTGAAGGACCTGATCTCTGTGATAATTTGTGGGACTTAATGATAGATTTAACTGAATTTATTTCAGAGATATGAACTGGATATTTTCAGTGATGATTTAATCAAGCCTTTACTAGATTTTACTTCTGGAGTATTGTGCCTAAACACAGATTACTGCTACTCTATCTTGATGTAGCTACTATGGTTTTAGTGACCACCCTTTATCTGGTGCTTAATTGCATTGATATATGTTATGAACTGAAGCAAATGTTTCAGTGATGATGACATTAGGATTTCCTTGATGTAATCTCTAGACTAGAGATGGAAGTTGATGGCTTGGAGATACAGTGATATCTCTGTATAATGCAACACCAGTAAAGCCTTTATGCTTTACTAACTTGTCTAATGGTTCTTTAAACTAAATTGTACTTGGTGACTTTTATAGTTAGGAAATAATCTTGTGCTAGTCTGATGTGCTTCTCTACCATGTGATCTTGTTCTGTGATTAAACATAGCAATAGAGATCTTGGCCTCAATAGACTTGGTGCTCTTTTATTTCCATGCTATTTAAGTTGCCAGTTTGATTTGGTTTAAAACCAAATGATGTTAAATCTTATTGAACACTTTCAGAATGATGAGATACTTAATTTGGAACTATGATGCTTGCGGTGACTTTGGTTGCTGTGATGTGTAGACAATAAGCTTTGGCTTATCAATATACTGATATTAACAGAGATCTACTGGTTTGCTTAATTTAGCCAGTGAGGCAAAGGCTGAGGCCCTATTTCTTGATAAGAATAGATATTAATTTGCCTTTTAATATTCTGTGATGATTTTGCATAGCACTCCTATGCAAGACTGAGAGTATTCCTGCTACCCCACTATTTCTCTTGTTAATGATAAGAACAGAAACTATTGCTTGTTCTTGGTTTGTTCACCTTATTGCTGAAATTTTAGAAGAAGTGAAGTTGGTATCAGGCTTGGTTCTGGTGCCCTTCTACTCCTTCTTGATCTAGATCTTGTGGTAGCCTTGTCCTGCTTGCCCTGGTTCGGATGGCCACCTTGCTCCTACTTCCTGGCAGCCCTGCTCCTCCTCTTGATCAGCTCTGGTGATCTTCTAAGTGACCATGGTCACTGGTTGCTTGAACTGGGACCTTTGTGGTGATGTCTGGGAGTAGTTTGTGGTTTTCTTGAGGTGTGGGAAAGAGATGGTGTGTGTGTGGTGCGGCTGCCCCTGTGATGCTTATCTAGTACTGGTGCACAACTTGTGTTTGCCTTGCTTGCCTTCTAAAGCAAGCCACGGCTGTGTCATGTTTATCTCGATTGGTGATTTCTTTTGATGTTGCCACTTGTATTTCTGGCTGTGCAAATATTACTGATCTTGCTAAATGGATTTTTGGTGGCCTCCTAATTCTGCTTAACTAATACCATGTTAAGTATGAATTTAATATAAACTGATTTGGATTTATTTCTTTAAACTTAGCTAGAATTAGAGGGTGTCAATCTATCTACTGCTATTGTTATCTGTTTCAAAATTTGATTTGGTTGCTTGACTTAAAGATGCCTATCCATTCAAGTGTATGAATTTATGGACCCTTTTTCCAGAGTTGGATATTTATTTAAATGATGCCCTCTAGTTCTAGGACATAGAATTTAGGAGTTCTTCCTAAATTCTTTTTTTTCTGAGTTTAATAAATTAAATTGCCTCCAAAAAATATGGAGGCAAACATTTTAATCAAACAAACAAGTTTCCTTGTCTTTTGTACTTCTTATTTGCAGGGATGAAGATGATGGCAAGATTAAAGATTAGTTAGGATTTTTGGTTTATTCCTTTTGTAATATTTATTCCTTTTTGTAATTAATCTCACTATTTGAGATTTGTAATACAATACACTATGCAATTGTAATAAAAGGCATTAACCCTAAACTATTTTCTATATTCAATTTGTGTGATGTTTATTATTCAATTGTTTATTTCAAAATTATTTGAATTATTATCTAGTTTAAATTTAAATGTTGAATTTCAAATTCCTTCCCCCCAAATCAATGATTCAACAAAGGTCATGCCGAAATTCATCGCACTCACTCCGATGCACTAAACTTAAACATCAGAGCAAGAGGAACTGCAGTCGCTTTGTGTTTTAGATAATTTGTGCGAAAATTTTCCAGGTGATCAGATGCTTGAATGCAATGCACAAACCCTAATTCTACCCCCGTTTGGTCCTAAACGCTGGGATGTTACAGCCTTCCCCCTTAACAAAAACTTCGTCCCAAAGTTACGCACGGTGATACCTGAATAGCTCGGGATTGGCTTGTCTTAAGTCTTCTTCTTTCTCCCAAGTAGCCTCTCTTGCAGAATGATGCTTCCATTGAACCTTGCAATACTTGATAGCTCTGTTTCTCAATCTCTTCCAGTTTTCATCGAGAATCTTGGATGGATGTTCAATATAGGTCAAATCTGCTTGTAGTTCTAACTCTTCATGTGAAACTGGCTCATCTGGAGTTCTAAGACACTTCCGTAGTTGTGATACGTGAAAAACATTATGGATTTGTGACAGTCTCTTTGGCAACTCTAATTCAAAAGCTACCTCCCTGTTCTGACTCAGAATCTTGAAAGTCCCAATATACCTTGGACTCAATTTCCCTGTCACTCCAAATCTTTTGATTCCCTTCATTGGACTAACCTTGAGGTAAACCATGTCTCCTACTTGAGGTTCCCATGATCTTCTCTTCTAATCTGCGTAACTTTTCTGTCTGCTCTGTGCAATCTTGAGACGATCTCGGATGATGTCAATTGCCTCTTGTTTCTCTTTGATGTAGTCCGGTGCAAACTCTTTGTTCCCTCCGACTTCATACCAACATATTGGTGATCTACACTTCCTTCCGTAGAGTGCTTCATGAGGTGCCATCTTGATACTACTTTGATAGCTGTTATTATATGAAAACTCTGCCAAGGGTAGATGTTCCTCCCAAGAACCTCCAAAGTTCAAAGCACATGCTCTAAGCATATCTTCGAGAATCTGGTTAGTTCTTTCAGTTTGCCCTCCGGTTTGCGGGTGATAGGTTGTGCTGAAGTCTAGCTTTGATCCTAAAGCTTCCTAAAGTTGCTTCCAAAATGCTGAGGTGAATACAGAACCTCGGTCTGACACTATCTTCCTAGGAACTCCGTGTTTACTCATGACTTCCTTCACGTATAAGTTTATCAACTTCTCACCATTGTCCTTCTGGTTCACAGCAATGAATTGTGCACTCTTGGTCAATCGATCCACGATTACCCATATCATGTCCTTATTGTTCTTGGTTTTCGGCAAACCTGTGATGAAATCCATACCGATCTCATCCCACTTCCATTCTGGAATCTCTAGAGGTTTTAGAAGCCCTGCGGGACTTTGATGTTCCGCCTTCACTCTTTGGCATGTGTGACATTCTGACACATACTTGGCAATTTCCCTCTTCATGTTATTCCACCAGAATATCTCCTTCAAATCCATGTACATCTTCGTACTTCCTGGGTGTATTGAATAAGGTGTCTCGTGAGCTTCCTTGAGTATTATCTCCTTAATCTTCTCATCGTCAGGTACACAAATCCTCTTTTCAAACCATAGCGAATCAAACTCTCCTAAGCGGAACATTGATTGCCTTCCCTCCGTGATTCTTCTAACTTCTTCTTGTATGAAAGGATCATCATCTTGCTTCCAAATTATCTCATTCTTCAAGTCATTCTGTAGCTCCTCTATAACTCTCATAGTTGCTATGCTGCCTATAGCCTCTCCTTTTAGGAACATGATTTCTTCTTGCTCTAATTCTCTTTTCAACCCTTGAGGTAACTCAATGTCCACAGTCACGTTGTCCATACTCTTCCTGCTCAAAGCATCTACTACTACATTCGCCTTCCCCGGTGTATAGTTGATGGTCAGATCATAATCTTTTATCAACTCTAACCATCTCCTTTGCCTCATATTTAGCTCTTTCTGAGTGAAGAAGTATTTGAGACTCTTGTGATCCGTGTATAACTCACATTTTGCTCCATAAAGAAAATGTCTCCAGCTCTTCAATGCATACACCACGGCTGCTAGTTCAAGGTCATGTGTTGGATAGTTGACTTCATTTGGTCTCAATTGCCTGGATCCATAAGCTATTACTTTCCTATCTTGCATGAGCACACATCCTATTCCTTGCTTGGATGCATCACAATAGACAATATAATCCTTGCCTGTTTCTGGGACTGCTAGCACTGGTGCGGTAGTTAACTTCTCTTTAAGTGTTTGGAAACTCTGTTCACACTGTTCTGACCACACAAATGGTGTATTCTTCCGTAGCAACTTAGTCATTGGTCCAGCTATTTTAGAGAACCCTTCTATGAATCTTCGATAATATCCAGCCATTCCTAAGAAACCTCGGATTTCCTTGGCACTTTTGGGTGATTTCCACTCCAGAACTGACTCAACCTTGCTTGGATTCACAGCTATGCCTTCTTTGGTGATTACATGTCCAAGAAACTCCACTTTATCTAGCCAAAATTCACACTTGCTAAACTTGGCATATAATTGATGTTCCCTCAATGTCTGTAGAACTATCTTCAAATGTTTAGCATGTTCAGACTTATCCTTTGAGTATACCAGGATATCATCAATAAACACTATCACAAATTTATCCAGATAAGGCATAAAGATCTTGTTCATCAGATTCATGAATATAGCTGGTGCATTTGTCAATCCGAAAGGTACAACAAGGTACTCATGGTGTTCATACCTGGATACAAAAGCTGTCTTTGGAATATCTTCTGCTTTAATCTTGATTTGGTGATAACCCGATCTCAGATCTATCTTGGAAAAGACTCCTGCTCCCTTCACTTGATCAAACAAATCTTGTATTCTAGGCAGTGGATATTTGTTTTTGATAGTCACATTATTCAAGTTTCTATAATCTCCACACATCCTTCTGCCTCCATCTCGTTTATCAACAAAAATGACAGGTGATCCCCACGGTGATATACTTTCCTTGATGAATCCCTTCCTTTCCAATTCATCTAACTGTTCCTTCAACTCTTTCAACTCCTTCGGACCCATCTTATAAGGTGCTTGTGCAATCGGTGTAGTTCCTGGTATCAAGTCAATTGTGAATTCTATCTCTCTATCAGGTGGCATTCCAGGTAATTCCTTTGGAAACACGTCCTTAAACTCCTTAACTATAGGAATCTCTTCAATCTTCACTTCCTTTATTGAGTTCAATTGCAGTTCTGCCTCAATTTGAGTATGCTTATCACCTTGATAAACTATTCTTCCACCTTCGGGACTTCTAATGGACACTGTGTTTTCTTCACAACCAATTTGAGCTCCATGATTTGACAACCAGTCCATTCCCAGTATCACTGCTATGTCTCCCATTGGAATCACGAATAGATCCGCAAAGTACACAAAGTTGCAAATCCTGATGATTTGTTCCTTCCTTATGTGGGTGACTACTAACGTACCCCCCGCGGATAAGACAGTAATAGGGGATTCTATCATAGAACATCTAATCCCATATTGCTCCATGAATTGCTTGGAAATAAAAGAAGTAGTTGCTCCAGTATCAAATAAAACTTTGCCGGGATGGGAAAGAATGCTTAGCGTACCTATCACAGCTTGATCTGAGTGGCCCACTTCCTCCAGTGTGGTGCAATTCAGCTTCCCAAATGGCCTTCCTCGCTTTCCACTATTGTTCCCACCGAAATTCCTTCCTCCAGCTGCTGGCCAACCTCCAGGGGGTTTGTTTGGGCAGTTTGTCTTGATGTGTCCCTCTTGATTACACCCATAGCACACAATCTTTGGTTTCATACACTCACTCTTAACGTGTCCGGGCTGTCCACAATTATGACAGATGAGTTTACTTCGTGGATTCAGAGGATTTGGATTTGATGTGTTACCTCCAGGCCTGAATCTGGGCTTGAAACTCAGATTGGGCACTGATTTCTTGGGTTGGAACTGCTTTGGCTCAAGCCTTGCCCTTTTCTTCCTCTCGTCTTGGACCTGTCGGTAATCATCCTCGAAAGTAATGGCAGCATCAACTAGCTTTTGAAATCCTTGTGCACTGAATGGATTCATCTGTATCTTCACATATGGATTCAAACCTCTCAGAAACCTTTTCTTGCGTTTCTCCTCAGTACTAACCTCGTCAACCGCATAGCGAGATAATCGACTGAAATCCCGGATGTACTTCATAACAGGTGCACTCCCCTGTTCCAGCTTCTCAAACTCTTGCCTCTTGAGCTCCATGATGCTTTCCGGAACATGATGTTCACTGTCGTGGTTCTTACGACACGTATGCCATGAGGGGTACCTCAAGGCGATAGAAGGAGGGGATAGGCGATCTGGTGCCCGGGACGGTGATAGACAGGGATTACCTAGGTTCACGTCCCCGCGGTGGAGGATCGCTACATCCTGCTACAACTCACTATAATGGCACAATGTGTACATGTTACAATGGTTGTGTTGGTCGCTATGCGATCTGCTATGTCTTAGCTATTCTAGCTATCTCATGGCCTCAAGGGCTCCTCCACGCCGGCTTATAAAGGCGCCTAGCGTGGGCATCACGGTGGTTCCGGGGCGGATACAATATGGAGTCCTAGACTAAGTCCTATGCGTGTCCTACAAGGCAACCTGCCATGGGCCTGTCTTCGGATCCGCCATAAGCTCCTGCGTCCAGTAATCCACCATGGTATGGCAACATTGAATCTGCCATAAGCTCCTGCTATCCGGGAATCTGCCATGGCATAGATGCGTCTGGGAATCTGCCATGGCATGGCAGCGTGGAATCTGCCATGGCATGGCAGCCTTCAATCTGCCATACCACCAGCAACTAGGCCGCCCGGTTGGCTATCCGCCATTCCACCTCCATGGGCCACCCTGGTTTGCCGGTATGAGACTATGTCACTGGTATACCCGTTTGGTATATCCACAACAGTAGCCCCCGGAGTTTCTTTGAGATCTTCTCTTCTGTCTTCAATGCTTGATGGGCTTTTTATCTTCGTCTTCATCTTCGTCTTCAAGATAGTCGCGTGAAAGATCTCGTAGAGCTCCCAAAGAATAAATTTTATCCGCTTAGAACTTTAGGCGGACCAGTGACGTCTCATACATGCAGGGCAATTCTCCAGATACATGCTGGTATGCTACTGCGAACGAATCCAAGGCGGATAACTAGTATTTTTTCTGAGCTCAAGGAACGTTCTTTCCAGTATAAGATGTTGCCTCGAGGCTTACCAAACAGTGAGCGCAAAATTATCGCACTGCTTCTGTTTTTAAACTTCGATGCTTTTACACCATGTGTAGCCCCCGAGCGCCATGGCGGATTTCTATCCGGCATCGGGCTCTAAGAGAACTACGTAGTTAAAATGCGATGAGTAGCCCCCGAGCGTTATGGCGGATTTTCGGGCTCTAAGAGAGCATCGGGCTCTAAGAGAACTTCACCAGTTATCAGATCAACATACTATGGTCGCAGCCCCCGGGTAGCCAGCTCCAAGGCAGCCAACTCCAAGGTGACATCAAGGCAACCTACTCCATGGCGGTCCCAAGGCATCCTTCTCCATGGCGGACTACTCCGAGGTGGCCTCTCCATGGCGGACTCAAGGTGGTCTGCTCCATGGCGTCCGCTCCATGGCAGATTTCAGCTGCCATCGAAGGTGACCGCTCCATGGCAGATTTGAGCTGCCATCAAAGGTGACTGCTCCATGGCGGATTTGGGCTGCTGTCAATGGTGTCTGCTCCATGGCAGATTTGGGCTGCCATCAAAGGCGGCCGCTCCATGGCAGATTTGGGCTGCCATCGACGGTAGCCCCCGGGTATTTGAGCTGAGTGGCTCAAAAACACCTCAGATCAGGCACCAGCAAAGCGTCCAAGCGTCATTTGTACCTGTGACATGAAAACAAAACACAATTGTATTAAATCGTTCTTGTGTCCAACGAACAAATGCAAGGCGGGTAAAACACGGCCATTGAACAGATGTTTTAAAGCTGAAACTATGCAGCAGTTGAACAACATAAAACTGTCAAGGCGGAAAAAACTCGACTATCTTGAACAGTTCATGTGCATTTAATATGATTTTTAGCAAGTGCTGGTTTATCCGTTCTTCCGGTTTATATGCTTGACTTTTCAGTGAGATGGCAAACTTTTGCACTGAACAATCCGCCAAGGCGATAGCGCTTAATAGCAGCCGTCCAAAACCTTGGAAACGGATGGCGGCTTTAAAGTGCCAAAATGTCACTACTCGGGAATCCACATATAAAACATCAGAAAACGTGTAGGCCAGAAAACTTAAGCTAACACCGGATGGCGGATTTTTGCATGATACCGGCGCCTTTAGAGGCAAGCCAGTCAAAATTTTACTCACGAGCGCAAGGCAAATCGTGAAAAAGTTATGATCAAAACGAAAGCGGTAAAAGACTCAGAATATGAGCGAACCAATCTTTATCACATGATCATAAACAAATATTAAATATTAAATATAAATAGGGACTTAGCTATTTGAGCGGAGTCGGTATTGGGGTCCATGATGGCGGCAAAGATAAAGTCAAACTAGACCACGACGATGCCGGCTGTAGCGAACACATGCACAACAGACCAAGTAGGTTATGGCGGAATCGATGTCCATGACAGCGATGAAGCTGTAATCAGTTGTGATGGCGGCGAGGATGGTCCGTGACGAGGGAAACCGTGCCGGTGAAGTAGTATGATGGCACGAATAAAGCAGGATGCAACAGAGGCGAAAGCTTGGCTGCTCGCATGTACAGCCTTCGCACGTTGCCATGCATACTTGACTTAGGCCGGTGAGCTAGTGATGTCTACGCACTTCTATTCTTGTAGACACTTGTTGGGCCTCCAAGTGCAGAGGTTTGTAGAACAGCAGCAAGTTTCCCTTAAGTGGATCACCCAAGGTTTATCGAACTCAGGGAGGTTAGAGGTCAAAGCTATCCCTCTCAAGCAACCCTGCAATTACGATACAGAAAGTCTCTTGTGTCCCCAACACACCCAATACACTTGTCAAATGTATAGGTGCACTAGTTCGGCGAAGAGATAGTGAAATACAAGTGGTATAGATGATTATAAGTAGCAAACGTGATGTGAAATAAATATCGCTGCGAGCAAACAAGTAACAAAATAGCAAGTAAACGGTGTGCAATGCTTGGAAACAAGGCCTAGGGATCATACTTTCACTAGTGGACACACTCCCAACAATATAACATGAATGAGCAAATAAATAACTTCTCTCCACTATGGTACTCTGAATTACTCTCCTATTGAATAACACTAATCATTGCGTAGTGGCTACAGAAGCACCCCTTAAAGTTCATCAAGTACTTGACAAACACCACTCATAGAGACATCCAAATCAGATCACAATTCAAGATAGAAATCATTGCGACTTAGACCAAGTACTAACACGGTGCACACACTGTCAACTTTACACCATGAAAGGAGGAATAGATCACTCAATACTATCATAGTAATAATTACTCTCATAATCCACAAGAGATCACAATCATAGCCTAAACCAAGTACCACCATGATGGACGCACTATCACCGTTACACCATGGCAGGAGGAATAGATTACTTTAATAACACCACTAGAGTACACTATAACAATTAAGCATAGGAGTAGCATAATATCTGAATAATAACATCTACTTGTTCAACATGATACAAAGCTCACGATCACATAAAGATCACATCATGGGAGAGAGAGGTGAACCACATAGCTACCGGTAGAGCCCTCAGCCCCGGGGATGAACTACTCCCTCCTCATCATAGGAGACAGCAAGGTTGATGAGATGGCGGTGATGTCGATGGTGACAGCAGAGACGGTGATGGAGACCGATGGAGATGGCTCCGAGGGCACTTCCCTGTCCCGGCAGGGTGCCGGAACAGAGACTTCTGTCCCCCGAAATTCGTCGGTGGCGGCGGCGGAACTACGGAACTCTTTCTGGAAAATTGCCGACTCCCTTAGGGTTTTCCGTCCCGAGGCTTTATATAGGCGAAGGGGCGTCGCGAGAGGGCAGCCAGGGGCTCCTCACACATGGGTGGCACGGCCAGGGCCTGGACCGCGCCACCCTAGTGTGAGGGCAGGCCCTGGCCCCTCTTCGGTTCTCTTTCAGATGTCTGGATGCTCCCGGGTAAAATAAGTCTTCAGGAACTTGTTTCGTCCAATTCCGAGAATATTTCCTGTGTATCACTTCTGAAACACAAAAACAGCAGAAAACAGGGAACTGGCACTGTGGCAACTTGTTAATAGGTTAGTTCCGGAAAATGCATAAAAGTGCCACTAAGTGTAATGAAACAATAGGCAGATGGTGTAAAAACAAGCATGGAGCATCAAAAATGATGGATACGTCGGAGACGTATCAGCATCCCCAAGCTTAACTCCTGCTCGTCCTCGAGTAGGTAAGTGATAATAAAAGAAATAATTTTTGAGGTGACATGCACCTACACAATCTTGATCATATATGTAAGCATTGTGAGCTGGGATCATAAGAACTTAAAACATGGGCATGAAAGATATAATCTTGACAATATAAACTTAGCAACCATGTTGTAAACATGTAAATGAACACAAACAAAAGATCATGAAAATGAAACAATGAAAGTCAAACGTGTGTTCAAATCATAAGGAAAAACATATAAATGGTTTTCAGCTTGTCCTTCAAAGAGAGCAAAACATAAATGCATAGGACACCTTCAAGTTTAAGAGGGCGACTAGATACAAATAATTTAAGAACAAGTGAAACCAACAATATGAGTCAATCAATGAACTTTGGGACAATGCATATCACACTAAGAATGACAACTATGCTCTCTTAATGGTGCATAAAGATAGAAGGTGGTGACTCAACATAAAAGTAAAAGAAAGGCCCTTCGCAGAGGGAAGCAGTGATTAAACATGTACTAGAGCTTTTCATTTGTAAAACAGAGAGATAAAAATTGGTTTTGAGAGGTGGTTGTCTTTGTCAACGACTGACAATGGGGTTCTTACTATCTTCCATACAAAAATGAAGCAAGTTTTTGAGAGAGAGATTGGCACTTTTGTGCTCTTTTATAAAGCTTGGCACTCCTCCCCACCTTTTTTTCCTTTCTCAAACCATGGCTAACCGATTCCATCGGGTGCCCACCAACATTCACTTTCCATGGAGGAGTGCCTTTTTTCTTTCTTTTTTTCTCTTTTTTTTTTCTTTTTGGAATAAGCAATATGGAAGATAGCAAATCCGACCACTACGTCCCCATGAGCTGAAAACAGTGACACAAAACGAGAAGTGTTTTGAAGGTTTTTTGAAAGGTAGCACATGAAAATTTACTTGGAATGGCTTACAAATACCATGCATAGGAATTTATAGTGGACACAATGGCAAACTTGGTTTTTTAGGAGTTGGATGCACGAGTAGAGCTCATACTCAGTACAAAATGAGGGCTAGCAAAAGACTGGGAGCGACCAACTAAGAGAGCAATAATGGCCATAATCATGCAAAGCGACAAAGCGACATTAAAAGAAGCATAAGATGGCATCAAAAGTCAAAAACTAAATGATCATAGAGGCTATTGGCGACTTTGGAAGAGTCTAACATGTGTGAGCATGCGCCAAGTCAACCCAAATAAAGCATCAAAGGAGAAAACCAAATAAATGCTTCCATATAATAAAAACAACGCATGATTTTTTCAAAGGCTCATTAAGCAATCTCAGTTATTTGAGACAAGTCATGCTACAGCAAAACCACTAAGCATACTATCAAAAAGACATCAAGCATGACATGAAAAAGTCTAGGCCGCAGTCTACACAAGCTCCTTCTTGTACCACTATTTTGCACAAAGCTTTTTCTCTTTTCCAACACCATTTGAAATTTTTATAGACACCTCTTTTGATGAAAACCAATAAAGATCAGAGGCAAAAATACACCTTGATGAAAAGAAATGGCAAGGTCTGAACGCAAATCAAGGCGAAAATGAAAACTAAAAGCAGTAGCAGAAAACGAGAACACTCATTGAAACGATAAGAGTGAAAAACAGAGTGTTCTTCGCAAATTAAAAACGGAGTTCATCTCCCTCCAAAACAAACATGAAGTGATCTAACCATTTATTGCAGCAAACAAAACTAAACTAATAATGAAAACTAAAACAACTGACGCTCCAAGAAAAATACATAGTGCATGAAGCAATAAAAATATAGTGTCTTGAAAGGTGACCTGATTTTTGCCGATGAAGAAGGGGTGCCTCGGGGGCATCCCCAAGCTTTGATGCTTGTACTTCTTGGATATTTCTTGGGGTGATGCATGGGCATCCCTAAGCTTTAGCTTTTGTCCATTCTTCATCTCATCTCATCATTCTCCAATCCCTACACTTGAAAACTTCCTTCATACAAAACTAAACACAAATCTATTAGCAACATTAGTGTAGCATAACATATAATCAACCTCTTTTTGCTTCAGGTTTCAACCCAAAACCACCACATATAAAGTATATACTACTGTAGCAACTTCCCCAAAAGTTCCATAATCAAAAGAACTCAAAAGAAAGCGATAAAGTGGCAAACACAAATATTGGCAGAAATCTGTCAAAACTGAACAGCTGACAAAGATCGAATTTTTTAGGGGATTTTCTGTTGGTCAAATCAAAAAGTGTTCAACTAATAAAAGTTTGGATATAACCTGGGGCATATGCACAAGAAATCGCAGGTCCAAAAGATATACAGAGAATTTTCACGAATTTGTATGGTGCAGCACCGAAAACTGTTTCAGGATAGCAACATCCCCAAATCTTACCTCACTCAAATTAGAGGCTTCTCTTGGCACAAAAACAAAATAAAAAGGATAAGGAGCTGTCATTACAGTAGTAATAACTTCCAAGACTCAAATAAAAGAAAAAGTACTGAAATAAAACATGGGTTATCTCCCAAGAGTGCTTTTCTTTAACGCCTTTGAGCTAGGCGCAGTAATTTGCAAAGATGCTCATGTGGGCGCCATATAAGAGCTTGAGGCAAAGGCGCCATATAAGAACTTAAAGCAATAGAGAGCATCAAAAAGCAAGTGTGAAAGACATTTATATCTGAACCACTTCCTATGCATAGGAATCTTGTAAGAAAATAAATCAACGAGGTACATAGTAGCAAGCATGGATAGATAAAACAAGTGCCACTTCAAGATTTGCAATATAAAGAGGGGAAACTTAATATTGTTGAGATCCATCAAACCATGTTTCCCTCCCTCATAATAAGTTTCAGTAGCATCATGAATAGAACTAACAATATAACTATCACATAAAACATCCCTATCATGAGCCACATGCATAAAAGAATTAATACTCACCACAGGAACAATAGTAGTACGAGCAGATTCAACAGAATAATTACTCTCATCACCATAATCATCATAAATAGGAGGCATATTGTAATCATAACTAATTTTATCCTCAATAGTAGGTGAACTGAAAATATTATACTCATCATCATAGCCATCATAAACTAGAGGTTTAGTATCATCACAAGCTAAAGAACAGCTATTTCGCAAAGCATATTCTTCAAACATATCATCATAAGAAGGAACATCACATATGGGAGATAAAATATCATCAGAGCAAACTTTCTCCACTAAAGCTGGGGAACTAAAAATATCATGCTTAACAAAACCAGCTTCCCCAAGCTTAGACTTTTCTATAGCATTATCAACAACGGTGTTCAAAGCATTCATACTAATAACACTATTAGCATGCAAATTAAGCTCCAAAGGTTTTTCAATTTTCTCTTCAAACACTTCATATCTAAACTCAGGAAAAAGACTAGCGAACTCTTTGTTTTCCATTAAGCCTAACTAGTGAAAATAAAAACAAGAAACAAAAAGATGTAACTGCAGAATCTAAAGGAAATAACTTTGAGCACTCACACAGGAGGATGCGAGTACCTTTTACCTTACCTCCCCGGCAACGGCGCCAGAAAAGAGCTTGATGTCTACGCACTTCTATTCTTGTAGACACTTGTTGGGCCTCCAAGTGCAGAGGTTTGTAGAACAGCAGCAAGTTTCCCTTAAGTGGATCACCCAAGGTTTATCGAACTCAGGGAGGTTAGAGGTCAAAGCTATCCCTCTCAAGCAACCCTGCAATTACGATACAGAAAGTCTCTTGTGTCCCCAACACACCCAATACACTTGTCAGATGTATAGGTGCACTAGTTCAGCGAAGAGATAGTGAAATACAAGTGGTATAGATGATTATAAGTAGCAAACGTGATGTGAAATAAATATCGCTGTGAGCAAACAAGTAACAAAATAGCAAGTAAACGGTGTGCAATGCTTGGAAACAAGGCCTAGGGATCATACTTTCACTAGTGGACACACTCCCAACAATATAACATGAATGAACAAATAAATAACTTCTCTCCACTATGGTACTCTGAATTACTCTCCTATTGAATAACACTAATCATTGCGTAGTGGCTACAGAAGCACCCCTTAAAGTTCATCAAGTACTTGACAAACACCACTCATAGAGACATCCAAATCAGATCACAATTCAAGATAGAAATCATTGCGACTTAGACCAAGTACTAACACGGTGCACACACTGTCAACTTTACACCATGAAAGGAGGAATAGATCAGTCAATACTATCATAGTAATAATTACTCTCATAATCCACAAGAGATCACAATCATAGCCTAAACCAAGTACCACCATGATGCACGCACTATCACCGTTACACCATGGCAGGAGGAATAGATTACTTTAATAACACCACTAGAGTACACTATAACAATTAAGCATAGGAGTAGCATAATATCTGAATAATAACATCTACTTGTTCAACATGATACAAAGCTCACGATCACATAAACATCACATCATGGGAGAGAGAGGTGAACCACATAGCTACCGGTAGAGCCCTCAGCCCCGGGGATGAACTACTCCCTCCTCATCATAGGAGACAGCAAGGTTGATGGAGATGGCGGTGAGGTCGATGGTGACGGCGGAGACGGTGATGGAGACCGATGGAGATGGCTCCGGGGGCACTTCCCCATCCCGGCAGGGTGCCGGAACAGAGACTTCTGTCCCCCAAAATTCGTCGGTGGCGGCGGCGGAACTATGGAACTCTTTCTAGAAAATTGCCGACTCCCTTAGGGTTTTCCGTCCTGAGGCTTTATATAGGCGAAGGGGCATCGCGAGAGGGCAGCCAGGGGCTCCTCACACATGGGTGGCGCGGCAAGGGCCTGGGCCGCGCCACCCTAGTGTGAGGGCAGGCCCTGGCCCCTCTCCGGTTCTCTTTCGGATGTCTGGATGCTCCCGGGTAAAATAAGGCTTCAGGAACTTGTTTCGTCCAATTCCGAGAATATTTCCTGTGTATCACTTCTGAAACACAAAAACAGCAGAAAACAGGGAACTGGCACTGTGGCAACTTGTTAATAGGTTAGTTCCGGAAAATGCATAAAAGTGCCACTAAGTGTAATGAAACAATAGGCAAATGGTGTAAAAACAAGCATGGAGCATCAAAAATTATGGATACGTCGGAGACGTATCAGCTAGCGTCCTTGCCGGAAAATCCATGCAAGATTCACGTCTCCATATGCCACATTCATGCAGATTAGCACTCTTGCCAGTAATTCCATGCATGAGTTGCATACAAGGCAGTTGGCGATGATGTAGTATTTTGCCGTAGCGATGAAGCTATGGATAGCCGACGACGATGCCGCGATGAAGTGGTCTGTGATGATAGCAAAGCCAGCCATGGCAGAGAGCAATCCGCTATAGCAATGAATTAACTGACGATAGCGGAAGCAAAATTGTCAACACGGAAGGTGAGGCCGGCCGTTGCGAAGGATAATCTGCGGCGGCGGCGAGGCCAGCTACGCCGAATATATATTAAAACGCGGCGGCAAAGCACATATTGATAGTTGGCGGATTTCCAGTCGTAGCGGAGCCAAAGTAATCTACATCGGCGATGATGGACTTAAAGCCATACTCGGCCGTGTAGTCGGCTCCAACACCCTGGCAGAGGCGAAGCTTGACGATGGCGGAGACTGTCGTGTGGTAATCCGCGACAAAGACCGCCTCGACTCCTCGCAGTTCCGGAGCTGTCGGCCGCCATGCTTGCCATGACTGTATCCGCTATATATAAATCTTCACGTGGAGTAGTACTACTTTTCCGATCACATGCTTGAGACAAGGTCACGTGGGCTGATTCCTTTGCCTGACAAAAACACTTCCGCCTAGACTTTTTCCTTCCACCTAGTTTCCAGTTAAGTCCGGCGGATCGAGAATAGGACCTGATCGGAAGCGACGGAGCAATCCGGCATTGCGAGCGATGACCCGATTGACGTTCACCTTTCATCTCCAATGTTGTTGGTTTTGCCACCAGGGATGGCAGATAAGATGCATGCCACCGTCAAAGCCGAAGTCGGCGACACGATTTGGCATGGCGAACGCACAGATCGTAGCTGGCCATGTCAGGCATCCGCCAAGACAGTCCACTGCTCCGGCAGCTTAGAACCATGTACTGACGTCCGCTTAGGTATCACAAACTGATTGAATCGAATCGATCTGTCAGCTTCCAGCGGATGCGTTGCAGCACATAGACTAGCGCGGGCAGATGAGACCAAGTGCCACATGGCATGACGACCATGACAAGCCGGCGACACGGAGAGTTGTCTGCCATTGCGATCCGCCGCAGTAGAAGACGTGAAGGATTCCGCCCGGATCGATTCCAGATGCCCTAGCCCCACGGTGGGCGCCAACTGTCATGGTTCTTATGACACGTATGCCATGAGGGGTACCTCAATGCGATAGAAGGAGGAGATAGGCGATCTGGTGCCCGGGACGGTGATAGACAGGGATTACCCAGGTTCACGTCCCCGCGGTGGAGGATCGCTACATCCTGCTACAACTCACTATAATGGCACAATGTGTACATGTTACAATGGTTGTGTTGGTCGCTATGCGATCTGCTATGTCTTAGCTATTCTAGCTATCTCATGGCCTCAAGGGCTCCTCCACACCGGCTTATAAAGGCGCCTAGCGTGGGCATCACGGTGGTTCCGGGGCGGATACAATATGGAGTCCTAGACTAAGTCCTATGTGTGTACTACAAGGCAACCTGCCATGGGCCTGTCTTCGGATCCGCCATAAGCTCCTGCGTCCAGTAATCCACCATGGTATGGCAACATTGAATCTGCCATAAGCTCCTGCTATCCGGGAATCTGCCATGGCATAGATGCGTCTGGGAATCTGCCATGGCATGGAAGCGTGGAATTTGCCATGGCATGGCAACCTTCAATCCGCCATACCACCAGCAACTAGGCTGCCCGGTTGGCTATCCGCTATTCCACCTCCATGGGCCACCCTGGTTTGCCGGTATGAGACAACGTCACTGGTATACCCGTTTGGTATATCCACAACATTCACGAAACTTTTCCTTAAACTCCTCCCATGAGAACACGTGTGTGATTGGATGTATGGCTATAATGTTCTCCCACCATGATGCTGCTGGCCCTGTCAACAGATAAGTTGCATAACGTACCATTTCCTCCTCGCTACAACCAACAGTCTTTAGCTTCCTTTCTGTGTCAGTCAACGAGTCTTCCGCGTCCATAGGTTCGGGCGCTGTTGCAAATGGAAAAGGTCTTGTATTCTGAAACTCAGACAGATTTACTCCTTGCCTGACATTGTCTCTTTCCGCTATTCCATCTTGTCCGGCCAAATCTTGCATGAATTTGTTTTGCTGTTCCTGATCTTGCCTCCTGTTTTCCTCCACAAACTGCATATACTGGAGAAAACTTTGCTCCGAGATAGGACGAGGTGGTTGTGGTGGCTCCATTGCTGCTGCATCTTGCTGCGTTTGATTGACATGGGAGCAGACGGTCCTTGTGCGTGGTGAATACCCAGCCCGTTGGGAACCCCAAGAGGAAGGTATGATGAGTATAGCAGCTAGTTTTCCCTCAGTTAAGAAACCAAGGTTTATCGTTCTTGGAGAGGAGAGACAAACGACTGAAGGTGATCCTTGCTAGCTTGCGACAGCTTTGGACAATTATATATGGCGCCTCGTCCAAGCTTTGCTTACTAGCTGCAACGCGGAACCTGCACACAAACAACCAAGTACTTTGTTCCCAACTTGCGATGAGGTTGTCAATCTCACCGGTTTGCTTGAAACAAAGATTATGATCGTATCGAGTGGAAAACAATATAGTATGCGAGTAAAGTAAACAGTGCAAGTAAAGTAAACAGGCGATAGCAATATGATGTAAATAGGACCAGGGTCCACAGTTCACTAGTGGTGTCTCTCCATAGATAAATAACACATGCTGGGTAAACAAATTACAGTTGGGCAATTGATAGAATAAAGATAAACGTGATATGTCAAGAAGATCACTATGAGATTTACTCTAGGCATTACAACAAAATACATAGACCGCCATCCAACTGCATCTATGACTAATAATCCACTTGTGGTGAATCAATCCGAGAACTCCACAAGTATTAAGTTGTGAACAACAGATAATTGCATTAAGCAAAGTGTGTAATGTAAACAAAGCATATGTCCTTGAGCATATGAATGTTGTTTTCTCCCTAGTAGCAACAACACATCTACAACCTTAGAGGTTTCTGTCACTCCCCCAGATTAAATAGAGGCATGAACCCACTATCGAGCATAAATACCCCCTCTTGGAGTCACTAGCAACTACTCGGCCAAGATAGCTACAAACAACGGAGAGCATGCAAGATCATAAACAACATAGAGATAACAAAAGATATAATTCAGTACAGCAACTTAATCATAAACACCAATATTCATCGGATCCCAACAAACCAAACATGTAGAATTACATAACGGTGATCTCAATCATGTAGGGCAGCTCATGAGATCTAAACATGAAGCACATGGTGGAGGAGACAACCATCTAGCTACTGCTATGGACCCATAGTCCAAGGTAGACTACTCACTCATCGCTCCGGAGGCAAGCATGGCGATGAAGAAGACCTCCGGTGGTGATTCCCCTCTCCGGCAGGGTGCCGGGAAGAGCTTCTGGACCCTCCCGATCTTCGGGTCGACGGCGGCGGCGGATCGCGATGTGTTCTGGAAAATGGATCGGGCACTTAGGTTTTTTTCCGTCGGGGGGTCTTTATAGGTGAAGGGGCGATGTCAGAGGAGGAGCCAGGCGCCCTCACGCGAGGCCCGCGCGGCCAGGGGCCTGGCCGCGCCACCCCTGCGTGTGGGGCCCTGGTGGCCCCCCTCCTTCTCGCCTTCGGATCTCTGGAAGCTTCCGGGTAAAATAAGACTTCAGGAACTTGTTTCGTCCAATTCTAAGAATATTTCCTGTGTATCACTTCTGAAACACAAAAACAGCAGAAAACAGGGAACTGGCACTGTGGCAACTTGTTAATAGGTTAGTTCTGGAAAATGCATAAAAGTGCCACGAAGTGTAACGAAACAGTAGGCAAATGGTGTAAAAACAAGCATGGAGCATCAAAAATTATAGATACGTTGGAGACGTATCAAGCATCCCCAAGCTTAACTCCTGCTCGTCCTCGAGTAGGTAAGTGATAACAAAAGAATAATTTTTGAGGTGACATGCACCTACACAATCTTGATCATGTATGTAAGCATTTGTGAGCTGGGATCATAAGAACTTAAAACATGGGCATGAAGATATAATCTTGACAATAAGAACTTAGCTAAACATGCAAATGAACACAAACAAAAGATCATGAAAATGAAACAATGAAAGTCAAACGTGTGTTCAAATCATAAGGAAAACATACAAATGGTTTTCAGCTTGTCCTTCAAAGAGAGCAAAACATAAATGCATAGGACACCTTCAAGTTTAAGAGGGCGACTAGATACAAATAATTTAAGAACAAGTGAAACCAACAATATGAATCAATCAATGAACTTTGGGACAATGCATATCACACTAAGAATGACAACTATGCTCTCTTAATGGTGCATAAAGAAAAAAGGTGGTGACTCAACATAAAAGTAAAAGAAAGGCCCTTCGCAGAGGGAAGCAGTGATTGCAAGTTTTATAACCTTCAAAAATTATGGTACTTACCGGCTTTGAGCTCTCATTGCCCCCATCATAAGCATCTTGAATGGTTAAAGTTAATGCGAGAACAATTATGATGCATATGCTTGACAAATCATAAGTTGAAAACCTCGTGCCCCATGAATACGAGTACCCAAACCTCATGCTACTTTACTTAGAGTCCCAAGCAAGGCTCTTGTCATTGTAAGTATATGCATATCATTGAGAACCGCCAATGGGGTACCTCCGTGCCCGATGACATGGAACAAGCCCACACCAAAATGACAGGACAAGCAGACAATGAACACCTCGACATCTCTTTTATTTGCCTTTTGTTTAGCTTTTTATTGTGAGATGCGTCGTCGAATGTTCACCATGGGTATGCTGCAAATTTCCACCATGAATTATGCATGGTTTAGATTAGCGGCCCAGCGTTTCCCTAACACATATACAAACTCCATGATCCCCACAAGATTCCCAATTCATTTCACACCATGGGCATCCATAAACAAAAGATCACGATATCAACTCAAATAAGAAGTGCAATGTTGAAAGCTTGCCCCATGACAGCATGGCTGGGCTAGTCTCCAACTTACAACTTGCAAGCATAACAACTCAACATAAGAGACCACAATGTCAAATTTTTAAAAACAGGAAAAAGTAAAGTGTGCCTTCCGGTTCGTGAGAGCTTTACTAACCGAATTTCGCATAACACTGGTAAGAGTTTAATTTGAAGAGAAAATAAAAGCAAGTCAAATTTACTTGGAATAGCAAATTGCTAGTAGGTATGTATGGTGGACACTTTGGAAAACTTTGGCTTTTAGGAGTTGGATGCACGAGTAGAGCTCATACTCAGTACAAGGCGAGGGCTAGCAAAAGACTGGGAGCGACCAACTAAGAGAGCAATAATGGCCATAATCATGCAAAGCGACAAAGCGACATTAAAAGAAGCATAAGATGGCAACAAAAGTCAAAAACTAAATGATCATGAAGGTTATTGGCGACTTTGTAAGAGTCTAACATGTGTGAGCATGCGCCAAGTCAACCCAAATAAAGCATCAAGGAGAAAACCAAAATAATGCTTCCAAACAATAAAAACAACGCATGATTTTTTTCAAAGGCTCATTAAGCAATCTCAGTTATTTGAGACAAGTCATGCTACAGCAAAACCACTAAGCATACTATCAAAAAGACATCAAGCATGACATGAAAAAGCCTAAGCCGCAGTCTACACAAGCTCCTTCTTGTACCACTATTTTGCACAAAGCTTTTTCTCTTTTCCAACACCATTTGAAATTTTTATAAACACCTCTTTTGATGAAAACCAATAAAGATCAGAGGCAAAAATACACCTTGATGATAAGATATGATAAGGTATGAACGCAAATCAAGGCGAAAACGAAAACCAAAAGCAGTAGCGGAAAAAGAAGAACACTCGATTTTTAATAAGAGTGAAAACTAGAGCGTTCTTGGCAAATGAAAAGCAAGGCAAAGTCTCCAAAAGAAAATTTGTTAGGGTCCAACCATTTATTGCAGCAAACAAACAAACTAAACTAACTAAGAAAACTAAAATAACTGACGCTCCAAGAAAAACACATAGTGCATGAATCAATAAAAATATAGTGTTTTGAAAGGTGACCTGATTTTTGCCGATGAAGAAGGGGTGCCTCGGGGGCATCCCCAAGCTTTGACGCTTGTACTTCTTGGATATTTCTTGGGGTGATCCATGGGCATTCCCAAGCTTGAGCTTTTGTCCATTCCTCAACTCATCTCATCATTCTCCAATCCCTACACTTGAAAACTTCCTTCATACAAAACTAAACACAAATCTATTAGCAACATTAGTGCAAGCATAACATATAATCAACCTCTTTTTGCTTCAGGTTTCAACTCAAAACCACCACATATATAGCAAATACTACTGTAGCAACTTCTCTAAAAGTTCCATGATCAAAAGAACTCAAAAGAAAGCGATAAAGTGGCAAACACAAATATTGGCAGAAATCTGTCAAAACTGAACAGCTGACAAAGGTCGAATTTTTGAGGGGTTTTCTGTTACTCAAATCAAAAAGTGTTCAACTAAGAAAAGTTTGGATATAACCTGGGGTATATGCACAAGAAATCGTAGGTCCAAAATATATACAGAGAATTTTCACGAATTTTTATGGTGCAGCACCAAAAACAGTTTCAGGACAGCAACATCCCCAAATCTTTACCTCACTCAAATTAGAGGCTTCTCTTGGCACAAAAACGAAATAAATAAGATAAGGAGCGGTCATTACAGCAGTAATGACTTCCAAGACTCAAATAAAAGAAAAAGTACTGAAAAGAAAACATTGGGTTATCTCCCAAGAGTGCTTTTCTTTAACGCCTTTGAGCTAGGCACAGAAAATTGCGAATCAAGTAATATCAAGTGATGAAGCACTAGGATCAGCGCGTGCCTTACGTCTTCCTTTCTTACCTTTGTTCTTGACTCTAGGAAAGACATGATTATTGCAAGGTGGAGAGATAAATCTTATATTGCCTTTTCCCACATCAATGACGGCGCCTAGGAGCTTCAAGAGGGATCTTCTAAGTGTGATTTGTCCTTTTCCTACACATTCAATAACAAGATAATCAGTAGATATCATTCTTCCTAGGACTTTTGTAAAAACTCCTTCAGCTATTCCAATGGGAAATATAGTGGCATTGTTAATAAGAGAAATTCCTTCTCCCCCCTCAGAAAGCTTCCAAAGGCTCAAAGATTCATAAACATCCTTTGGCATGAGACAAAATTTAGACATAATATCACAACGAGCATGAAAAGTTTCACCACTAATGGTGATTTTTATCGTAGGATACCAATTCGAAGGTTCAGAATTTGTTGGCGCAAAGTATTATAGCAAGAATT
Source organism: Dactylis glomerata (assembly GCA_007115705.1). NCBI lineage: Eukaryota > Viridiplantae > Streptophyta > Magnoliopsida > Poales > Poaceae > Dactylis > Dactylis glomerata. Next base: position 1,582,595 of record QXEO01000096.1, read on the forward strand.
CAAGCTAGCAGTGCGAGTCTCAAGAGTATCAAGTCTATTAAAAATGCACACAAGAGAGGAATCAAAATAGGTTGGCATGCTATAAATTGTAATCAACTTTTTTATAATGTTGAAGGCATGATCTCCATCGCAATGAAGGAAATCTCCCTCTGCAGTAGCATCCAAAGCATATCTATAACGAAGAGCAAGCCCAAACTAAAAGCTACTAAGAAGCAAACTCAAAGCCATTTTAGGTTCAGTTTTTCCATGCCAATCATAAATTCTAGACCAAGCTTCTTTAAAGCTTTCCTCATCTTTCTGCTTAAAAGTAAAAATCATGTCCTCGGGCGACATAGTAGTAGCAACTGAACTAGACATAATAAACTAAAGTAAAGAAATAGCAACTACCAAGGATTCTAATTTTTTTGGGTTTTTGATATAAAGCAATGCAGGTAAAATAAATAAAGTAAAGCAAAACAATAAAACAAAGTAAAGGATGTGCGTGCGAAAACTCCCCTCGCAGAAGTCTTCTACTTCCTCCCTGGCAACGGCGCCAGAAAATACTTTGATGGTGCCAAGTTGACGTGGGAATATGTAGTTGATGTGGGAGCTTATTCTTATTTAATCCCCGGCAACGGCGCCAGAAAAGAAGCTGCTGCGTTTGATTGACGTGGGAGCAGACGGTCCTTGTGCGTGGTGAATAACCACCCCGTTGGGAACCCCAAGAGGAAGGTATGATGAGTATAGCAGCTAGTTTTCCCTCAGTTAAGAAACCAAGGTTTATCGTTCTTGGAGAGGAGAGACAAACGACTGAAGGTGATCCTTGCTAGCTTGCGACAGCTTCGGACAATTATATATGGCGCCTCGTCCAAGCTTTGCTTGCTAGCTGCAACGCGGAACCTGCACACAAACAACCAAGTACTTTGTTCCCAACTTGCGATGAGGTTGTCAATCTCACCGGTTTGCTTGAAACAAAGGTTATGAGCGTATCGAGTGGAAAACAATAGAGTATGCAAATAAAGTAAACAGTGTGAGTAAAGTAAACAGTGCGAGTAAAGTAAACAGGTGATAGCAATATGATGTAAATAGGACCGGGGTCCACAGTTCACTAGTGGTGTCTGGTGCCTAGTTGACGAGGGAGATTATTCTTCTTTGTTCCCTGGCAACGGCACCAGAAAATTAGCTGCTGCGTGTGGTTAACGTGGGAGCAGACTGTCCTTGTGCGTGGTGGATAACCAGCCCGTTGGGAACCCCAAGAGGAAGGTATGATGAGTATAGCAGCTAGTTTTCCCTCAGTTAAGAAACCAAGGTTTAATATCGGTCAGGAGAGGAGAGGCAAACGACTGAAGGTGATGCGGAACCTGCACACACACAACCAAGTACTTTGTTCCCAACTTGCGATGAGGTTGTCAATCTCACCGGTTTGCTTGAAACAAAGATTATGAGCGTATCGAGTGGAAAACAATATAGTATGCGAGTAAAGTAAATAGTGTGAGTAAAGTAAACAGGTGATAGCAATATGATGTAAATAGGACCGGGGTCCACAGTTCACTAGTGGTGTCTCTCCATAGATAAAATAACACATACTGGGTAAACAAATTACAGTTGGGCAATTGATAGAATAAAGATAAACATGATATGTCAAGAAGATCACTATGAGATTTACTCTGGGCTTTACAACAAAACACATATACCGCCATCCAACTGCATCTATGACTAATAATCCACTCCCGGGGATATCAATCCGAACACCCCAAAAGTATTAAGTTGCGAACAACAGATAATTGCATTAAGCAAAGTGTGTAATGTAAACAAAGCATATGCCCTTGAGCATATGAATGTTCTTTTCTCCCTAGTAGCAATAGCACATCTACAACCTTAGAGGTTTCTGTCACTCCCCAGATTAAATAGAGGCATGAACCCACTATCGAGCATAAATACCCCCTCTTGGAGTCACTAGCAACTACTCGGCCAAGCTAGCTACTAACAACGGAGAGCATGCAAGATCATAAACAACATAGAGATAACAAAAGATAATATTCAGTACAGCAACTTAATCATAAACACCAATATTCATCGGATCCCAACAAACCAAACATGTAGAATTACATAATGGTGATCACAATCATGTAGGGCAGCTCATGAGATCTAAACATGAAGCACATGGTGGAGGAGACAACCATCTAGCTACTGCTATGGACCCATAGTCCAAGGTAGACTACTCACTCATCGCTCCGGAGGCAAGCATGGCGATGAAGAAGACCTCCGGTGGCGATTCCCCTCTCCGGCAGGGTACCGGGAAGAGCTTCTGGACCCTCCTGATCTTCGGGTCGACGGTGGTGGCGGATCGCGATGTGTTCTGGAAAATTGATCGGGGACTTAGGTTTTTTCCGTCGGGGGGTCTTTATAGGCGAAGGGGCGATGTCAGAGGAGGAGCCAGGCGCCCTCACGTGGGGCCCACGCGGCCAGGGGCCTGGCCGCGCCACCCCTATGTGTGGGGCCCTGGTGGCCCCCCTCCTACTCTCCTTCAGATCTCTGGAAGCTTCCGGGTAAAATAAGACTTCAGGAACTTGTTTTGTCCAATTCCGAGAATATTTCCTGTGTATCACTCTAAAACACAAAAACAGCAGAAAATAGGGAACTGGCACTGTGGCAACTCGTTAATAGGTTAGTTCCGGAAAATGCATAAAAGTGCCACGAAGTGTAACAAAACAGTAGACAAATGGTGTAAAAACAAGCATGGAGCATCAAAAATTATAGATACATTGGAGACGTATCAAGCATCCCCAAGCTTAACTCCTGCTCGTCCTCGAGTAGGTAAGTGATAACAAAAGAATAATTTTTTAGGTGACATGCACCTACACAATCTTGATCATATATGTAAGCATTTGTGAGTTGGGGTCATAAGAACTAAAAACATGGGCAAGAAGATATAATCTTGACAATAAGAACTTAGCAACCATGTTGTAAACATGCAAATGAACACAAACAAAAGATCATGAAAATGAAACAATAAAAGTCAAACATGTGTTCAAATCATAAGGAAAAACATACAAATGGTTTTCAGCTTGTCCTTCAAAGAGAGCAAAACATAAATGCATAGGACACCTTCAAGTTTAAGAGGGCGACTAGATGCAAATAATTTAAGAACAAGAGAAACCAACAATATGAATCAATCAATGAACTTTAGGACAATGCATATCACACTAAGAATGACAACTATGCTCTCTTAATGGTGCATAAAGAAAGAAGGTGGTGACTCAACATAAAAGTAGAAGAAAGGCCCTTCGCAGAGGGAAGCAGTGATTGCAAGTTTTATAACCTTCAAAAATTATGGTACTTACCGGCTTTGAGCTCTCATTGCCCCCATCATAAGCATCCTGATTGGTTAAAGTTAATGCGAGAACAATTATGATGCATATGCTTGACAAATCATAAGTTGAAAACCTCGTGTCCCGTGAATACGAGTACCCAAACCTCATGCTACTTTACTTAGAGTCCCAAGCAAGGCTCTTGTCATTGTAAGTATATGCATATCATTGAGAACCGCCAACGGGGTACCTCCGTGCCCGATGACATGGAACAAGCCCACACCAAAATGACAGGACAAGCAGACAATGAACACCTCGAAATCTCTTTTATTTGCCTTTTCTTTAGCCTTTTATTGTGAGATGTGTCGTCGAATGTTCACCATGGGTTTGCTGCAAATTTCCACCATGAATTATGCATGGCTTAGATTGGCGGCCCGGCGTTTCCCTAACACATATACAAACTCCATGATCCCCACAAGATTCCCAATTCATTTCACACCGCGGGCATCCATAAACAAAAGATCACGATATCAACTCAAATAAGAAGTGCAATGTTGAAAGCTTGCCCCATGACAGCATGGCTGGGCTAGAATCCAACTTACAACTTGCAAGCATAACAACTCAACATAAGAGACCACAATGTCAAATTTTTAAAGAACAGGAAAAAGTAAAGTGTGCCTTCCGGTTCGTGAGAGCTTTACTGACCGAATTTCGCATAACACTGGTAAGAGTTTAATTTGAAGAGAAAATAAAAGCAAGTCAAATTTACTTGGAATAGCAAATTGCTAGTAGGTATGTATGGTGGACACTTTGGAAAACTTTGGCTTTTAGGAGTTGGATGCACGAGTAGAGCTCATACTCAGTACAAGGCGAGGGCTAGCAAAAGACTGGGAGCGACCAACTAAGAGAGCAATAATGGCCATAATCATGCAAAGCGACAAAGCGACATTAAAAGAAGCATAAGATGGCATCAAAAGTCAAAAAATAAATGATTATGAAGGCTATTGGCGACTTTGTAAGAGTCTAACATGTGTGAGCATGCGCCAAGTCAACCCAAATAAAGCATCAAGGAGAAAACCAAAATAATGCTTCCATACAATAAAAACAACGCATGATTTTTTCAAAGGCTCATTAAGCAATCTCAGTTATTTGAGACAAGTCATGCTACAGCAAAACCACTAAGCATACTATCAAAAAGACATCAAGCATGACATGAAAAAGCCTAAGCTGCAGTCTACACAAGCTCCTTCTTGTACCACTATTTTGCACAAAGCTTTTTCTCTTTTCCAACACCATTTGAAATTTTTATAAACACCTCTTTTGATGAAAACCAATAAAGATCAGAGGCAAAAATACACCTTGATAAAAATATATGACAAGGTCTGAACGCAAATCAAGGCGAAAACAAAAACCAAAAGCAGTAGCGGAAAAAGAAGAACGCTCGATTTTTAATAAGAGTGAAAACTAGAGCGTTCTTGGCAAATGAAAACAAGGCAACTTCTCCAAAGGAAATTTGTTGGGGTCCAACCATCTATTGCAGCAAACAAACAAACTAAACTAACTAAGAAAACTAAAACAACTGATGCTCCAAGAAAAACACATAGTGCATGAAGCAATAAAAATATAGTGTTTTGAAAGGTGACCTGATTTTTGCCGATGAAGAAGGGGTGCCTCGGGGGCATCCCCAAGCTTTGACGCTTGTACTTCTTGGATATTTCTTGGGGTGATGCATGGGCATCCCCAAGCTTGAGCTTTTGTCCATTCTTCACTCATCTCATCATTCTCCAATCCCTACACTTGAAAACTTCCTTCATACAAAACTAAACACAATTCTATTAGCAACATTAGTGTAAGCATAACATATAATCAATCCTCTTTTTGCTTCAGGTTTCAACTCAAAACCACCACATATATAGCAATACTACTGTAGCAACCTCCCAAAAAGTTCCATGATCAAAAGAACTCAAAAGAAAGCGATAAAGTGGCAAACACAAATATTGGCAGAAATCTGTCAAAACTGAACAGCTGACAAAGGTCGAATTTTTGAGGGGTTTTCTGTTGCTCAAATCAAAAAGTGTTCAACTAAGAAAAGCTTGGATATAACCTGGGGCATATGCACAAGAAATCACAGGTCCAAAAAATAAACAGAGAATTTATACGAATTTTTACGGTGCAGCACCGAAAACAGTTTCAGGACAGCAACATCCCCAAATCTTTACCTCACTCAAATTAGAGGCTTCTCTTGGCACAAAAACGAAATAAACAAGATAAGGAGCGGTCATTACAGTAGTAATGACTTCCAAGACTCAAATAAAAGAAAAGTGCTGAAAAGAAAACATTGGGTTATCTCCCAAGAGTGCTTTTCTTTAACGCCTTTGAGCTAGGCGCAGAAAATTGTGAATCAAGTAATATCAAGTGATAAAGCATCAAGCTCATAATTTGCTCTAAGAATAGAGTCAAAAAGTAATTTCTTTATTTTCCTAGGGAAGTGTTCCATACCTTTCTTTAGTGGGAATTGATATTTGATGGTGCCTTCCCTCATATCAATGATAGCACCTACAGTTCGAAGAAAGGGTCTTCCCAAAATAATAGGACATGAAGCATGGCATTCAACGTCCATAACAAGAAAATCAACGGGAACAAGGTTATTGTTAAGCACAATAAGAACATCATTAATTCTTCCCAAAGGTTTCTTCTTAGCAACATGAGCAATAGGAACATCAAAATAACACTTTTCAAGCGGTGGTAAATCAAGCATGTCATAAATCTTTCTAGGCATGATAGAAATACTAGCACCTAGATCACATAAAGCATGGCAATCATAACCATTAACATGCATATCAATGATGGGTTCCCAACCATCTTCTAACTTCTTGGGAACGGAAGCTTTTTGCTTCAACTTTTCATCCCTAATCTTTATGAGAGCATTGGTAATATGCTTAGTAAAAGCAATATTTAAAGAACTAGCATTGGGAGTCAAAGCAAGCTTTTGCAAGAACAAAATTACTTCAGATATATTGCAGCCATCAATATCAAAATCATTAAAAGAAATAGAGCTATCATCTCCCACACTCCAAAAAATTTCAGCACTCTTTTGAGAAAAAGTTTTGGCAGTTTTAGGCTTTTTAACACAAGGAGTGGGAGTTTTCTCTACACCAATCAAAGTAAGAGGATTGCTAACATTAGGAGCAACATCATTAGAGGTAGTAATAGTACATACCTTAATCTCTCTAGCCATCTCATCTTCTCTTTCCCACCTGGCATGCAATTCCGCTAACAATCTAATATTTTCATCAATTCCAACTTGAATAGCATTAGCGGTAGCAAAAACATTGTTCTCTTTCACATCATTAGGCAACACTTTTAATTTCAGAATTTCAACATCATGAGCAAGGCTATCAACTTTAGAAGCAAGAATATCAATTTTGCCTAACTTTTCCTCAACAGACTTGTTAAAAGCAGTTTGCTTACCGATGAAGTCCTTGAGCATTACCTCAAGCTCGGAGGGCGCGGCCCTAGTGTTGTTGTAGGAATTACCATAAGAGTTACCATAACCATTACCATTGGTAGAAGGATACGGCCTATAATTATTACTAGCAAAATTGTTCCTATAAGCATTGTTGTTAAAATTATTGTTTCTAATAAAATTCACATCAACATGCTCTTCTTGAGCAACCAGAGAGGCCAAAGGAACATTATTAGGATCAACATGAGTCCTATCATTAGCAAGCATAGCCATAATGGTATCAATTTTATCATTCAAGGAAGAGGTTTCCTCAACAGAATTTACCTTCTTACCTTGTGGAGCTCTCTCGGTGTGCCATTCGGAATAATTTACCATCATGTTGTCAAGTAGCTTTGTTGCGGCGCCCAAGGTAAGGGACATAAAAGTGCCTCCAGCAGCTGCATCAAGTAGGTTCCTTGAAGAAAAATTCAGTCCTGCATAAAGAGTTTGGATAATCATCCAAGTAGTCAGTCCATGAGTGGGGCAATTCTTTATCATAGATTTCATTCTTTCCCAAGCTTGAGCAACATGTTCATTATCAAACTGAGTAAACTTCATAATATTGCTACGCAAGGATATAATCTTAGCAGGAGGATAGTATCTACCAATAAAAGCATCCTTACACTTAGCCCATGAGTCAATACTATTCTTAGTCAAAGACAGCAACCAATCTTTAGCTTTTCCTCTCATAGAAAAAGGAAACAACTTGAGCTTAATAATATCACTATCAACATCCTTATATTTCTGCATCTCACATAGCTCAACAAAATTGTTGAGATGAGCTGCAGCATCTTCAGTACTAGCACCAGAGAATTGCTCTTTCATAACAAGGTTCAACAAAGCAGGCTTAATCTCATAAAAGTTTGCAGCAGTAGAAGGTGGTGCAATAGGAGTGCAGATAAAATCACTATTGTTTGTGCTAGTGAAGTCACACAACTTGGTGTTTTCAGGATTGGCCATTTCAGCAAAACGAAAGTAAACAAGTAAAAACAACTACCAAGGATTCTAATTTTTTTGGGGTTTTGATAAAAAGCAATGCAGGTAAAATAAATAAAGTAAAGCAAAACAATAAAACAAAGTAAAGGATGTGCGTGCAAAAACTCCCCTCGCAGAAGTCTTCTCTTCCTCCCCGGCAACGACGCCAGAAAATTACTGTTGGTGCCTAGTTGACGAGGGAGATTATTCTTCTTTGTTCCCCGGCAACGGCGCCAGAAAATTTGCTGCTGCGTGTGGTTAACGTGGGAGCAGACTGTCCTTGTGCGTGGTGGATAACCAGCCCGTTGGGAACCCCAAGAGGAAGGTATGATGAGTATAGCAGCTAGTTTTCCCTCAGTTAAGAAACCAAGGTTTAATATCGGTCAGGAGAGGAGAGACAAACGACTGAAGGTGATGCGGAACCTGCACACACACAACCAAGTACTTTGTTCCCAACTTGCGATGAGGTTGTCAATCTCACCGGTTTGCTTGAAACAAAGATTATGAGCGTATCGAGTGGAAAACAATATAGTATGCGAGTAAAGTAAACAGTGCGAGTAAAGTAAACAGGTGATAGCAATATGATGTAAATAGGACTGGGGTCCACAGTTCACTAGTGGTGTCTCTCCATAGATAAAATAACACATGCTGGGTAAACAAATTACAGTTGGGCAATTGATAGAATAAACATAAACGTGATATATCAAGAAGATCACTATGAGATTTACTCTGGGCATTACAACAAAATACATAGACCGCCATCCAACTGCATCTATGACTAATAATCCACTCCCGGGGATATCAATCCGAACACCCCAAAAGTATTAAGTTGCGAACAACAGATAATTGCATTAAGCAAAGTGTGTAATGTAAACAAAGCATATGCCCTTGAGCATATGAATGTTGTTTTCTTCCTAGTAGCAACAGCACATCTACAACCTTAGAGGTTTCTGTCACTCCCCCAGATTAAATAGAGGCATGAACCCACTATCGAGCATAAATACCCCCTCTTGGAGTCACTAGCAACTACTCGGCCAAGATAGCTACTAACAACGGAGAGCATGCAAGATCATAAACAACATAGAGATAACAAAAGATAATATTCAGTACAGCAACTTAATCATAAACACCAATATTCATCGGATGCCAACAAACCAAACATGTAGAATTACATAACGGTGATCTCAATCATGTAGGGCAGCTCATGAGATCTAAACATGAAGCACATGGTGGAGGACACAACCATCTAGCTACTGCTATGGACCCATAGTCCAAGGTAGACTACTCACTCATCGCTCCGGAGGCAAGCATGGCGATGAAGAAGACCTCCGGTGGCGATTCCCCTCTCCGGCAGGGTGCCAGGAAGAGCTTCTGGACCCTCCCGATCTTCGGGTCGACGGTGGCGGCGGATCGCGATGTGTTCTGGAAAATTGATCGGGCACTTAGGTTTTTTCCGTCGGGGGGTCTTTATAGGCGAAGGGGCGATGTCAGAGGAGGAGCCAGGCGCCCTCACGTGGGGCCCATACGGCCAGGGGCCTGGCCGCGCCACCCCTGTGTGTGGGGCCCTGGTGGCCCCCCTCCTTCTCTCCTCTGGATCTCTGGAAGCTTCTGGGTAAAATAAGACTTTAGGAACTTGTTTCGTCCAATTCTGAGAATATTTCCTGTGTATCACTTCTGAAACACAAAAACAGCAGAAAACAGGGAACTGGCACTGTGGCAACTTGTTAATAGGTTAGTTCCGGAAAATGCATAAAAGTGCCACGAAGTGTAACGAAACAATAGGTAAATGGTGTAAAAAAAAGCATGGAGCATCAAAAATTATAGATACGTTGGAGACGTATCACATCTGCATCAGCCTTCTGCTTGGCCTCCCTTTCTTGACTGCTGCTACTCAGTCTCGCGTTCTACGTCCAGATCTATGCCCCTCTAGTCCTGTTGCACAAAGTGAATTCTCATAATTACACCATGCATATGTTTTCTGAGTTCAACTTTATGCACAGTACTAGTCACACAATGAATTCAAAAGCAAATCCAAATGGAAACCAAATGTATTATACACATGCAATACTTAACTTTTACAATCAAAGTGATTTCTTTGTGAGTGTGCATACTTACTTATTAATGCTACCCCCTCTCATTAGGATATGTAGTATAATATTCTTACACGATTAACTCTCTTATGAATAATAAGATTTAACCCTCTACTATTACGGTTACTACCTCTCCCTTGTTCTTAACACAACCAGATATGTGTGAAAAAATGTTTGGGTATTTCTGGTTGTGATTCATTCTACACTGAGTTAAAATAATAGCAATGCTTAATAATAAAGAATCATCGCGCTAAAATATATGGTAGGGTTATTCGCAAATGAATATCCACCATTCTTCTAGTGAATTCTTTACTATTCCCATAAGACTTCCTACAGGTTCTACCCATTTAGTAGGTTTCCAACCTAAGGTCAAAGCAATTGCTCTGATACCAGCTGCGGTGACCCAGCATACCACTGCATGTTGTAGTACGCAAGTCGTTGACATAACACTTATGAAACTCCATTTCACAAATATTACATCCCTCAGAGTGGTACAACGGAAACATTGCGGGTCCACATACAAACTTTTATTATTACAAGCCAAATAAACAACAACTCCGAGGTCCTCTTAGGTTCATCGAGGATACCCCATTGACTCACAACTTACATTACTTGTTCTAGAATAACTGAAAGTACATCTAATAACTAAGATAGCTCAGTAACTTATTTAGTAGTGTTTTAGGTTGCTTGGCAAAACTAACGGTACTATCTCGTCTACTGCTCGTCTTCCTCTTCTGCACCATAGACGATCTTGTAATCTTCACCTTCTACACCACCGGACAAATCTGGCTCCTCATAGTAGATGTCCTCCTGGTTAACATTGGCGTAGAGTGCCTCCTCCTCCTGGCTTCAGAGTCTAAGCAAGGGTTAAGAGGGAGTGGGGTGAGTAACAAGCGTTACCCAGCAAGTTCATTTAAAAGGGATAAGTGTTTGATGCACTAGCTACGACCATAGATCAATGATCACAGGTCATGCAGGTTTTCATAAACATTTCTTCAAGAGGTTGTTTTTATTCTGAAAAACTATGCCCGACAGTCTTCACAGGTTGACTAGAACTTCATGGAGTTCCTTTCCTGCCGCGTTCGCAGTTCCTTCCCAGAACAAGGAGTGACAAGCCACAATTTGATACACTCTGCAGAGGTGCGTTGTTTTACCCATGAGAGATCAAAGCCTTGCTGCACAACCAGGCGAATCTTTCCTGTCCACACTTCCTTGGTGTGGGGCCCAGTCTTGTGATCCAAGCCAATCACTGCCCTTCTCTGCGACCCCGCATGCCCACCCTTTTGTAAGCTGGCTGGTCCCTGGTAGACATCTCCCGAATACACGGCTTTACCCACGACCAGATTCCTACAATCCATCATAGACACCTGGTACCGGGGGAAACTCAGGGGTCCCACCCATGTTGCTCCATCCCCGCGTAATGGCAGCTCCGGCACGGTACATCTGTTGACATGCAGAAGGAAGAAGATCGAGCTGACTTTCTCGTCCCATTCCAGATCTCATGGTTAACGCGTATTATACGATGCAAGAATCACTGATGACATTGGTTGTTAAGTCCTAGGGTTCACTTTCCTGTGCAAATGGAACCTCCACCACATCTATCACACCATGGTTCCATTTGCCAGCCATCCTAGGTTACCACCACTCGGGTCGATAACCAACTAATCATAATAATTATGAAAAGAGAACCTTTTTCTTTTAGATGCAGTAGTAATACCACAGGTATATTTGCAAGTAATTTGATAAAAATAACCAAGAGATATGAGCAAGAGTGAACTTGCCTTGAGACTGCAAGGTATTGCAATCGAAAGCTTCGGTTGAACCCTGAACCCCGGGTTCTGGAAAAATAGCATCATTGTCTGGTAAGACAATGTTTAAAGAGGCAAATCATGCTATGATGCATATAGATGCTATGCATTAGGGTTTAAGTGGTTTACCCCCCCCCCTTTTGTGTGTTGTATTTTAGTTTTAATAAAGATTTAAGTACTCAGGAATTCAATTAGATGCTAAGTCAAACCTATGCATCTGAATGGTAAAACTAACACTTATGTTGTTATGGAACTATTTAGGCATGATACCAACTATTCAAATTTGTAGTTACAAATTTTAGGTCATTTATGATATAGCAATTTTTATATTCCCACATAATAGTCAAAATATCATGAATAAAGTTTATTCAACTTTTTTTGGGATTATTTTCATTCTTTAAAATACTATGTTACAAGTAATATTCAAAAATCATTTTTAGTTCATTTTTTAATACTCATAGGGTATTATTATTAACATTTTCTAGAAATTCTAGAATCTAATAAATATTATTTTATATTTTTCTTTTTAACCAGGGCTGGGCTGAGATCTGCTGGCTAACAGGCCGAAGCCCAACTGGCCTGGCCGGCCCACTCGGTCAGAGCAAATCGGCCCGAGCCCTTCTCCTCCTCTCATTTCTTCTCTGCCTCCCTCTCTCTCGCACTCGCCCCTGACCAGGCGATTCCGCCGCCGCCTGCTGGCTCCGGTGAGCTCCGACCACTCCGGCCGTCGCCGATGGTCACAGGGGACCAGCACTCGCGGATCTACTCCGCCCCCGTGCTCGATTCACCCGGCGCCTCCTCTGGTGGCTGCACCGAACCCCTCTGGGGCTAGGGTTCTGACCTGCTGCCGCTATTCTCCGATGCTCCTCCGGCGCTGCTCGCCCGACCACCATCGGGATCAGATGCGGATGCCCTCCAAGCCCTCAAGCTGGTGTGGCTCGGCGCGGGTGGTGCCATGGCACCCCTCATGTCGCCACCGTTGCCTCTGCCATCGGGCGCCTCTCCCCTTTGCCGCCTCCCCGAGGTGCTCTGGCTACTGGTAATGCTCCTACTCTACTCTTCTTCTACCTCTGGCTCTATGCAATGCTCGATGCTAGTCCCTGGTCCTTGTTGGTGATTCTCTACTGGTTGTGCTACAACTAGCTTTTGCTAAATTCAGTTGTGGTGCTAGTCTGAATTATTATTGGTGGTAGCTGTAGTGATTCAGTTTGACAAATAGCTACTGCTAGTTTCTAGCTATATTCTGTTAAGATATTGGACTGAATCTTTGATTCAGTGTGAATGGTGTGAAGGACCTGATCTCTGTGATAATTTGTGGGACTTAATGATGGATTTAACTGAATTTATTTCAGAGATATGAACTAGATATTTTCAGTGATGATTTAATCAAGCCTTTACTAGATTTTACTTCTAGAGTATTGTGCCTAAACACAGATTACTGCTACTCTATCTTGATGTAGCTACTATGGTTTTAGTGACCACCCTTTATCTGGTGCTTAATTGCATTGATATATGTTATGAACTGAAGCAAATGTTTCAGTGATGATGACATTAGGATTTCCTTGATGTAATCTCTAGACTAGAGATGGAAGTTGATGGCTTGGAGATACAGTGATATCTCTGTATAATGCAACACCAGTAAAGCCTTTATGCTTTACTAACTTGTCTGATGGTTCTTTAAACTAAATTGTACTTGGTGACTTTTATAGTTAGGAAATAATCTTGTGCTAGTCTGATGTGCTTCTCTACCATGTGATCTTGTTCTGTGATTAAACATAGCAATAGAGATCTTGGCCTCAATAGACTTGGTGCTCTTTTATTTCCATGCTATTTAAGTTGCCAGTTTGATTTGGTTTAAAACCAAATGATGTTAAATCTTATTGAACACTTTCAGAATGATGAGATACTTAATTTGGAACTGTGATGCTTGCGGTGACTTTGGTTGCTGTGATGTGTAGACAATAAGCTTTGGCTTATCAATATACTGATATTAACAGAGATCTACTGGTTTGCTTAATTTAGCCAGTGATGCAAAGGCTAAGGCCCTATTTCTTGATAAGAACATATATTAATTTGCCTTTTAATATTCTGTGATGATTTTGCATAGCACTCATATGTAAGACTGAGAGTATTCCTGCTACCCCACTATTTCTCTTGTTAATGATAAGAACAGAAACTATTGCTTGTTCTTGGTTTGTTCACCTTATTGCTGAAATTTTAGAAGAAGTGAAGTTGGTATCAGGCTTGGTTCTGGTGCCCTTCTACTCCTTCTTGATCTGGATCTTGTGGTAGCCTTGTCCTGCTTGCCCTGGTTCGGATGGCCACCTAGCTCCTACTTCCTGGCAGCCCTGCTCCTCCTCTTGATCAGCTCCTGGTGATCTTCTAAGTGACCATGGTCACTGGTTGCTTGAACTGGGACCTTTGTGGTGATGTCTGGGAGTAGTTTGTGGTGTTCTTGAGGTGTGGGAAAGAGATGGTGTGTGTGGTGCGGCTGCCCCTGTGATGCTTATCTAGTCCTGGTGCACAACTTGTGTTTGCCTTGCTTGCCTTCTGAAGCAAGCCACGGCTGTGTCATGTTTATTTTGATTGGTGATTTCTTTTGATGTTGCCACTTGTATTTCTGGCTGTGCAAATATTACTGATCTTGCTAAATGGATTTTTGGTGGCCTCCTAATTCTGCTTAACTAATACCATGTTAAGTATGAATTTAATATAAACTGATTTGGATTTATTTCTTTAAACTTAGCTAGAATTAGAGGGTGTCAATCTATCTACTGCTATTGTTATCTGTTTCAAAATTTGATTTGGTTGCTTGACTTAAAGATGCCTATCCATTCAAGTGTATGAATTTATGGACCCTTTTTCCAGAGTTGGATATTTATTTAAATGATGCCCTCTAGTTCTAGGACATAGAATTTAGGAGTTCTTCCTAAATTCTTTTTTTTCTGAGTTTAATAAATTAAATTGCCTCCAGAAAATATGGAGGCAAACATTTTAATCAAACAAACAAGTTTCCTTGTCTTTGGTACTTCTTATTTGCAGGGATGAAGATGATGGCAAGATTAAAGATTAGTTAGGATTTTTGGTTTATTCCTTTTGTAATATTTATTCCTTTTTGTAATTAATCTCACTATTTGAGATTTGTAATACAATACACTATGCAATTGTAATAAAAGCATTAACCCTAAACTATTTTCTATATTCAATTTGTGTGATGTTTATTATTCAATTGTTTATTTCAAAATTATTTGAATTATTATGTAGTTCAAATTTAAATGTTGAATTTCAAATTCCTTCCCCCCAAATCAATGATTCAACAAAGGTCATGCCAAAATTCATCGCACTCACTCCGATGCACTAAACTTAAACATCAGAGCAAGAGAAACTGTAGTCGCTTTGTGTTTTAGATAATTTGCGCGAAAATTTTCCAGGTGATCAGATGCTTGAATGCAATGCACAAACCCTGATTCTACCCCCGTTTGGTCCTAAACGCTGGGATGTTACATTTACTCTGGGCATTACAACAAGATACATAGACCGTCATCCAACTGCATCTATGACTAATAATCCACTTGTGGCGAATCAATCCGAGAACTCCACAAGTATTAAGTTGCGAACAACAGATAACTGCATTAAGCAAAGTGTGTAATGTAAACAAAGCATATGCCCTTGAGCATATGAATGTTGTTTTCTCCCTAGTAGCAACAGCACATCTACAACCTTAGAGGTTTCTGTCACTCCCCCAGATTAAATAGAGGCATGAACCCACTATCGAGCATAAATACCCTCTCTTGGAGTCACTAGCAACTACTCGGCCAAGATAGCTACTAACAACGGAGAGCATACAAGATCATAAACAACATAAAGATAACATAAGATAATATTCAGCACATCAACTCAATCATAACACCAATATTCATCGGATCCCAACAAACACAATATGTAGAATTACATAACGGTGATCTCGATCATGTAAGGCAGCTCACGAGATCTAAACATGAAGCACATGGTGGAGAAGACAACCAACTAGCTACTGCTATGGACCCATAGTCCAAGGTAGACTACTCACTCATCGCGCTGGAGGCAAGCATGGCGATGAAGAAGACATCTGGTGGCGATTCCCCTCTCCGGCAGGGTGCTGGAAAGAGGTTCTGGACCCTCCCGATCTCGGGTCGACAGCGGCGGCGGATCGTGATGTATTCTAGAAAAGTGATCGGGTCTTTAGGTTTATCACGTCGGGGGGTCTTTATTGGCGAAGGGGCGGCGTCAGAAGTGGACCTGGTGGAGCTCACCACAGGGGGGCGCGGGCCAGCCTTAGGCCGCGCCCCCTGGTGGTGTGGCCCACCAGTGGCCCCTCTCCGTCTCCTCTTCGGTTCCCTGGAAGCTCCGGTAAATTTCTGGACGTCTGGCTTTTGTTTCGTCCATTTTTGAGAATATTTCCTGTGTAACTTTTCTAGAAACACAAAAACAGCAGAAAACAGGAACTGGCACTGTGGCATCTCGTTAATAGGTTAGTTCCGAAAAATGCATAAAAATGCCATGAACTGTAACGAAACACTAAGCAAATGGTGTAAAAACAAGCATGGAGCATCAAAAATTATGGATACGTTAGAGACGTATCAATGGGTACGAGTACGGGTAGCGGGTAAGATCGAAAGGGACGGGTATGGGTATGGGGTGGCTTTGCCCCTACCCGTACCCTGCGGGTGCAATCTCTATTCACATAAGCGGGTAGCATTGTTCATGTTCTTATTAGCTCAATTTATAGTGGATGCATGAAAAACCTGCTCGATTTAGATAGGGAGAATTTCTCCTCAAGTCATCCCCATCTCAAGTTCCGATCGCCGCATTGTTCACGTGACCACGGTAGCCGGCGCCGTTGAGAAACCACATTCTTACACTCCTGAGCCACCATTGGATCACGTTGATTGGGCCATATCATGCCAACCCTGTCGCGCATCCGTTGGCACTGAAGACGCCACCAGGAGTAAGACTCCGGTGGCAACAAAGGCACGAGGGAGAGACGAGAGGTGTCGGTGGCGGCGGCTTCCGTGAGAGCGACATGGGAGTTTTTCTCGACCTGAAGGACAATATTATATGTTGTGTTTTTCTTTTCCAAAGTACTCCCTTCGTTCAGAAATATAAGATGTTTTAGCTTTGTGAAGTGAATGTATCTGGACATCTTTTAGTGTATAAATTCAAGCAAATTTATACACTAAAAGATGTCTTTTAGTGTATAAATTCAAGCAAATTTATACACTAAAAGATGTCTAGATATATTTGCTTCACAAAACTAAAATATCTTATATTTCTAAACGGAGAGAGTATATGCTCATTGACTTGATGTCTCAAATTTCTCCTTTTGACTGCACTAAATATTTTAATTTGCATAAAAAGGTGGCACTTAATATTTGTTTATCTTTTTCTAAGAACACACTGAATATCTATCTATTTGTAGACCATTTGGTAATGCAAATTTTTTAGCCAGCTGATCATGTCACGGTCCACCAAAGTGACAAAAAGAAATGCATTTTTTATCAGGCCAGTGTAGACGTTACTTTCATGAATCAGCTCGACAGCATGTATATCACGGCTGAAAAAATCCAAACCCGATTAGATCCTCATGTTGCTTCAACGCAACCGCATAGGACAATGATGCAAGATACGTGGTTAGCCGCGATTGCCAGGCCTATATTATACAGTACCTGTCAACGAGTTTTGTCCGTTCCAATATTCGGATTTGTTGCTCGAGGTACGTGCAGGGGCGGGTTCACTTCAATTCAAGGATATTCAGATGCATACTCAAAAAATTTGACAAAAAACTGCTCATATACAGTATATAATCGCCACATATATAAAAATTAAAAAAATAGAGAAGGGACAGCGTATTCAACTCACATCCATCGATCCTCCTCGTGGCCCAACTAGCTAGCTGGCCCATTTAGATCGATCTCTCGGCCGCTCTTCCTATGCTGGTAGCGTTACACAATAGACAACAAACCTCTGTTCCTAGAAGAGCGATGCATGATGATGGAATCCTGGCGCCGCCGCCACCGCCACAGACTGCTCTCGTCTGTTCGCTGCCGCGCGGAGAGGCAGTTCGTCGGCTCTTCTCGTCAGTCGTCCGGTTGTCCCTGGTTCCCTCCTCCTCAACCTATCTGCTGTCGACCAGGACGTCTGCGGCTGTCGAAATTCTGGCCCAGTGTTCAAACCGTTGAGGACTCGAGGTGTTGTAGCTTGTAGGAATTTGGAAAAAGTTTTGATAGAATTTTCCCGAAATTCAGCAAATCTAATTGTTGTTTTTGTTTTTCAGATTTCGTAGGTTGCTTGGTTACATTATATTCAATGAAAGGGATTTATTCTCGGAGTTAAGAAAGACGAAATCATGACTACATTTCAAGCCTTGAAGCAACATAAATTATCCTCGGTTTGTAAGCTCTCCTATCATTTTGCTATTTTCTATCATCAAAAGATATTTTAGATATAGAAGGTACAACACATTCTAATCATAAAATTTTAACAGGTCATAACTTCAAATTATTTAACATATATACTCCCTCCGATCGGAAATAAGTGTCGGCAATTTCGTACTAGCTTAGTATAAAGTTTGTACTATGTCCCCGACAGTTATTTCCGATCAGAGGGAGTAAGTACTAATTGTTTAACATATCAAATGGAAAACATCTAAAATTAGAGGAGCATCCAAATTATATGATTGCAGGAGAATTATATTATTACATAGCTAGAACTGTATGATGCTCCTATAGTCAATTATGCATGTGAAAAAAGCTAGGCTTTTGATTGTCAAGAAAAATTGGGCCTCTCCAAAAATTTGAATACCCAGTCTCAAAATCCTGAGCCCGCCCCTGGTCGTACGTGCAGTGAGATTGCCATCAGCTATCTACAAATGAAACCATGCCGGATTTGGAGAAGTGTGATTGGACGCTAAATCCTGATATGTGGTTGGATGCCGTTGAAACGCTATCAACGAAGAAGATGAAAACTCGATGTTAAAGCATACATGCAACAAATTTACCGGACCAATGGAACAGCTACATACACGCGGTAAACCGAGTCTTTTGGCACACACAAATCTCAAATTATACAAGTAATAAGTTTTTAAGAGAATTGTCAGAATACCATTAGTGAAAACCGAAAGTTTCAAAATACCACTAGAAAAACAAAGATTGCTAAAATACCATTACAGTCTAGTTATTTATGCCAAAATACCACTATGCTCTAACTGAGAGTAACACTCAAACAGAAAGACTGACATGCTCACCTATTTCGATCTTCACACATATCGATTTTCACCGATTTCTAATCCAAAGAACAAAAACCACACATCAACGAACAATGTTATAATATGGTACTAGCTAGCATCAGATCCGGGGCATTACGCGTACCCCGCATGCATCAAGATCCGAGGTAGGTACGCGGTTGCCTCCGTGGAGGCCATCTGTCCGAGCAGGTTCTGGAGGCATGTGCATGTGCGGGCTTGCTCAAGGCGATCAGGGACCACAGACGCGGCTGCTGATCTGGGCAGCAATGCGGCGGCGGAGGTCGGTAGGGAAGTAGCAGAGCAAGGGAACCAGAGGCGGAAGGACCCAGCCACCGCGCCACCTTTCCATCGGGTCCTCGGGGAAAGGAGAAACGGAGGTTGGGGCAGCTTTTGCTTGGGAGAGACAAGGGTATCTTTGGCATTCTAAGAAAACTGACAAGAATTGCATAGTTTGACTAATGGCAAACCCTTAGACATCTCACGGCACTGGCATTTTGGCAACAAAAACCTGAACGGCCGTGGTATTTTGTCCTGTTCAGTTTTTTGAGTGGTATTTTGGAACTTTCGGGTTTCACTAGTGGTATTGTGGCATTTCTCTCTAAATTTTTACCTTCATGGTATTCGTTTTTCTCCCAATATCACACTACTACACATCCGACCATCAAGCACGGCTGGAATAGGCATCCCACGCAATTGAACTCCTTACCCAAGGATGACCAATGGGTCAGTCTATCGCAGACGATTAGAAACGCCGCACACAAAAGGGTCCCTTATTGCACACGATTCGCAAAGCTGAATCATCTGCGATGATGAACATCACACACGAATGGCGTGGATCGACTCGGAACACCAAAAATGATTAGCAATGTTTGGTCGTGCAAGTTTATCTATTTTTGCACACAGTTAGTCCAACCCAATCGGTTGCTTTATTTAAGACATTTTACGCTGCTAGCCGTGTGCATACTGCACCTACTAGCAGCGCATGCAATAATCTCCAACTGTACCGATAACCCATACAACATTTCATGAGAATACAGTAGCAAATTTCAATTGTATTTGATACACCACATATATATACATGTATTTTAACAATATTTGTTATAAACGTGATAGGCAATAATGAAGAACAAAAAGTTAATCACAATGAAAATACAAAGAGAGGAAAAAACCATGGACTTCAGCCAACGAAACTTCGCTTTATCGGGGAGTGTTTACAAACATCGTGGGTTATCTTATGATGCGATTTACCCTAGCCGGCGGCTTATAAGGAGTATATATAGGCGGTACCGATCCAAGCCTCCCGGCGACGGGCCTTGCTCCACTCGTCAGAAGTTGGCCTTTACTTATAGATGAATTTGGATCATAATATAACAATATTCAATTGCTAGCTATAGAATGTGAGAGATATACCAACAAAAGATTTAGTTAATTATGGTCTTCTCAAGACTGGCTTGTAGCCCTTGCTGAACTTTGTCCAAAAACTTTGTGTTAATGAATTGAAGAGGATCTTGGAGGAGGTATACCACAAAGATTGCATCGTGCCTAAATTGATCAGTTTGTAGTTGACGATGAACCTATTTGTCATGGATTTCTGTATGCACCTATAGAAAAGTGTGAAACTTGACCGACACCTCGTGATCAATTGGGTCAAGAGGGCCCTGCAGCTCATATGGTTGATCATCAATCACCAGAGCAGACTCACTCTTGATGACCATGTTGTGAATTATCACACTTACATTCATGACCTCCCATATATCTGTTGTGTCGACTATGTAAAATCAGAGTACCGGAGAATAGCAAACCGAGCCTGCATCACACCAAATGCCCGCTCAACATTTTTTCTATAACTATCCTGTTGTTGAAAAAACCAACAATCCTTAGTAAATTGGATTGTCTTCACAAATGTCGACCATTTTGGATAGATACTATCGGCTAGATACTACCCTTTTGGATTATGGGTGGCCATTGATCTTGATGCACTCTTGAACATGGCCTTCAGCAAGTCTTGCAAACACCAGAGAGCGATGCAACACGTTGATGTCACTGTGAGATCCTGCCATGATGAAGAATGTGTGCCAAATCCACAAGACATAATGTGCCATAGCTTCAAGCACCACACTAGCACTCTCCATGGTGACCACCTTTGTAAATTCCTTGCCAAACTGATGGAAAGTTCTTTCATGACTAGTAATGAATGCAATCAATGCTTCTGAGCATCCCAGTGAAATCTATCGCTCTGTTTTATGCAAGATCCATATATATGTCTACTTCATTTGGTGATCTCAAATAGGTGACATCAATGGTTCTAGACTTACCCATGCAAAGGTAGTCATCTATTGGCTATGCATGAGCTCCATATGCAAGCAGCCTCATGCAGAAGTGAATTTCTGACTAGATGAGAAACCTCGCATTTCGGTGCAGTATTCTTCATCTAGAAGTAGCTATAGTACACTCTCACTCCATACAACTCCTTGTTCCTCCTATATCACCGCCGAAATACCTTTGGGGTATATATTGACTCATCAGCAAAATAGTTGGAGTAGAGCATTCAATGTCTCTCCATCCTCTGCCGTTTCTTGGTCTTCTTTCTCCCAAACTTTAAACCTCCTAATTTGAGAGCCGCATTTAGCTCCGCTTGTAAATGGGGAAGACAAGTGATGATCTTCAAGTTCTCATCTTTATCGGCGACATTGGCTTTGTCTTCCTTGATAACTTAGATCATCAACTCATCGTTCCTATACATGGTCTATGTGAATGATACAATGAAGCAATCAATAACCAAATGCCCTCTCTTTCTAATATAGTACATGATAATTTGGAATAAACATATCGCCGAACACCTTCCGTGCAAAGGCGGGAGCAAGGTGGTCACATCCGGTGCTCAATTTGTGCCAGGCGAGTCAACCAGCCCAAAGCGATGGAGGTAGTGGGAGGCATTTGCGCTTGGTAGACGGTGGTATGGCACACGGCACAACAATGACCGAGGCAGGCGGCAAGCAAGAGGCGACATGGCTGAATATTTATGTGCTAGATCGCTAACCATGTGGCACCTGTATCGTTATTTGGTGTTGCCGACTCTGTCCGACACTACCAGACTGCCCACCCAAGGCACGGGGTTGGGTCCGTAGCGCGGTCAGTTTTTCGGCCACGTCGGCATGAGACAAGCTTTGGGGCGCAACTAGACGACATCCCCATAGTTTGGGGAAGGCTATGGAGCACGAGGGGGGGGGGGTGCCCTCAAGTCGCCAATTCATACATTTGGTATTTTCTTTCTTTTCTACTGAAATAACATGTGGTGGTGTGCATGCAAGCAACAGTGCAAGTCAAAGAGATACTCTAGTGGGCCGCACGGGCTTATAGGGCCTGTTTGGATTATAGCCAGCGGATGCCATACCAAATATTTGGCGATGACTGTACCTAGGCCATTGTTTGGATAGAAGCCCAACCAAGACATCCACACCGAAATTTTAGTCGCTACAGCCAAAATTCACACCCACGCGCGGGCGAAGCGCGAGCGAGCGAATCGTTCGCCAAAAAATTGGCTAGCCCCTATTTGACGTGGTGGATGCAGGCTCAAACCAAACAGTCTCATAATGCGTAAAGTTCTAAATAAGTTTGATGTTGTCCATGACGAGGCCAATAAACAAGATATCTAAATATTAGGGATTTCTATTTTCGTGCCCTCAGGTCGTTAGTTGTACTCAGTTTTCTCCAGCTCCTTAGTTTTTCCTCAGTTTTCCCCAAGCCGTTGTCTGAAACCCTCAAGGAGCTCGGACGTGAGGATTCCCGTTAAGTTGACCGTTTCCGTGCTGACGTGTGGGGCCGCGTCGTGTGGGGCCGCGTCGCATGGGGCTGGTAGAAAGGGACCGCGTGGGACAGGACGAGACCGCGTTTGGTTGTACGTGAGAGCTCGGTTCTGTCTCTCTCGGGCCAAATTAGCATTGACTTTTCAGAGCGCATTTTTCCCCTCTCTCTGTAAACAGTTCTCTCTCTTTTCACCAAATTAGTATCAAATCTAGAGAAGCTTCTATTTCTGTCTTTCTTCAATGATTGATGCCTTTTGGCCCTCGTTTTTTGCCCAATATGGTAACAAATCTAGAAGCTAATCTAGAAGCTAGTATAGTATAATACATAAAATGCATACATCAGCCAAAAGAAGCCAATAACGATGTTAATATTCACGACAAACTAAGCTGAAAATAATATAAGACGCAATGTATGCCCAACATGAAGGTTCTTCATTCTTCATCATATATTTCGGAGTCGCTATATTCCATGAGACGAAAAAAATATTGACTGAACTCCTTCCGTCTGCAGTGTGCAGCCAATAGATCATCCAAACGGTATGACCTTTGTTCTATTTTCATACCGTCGGAATCTAATCTATCCACAAGTCGTGGCCACTCATCCCAGGCCTTTCTATCATCAAAGTACTGTCTGATATAACCGCCCTCGTAGTAGATGCAGCCAGGTCGAACTGTCGGGTGCACTCTGGTATCGACGGAGATACACCGTTTATAACTGACGAAGAAGGCACGACTGCCAATGTTGACGGCATGGAGAGAGTGGCTCTCAGTGTCCACACGGTACACCAATGGTTGACCTTCCTCCAAATACCTGTTGCCAGGGCTGCCGCCGAACAACACAAGCAGCAGATCACCATCAGACTCCACAAGGTAGAACTTGTCATTTCCAAGTTCTGGAAATGAAAATAGTGTGTCCATGTTGATAGTGCTCGCGCGCTTCTCCAACTGGACATTCTTGGTGCACACTAATGTTCCGAACTCAGAATTGTTCACAGCTATTGCATACAATTCACCATTGAACAGGGTAAGGCAACGCAGAGAATGGTCCTCGATCGAAAATCTTCCTTCTCCCCAATCTTCTACATCTATATCCTTAGTAGGAGAGCTCTCATCGACCCAAGCAATTTCATTGGGGTAACCTATGCAAATGAAGACCATAGTCAGGGACTTCATTACAGCGACTGACTCCACAATCATAGATGGCATCTGCGCCTCAAACGTAGCGTTCAATGTCTTTGTGAGTGGGTTCAGAAGCCGTATCTTGTGCGGCTGGTTCCTCTGGGCAAGCACGATGACGCCACGGTAAAAGCCGACGAAGTAGTATATACAAGGGAGTTGATGAAGATAACATTCAGCACTAAGATATTTACGATTGAAAATAAAAATAGATTAACTCTATAGATATGGAGGAATTTGAACCTTGCATGAACTTCCGTTAGATCGATGGTGACGTAGCGGGATGTGCGGAGGTTGAGGAAGGAGAACTCAGCGGCGCGTGGAAGGGCGTGTTCTACCAGGATCCATTCGTGCAGGTGCACGTCGGGCTCAGGTAGATCTGAGCGCCAATTTGTACAAACTTGCCTCAAAGCAGCGTAGGTGTCCACGTACTCCTCGTTCGCCAGTAAGCAGTCGCCGATCTTGTGAAGTGGTCCGTCACCCTTAAGAGAGGCCCAGTTCACGGAGGCGCCGCGCTTGGATGCGCCGCCCTCGGATGCGACGGGCTCGGAGGCGATGGGCTCGGAGGCGACGGGCTCGGGGGCGACGGCCGCCGGCGCATTCTTCTTCTCCATCGCCGGCAGGGGAGCGCGCGTAGGGCGGCTGGGGTTTTTTTGAGAAGGTGATGGGACGTGAGAGGCGTGGTTGCGTGCGTGAGTTATGATGAGACTGTGTGCAGAGGGAGGGAGAGGGGCTCTATACTGGCAAAGTGACGGTTCGTCTCAGCAGTTGACGTTTTGGTCTCAACACGCGCACCGCGCGGCTAACCGCTGCTCACCGCGACACGCGTCCGTGGGACTACACGTCAGCACCGTTACGTGTACTCAGTTCTACCCTCGAATCTTACACTGGAAAAATATCTGTACTCAGTTTTCCCCTCGAGTATTAATACTGCCTAGTGCAATATACTCAGTTTTACCCTCAAGTGGCTGGTCAACAGAGAGTCAACAAATGGGATTAAGCCATCTAATTGAGTCATTTCATGCGCAAAAAAAATCAAAAAAATAAAATCATAGTGCCTCCAACTCATGCGCAAAATAAAATCATAACAAACATATATAAATCAAGTTTTCACACAAATGGCCACTTCTGAAATCACTAGTAGCTATGAAGGTTCATGACTTTCCACTCAAACCCCTTCTCAAAACATCTATACCCAAAACATAGTTTGTCTGAATGAGGCCATAATTTTTACACTCATGTATATTTAAATTGCTAATACTTTGAGGTAGGCCAACATGGGTTTCATTGTACAAAACATGTGTTTTTCTTTTTCTAAATCTCTTATTTGAATTCCTTAGCCTGTTTACTATTTACTTGCCCTTGTATCCTTGATACTACTCAGTTTTACCCTCTCCCTTCTCACAGAAGCCCAAACTTGGTCTGATTGGTCGAGCTGTTGTCACACGGATCGTGCCCACCTACCGTCGATCCTATGATCCAACGGGCAGGATCGTGCCACCCTCTCTCTATCTGTCGGTGGCAAACTACTACCCCTCTATGTATGCTAAATGACGAGTTTGCCACCGGATTCAACAAGTTGGGTAATCACGAATTTCTTGTAGGCATTACTTTTCACGGTAAAATGATAAACTATCACGAATTTCCATTTCTTGTAGGCTTTACTTTTCACGGTAAAATGATGAACTATCACGAATTTCCATTTCTTTTAGGCATTACTTTTTACGGTAAAATGATAAACTATCACGAATTTCCATTTCTTGTAGGCATTACTTTTTACGTTGAAATGATAAACTATCACGAATTTCCATTGCTTGTAGGCTTTACTTTTCACGGTAAAATGATGAACTATCACGAATTTCCATTTCTTTTATGCATTACTTTTCACGGTAAAATGATAAACTATCATGAATTACCATTTCTTGTAGGCATTACTTTTCACGCTGAAATGATAAACTATCACGAATTTCCATTTCTTGTAGGCTTTACTTTTCACGGTAAAATGATGAACTTTCACGAATTTCCATTTCTTTTAGGCATTACTTTTTTTGTTGAGATATAAACCACCCCCACAACGGTCATCTCCTCCTTAATTTATTGTGTAAATCCCACAACGGTCATCTCTACCTTAATTTATGGTGTAAACCCCACAACGGTCATCTCTCCCTTATAAACCCCCACAACGGCCATCCCTCATGTCAATAGGTTCTGCCTCTCTCTTCTTCGTTTCTGCCTCTCTCTTCTTCGTTCACATACACTTGATCTATTGCCATGGCTTCCATGTCTCGGACGCCGACCGGAAGGGGAAGGGGAAGGGGAAGGGGAAGGGGCGGCCAGGGTGGTGGATCATCATCATTGCCACCACCACCGTCAACACTGCCATTGATTATAGAGGAGTTCTTCATCACCATCTATGAAGACCCTTTGGCCAAGAAGGTACGTACGCGTTCCCACATATATGATGCATGTGATTAATTATGTGCATGTTCTAAAAAACCTTTAATTTCTTTGCAGGCACTCCCACAAAAGTTTGCGGACTATCTTGACGGCCAGGAGCCCGCAAAGGTGTATCTGCGAGCAGCTGACTGCGGTCCTCGTCTCTGGACCGTGGAGGTCCTATTTGACGGACAAGGCCGGATGTACCTCGACAAGGGCTCGGAGAATTTCGCCATCGCGCACGGTGTGGATTTTGGCTGCTTCCTACACTTCAAATATGAAGGCGATTATGTGCTCACAGTGAAGGTGTTCGACGGAACAATGTGCAGGAAGTACTACTACACGGACGACGAAGATACTGATGATGAAAGCGACGTCGACGTGAAGCCATGCATCTAAGGGGATTATGACCAAGAATATATATGTAGCTTCATATGCATCGATTTATAGATCTAGCTATTTTCTATATATTATGCATGTAAAAATAATAGGAAATCGCAATTTCCACTATGATTCGAGCACCACAGCCTCCAAACGATGCCGATGCCGATATCGGCATGGTCAGAACGGGTATGCATTCTCGCCGCCACTGCTAGGTCACCGTCGGGATGCACCCTCAATCCCGTCCCCCCATTCGATCACTGACACACCAGAGATACCGCCGAGGCCAATGACGAACGTACATGCTGATGCCTATGCCGAACATGCACGCCGCTGTGGGCACGGCCACGCCGCCCCGCTATGCTGGACGCCACAGACCACCGCGAGGTCTTTCCCTTCGCCACCACACTCCTCTAGCACCTATCTATACACGCCAGAAAGGAGAGACACTAGTTTTCTCTACATTGCTCGCGTTCGTGTCCGACACCGTCAGTCAAAGTGTTGAGGTCGTCGTCGATATCCTCGACCATTTCTTCTCTTCTTTGCATGGTTAAACGCGTCTAGTTCATATCTATCTAATGCGTCTGGTCTCGCCTCATGCAGTTCTTTGTGGACGTCGATCTCATCTCGGCACCCCGCAGGCCACCTCCTCCGTGCCATCGCTTTAGAGCTCCGTTTAAAAATCTAATCCCACCCGTGTATTGCCCCTTGTATCAGCGTCATGGCCCCACTTGTCATTCGATATACCGAAGCCCCACTCGTCCGCGTTTTGGTCAGGGATACGGCGATGCTTACGGTCAAACAAAGATGGATGCTCTGACGTGTCTTTGCGGGCTCTACGTGGCCCCACTAGTCAGCAGTTAACGGTCAAAGGTGTTCAACCGTCGGGCAACCGGCCGTTCCAGCACTGGTGACAGTTTCAGATAAGGGCTTGGACAAAACTGAGGAAAAACTAAGGAGCTGGAGAAAACTGAGTACAACTAACGACCTGAGGGCACGAAAATAGATCTCCCAAATATTTAAACAAGTAGCTGTTGGAACCAGCTCTATAAAAAATAGTTTACGATATAAAAGTAGTTTGCGAAAAACAAAGTTCAACCACATATCTTTCAAGCTTATAACTGGATGTTACGCAACAGAAGAATTGAAACGATTGACACCATAGTTTAGACACTTGTGTTCCTTCGTGAAGAGAATGACAAATAAACTTGATGTTGCTCCTCTCATCCGGCTATCCAGGATACATCCTCTAATCTTCAGTAAGCCTGCAAGATGGATTATGGCCATAAATATCTGAGATACCTATTTGTACTCATCAAATCCTCATATGAATTCAGAGTTTAGAAGAAAAAAAGTGTTGCTTTTGGCGAATTTATATATATAGCAGCAGTATCATAGGGATTGTTAAGGTCAAGACTAGATATAATGAAAGGCTCCCATAACCAACAGATGTAAGCAACAAAAAATAAATCAAATAAATTTTTAAAAGGACGTAGGTATTTACGAGTTTGCCAGGGGCTTCTTATGTTAGTATATTCCGCAGCAAAGAGAATAAGGAAACCTCAGGGCTGTGCACAATGATCTGATTGATGCCTCCATATGCATATATCTAGGAATTATTCATAGATGTGCAGCAAATTACAGTTTCCTCAGTTGTGCCCAATTGTCGTGGGAAGTCTGCCTAGTAGTTTAATCAGTAGCTCAGCAATTTACTATTAGAATCCACCCACAAAGAAACTATCTGAATCTGGTGGCAAAGTAATTGAGATCATATAGCCCTTTTACTGCTTGGTGTACAGGTATTGTACATATACGTCAACTTTACATATGTCAGGGAATATAGACTAATAATACTTTTTCACATATCAGCTTATTAGTTTATAAGTGAGCTCAACGTTTTGAATAATAGATACACCTTTGCACGGGAACATCGTCTGTATGTTCCATACGATACACAATATTTGTAAGCAGTCTACACAAATAGGGAACCATTCTTGATAGCCACTGTTTAAACCTTTAATGCAAAGCTAAAATATATAAAAGTTAGCATAAGCTATTAAAAAAACAAGGAGAGCGTCATTCAACTGACCTCGTAGCACCAACGGGAGCTGAAGTAACACAACATTCAACATGAGGATACTCCTTGAACATGTCGTCTATTTTATTCAACGCGCTTGGTGTGACCTTATCAGACACCTTCACATTCACCTTTTTCAGCTTTAGAGCGAACTGGAATATGACTTCCAAGAAATCAAACTCATCAGCCAGTCCTATGAAACCTTCGACTTTTACTTCTTCAAGATTGATCAAAGTGGAAGGGATGTGTTTTGTTCTCCAATTCTCGGGCTTGTCACACGGACAGTTTGTTCCACGTGTGCACCATTGCTGAAAAAAGGGTATGGTTTATTACTACAATGTATTTCGGATATGCAAGATTACGGCCTTATATCCAAGTCATTACCTAGATGGATTTTGCCAATAAGTACGGAGTACTAAGATATGTATTTGAGAGATATTTTGTTTCAGAATGTTGAATATATTAGCTACTCACTCCGGTCGGAAATAACTGTCGGCGATTTTATACTAACTTAGTACAAAGTTTGTACTAAGTCTCCGACAGTTATTTCTAATCGGAGGGAGTAGGTACTTACCTCGATGTGCCTCCTCTTCAGTTTGATCTCAACACTACAGCACGTCCTGTCTATGCCGACGGCTGGCGGCCGTCGGGTCAGATAACGAAGGCCGTCGGGCCAGGCTGACCCGACGGCAGCCGTCGGCGTAGCCCCGTCGGCGTAACCTGGCGTCGGGGCAGAGAAGGAGGCCGTCGGGTCAGGTCTCCACCGTCGGGTTAGCCTAGCGCCGACGGTCGAGGGGATGCCGTCGGTCGAGAAATGCCGTCGGGTCAGCTTCCGGTGGGTCCCAGCATCGTGTGACGGCGTCCATTATCTATGCCGACGGCTGTGCCGTCGGGTCAGCTTAGCAGGCCGGCCGGCCCATCAAAACGCGGATTCGGACCGAAACTCCAGCCAGTGGCTATGCCGACGGCATTGCCGTCGGGTTAGCCCCTGCCATTTGGTCATATTGGCCAGGCTAACCCGACGGCAATGCCGTCGGCATAGCTCCTGGCATTTTTTTTTTGAAATTTAGGTTTCCAGCGGGTTATTTAGCAGGTTATTTCACAGGCAGGCAGGTTATTTCACAGGCAGGCATTATTTATCATGTTATCACACATTCATATGCATAGTATCACATAGTATCACACACATATGCATAGTATCACATAGTATCACACATAGTATCATGCATACATAGTATCACATATCCAACATCGTGCATACATAGTACCGCCCACACACGCTCACACTACCTACTCGGCGATGAGCCCATTTCTGACCTAGTGAAATTTGGAAAGCGCTCGTCGGCCGCGGTCGCCGTATCTCCAACGGAAGACCCAGGAGAAGCCGAAGGAGTACGACGAGCACTTGGATGAATCGGCGTGATCTCTCGTGACGTACTCGGCGTTGCCCCGTCACCACCAAACTCGGCGTTCCGAGAACGGCCCGTTCTCTACATGTTTTGAACAAGAGTTAGCAACTTGCGACACGTTGGCATAGAGAAGGAGCAAGTATGCATGTTGGAGAAGAACTTACCGGGGACTGTGCGTAGTACTGGGCAGCGAAGGCTTCCTTGTGTAGGCACACTGGGTTAGGCCCCGGCTCAGGTGGCCGCTCTGAGTCTAGCGCCGCGCTCCGCTCTCCAGTTCTAAGGAACATCTTCACCGCCTGTAAGATAGTTTGGATGTCAGATAATGCAAAGATAAAGGTTCAAAGTAGCTAGGATAAAAACAAGACGGCTCATCTTTTGCAAAGGTTTGAAACTTACGTCGGTGGACTCTAGGAGGTACGTATCGAAGACACGTCTCTTCTGCTCCTACGCATCTAGTTCGGCCCGATATGCCGCATAGTAGGCATCGTATGCCGCCTCGAACTCATGCTACAATGTCAAAATTCATGAATTCTTGTCAACTTAGCCATTCTAGGGATGAATGTCGGAAAGATGATGAAAATGAGAACTTACATCGACCCGTGTAGTAGTCCTGCGAGGTCGCGGTGGCGGGACAGAGGGGCAGTCGGCGGTGAGGGTAGCTTTCACACGCGTGAGGGTCGTGGTAGGCTGGATCACCGCATTAAGAACACGGTAACGGCCATGCTGCCGGCCACGCCCCGAGACGATCACCGAAGTCTCGTCAACCTCGACCGCCGCGGGGTCATCCACCTCTGGATGGAAACCCTGCAAAGTACTCGAGTACGAAGAGAAGTCCTCCGCGGTGTTGCCGTAGAACAGAGGGAGCGCAGGCTGAGGCTCACGGAGGTCGGGAGGTGCAAGCCTCATCGCCAGCCACACCTGCATGTCGGTGGGCATCACGCCGGTCTCACGAAACTGCATCGCGAAAGAGATGTAACGGTTATCAAGTAGGTAAATGAGAGGAAATAAATACAAGTTGTTTGAGGGTAAATAAATACCATCTTTGCCTTGAAGCGATCATGGTTCCTGTTGCCCGCATTGTGTGTTCCCTCGATGCCGCGGTTTGCCTTGTTCTGCGAGCTCACATCGTTGAAGGCATCGTCCTTCCCCATCCACCTCAGGGCAAGCTCCTTCCATGCCTCCACTTTCTCATCGGTCCACAAGGGGCGAACCTGAAAAATGAACATACGGAGTCAGTTGAGGAGCAGATAATGCAATTGCAACTTGGAAGGACATTGCCAATTTACTTACCGATACATAATCATCTAGCGTCATCGGAGGCGGATCATTGATAAGCTCATGCTTCGTCATCGTCCTGCTGAGCTTCTCAGCCAAGAAGTGGTTCATGGATGTGTGCTTCTGATTGTAGAACTGCTGGCGTGTGAGCTTATGACACGCCCTCCGCAAAGTCGCGTTCGCCAACTCCTGATGCTCTGGAAGCACCCTGTGCCACTTCTGCACATCATGCATAAAAATTTGTGAGGGTCATGGTCTAGCATGGTGAGGTCATGAACTATGAATGGAATTCATAAAGTATATGTACTTACCCAAAACTTGGCGATCACAGCATCAGAAGCTTTCCCAAAGCCAACACAATCTGCGGCCTCATAGTCCGCCCAATGGATGGCAAGCTTAGGCACGCCGCCGGGGACCACTGTGTACAAGCCCGACCAATACATCCTAATGGCAGCTCCAAGCAAGCCATTAGGAAGTCGGGCCCCCAGCGGAACGATCCAGTTGCTGCAAAATAATCAAACATTAGTACATGCCAAGAATGAAATTACATGTTCAAAATTACTATAGACACTTACTCAACGCCGTTAGGCTCAATGAGGAGCTTGCCCTCCTCGGTGGTAGGTTCCTTGCTCGGATGTGGAACCGTCGCTTCCCCACGAACCTTGTGCTTCTTGGGCTGCGGAACCCCCGCCGCCCCCCCTCCATCCCCTCCTGCTCCATCCCCTCCCCCTCCATCCCCTCCTGTGTATCCTCCGTCTCCTCCGCCTCCATAGACCGCGAGTGGGAAGCCACGTCGCCAGAAGCGGAGGGTAGGTCAGACAGAGGTGACTCTCCACCAACTCGTCCTCGTCCTCGTCCTCCCACTCCACCACCTCGTCCTCGTCCCCCCCCTCCGTCTCCTCCTCCCACGTCTCCTCCTCCTCCTCCGTCTCCTCGGCCTCGGCCTCGTCCTCGCCCTCGTCCCGCGTCTCCTCCATCTCTAAGACGCGGCGACAGACGAGGTTCTCTTCTACTTCTGGTTATCTTCTGTTGTTGCATCGTATTAAGCAGGGAGGACGGCGATTGCTTGCTCATATTGATCAATCACCTGCATTGAAAAACAAATAAACAATTAAGATAAGTACAAAGCATGGCAAGATATGAAGATAAATACAAAGCATGGCAAGATATGAAGATAAATACTAAGCATGGCAAGATATGAAGATAAATAGAAAGCATGGCAAGATATGAAGATAAATACAAAGCATGGCAAGATATGAAGATAAATACTAAGCATGGCAAGATATGAAGATAAATACTAAGCATGGCAAGACATGAAGATAAATACTAAGCATGCAAGATAAAATGACACTAAGACATAAAAAGACCCTCACCTCGAATCATCGCTCTCATAATCAGGGTTTTCATTATCATTATCACTATCACTATCACTATCACGTGAGTATCTTGGAAGCTCATCGCATGGTGGAGGCTCATCAACGATGCCATTGTTCGCATGTAACTTGGAGAGCATGTCAATGTCCTTTAGATCTACCACTGTCTCGCCACGAGGTTGTGCATCATTCTCAAGGTCCTCAAGACCACCCATTTGTAAGTCAAAGTCCCCGAAGGTCTCTTGCTCTTGACAGAAAATTCCCTCATATGTTACAGGGTCAATGTTGTTGTAATCTTCGACGGAGGGCATGGGTAGCTTACCATGTGGAGATACCTGGAACACGACTTCCCAGCCGTTGAGTTCCACTTTCTGGCATGGGTAGGGCAAATAGTAAAATTGCTTGGCTTGGTGAGCCACAACAAACACATCCGCTCCGCTATAGGTGGTTGAAGGCCTAACCTCAACTAACCCAATGGAAGGGGTAATTCTTTGTCCACTGTGTGGGTCGAACCAGTGGCATTTGAACACAACCAGGTTGAGCTCTATGTTCGTTTGATCGAACGTCAGCTCGTATACGTTCACTAACCTTCCGTAATAATCGAATCCATCGGCCCCTTTGGTGAAGACCCCAGTATTAACAGTTTTTGCATTAGGTCGACTCTTCTGGTGAAACTCTGTATGAAAGCGATACCCATTGACATCATACTTCTCATACTTCTTGACTTTACGGCTAAAACCTTGGGAAACACATCTCAACTCATCCGTCATCTCAATGTTGGGATCCGCTCCCTACAAGTTCAGTTCAAATTGTTTTTGTGCATTACTTACGTGTAAAAGGGACAAGTCACGGATTGCAAAGTAAGAAGGACAGGTTAGAAATTACTTTGTCCCTGAACCAAGCCGAGAATTTTTTCTTTCCAGGGGCACCCTCTTTTAGAAGAGTGTCCACCTCCATGGCATCGGGACCCGTCGTTCCCGACCAGTGTTCATCAATAAATTGGCTAAAAGGAGAAAATAAGTATTAGACCGAAACCAAGTTACTAGTTGCAAAGTAATATGTTCACCATTTTACCTGGCGAAATCGACAACTTCATTCATGTTCATAAGCACATATAGCATTATGCAATCCTTCTCTTCATTGGTGATGATATAACTTTTTGAGCCACCGGCCTTGCCACCGGGACATTGGAAAAGGAGGAGCTTGGGACTATGCTTGGGCTCATCGACATTATACCGAGAGACCTGGTTATGCAGAGTGGGAACATCATCGGCATAGTAAGTTGTCGAGGCGTTTGCCATCTCCTCAAGCTGAGTTGCCTCAACTATGCATGCTTCAATCTTAGCTTTGTTTCCACATTTGTATCGAATATACTTGAACTCTCTCTCAATACAGAACTGCTAACGAAACTGCACCGGTCCACCCAAGAGTGCCTCGTTCGCAAGATGAACAACGAGATGTGCCATCGGAGTAAAGAAGCCTGGCGGAAAGATCGTCTCTAACTTGCATAGCAACTCCGGCACTAGATCATGCAGCTTCTCAATCATCAGGGGACATATCTGCTTAGCACAGAGCGTGCGGAAAAAATGACTCAACTCCGCAAGAACTCGCCAGACATGCTCGGGGAGATACCCTCGAACCATCACCGGCATCAGCCGCTCAATCCATATATGATAGTCGTGACTCTTGAGCCCGGTGACTTTTCCTGTTACAAGATTGACTCCCTTACTCATATTCGAACAATAACCATCAGGGAACATCACGGCGTATTTGAGCCACTTGAAAGCCTCCTTCTTTTGGATGTTATCAAGACAGAAGTTGGAATGCGGTTTGAACCAATTTGTTCGATTGCGGTCAGGAGGCTGCATGTGTAATTTTGTCCTATCACATAGCTGCTCAACATCGACTCTAGCCTTAACATTATCCTTTGACTTGCTAGCAATGTTCAAGACTGTGTGAAAGATGGACTCTGCGACATTCTTTTCGGTGTGCATCACATCGATGTTATGGGGAAGTTTGAGGTCCTTGTAATACTCAAGCTGAGTTAAGCCTGCCACGTGAGTCCAGTTATACGTTTGACCATATCCCTCAAATTGCGGGCCACCTCCCTCTTTAGGCAGGAGAGCCCGTAGCTCGGCATCAACAGCTGTACCATCGAACGTAGGTATCTCCTTTTCTTCAAGCACAACTTTGCCCTTCGTGAAGTTCTTTTTGTCTTCTCTGAACCGATGCCCTCTTTTAAGAAACTACCGATGCATGTCAAAGGAGGTACATTTGTGACCCGCATTTAGCCAAAGGAACTCAAGTCGGTGCCTACACACTGGGCATGGGAACTTACCAGCTGTACACCAACCGCAGAATAGGGCATACCCGGGTAGGTCGTGCATGGAATAGTGGAACCAAACTTTCATGAGGAAGTTTGTCTTTGATGCTCGATCATATGTCAACGTCCCATGGTGCCAAGAGTGGTTCAAATCATCAACAAGCGGCTGCATATAGACACTCAGATTCTTCCCCGGGTAGTCGGGCCCTGGAATGACCAGCGACAGGAATATGGTCTTCCTTTGCATTAGGACTCCGGGAGGGAGATTGAGCGGAATAACAAACATGGGCCAGCAACTGTACGATGAAGCCGACATACCATATGGATTGAATCCATCGGTTGCTATCGCAATCCTAACATTCTGAGCATCTGCTGCCTCATTGGGGTGTTTGTCATCAAAGTTCTTCCATGCCTTACCATCAGATGGATGACCCATCTTTATCTTTCCGTGCTCGTCCGGGTATCTCTTCCCCTTCTTATGCCACATCATCTATGTGGCAGACTCCTCCGACATGTAAAGCCGCTGGATTCTTTTTATGAATGGGAGATAACGAAGAATCTTCACGGCGACTTTTGTCTGCTTCTTCTGACCATCAGGTCCCTTCACCTCATGATACCTAGAGGCCTGATGTCTACGCACTTCTATTCTTGTAGACACTTGTTGGGCCTCCAAGTGCAGAGGTTTGTAGAGCAGCAGCAAGTTTCCCTTAAGTGGATCACCCAAGGTTTATCGAACTCAGGGAGGTTAGAGGTCAAAGCTACCCCTCTCAAGCAACCCTGCAATTACGATACAGAAAGTCTCTTGTGTCCTCAACACACCCAATACACTTGTCAGATGTATAGGTGCACTAGTTCGGCGAAGAGATAGTGAAATACAAGCGGTATAGATGATTATAAGTAGCAAACGTGATGTGAAATAAATATCGCTGCGAGCAAACAAGTAACAAAACAGCAAGTAAATGGTGTGCAAAGCTTGGAAACAAGGCCTAGGGATCATACTTTCACTAGTGGACACACTCCCAACAATATAACATGAATGAACAAATAAATAACTTCTCTCCACTGTGGTACTCTGAATTACTCTCCTATTGAATAACACTAATCATTGCGTAGGACTACGAAGCACGCCTCAAAGTTCATCAAGTACTTGACAAACACCACTCATAGAGATATCCAAATCAAATCACAATTCAAGATAGATATTATTGCAACTTAGACCAAGTACTAACACGGTGCACACACTGTCAACATTACACCATGAAAGGAGGAATAGATCACTTCAATACTATCATAGTGATAATTATTCTCATAATCCATAAGAGATCACAATTGTAGCCTAGACCAAGTACCACCATGATGCACGCACTGTCACCGCTACACCATGGCAGGAGGAGTAGATTACTTTAACAATCACCACAAGAGTACACATAATATCTGAATAATAACATCTACTTGTTCAACATGATACAAAGCTCACGATCACATAAAGATCACATCATGGGAGAGAGAGGTGAACCACATAGCTACCGGTAGAGCCCTCAGCCCCGGGGATGAACTACTCCCTCCTCATCATAGGAGACAACAAGGTTGATGGAGATGGCGGTGAGGTCGATGGAGACGGCGGAGACGGCGATGGAGACCGATGGAGATGGCTCCGGGGGCACTTCCCCGTCCCGGCAGGGTGCCGGAACAGAGACTTTTGTCCCCCGAAATTCGTCGGCGATGGCGGCGGAGCTGTGGAACTCGTTCTGGAAAATTGCCGACTCTCTTAGGGTTTTCCGTCCCGAGGCTTTATATAGGCGAAGGGGCGATGTTAGAGGGCTGCCAGGGCCTCCTCACACAGGGGCGGCGCGGCCAGGGCCTGGGCCGTGCCAGCCCTGTGTGAGGGAGGCCTGTGGCCCCTCTCCTTCCTCTCTTCGGATGTCTGGATGCTCCCGGGAAAAATAAGACTTCTGGCTTTTGTTTCGTCCAATTCCGAGAATATTTCCTGTGTATCACTCTGAAACACAAAAATAGCAGAAAACAGGGAACTAGCACTGTGGCAACTCGTTAATAGGTTAGTTCCGGAAAATGCATAAAAGTGCCACGAAGTGTAACGAAACAATAGGTAAATGGTGTAAAAACAAGCATGGAGCATCAAAAATTATAGATACGTTGGAGACGTATCAGCATCCCCTAGCTTAACTCCTGCTCGTCCTCGAGTAGGTAAGTGATAACAAAAATAATAATTTTGAGGTGACATGCACCTACACAATCTTGATCATCTATGTAAGCATTGTGAGCTGGGATCATAAGAACTTAAAACATGGGCATGAAAGATATAATCTTGACAATAAGAACTTAGCAACCATGTTGTAAACATGCAAATGAACACAAACAAAAGATCATGAAAATGAAACAATGAAAGTCAAATGTGTGTTCAAATCATAAGGAAAAACATACAAATGGTTTTCAGCTTGTCCTTCATAGAGAACAAAACATAAATGCATAGGACAACTTCAAGTTTAAGAGGGCGACTAGATACAAATAATTTGAGAACAAGTGAAACCATGATCATGAATCAATCAATGAAAACTTTGGGACAATGCACATTACACTAAGAATGACAACTATGCTCTCTTAATGGTGCACAAAGAAAGAAGGTGGTGACTCAACATAAAAGTAAAAGAAATGCCCTTCGCAGAGGGAAGCAGTGATTAAATATGTGCTAGAGCTTTTCATTTGTAAAACAGAGAGATAAAAATTGGTTTTGAGAGGTGGTTGTCTTTGTCAACGACTGGCAATGGGGTTCTTACTATTTTCCATACAAAAATGAAGCAAGTTTTCGAGAGAGAGAGAGATTGGCACTTTTGTTCTCTTTTATAAAGCTTGGCACTCCTCCCCACCTTTTTTCCTTTCACAAACCATGGCTAACCGATTCCATCGGGTGCCCACCAACATTCACATTCCATGGAGGAGTGCCTTTTTTTCTTTCTTTTTTCTCTTTTTTTTTCTTTTTGGAATAAGCAATATGGAAGATAGCAAATCCGACCACTACGTCCCCATGAGCTGAAAACAGTGTCACAAAACGAGAAGTATTTTGAAGGTTTTTTGAAAGGTAGCACATGAAAATTTACTTTGGAATGGCTTACAAATACCATGCATAGGAATTTATAGTGGACACAATGGCAAACTTGGTTTTTGGGAGTTGGATGCACGAGTAGAGCTCACACTCAGTACAAAATGAGGGCTAGCAAAAGACTGGGAGCGACCAACTAAGAGAGCAATAATGACCATAATCATGCAAAGCGACAAAGCAACATTAAAAGAAGCATAAGATGGCATCAAAAGTCAAAAACTAAATGATCATAGAGGCTATAGGCGACTTATTTTGTAGTCAACATGGTGTAAGCATGTGCCAAGTCAACCCAAATAAAGCATCAAAGGAGAAAACCAAATAAATGCTTCCATATAATTAAAACAACGCATGATTTTTTCAAAGGCTCATTAAGCAATCTCAGTTATTTGAGACAAGTCATGCTACAGCAAAACCACTAAGCATACTATCAAAAAGACATCAAGCATGACATGCAAAAGTCTAAGCCGCAGTCTACACAAGCTCCTTCTTGTACCACTTTTTTGCATAAAGCTTTTTCTCTTTTCCAACACCATTTGAATTTTTTTAAGACACCTCTTTTGATGAAAACCAATAAAGATCAGAGGCAAAAATACACCTTGATGAAAAGGTATGACAAGATCTGAACACAAATCAAGGCGAAAACGAAAACCAAAAAGCAGTAGCAGAAAAAGAGAACACTCGTTGAACGATAAGAGTGGAAACTAGAGCGTTCTTGGCAAATGAAAAACGAGTTCATCTCCTCCAAAAGAAACATGATGTGATCTAACCATTTATTGCAGCAAACTAACTAAGGAAACTAAAACAACTGACGCTCCAAGAAAAAACACATAGTGCATGAAGCAATAAAAATATAGTGTCTTGAAAGGTGACCTGATTTTTGCCGATGAAGAAGGGGTGCCTCGGGGGCATCCCCAAGCTTTGACGCTTGTACTTCTTGGATATTTCTTGGGGTGCTGGGCATCCCCAAGCTTGAGCTTTTGTCCATTCTTCAACTTATCTCATCATTCTCCAATCCCTACACTTGAAAACTTCCTTCATACAAAACTAAACACAATTCTATTAGCAACATTAGTGTAAGCATAACATATAATCAACCTCTTTTTGCTTCAGGTTTCAACCCAAAACCACCACATATAAAGTATATACTACTGTAGCAACTTCCCCAAAAGTTCCGTGATCAAAAGAACTCAAAAAGAAAGCGATAAAGCGGCAAAAACGAATAGTGGCAGAAATCTGTCAAAACAGAACAGCTGACAAAGGTCGAATTTTTTAGGGGATTTTCTGTTGCTCAAATCAAAAAGTGTTCAACTAACAAAAGTTTGGATATAACCTGGGGCATATGCACAAGAAATCGCAGGTCCAAAAGATATACAGAGAATTTATACGAATTTTTATGGTGCAGCACTGAAAACAGTTTCAGGACAGCAACATCCCCAAATCTTTACCTCACTCGAATTAGAGGCTTCCCTTGGCACAACAACAAAATAAAAAGGATAAGGAGAGGTCATTACAGTAGTAATAACTTCCAAGACTCAAATAAAAGAAAAAGTACTGAATGTAAAAACATTGGGTTATCTCCCAAGAGTGCTTTTCTTTAACGCCTTTGAGCTAGGCGCAGTAATTTGCAAAGATGCTCATGTGGGCGCCATATAAGAGCTTGAGGCAAAGGCGCCATATAGGAACTTAAAGCAATAGAGAGCATCAAAAAGCAAGTATGGAACACATTTAAATCTAAACCACTTCCTATGAAAAATAGTCTTGTAAAGAGACAAGTCATAAAAGCGCAAAGCAAAAAGCATAGGAAGGCAAAACAAGTACAACTTCAAGAATTGCAACATAAAGAGGGGAAACTGAATATTGTTGAGATCCATCAAACCATGTTTCCCTCTCTCATAATAACTTTCAGTAGCATCATGAATAGAACTAACAATATAACTATCATTTAAAGCATCCCTATCACGAGCTACATGCATGAAAGAATTAATACTCACCACAGGAACAATAGTAATAGGAGGAGATTCAACAGAATAATTATTCTCATCACCATAATCATCATAAATAGGAGGCATATTGTAATCATAACTAATTTTATCCTCAATAGTAGGTGAACTGAAAATATTATACTCATCATCATAGGCTAGAGAACTACTATGTCGCAAAGCATACTCATCAAACATATCATCATAAGAAGGAACATCACATAGGGGAGATAAAATATCATCAGAGCAAACTTTCTCCACTAAAGCTGGGGAACTAAAAATATCATGCTTAACAAAACTAGCTTCCCCAAGCTTAGACTTTTCTATAGCATTAGCAATAACGGTGTTCAAAGCATTCATACGAACAACACTATTAGCATGCAAATTAAGCTCCAAAGGTTTTTCAATTTTCTATTCAAACACTTCATATCTAAACTCAGGAAAAAGACTACAGAACTCTTTGTTTTCCATTAAGCCTAACTAGTGAAAATAAAAACAAGAAACAAAAAGATGTAATTGCAGAATCTAAAGGAAATAACTCCGAGCACTCACACAGGAGGATGCGAGTACCTTTTACCTTACCTCCCCGGCAACGGCGCCAGAAAAGAGCTTGATGTCTACGCACTTCTATTCTTGTAGACACTTGTTGGGCCTCCAAGTGCAGAGGTTTGTAGAGCAGCAACAAGTTTCCCTTAAGTGGATCACCCAAGGTTTATCGAAGTAAGGGAGGTTAGAGGTCAAAGTTACCCCTCTCAAGCAACCCTGCAATTACGATACAGAAAGTCTCTTGTGTCCCCAACACACCCAATACACTTGTCAGATGTATAGGTGCACTAGTTCGGTGAAGAGATAGTGAAATACAAGCGGTATAGATGATTATAAGTAGCAAACGTGATGTGAAATAAATATCGCTGCGAGCAAACAAGTAACAAAACAGCAAGTAAACGGTGTGCAAAGCTTGGAAACAAGGCCTAGGGATCATACTTTCACTAGTGGACACACTCCCAACAATATAACATGAATGAACAAATAAATAACTTCTCTCCACTGTGGTACTCTGAATTACTCTCCTATTGAATAACACTAATCATTGCGTAGGGCTACGAAGCACGCCTCAAAGTTCATCAAGTACTTGACAAACACCACTCATAGAGATATCCAAATCAAATCACAATTCAAGATAGATATTATTGCAACTTAGACCAAGTACTAACACGGTGCACACACTGTCAACATTACACCATGAAAGGAGGAATAGATCACTTCAATACTATCATAGTGATAATTATTCTCATAATCCATAAGAGATCACAATCGTAGCCTAGACCAAGTACCACCATGATGCACGCACTGTCACCGTTACACCATGGCAGGAGGAGTAGATTACTTTAACAATCACCACTAGAGTACACATAATATGTGAATAATAACATCTACTTGTTCAACATGATACAAAGCTCACGATCACATAAAGATCACATCATGGGAGAGAGAGGTGAACCACATAGCTACCGGTAGAGCCCTCAGCCCGGGGATGAACTACTCTCTCCTCATCATAGGAGACAGCAAGGTTGATGGAGATGGCGGTGAGGTCGATGGAGACCGATGGAGATGGCTCCGGGGGCACTTCCCCGTCTCGGCAGGGTGCCGGAACAGAGACT
Source organism: Dactylis glomerata (assembly GCA_007115705.1). NCBI lineage: Eukaryota > Viridiplantae > Streptophyta > Magnoliopsida > Poales > Poaceae > Dactylis > Dactylis glomerata. Next base: position 1,624,559 of record QXEO01000096.1, read on the forward strand.
TCTGTCCCCCGAAATTTGTCGGCGATGGCGGCGGAGCTGCGGAACTCTTTCTGGAAAATTGCCGACTCCCTTAGGGTTTTCCGTCCCGAGGCTTTATATAGGCAAAGGGGCAATGTCAGAGGGCTGCCAGGGCCTCCTCACACAGGGCTGGCGCGGCCCAGGCCCTGGCCGCGCCGCCCCTGTGTGAGGGAGGCCTGTGGCCCCTCTCCTTCCTCTCTTCGGATCTCTGGATGCTCCCGGGAAAAATAAGACTTCTGGCTTTTGTTTCGTCCAATTCCGAGAATATTTCCTGTGTATCACTCTGAAACACAAAAACAGCAGAAAACAGGGAACTAGCACTGTGGCAACTCGTTAATAGGTTAGTTCCGGAAAATGCATAAAAGTGCCACGAAGTGTAACGAAACAATAGGCAAATGGTGTAAAAACAAGCATGGAGCATCAAAAATTATAGATACGTTGGAGACGTATCAAGGCCCCACACTTTTTACAATACTTGTCATCCGCAAACTCTTTTCGAAACAGAAGGCAACCTTTAGGACAACAATCTATCTTTTCATAATCCATGCTGAGCGCTTTCAGAATTTTCTTTGTTTCATACATGGTTTTAGGCATGCAATGTCCTTCGGGCAACAGGTTACCAGTAGTTCTCAAACCCGCTTCATAGCTTGCTCGGGTGTTGTCATACTGGACCTTGTTGGCTAGAGCTTGCGAGATGGCATCGAGCTGAGAAATTTTTGCACCCTCATACAGAGGCCTCTTAGCCGCGGCCATCATATCATAGAAGGCCTTTGCGGTTGGCTCTGGTTCCTCCGGTTCTGGCGGTTCCTCTGGTTCTGGCGGTTCCTCCTGTGTAGGTGGTGAATCTGGCATGTACGCATCATGGAGATCATCTAGCAAATATCTAATCCCATCATCCTCATTGCCATCGATTCGCTGTCGCATCACCTCACCTCTATCACGGTCGTACTGAGAAAAGTCGACCGAGGTAACATAGTTAGGCATATACCCATGCAACCAAAGGTGCTTGGTCATGTCATCCTTTCCCTGACGATGACGCCTGTTGCACCGTGTGCAAGGACAACTTGGACGAACACCTGACTTTGAACCACGTGCCAACTCCTTCACTAATAAATCTGTCTTCGATACCCACTCAGCTGTTTTTTCAGTCGCACTAATACGGCCACTGTACATCCACCCATTATCAGCCATCCTCTATTTTGTAGGTAGCCAAACAACAAATATAGCATTTATATCAAATAATAGCTTGAAATTAAATGCATCTTATTTTTATTTACTACCGGGTAGAACGCATGCATCAACCAACATCTCTACTAGGTGGGCTCCTAGCAGCCGCCGGATCCGTAGATTGAGTACATTCTCCATGCTCTACCTCGGTCCGAGACAGAATTTCGGCAGCACCTCCCCACTGCTCTCCCGATACACGTCTCAACAAAAAGCCGAGAGGATGTGTACCCGGAGAACAAAGGGGGAGGCGCTACCGAAACTCTGACTCGGACCGGGGTAGGGCACGGAGAATGTACCCAACTACGCATCCGCCGACTGTCCCATAAATGCCGCAAGCGTTACGGTTCAAAATATGCCGACTTCTAATGCATATTTATCTGTGTAACGCTTGCGGACGGGAAGTGACACCTAGGTTACGCGACTCGACGAGAAAAGGAATCTAGTGACATAAAAAAATGCGGAGTTCGAGTTGACAATGTAGCTCACCCTCGGCTGTAGAGGAAGTAGTCGAACAACCGAGTGTCGAAGACGTCACGGAGGGGTGCTCACGACGGGGCGGTCACGACGGGGCGGTCGCGACGGACGGTCACGACGGGCGGTCCTATTTTCATTTCAATTAAAACAAATTCAAATTATTAAACAAATTCACATATGCATTTTAGTTTCCAATCTATTTCTATTTCTTTTTTTCTATTAATATTCATTTTCTATTTTATTTCTATTTCCATCTAATTTTTATTTTTATTATCCAATCTATTTCTTTTTCTTTTTTTCTATTTATATTCACCTATTCTATCTATTCAAATTACAACAATTAAAGAAAAAACAAAAAAACAAAAAAAACATGTAAATCGAGCTTACCTGCAGCTCGATCCGGCGGTGGGGCGGGGCGGGGGCGGGCGCCGGGGGGCGGGGGCGGCCGCCGGCGCAGGGGGCGGGGCCGGGCCACCGGCGCGGGGGCGGGGGAGGGCGGCGTCGGGCGGTGGGGGCGGGGGGGGGGCGCCGGGCGGTGGGGGCGGTGGCGCGGGTCGGGCGGGCGGGCGGCGGGCGGCGGCGGGGGTCGGGGGGGCGGCGGCGGGGGCCGGGCGGCCGGCGGCGGGGTCGGGCGGGCGGCTGCGGCGGCGGGTGGCTCGGGAAAAGAAAGAGGAAAAGAAAGAAGAAAGAGGGTGGGCCGCGGCTTATTAGGATTAGACCTAAGCCGACGGCCAGAGCTATGCCGACGGCATGCCGTCGGCTTAGCCTTTTAAATTTTTTATTTATTTATTTTTTATATTTATTTAAATTGATAATTAGGTTAATATTTTTATTCCCATGTGCATATGACTTTAGTGTCGCCCTCCAGAAAAATGTAGGGGGATAGACCGCGCGGGTGCTGCTCGCTAGTGTTTCACCCCAGAACGGGCTTCGGGGGGCCGCATGCAACCCAAAGCATGCATGCGGACCTAACATATGTGTATATGTCCTAAACAAACCAAAATAAAGCAAAATATCCATCGGTGAGGCCTCATACGGAGAAAGCTATAGGGGGTAGATCTCCGACCCCCCCGGTCTAGGGTTTCGCCGGATAAAGACCACCGGAGCATCGTCCACCCTAGAAAACTTGCATGCATGTGTCCCTAACATATGTGTATAGGTGTGACCCAAGGTTGGTACATGCAATATATATAGGTCCCGGGCAAGGCCTTCTTCACATACGTGGGGTGTTAACACTAGCTAAAATCCAGGATCTGTACGTGGAAACTCCCGCTACGGGTCTATCGGAGCCTATTTCATGGTAAGGTGGGCCCAACCATTGCTTTCCATGTATATATGTCCTAAACAAACCAAAATAAAGCAAAATATACATCGGTGAGGCCTCATACGGAGAAAGCTATAGGGGGTAGATCTCCGACCCCCCGGTCTAGGGTTTCGCCGGATAAAGACCACCGGAGCATCGTCCACCCTAGAAAACTTGCATGCATGTGTCCCTAACATATGTGTATAGGTGTGACCCAAGGTTGGTACATGCAATATATATAGGTCCCGGGCAAGGCCTTCTTCACATACGTGGGGTGTTAACACTAGCTAAAATCCAGGATCTGTACGTGGAAACTCCTGCTACGGGTCTATCGGAGCCTATTTCATGGTAAGGTGGGCCCAACCATTGCTTTCCATGTATATATGTCCTAAACAAACCAAAATAAAGCAAAAGATCCATCGGTGAGGCCTCATACGGAGAAAGCTATAGGGGCTAGATCTCCAACCCCCCCGGTCTAGGGTTTCGCCGGATAAAGACCACCGGAGCATCGTCCACCCTAGAGAACTTGCATGCATGTGTCCCTAACATATGTGTATAGGTGTGACCCAAGGTTGGTACATGCAATATATATAGGTCCCGGGCAAGGCCTTCTTCACATACGTGGGGTGTTAACACTAGCTGAAATCCAGGATCTGTACGTGGAAACTCCCGCTACGGGTCTATCGGAGCCTATTTCATGGTAAAGTGGGCCCAACCATTGCTTTCCATGTATATATGTCCTAAACAAACCAAAATAAAGCAAAAGATCCATCGGTGAGGCCTCATACGGAGAAAGCTATAGGGGGTAGATCTCCGACCCCCCCGGTCTAGGGTTTCGCCGGATAAAGACCACCGGAGCATCGTCCACCCTAGAAAACTTGCATGCATGTGTCCCTAACATATGTGTATAGGTGTGACCCAAGGTTGGTACATGCAATATATATAGGTCCCGGGCAAGGCCTTCTTCACATACGTGGGGTGTTAACACTAGCTGAAATCCAGGATCTGTACGTGGAAACTGCCGCTACGGGTCTATCAGAGCCTATTTCATGGTAAAGTGGGCCCAACCATTGCTTTCCATGTATATATGTCCTAAACAAACCAAAATAAAGCAAAAGATCCATCGGTGAGGCCTCATACGGAGAAAGCTATAGGGGGTAGATCTCCGACCCCCCCGGTCTAGGATTTCGCCGGATAAAGACCACCGGAGCATCGTCCACCCTAGAAAACTTGCATGCATGTGTCCCTAACATATGTGTATAGGTGTGACCCAAGGTTGGTACATGCAATATATATAGGTCCCGGGCAAGGCCTTCTTCACATACGTGGGGTGTTAACACTAGCTGAAATCCAGGATCTGTACGTGGAAACTCCCGCTACGGGTCTATCGGAGCCTATTTCATGGTAAAGTGGGCCCAACCATTGCTTTCCATGTATATATGTCCTAAACAAACCAAAATAAAGCAAAAGATCCATCGGTGAGGCCTCATACGGAGAAAGCTATAGGGGGTAGATCTCTGACCCCCCGGTCTAGGGTTTCGCCGGATAAAGACCACCGGAGCATCGTCCACCCTAGAAAACTTGCATGCATGTGTCCCTAACATATGTGTATAGGTGTGACCCAAGGTTGGTACATGCAATATATATAGGTCCCGGGCAAGGCCTTCTTCACATACGTGGGGTGTTAACACTAGCTGAAATCCAGGATCTGTACGTGGAAACTCCCGCTACGGGTCTATCGGAGCCTATTTCATGGTAAAGTGGGCCCAACCATTGCTTTCCATGTATATATGTCCTAAACAAACCAAAATAAAGCAAAAGATCCATCGATGAGGCCTCATACGGAGAAAGCTATAGGGGGTAGATCTCCGACCCCCCCGGTCTAGGGTTTCGCCGGATAAAGACCACCGGAGCATCGTCCACCCTAGAAAACTTGCATGCATGTGTCCCTAACATATGTGTATAGGTGTGACCCAAGGTTGGTACATGCAATATATATAGGTCCCGGGCAAGGCCTTCTTCACATACGTGGGGTGTTAACACTAGCTGAAATCCAGGATCTGTACGTGGAAACTCCCGCTACGGGTCTATCGGAGCCTATTTCATGGTAAAGTGGGCCCAACCATTGCTTTCCATGTATATATGTCCTAAACAAACCAAAATAAAGCAAAAGATCCATCGGTGAGGCCTCATACGGAGAAAGCTATAGGGGGTAGATCTCCGACCCCCCCCGGTCTAGGGTTTCGCCTGATAAAGACCACCGGAGCATCGTCCACCCTAGAAAACTTGCATGCATGTGTCCCTAACATATGTGTATAGGTGTGACCCAAGGTTGGTACATGCAATATATATAGGTCCCGGGCAAGGCCTTCTTCACATACGTGGGGTGTTAACACTAGCTGAAATCCAGGATCTGTACGTGGAAACTCCCGCTACGGGTCTATCGGAGCCTATTTCATGGTAAAGTGGGCCCAACCATTGCTTTCCATGTATATATGTCCTAAACAAACCAAAATAAAGCAAAAGATCCATCGGTGAGGCCTCATACGGAGAAAGCTATAGGGGGTAGATCTCCGACCCCCCCGGTCTAGGGTTTCGCCGGATAAAGACCACCGGAGCATCGTCCACCCTAGAAAACTTGCATGCATGTGTCCCTAACAAGGTTGGTACATGCAATATATATAGGTCCCGGGCAAGGCCTTCTTCACATACGTGGGGTGTTAACACTAGCTGAAATCCAGGATTTGTACGTGGAAACTCCCGCTACGGGTCTATCGGAGCCTATTTCATGGTAAAGTGGGCCCAACCATTGCTTTCCATGTATATATGTTCTAAACAAACCAAAATAAAGCAAAAGATCCATCGGTGAGGCCTCATACAGAGAAAGCTATAGGGGGTAGATCTCCGACCCCCCCGGTCTAGGGTTTCGCCGGATAAAGACCACCGGAGCATCGTCCACCCTAGAAAACTTGCATGCATGTGTCCCTAACAAGGTTGGTACATGCAATATATATAGGTCCCGGGCAAGGCCTTCTTCACATACGTGGGGTGTTAACACTAGCTGAAATCCAGGATCTGTACGTGGAAACTCCCGCTACGGGTCTATCAGAGCCTATTTCATGGTAAAGTGGGCCCAACCATTGCTTTCCATGTATATATGTCCTAAACAAACCAAAATAAAGCAAAAGATCCATCGGTGAGGCCTCATACGGAGAAAGCTATAGGGGGTAGATCTCCGACCCCCCCGGTCTAGAGTTTCGCCGGATAAAGACCACCGGAGCATCGTCCACCCTAGAAAACTTGCATGCATGTGTCCCTAACATATGTGTATAGGTGTGACCCAAGGTTGGTACATGCAATATATATAGGTCCCGGGCAAGGCCTTCTTCACATACGTGGGGTGTTAACACTAGCTGAAATCCAGGATCTGTACGTGGAAACTGCCGCTACGGGTCTATCAGAGCCTATTTCATGGTAAAGTGGGCCCAACCATTGCTTTCCATGTATATATGTCCTAAACAAACCAAAATAAAGCAAAAGATCCATCGGTGAGGCCTCATACGGAGAAAGCTATAGGGGGTAGATCTCCGACCCCCCCGGTCTAGGATTTCGCCGGATAAAGACCACCGGAGCATCGTCCACCCTAGAAAACTTGCATGCATGTGTCCCTAACATATGTGTATAGGTGTGACCCAAGGTTGGTACATGCAATATATATAGGTCCCGGGCAAGGCCTTCTTCACATACGTGGGGTGTTAACACTAGCTGAAATCCAGGATCTGTACGTGGAAACTCCCGCTACGGGTCTATCGGAGCCTATTTCATGGTAAAGTGGGCCCAACCATTGCTTTCCATGTATATATGTCCTAAACAAACCAAAATAAAGCAAAAGATCCATCGATGAGGCCTCATACGGAGAAAGCTATAGGGGGTAGATCTCCGACCCCCCCGGTCTAGGGTTTCGCCGGATAAAGACCACCGGAGCATCGTCCACCCTAGAAAACTTGCATGCATGTGTCCCTAACATATGTGTATAGGTGTGACCCAAGGTTGGTACATGCAATATATATAGGTCCCGGGCAAGGCCTTCTTCACATACGTGGGGTGTTAACACTAGCTGAAATCCAGGATCTGTACGTGGAAACTCCCGCTACGGGTCTATCGGAGCCTATTTCATGGTAAAGTGGGCCCAACCATTGCTTTCCATGTATATATGTCCTAAACAAACCAAAATAAAGCAAAAGATCCATCGGTGAGGCCTCATACGGAGAAAGCTATAGGGGTAGATCTCCGACCCCCCGGTCTAGGATTTCGCCGGATAAAGACCACCGGAGCATCGTCCACCCTAGAAAACTTGCATGCATGTGTCCCTAACATATGTGTATAGGTGTGACCCAAGGTTGGTACATGCAATATATATAGGTCCCGGGCAAGGCCTTCTTCACATACGTGGGGTGTTAACACTAGCTGAAATCCAGGATCTGTACGTGGAAACTCCCGCTACGGGTCTATCGGAGCCTATTTCATGGTAAAGTGGGCCCAACCATTGCTTTCCATGTATATATGTCCTAAACAAACCAAAATAAAGCAAAAGATCCATCGGTGAGGCCTCATACGGAGAAAGCTATAGGGGGTAGATCTCCGACCCCCCCGGTCTAGGGTTTCGCCTGATAAAGACCACCGGAGCATCGTCCACCCTAGAAAACTTGCATGCATGTGTCCCTAACATATGTGTATAGGTGTGACCCAAGGTTGGTACATGCAATATATATAGGTCCCGGGCAAGGCCTTCTTCACATACGTGGGGTGTTAACACTAGCTGAAATCCAGGATCTGTACGTGGAAACTCCCGCTACGGGTCTATCGGAGCCTATTTCATGGTAAAGTGGGCCCAACCATTGCTTTCCATGTATATATGTCCTAAACAAACCAAAATAAAGCAAAAGATCCATCGGTGAGGCCTCATACGGAGAAAGCTATAGGGGGTAGATCTCCGACCCCCCCGGTCTAGGGTTTCGCCGGATAAAGACCACCGGAGCATCGTCCACCCTAGAAAACTTGCATGCATGTGTCCCTAACAAGGTTGGTACATGCAATATATATAGGTCCCGGGCAAGGCCTTCTTCACATACGTGGGGTGTTAACACTAGCTGAAATCCAGGATCTGTACGTGGAAACTCCCGCTACGGGTCTATCGGAGCCTATTTCATGGTAAAGTGGGCCCAACCATTGCTTTCCATGTATATATGTTCTAAACAAACCAAAATAAAGCAAAAGATCCATCGGTGAGGCCTCATACGGAGAAAGCTATAGGGGGTAGATCTCCGACCCCCCCCCGGTCTAGGGTTTCGCCGGATAAAGATCACCGGAGCATCGTCCACCCTAGAAAACTTGCATGCATGTGTCCCTAACATATGTGTATATGTGTGACCCAAGGTTGGTACATGCAATATATATAGGGATTCAATAGCTATAGCTCCCCGGCCGCTCTCACCTGCCTCCCACGTACATATCGCTCCCGACTCATGACTTAGCGGTGTAAACTCCCACGTCGGTTCCACCGAGGGGAAACTTGTTATAGGAATGGCCAAACCTATGCTTACCATGTTCATATGTCCTAACTAAAGCTAAAGGAACACACTACCGCACCTTAGTGCCGCCCTCCGGAGAAATCTAGGGGGGTAGACCGCGCGGGTGCTGCTGGCTAGGGTTTCGCCCCAGAACAGGCTTCGGGGGCCCAGAAAACAAAAATACCTAAAAAATATAATTATACTATAATAATACAAAAATAATCAGTTAAAAATATGCATATTAATAAATGTTTTTTGGAAAAAAAAATCAGAGGCTGAGCCGACGGCATGCCGTCGGGTCAGACCATGCATGATAACGCCGTTGAGCGGGCCGAACGGCTGGCTCACGGCGAGTGGCTGACCCGACGGCCCATACTGTACCGACGGCTTGCCGTCGGGTCTGGTCGGGCTACGCCGACGGCAATCCTGGCCCGATGGCCCGTTTGGCAGGCTTCCGTGGTGACAGGCTACGCCGACGGCCCCGATATTTGGCCGTCGGCGTAGCATATGGCCGTCGGCACAAAGCCTCGTTCCTGTAGTGCAAGCCTTCTTGTAGCTTTATGGATCCAATTTATTCCAAGAATGGACAAGACAAGGGGCCCAAAAACGTGCCCTGTCTTGAATAGATCAACATCAAGCTTCAAAGTGGAGAACTCGACAGGGAAGATATTCGTGATCTTCCTTATCTCTTTCGCCAAGTCCTGCTTTGCAGGCGGCATAGCAATCTGCAGAACAAGTTGGCAGCGGAAAAAATGCATAAAATGGATTTAGGTTGCAAAATACTCTAGTAAATTGAAAATGACAGCTACAAAACGTACCCAGAGTGTAAATAATTGTAGGTGCAAACATGTGTCGTCTTCCCCGTTGTAGGGGATAGTGCCGCGCTGTACGGCCCTCAATTCCAGCCTTTCGAGGTGCCACGATCCATTGCAAACTGATACACCGTCTGCATAATAGCAACACCAAGAAAGCTTCTCCATGACCGGTGCGCAGATGGAAATTGCTATCATGTCATCGGCATGCCTGATGATGACCGTTAGTTCCAGTTGCTTAAGCATGGGCGCCACGATGTCCATGACGTTATCGTATACTTGCAACATCTTCATCTTCACGTGAAGCTCCTCGACTGATGTCGAATGTATCCTCAAGTCGGCGCCGAACAGTCGATCCAGACTGAGGTCGAGCACGCGCAAGCTTGGGCAGCGAGGTATCAAATTAGCGACACGGAGGTCGCGGTCGCTATTGAGGGTCAATCGTTCGAGCACGGGGAGCGCGCTGGCCGCCAGCGTGAGATCCCGGAGCCCGGTCATCCAGATCGAGGTGGCGCGGCTGAAGCGGGGCAGGTATATAGTATCCGAGCTCGACCATCCTATCCTTGGCCAGACACTGAACGGGAGCTCCACTGGCGAAAGCCTATCGGCGGCAGCAAGAACCGCCGCGACCTGGTAGGTGGTTATCGTCTTACCAAGACCAATGCTGATGTCGAGGAGGTGAAGTCCAGCGCAGGGGGCACGGGCCAGCGCCGCCTCGAGCTCACCGAGGTCGATGCCCTTGAGGGCGACCGTGACCCTGGGGATGCGGGTCCACAGGCCGCGCCACCGGCTGGAGAGGATGCCCGTGCGTGCGGCCACGCGCGGGCAGCCGAGGCGCGCGATGACCAGAAGGAGCAGGTCGTCCGGGAGCGCGCCGATGCGGTCCTCAGCGTCTCCGCCGGAGGAGCCCTGGGAGCGGGTGGGGCTCCGTCCAGCTTGCGGCGCCGGCCACGAGCGGAGGCGGCGACCAGAGCGCAGCTCCATGGAAGCGTGAGAGGGGGTTCTTTGTTCCTTCCTTGTGTGGTGTGAAAAACTGAAAGCAGAATTGGAGATAAAAAGGCGGTGGAGATGGAGAAGGAGAACCGCGTGAGGCCTTTCAGAATGCATAGTTTCTTAGCACGTTTTCATATGAGTAATTAAAATTTAAGATACAACTTCTCCAATGCATTGTCTCTTAAGGGTTGTCTCTTAATTAATGATTTTGGTCTCATGCATGCATATGATTGGACTAGAACCATTTTTTGCCTATGAACTTGTGCAAGTGTTGTATCTTAGCTAAGCTACAACACCACTCTCTTTCCTTATTTAATATAGTGCCACATAAGCAAAATACCTAGGATACCGCGCTAAGAAACCCCCATTGTGAAAGGTCTGAGACCTTGGTCTTCGATCGAGGCGTCGACGGCCGCCTCGGAAACTGGAGGGCAATTAACCGGAGTGATTACGCCTCTCAAAAACCTCCTCCAATTCTCGGAACCGGATCCTCTAACGTCCAGAAGTGAAGTCAGGTTAGCTACAGTAGCCTCACTTTTCTTGTTCTAAACTGTATAATTAAGGCTAAAATTAGTTAAATAAATTGCATAATACACATTTATATTGTGCATTTGAATTAATTTCATATGGAAAAAATTATGGTGTAATAAAACTTACTTTAAAATTTTAATATCTACAATAATCACCTATAACAATTAATTAGGGCACATAATAAGCTACTTAAGCTACAGTAGCTTGACTTTACTTCGTTGTTTTGCCTGACTTTGCTTCTAGACGTCACAGGATCCAGTTCCCCAATTCTAATGTATATGTGGTTAGACTTTTTTTTTGTAACAATATGCGTACTGTTCTTTGGCGTTGAGGGGATGAGGGAAGATGGAAAATCGGTGGTTTCGTGAGCTATTTAAATTGCAAGCTATTCTATATTTTACAAGTCTCAACATCGTCTCATCTCGACTCGATGTCAAGACATCTAGGGTTTATTCTATTTGCAACATCAGGTGGAGATGGCAGGAATGGCAGCCAGAGGAGAACTCTGGCGATGGCGACGGCGACGGCGGGTGAGAGGGAGCGAAGTAGGAGGTAGAGCTGGGGTAAGAGGGAAATGGAGTCAGATTGAGCAAACGGATAATTTATTCCTCTTCTCAATGGGCCCTTCTCGTTATATGCTAAGACCTAAAATATGTGAGTCGTCCACCACTCCGCTGCCACGTCGACTCGACAGGCAGGCCCTCCGTGTCAGAAAGGCTGTTAAGCACATGAGTGCTATCTATCATGACTTTACCCTAAAAGTGGCATTTATGTGTCAGAAAACCTAAGGTGGTAGTTATGTGACACCTATGGCGCAATGTGGTAGTTTTTTATCATTTCTTCTTACGGTTTCACAGCTCGTAGCGGCCACATAAATGGGCATTGAACATCTAGACCTTGAGGGGGTGCCGGGCTGCTGGTGCCACAGGCTCACCCGGAACAACATTGGCAACCTTTGCGGTGGACTTAGTTGATTACATCGGTCTCGTCGTCCCTCTACTCCATTAGGTGGCTTCTTTCAAGGCATAGACGTTGGCCGCACTAGATTGGCAGGATGCAAATCATATGACGGCTGGACAACGGTCACCGAATGAAATTGACCATGAAAATAAATCCCCCGAGAAAAACACAAGTCGCTTGTTTTCATGAAACTTTCCTTTTCATATAAATAAGAAATTATAATGATACTTAGCAAATACATGATTGAGCGGTTCTTAGCAAGGACATGATTGATCGGTGTGTTTTGGCGAATACCAAAAAAGAAGGTGTCCAAGAGACTATTCCCAAATCATATAAATAAGAATAAGCAAGAGAAGCTTAATGTTACCATGTTGTCGGCTTTGTATGTAAAGCCTCATGATCCGGAGAAACAACCCGATAGTTTTGAAAATTACAAATCAATAGCCCGAGAAAACTTGATAATGGGTATCCATTACCCGCGTACCAGACAGGTAAAAACCCATTAACTGTACGCTATGGAATAACAAATTATCCATAGATATGTAAATGAAAAATGTCATACCCATCGGGTAGAGTCGGTACGGGTATGGATCATAAAACATGTACCAGCATACACATGTATCCATCCAAAATTTGTCAAGTGGGTCCTTTGTAATATTCTGACATGCTTAATTTCCCCCTAATCACACATTCACGTAGTTAGGATGAACGTCATGATTCCTAGTCCCACTATAGCTGGGAGGTTAGTATTCCTAGTCCCACTATAGCTGGGAGGTTAGTTAGGATTACGCCCCTAGTTATAATTGCTTCACCTCATGTCTTGCGACCGACACCGACTATATCTTATTTTACGTGATTACATCACTATGTGTTGTTGTTTATGGGCAAGTGTTGTTGTTCATGATAATATATCAATGTTTATAATATGATGTTCTTCATAACTATTGTTTATATTTATAATGTGTTTTGTTTATAAATTATGGTTACACTTATTTACGACTATTTTTCTCACTTTAATAAACATGGGCATTATAAACATGGAACAAGTTTTTTCCATGTTGGGTGACAGGTATGGAAAAACTTGTTCCCGTTGATGGGTATAGGTACGGTAGCGGGTCAGATTGAAAGGGACGGGTACGGGTATGGGGTGGCTTCGCCCCTACCCATACCCTAAGGGTGCAACCTCTATTCACATAAGTGGTTAGCATTGTTCATGTTCTTATTACCTCCATATATAGTGGGTGCATGAAAACCTGCTTGATTTAGGTAGGGAGTATCTTTCCTCAAGTCATCACCATCTCAAGTTCCGACCGTCGCCTCACCGCTGTTGAAGAACCACATTCTCACACTCCTGAACTACTATTGGATCAGGACGATTGGGCCATGTCATGCCAATGGTACGATGGACCTATCGCGCATCCATTGGCACTGGAGACACCACCAGGAGTAAGACTCCGATGGAAACGAAGGCAGGAGGGAAGGACGAGAGTTGTCGGCGGTGGCGGCTTCCGTGAGAGCGACATGGGAGTTTTCTCGACCCGTAGGCATACGTGACAATGTTATATGTTGTGTTTTTATTTTCCAAAGTATATGCTCATTGACCTCATGTCTCAAATTTCTCCTTTGATGACACTAAATATTTTAATTTTCATAAACAGATGACACTAAATATTTGTTTATGTTTTTCTAAGAACGCACTGGATATCTATTTATTTTGTAGACCATTTGATAATGTAAATTTTTTGGCTAGCTGATCATGTCACTTAAGGATGGCAATGGGTAGGGTATGGGCAGGGTAGAGTAATTCCATACCCATACCCATGAAGTCGATGGGTACAAAATTCTACCCATACCGACGGGTATGAAATTTTACCTGCACCCATACCCGTTGGGTACCCGGTGGGTAGATAAAATACTACACCTATTATTCAGTATTTTATGTTCATTAGTAGAAAATGGAAAAAAAATGTCAATAACATGTAGATGAGTACATGAAAAATATCAAGATTTAGAAATCACAATCTCATACACATATTATTAGTCAATAAAAGTAGATGAGCCACATGCAAAATTTACAATTAATGACAACTAAACATAGATCCAATGTCAATGTAAATGTATAGGGTATGGGTATTGATATGTTGCAAACGTATCTATAATTTTTGATGCTCCATGCTTATTTTACACCAATTATTTTATGTTTTGTTTACACTTTGTGGCTTTTTAATGTATTTTTTAGAACTAACCTATTAACAAGATGATATAGTGCCAGTTCCTGTTTTCTGCTATTTTTGTGTTTCAGAAAAGTTACACAGGAAATATTCTCGGAATTGGACGAAACGAAAGCCAAAGTTCCTATTTACCTAACAGAAAGACGGAGTCCAAAAGAGAGACGGGGAGAAGCCAGGAGGCAGCCGCACCATAGGGTGGCGCGGGCCACCCCCTGGTTGCGCTACTAGGTGGTGTGGGCCCCTGGTCCACCCTCTGACATCGCCCTTCCGCCTATAAATTCCCTTCGTCGCGAAAACCCTAAGGGTGAGAACACTTTTCGATGAAACATACTGCAAGCCGCCGCCGTCGTCGACCCGAGATCGGGAGGGTCTAGAAGCTCTTCCTGGCACCCTGCAGGAGAGGGGAATCATCACCAGAGGCCTTCTTCATCACCATGCCAGCCCCCGGAGTGATGCGTGAGTAGTTCACCTTGGACTATGGGTCCATAGCAATAGCTAGATGGTTGTCTTCTCCCCCATGCGCCTCATATTTAGATCTTGTGAGCTGCCTATCATGATCAAGATCATCTTTATGTAATTCCACATGTTGTGTTTGTTGGGATCCGATGAATATTGAGTACTATGTCAAGTTGATTTGTTGATTTATCATGTCTATGTTATTTGTGATCTCGCATGCTCTCCGTTGCTAGTAGATATCTTGGCCAAGTAGATGCTAGTGACTCCAAAAGAGGGAGTATTTATGCTCGATAGTGGGTTCATGCCTCTAGTAATCTGGGAGAGTGACAATAACTTCTAAGGTTGTAGATGTGTTGTTGCTACTAGGGAGAAAACAACAATCTTTTGTTCAAGGATAATTGTATTGTTTACATTACAAAATTTGCTTAAGGCGATAATCTGTTGCTTGCAACTTAATACCCAAGAGTTGTTCGGATGATATCCTGCGGGTGGATTATTAGTCATAGATGCAGTTGGATTACGGTCTATGTATTATGTTGTAATGCCCAAGTGAATCTCATAGTGATCTTAATGACATGTACATGCATTGTTATGCATTCTTTATTTTGTCAATTGCCCAACTGTAATTTGTTTACCCTTTTTATTTATCTTTAGGAGAGACACCTCTAGTGAACTGTAGATCCCGGTCCATTCTTTTACATTGATATTACCATCTACTGCAAGCACTGTTTACTTTCCGCAAGCATTATTTACTTTACCACAAACAAACATCTATTTCCATACCATACGTTTAATCATTTGTTTTCAGCAAACCGGTGAGATTGACAACCTCACTGTAAGTTGGGGCAAAGTATTTTGGTTGTGTTGTGTGCAGGTTCCACGTTGCTGTTGGCGCTGAAGCAACCACGCGCCAGACTGTTTTCTGGCACCAGTTAGCAACAACCTTCAAGAGTGGTTTCTTTCTCCTACTGGTCGATTAAACCTTGGTTTCATACTGAGGGAAAACTTACTGCTGTGTTATCATACCTTCCTCTTGGGGTTTCCCAACTTGTCTTTTGAGACATCAAGACTTTTTCTGGCGCCGTTGCCAGGGAGAAAGAAGATTTATGCAAGGGGAGTCTCTCACTTCCAATCTTTTTACTTTGTTATTATTTTGCTTAGTTTCTTTACTTTATTTAGTTTGCTTCTTGTTTATCAAAAATACAAAAAATAGTTTCTTTTATAGTTGTTATTTTTGTTTGCCTGCTTTAGTCTTGCTAGAATGAGTACTCCTGAGAACACCAAGTTGTGTGACTTTACTAGCACAAACAACAATGATTTCATCTGCACTCCTATTGTGCCACCTGCTCCTAAGGCAAATTTCTATGAAATTAAACCTGCTCTGTTAAATCTTGCTATGAAGGAGCAATTTTCTAGTGTTAGTACTGATGATGCTGCTGCTCACCTCAACAATTTTGTTGAGCTATGTGAGATGCAAAAGTATAAGGATATAGATGGAGATATTATTAAGCTTAAATTGTTTCCTTTCTCTTTGATAGGAAGAGCTAAAGATTGGTTGCTATCTTTGCCTAAAAATAGTATTGATTCTTGGGTTAAGTGCAAAGATGCTTTTATTGGAAAATATTATCCTCCTGCTAAGATTATATCCTTGAGAAGTGACATAATGAAGTTTAAACAGTTTGATAATGAACATGTTGCTCAAGCTTGGGAAAGAATGAAATCTTTGATAAAGAATTGTCCCACTCATGGACTGACTACTTGGATGATCATCCAAACCTTTTATGCAGGACTAAATTTTTCTTTAAAAAACCTTCTGGATTCAGCTGCTGGAGGTACTCTTATGTCTATCACCTTGGGCACCGCAACAAAGCTCCTTGATAATATGATGGTAAATTATTCTGAATGGCACACCGAGTGAGCTCCACAAGGTAAGAAGGTAAATTTTGTTGAAGAAACTTCTTCCTTGAGTGATAAGATTGATACCATTATGTCTATGCTTGTTAATGGTAAGGCGCATATTGATCCTAATAATGTTCCTTTAGCCTCTTTGGTTGCTCAAGAAGAGCATGTTGATGTGAACCTCATTAGAAATAATAATTTCAACAACAATGCTTATAGGAATAATTTTGGTAGCAACAATTATAGGCCATATCCTTCTACTAATGGTAATTCTTATGATAATTCCTCCAACAAAAATAGGAGTGCGCCCTCTGATCTCGAAGTCATGCTTAAGGACTTCATTAGTAACAAACTGCTTTTAATAAATCTGTTGAGGAAAAGTTTGGTAAATTTGATGTTCTTGCTTCTAAAGTTGGTAGCCTTGCTCTTGATGTTGAACTTCTGAAATTAAAAGTTATGCCTCCTGATGTGAAAGAAAGCAAGACTTTGAATGCCATTCAAGTTAGAATTGAAGATAATGTTAGGATGTTAGCAGAACTGCATGCTAGGTGGGAAAGAGAAGATGAGATTGCTAGAAATATGACTAAAGTTTGTACCATTACCACCAGTAGTGATGTTGTTTCAAATGCTATCAAACCTCCTACTTTTAATGTTAGAGTGATTGGTGTAGAGAAAATCCCTACTCCTTCTGCGAAATTGCCTAAAACTACGGAAACTTTTTCTAATAAAAGTGCTGAAATTTTTCAGAGTATGGGAGACGATGGTCCTGCTACCTTTGATAGTAATGATATTGATGTTGATGGTTGCAATATCTCTGAAGTGATTTTTTTCTTGCAAAAGCTTGCTAAAAGTCCTAATGCTAGTTCTATGAATATGGCTTTTACAAAACATATTACAAATGCTCTCATGCAAATTAGAGAGGATAAGTTAAAACAAAAAGTTTCTATTCCTAGAAAGTTAGAAGATGGTTGGGAGCCCATCATTAAGATGAATGTGAATGATTTTGATTGTAATGCTTTATGTGACCTTGGTGCAAGTATTTCTGTTATGCCTAGAAAAATTTATGATATGCTTGGTTTACCACCATAAGAAAATTGTTATTTTAATGTTCCTCTTGTTGATGTTGCTAAGAAGAAACCTTTGGGGAGGATTAATGATGTTCTTATTATGGTTAACAATAACCTTGTTCCTGTTGATTTCCTTGTTTTGGATATTGAATGGAATGCTTCTTGTCCAATTATTTTGGGAAGACCTTTTCTTAGAACTGTTGGTGCTATTATTGATATGAAAGAAGGCACCATTAGATATCAATTCCCGCTCAAGAAAGGTATGGAACACTTTCCTAGAAAGAGAAAGAAGCTACCTTTTGATTCTATCATTAGAGCAAATTATGAACATGATGATTCTTCATTTGAAAATACTTGATTCTTACTTTCTGCGCCTAGCTGAAAGCGTTAAAAAAAGCACTATTGGGAGATAACCCAATGTTTTCTTTTCAGTACTTTTTGTTTTTGTTAAGTCTTGGAAGTTTTTACTACTATAATGCCTCTCCTTATCATTTTTATTTCGTTTTTGTGCCAAGAATAGCCTCTAATTGGAAGAAGGTAAGATTTGGGGAAGTTGTTGTCCCGAAACAGATTTCTTTGCTTCGCTATAAAAAATCGTGAAAATTCCCAGTATGTCGTATTGATCTGCGATGTTTTGTGCACATGCCCCATGTTATTATCTAACTTTCATTAGTTTTGCACTTTTCGATTTGAGCAACAGAAGATTAAAAAAAACGATATTTTACCTGCTGTTCTGTTTTGACAGATTTGTGTCACTACTTGCATTTGCCTCTTGATCTCTTTCGTTTTGAGTTCTTTTGATCATGGAACTTTTGAAGAAGTTGCTACAGTAGCTAATGTTTCAATAGGTGTTGTACTTGAATTAAAACTGAACCAAAAGTGGATCTACTATCTTGCATACACTAATGTTGCTAATGAGAATTGTGTGAAGTTTTGTATGAAGGAAATTTTCAAGTGTAGGGAAAGGAGAATGATGAGATGAGATGAAGTATGGACAAAAGCTCAAGCTTGGGGATGCCCATGTCACCCCAAGAAATATCCAAGAGGTACAAGCGTCAAATCTTGGGGATGCCCCAAGGCACCCCTTCTTCATCAACAAAAATAGCAGGTCATCTTTCAAGACACCTGATACGTCTCAAACATATCTATAATTTTTGATGCTCCATGCTTGTTTTTACACCATTTGCTTAGTGTTTCATTACACTTCGTGGCACTTTTATGCATTTTCCGGAACTAACCTATTAACAAGATGCCACAGTGCCAGTTCCCTGTTTTCTGCTATTTTTGTGTTTCAGAAATGTTACACAGGAAATATTCTCGGAATTGGACGAAACAAAAGCCAAACATCCAAAAATTAACCGAAGCTTCCAAAGAACCGAAGAGGAGACAGAGTGGGGCCACGAGGGGCCCACACAACAGGGCAGCGCGGACCAGGGCTAGGCTGCGCCCCCTATGTGTGTGGCCGCCTCGGTCCACTTCTGACGATGCCCCTTCGCCTATAAAGACCCCCCCGACGGGAAAAACCTAAATACCCGATCACTTTTCCAGAATACATCGCGATCCGCCGCCGCCGTCGACCCGAGATCGGGAGGGTCCAGAAGCTATTCCCGGCACCCTGCCGGAGAGGGGAATCGCCGCCGGAGTTATTCTTTATCGCCATGCTTGCCTCCGGCGCGATGAGTGAGTAGTCTACCTTGGACTATGGGTCCATAGCAGTAGCTAGTTGGTTGTCTTCTCCACCATGTGCTTCATGTTTAGATCTCATGAGCTGTCTTATATGACCAAGGCTACCTTTATGTAATTCTACATGTTGTGTTTGTTGGGATCTGATGAACATTGGTGTTATGATTGAGTTGATGTGGTGAATATTATCTTATGTTATCTCTATGTTGTTTATGATCTTGCATGCTCTCCGTTGTTAGTAGCTATCTTGGCCGAGTAGATACTAGTGACTTCAAGAGGGGGTATTTATGCTCGATAGTTGGGTTCATGCCTCTATTTAATCTGGGGGAGTGAAAGAAACCTCTAAGGTTGTAGATGTGCTGTTGCCACTAGGGAGAAAACAACATTCATATGCTCAAGGGCATATGCTTTGTTTACATTACACACTTTGCTTAATGCAGTTATCTGTTGTTCGCAACTTAATACTTGTGGAGTTCTCGGATTGATTTGCCACAAGTGGATTATTAGTCATAGATGCAGTTGGATGGCGGTCTATGTATCTTGTTGTAATGCCCAGAGTAAATCTCATAGTGATCCTCTCGACATATGCACGTTGTCTTTATTCTATCAATTGCCCAACTGTAATTTGTTTACCCAGCATGTATTATTTTATCTTATGGAGAGACACCACTAGTGAACTGTGGACCCCGGTCCTATTTCCATTATATTGCTATCACATGTTTACTTTACTCGCATATTACTATTGCTTTCCACTCGATACGCTCATACCCTTTGTTTCAAGCAAACCGGTGAGATTGACAACCTCATCGTAAGTTGGGAACAAAGTATTTGGTTGTGTTGTGTGCAGGTTCCACGTTGCCGCTCACAAAGCAAAGCTTGGACGAGGCGCCCTATAAATTGTCCGGAGCTGTCGCAAAGCTAGCAAGCATCACCATCTGGAATATTGGCTTTTTCCTACTAGATTGATAACCTTGGTTTCATAACTGAGGGAAAACTTGCTGCTATATTCATCAAACCTTCTCTTGGGGTTTCCAACTGGCCGGTCATTTGCTTCATCAACTACACGCCAACAAGTTCTCTGGCACTATTCAACACCGCGCCATCAACACTATATTTTTATTGCTTCATATGCTATGTGTTTTTCTTGGAGCGTCTTTATTTTTGCTTTCAGTTTTCTTATGTTTTGTTTGCTTTAATAAATGGTTGGACCCCGACATTTTTCTTTTGGAGAAGACACACTCTGTTTTCATTGCCTAGAACACTCTAGTTTTTACTCTTATCGTTCTACAAGTGTTCTCTTTTTCTAGTACTGTGTTTAGCTTTTGTTTTTCACCTTTATTTTTGTTCAGAACTTGTTAGTTCTTTGTAGCTAGGTGCGTTTAGACCTATGGTCTTTGTTGCTTTTCATCCTTGAGAGTTGTTTCTAATAGGTTGATTGGTGTTGGAAAAGAGTAAAATGTTTAATGCTTATAGTGATGCAAAAAGGGAGCTTGTTTAGATTGTGGCTTAGACTTTAGCATGTCATGCTAGATATTATTTTGATTATATGCTTAATATTTATTGTTGTAGCATGACTTGTCTCAAATAACTGAGAGTGCTTAATGTGCCTTTGAAAGAATCATGCGTTGTTTTTATCATATAGAAGCATAATATTGTGGTATTCTCCTTTGATGCTTTATTTGGGTTGACTTGGCGCATGCTTACACCATGTTATGACTATAAACCAGTTGCCTTAAGCCTCTATGATCATTTGGTTTTTGACTTGTAATATCATTTTAAGCTTTGGTTAATAATGTTTTGGCGCTATGCATGATTATGGTCGTTATTGCTCTCTTAGTTGGTCGCTCCCAGTCTTTTGCTAGCATTCATATGTACTGAGTATGAGCTCTACTCGTGCATCCAACTCCCAAAAACCAAAGTTATTCCAAAGAGTCCACTATAAATTCCTATGCATGGCATTTCAAACCATTCCAAGCAAATTTTCATGTGCTACCTTTCAAAACCTTCAAAATACTTCTCATTTTGTGACACTGTTTTTAGCTCATGAGGGCGTAGTGGTCGGGTTTGTTATCTTCCATATTGAATTATGTAGCCCTTGACTTGCATGCTTCATCTGCTCGTCACTAATTTTGCAAGAGAGCTGGTCAGACCATTGTAACCTTTAAAAAGAAAAGAAAAGAAAAAAGGCACTCCTCCATGGTATGTGATTGTTGGAGGCACCCAAAGGATTCGGTTAGCCATGGTTTGTGAAAGGAAAAGTGGGGAGGAGTGCCAAACTTTATAAAAGAGCATGCAAATGCCAATTTTTCAAGAACTCGGAACCGCTCTCAACTTGTTTAGTATGGAAGATAACAAGAACCCCATTGCCATTCGTTGACAGGAACAACCAGCTCTCAAAACAATTTTTATCTCTGTTTTAAAAATGAAAAGCTCTAGCACATATTAAATCCCTGCTTCCCTCTGCGAAAGGGCCTTTCTTTTACTTTTATGTTGAGTCTTCATCTTCTATCTTTATGAACCAATTAAGAGAGCATAGTTGTCATTCTGAGTATAATGTGCATAGTTCCAAAATTTATTATTGATTGATTCATGATTATGGTATTCCTTGTTCTCAAATTTATTGTATCTAGTCACCCTCTTGAACTTTAAAGGTGTCCTATGAATTTAAGTTTTGCTACTCCATGAGGGACAAGCGGAATACCACTTTGCTATGTTTTCTCTATGCTCGAAACAAACAAATACCTTTCAATGCATTATTACTCATGATCTTTTGTTTGTGTTACTTTTCATGTTGTAACATGGTTGCTAAGTTCTATTGTTAAAGTTATATCTCTTATGCCCATGTTTAGAGTACTTTGATCTCAGCTAGCAATGCTTTACATCGATTTGATCAAGATTGTGTTGGGTGCATGTCACCTCAAAAATTATTATTTTGTTATCACTTACTTACTCGAGGATGAGCAGGAGTTAAGCTTGGGGATGCTTGATACGTTGCAAACATATCTATAATTTTTGATGTTCCATGCTTGTTTTACACCAATTGCTTCATGTTTTGTTTACACTTTGTGGCATTTTTATGCATTTTTTGGAACTAACCTATTAACAAGATGCCACAGTGCCAGTTCCTGTTTTCTGTTGTTTTGTGTTTCAAAAAAGTTACACAGGAAATATTCTCGGAATTGGACGAAACAAAAGCCAAAGTTCCTATTTACCTAACACGAAGACGGAGTCCAAAGGAGAGACGGAGAGGAGCCAGGAGGCAGCCGCACCATAGGGTGGCGCGGGCCACCCCTGGCCGCGCCACCAGGTGGTGTGGGCCCCTGGTCCACCCTCTGACATAGCCCTTCCACCTATAAATTCCCTTCATCGCGAAAACCCTAATGGAGAGAACACTTTTCGATGAAACATACTGCAAGCCGCCACCGTTGTTGACCCAAGATCGGGAGGGTCCAGAAGCTCTTCCTGGCACCCTGCCAGAGAGGGGAATCATCACCGGAGGCCTTCTTCATCACCATGCCAGCCTCCGGAGTGATGCGTGAGTAGTTCACCTTGGACTATGGGTCCATAGCAGTAGCTAGATGGTTGTTGACGAGGGTATGACCCCTCGGTCCTCGATATTTGCCTACCTGGTTCCTGCCAAGGAAGAAGTCCACAAGGCCCATCACTTCAACTTGGAGTAGAAGGCAAAAAATACTTGTAAACCCTAACTGGCTGCATATATAAAGCCACCAAGGGCATCCCCTAGAGACATCTTTAATCTCGCATAGATCCACAAGCTCGCATAGACACCTGATCTCGCATAGATCCCACGCATAGGCTAGCACATGCCATCTCTTTTTCGACCATAGTCAGATCCCATCTGTGCACCATTGTAATAGCTTCAATTATACAAGCAATACAAGATCAGACAAGCAGGATATAGGTCTTTACCCTCCGGGGGGCCGAACCTAGGTAAATTCATGTGCACCCCTGTTTCTCACTAGTAGGAAAAGCCTCATTAGTGGCGCACCATTATACATATTCTGTGGCGCATGGGTGGTGCGCCACAGAATCTTCGCCACAAAAATAAGAATTCTGTGGTGCACCAGTCCATGCGCCACAGAAATAAGGCATTCTGTGGCGCACCAGTGACTATGCGCCACAGAAATAAGGCATTCTGTGGCGCATGTGTCCTAGGTGCGCCACTGAATTAAGTTTTAGTGCGCCACAGAAATAATGTATAGGTATACTCGATCTTGTTCTATCTAGTGTAGATATACAGGTTTTATACATATTTTATATATAGTATACAGGTTATATACATATAGAATATAGACAGATATAATATAGCAACATTATACATCATCATCACATTACTTAGAGCCCGATCGAGTTATACATATAGCTCCATACAACTCATAATACATATAGCTCCATACAACTCATAATCCATGCAAATTAAGTGCATCATCTCGAGATATAAATGAAGTGACACCGGCCGCCGCCTACACTAGGATGAAATAGAGTACCGCTGCGACGATGGTGAGCAAGAGCGAGAGCACAACGAAGGTCTTCATCTTGCTCTTGTTTGACTGGTGCTTCCTCCACTTGGCAACCGCCTCTTGTTGAGTCGGGTATCCTTTGTAGCAGTTACCGCTGAACTTGTGCACCTATTTCTTGCAGTCCGCCCACTCCTTGTAGACTCCTAGAACCCGCCCCTCGAACACGACGTACCATGCCATCTCTATGGACACAAGGCATATTAGTATATAATGCAATGGAAAGAATTAGAGGATTCACATGCATACATATTCACAAGAATTAAAGCAAGGAAATAATAATAAACCTAAAAGTCATATAGCATCGGTATCACATAAATTAATCAAGTTCAACGACAATGACTACAATAGTAATTGAAGTCAACAACGATGACCGTTTCGAGCAAATTAAGCAAGTTTAGTTTACACACATTGTCCATCAATTCAAAGTAATGGTAGGCACACCAGCCTCGATCAACGAGATGTCTTCTTCATCGGCTCCGAGAACAGTTTGTACATGTCCTTCGTCGTCCACGTCCTTATATCACCCTGCCTATGTAGGCGTCCTTCGATATCCCTCTTACACAACCCTCTGAGTTTGTAACATCCCAAGCTTTTATCAAATTTTGGGGGAATTTTTTTGCCTTTGTTTGGAGAGTGTTGATTGAAAACTCACAAGGATTTAAAACTTTTGAGTTAATTTGAAAACTTTATATGAAAACTATTTCAAAACTTCTATTATTTCTTGAAGGACTTCTTTGAGAAAAAACAAATATGAAAATCTCACTTTCCTTCTTCTTTTATTCAAACCTATGCAAGTTATGCTTGCAAAGGAATGAAATTCAAAAAGTGTTTATAAAGTATGTACTTTCAAATTAAGATTGAGAGTGACTCTCAATTACTATTTTATAAACTATTTTAATATTTTAAAGCATTGATTTCAAACCCTATTTCTATTATTTTATGCAAACAAGTCCTTTTCTAAAATCCATAAGCTTTATTTTGAAAATCTTGTTTTATTTAGAAAACCTGCTCCTTACTGTTTAAATGGACTTATTTGAATTTTAGAAAATTTTAGAAGTTGATTTGAAGTGATTTGAAGCATTTTTGCAAAAGTTATTAAAGAATTGGTAAAACAGAAATTAGAAAAGGAAAAAGAATAAAGGAAATGGGAAAAGGCCGCAGGGGACCAATTCGGCCCGGTCGCCAATCCAGCCCACGGCCCACCGGACAAGAATCCTGAATCGGTACCTCCCTCAGTCGCTAACACGCTGGCCCCACGTGTCAGTCGCCTTCTACCTCCGTCCAGGAGTCCAGCTCGAGCCCGACACTGCCTCCGCCGTCCGATCTCGATTCCGAGCAAAACCCTAGCCCCCTCCCCAAGCCAGGCCGACTATAAATAGCCCAGCCACCCCTCTCTCATCCCCCTTTGATTTTCCTTGACATCATCGACCGGCCGCGGAGCAATCTCTTGCCGAAGTTCCTCTCTGCCGCCGGGATCCGAAGAAGAATCCGACAACGACGGTGAGCCAGGGCCTCACTCTCCTCTCCTATCCTCTCTTTTTCTCACCGGCGCACACCCCTGACCCCTTTTCCTCGGCTTAACAGCAACAGATCGATGAGCTTATCGATGATCGAAGCATCACCGCCGCTTGCTCTGCTCCAGCAGACTCCCTCTCCTTCGTCTGGGCGCAATCGAAGCCGCCGACCAAACGAACGAGGTCGCCGCATCCTCCCGAACCCCGTCGTAGCTTCGCCATTGTCCAAATATCGTCGAACGTCGCCGGAGTCCACCGTCTGCACGTCTCGCTGGCAATTCCTTGACGGAACCCTAATCTCGGTGAGCTCTCCCTCCCTTTCAATCTGGTCCATCCGATCTGGATCCAATGATCTCTAACAGATCACTTACCCGAAGGGGTATGGATCAATCTGGGACGTCCAGATCACTTAAGATCTGACGGCTCAGAACGCCAATCCTACCGAACCGGTACGCACCAGTAAGAACACGCCAAGTGGCCCTCTCTGGAATTAAAACAGTTTCGAATTAGAATTTTAAATCAGATTTGATCCAAATCTTTGATAAATCATATCTTTTGATTCCTGCATCAAAAAATTGCAAATAATATACCGTTGGAATCCTTGAGACTTGTAGAATCCAGTAGTACCATAATATTTTATATTATATGGGTTAAAATTCAAACTATTTTCAAATTGAGTCAAACCTTTCTATTAGCTTACTTAAATCGTATCTTTTGTTTCAAGTGTCCAAAAATTACAAATTTGTAGTCTCTGAAATCCTCTCAACTTGTAGAACATCATAGGATCAAGAAATATCAGATTTGATACATGCACACACTTTGTGCATTCAAATTCATCCAAATCACTATTTTGAACATAGTTTGAATTCTATAACTTATTTTTGAGTGATTCCAATTGCAGTGACTTTGTTTTACTGCAAGCTACCCAATAGCATCACTCCCATATTTTCTTGAATCACTTCATCAATTATTCAAATTCTAATATGAGAATTTGAGTATTTCCTATATCAATTAATTCTAATTATTTTTTCCTTCTACTTTAGTAAGCCCTAAGTTCTTAGCTAGCTATCAAACATCATCTAGACATCACTTTGATCCATATATTGTCCCCCTAAGTCTATTTTGTCTAATTCTTATATATTCAAATTGCAATTGTGCTACTTGAGTAGAATATGAATTCATCTCAAACCTAAATCCTATTTTATTAATGTGGTGTTGATTATGACCCATACCATGTATGTGTTCATACACCATGTTGATCAATGAATCATTTGAGCTATGTTCTCAAATGACAACCATTCATACCCAATCCTATGCCTACCTCAACTTGTTTACTTGTATTGAACTATTCAATTAGCAAATGGGTTGATTGAGTAATCCAATGCATCTTAAATCCTAGCCCATTGCCTAAGTGCAATAGATGCTATTTAAGAATAATTGTAGTCACACTTATTCAATAGCATTGCCATTGCACTATCCAAATTTGTGTGGTTTACTCACATGAGTTATTCCCAGCTTCATACATGCTTTAATTTGCCTAGTCCAATTCTCTCTCAAATCATATTGATCTTTCCCAACTAAGCTCTCAAATTCATATCTCACAATTCATGATCCTTTACCAAATCTTTCTATCATAACATCTCAATAAATCTAAATGGTTAAACAAACTCTTTTCAATTGTTTGTCTTGTTTGAATTGTGTTTGTATGGTATGTTTATGTTATGTTATTTTGTGCTATAGTTTGTGTGAAGAGCTACATGCTTAGTTGAGAGAAGTGAAAGATCGTATTCTTCAAAAAGGCAAGTGACACACATATCTTCTACCTATTTTTATTATGCATTAGTGATTTTCAGTAGTATGCATGATAGGTGAATGTTCAACTCTTTTCAAAGTGCTAGATCCTAGTAGTGAGTAGCTATCCCCAAACCATCTACCTCATAGGATGCTAAATACTTTGAAAAATATGATGTTATGCCATATCCACCTTGTCAAAGTTGTTTTGTGAATAAATTAACAACTTCAACTAAAATGAACTACCTGGGTGGAATGGTTTGTGATGGAAAGTGTAGTAGGTGGGTCCTGGGGCACATGCTAGGACAGATGTGTAACTTAGGATGCCGCTCGGGATTGCCACTCAGGATTCAAGATATTAATATGGCTTCCATGATTAAAGTACTTCCAGTGCAGCCTTATGACAATATGGGCTCTGTCAAGAAAGAGTAGGATTAAGGGTTCAGCCATAGGGTACTGACAGCAGGTGATAGCATAATATAGGGGGTACGGTCAGATCCAGATGGTTGAATGCTTTTTCTGAAAGGTCTTGTTTCATTTTATGTATGGGCATAAAATGAAGGATAAGGTGAAAGTGCACAACCCTTGCAAGGTGTTAAAATCTAATCGATTAGCCGAGTCCTCGGAATGGACAATTGAGTCTCTAGCCATGGAATGATCGGAAGAATCTCATCATCTTTTCTGAATGCTTCAAAACTTGACTAGCAACTATCAGGAGAAGTCTTAGGGCCATACACTCCGAGGGGTGATGGTATCCGTACTTCAAACTTTGTTGAGTTTCGCCCAGAACTACATACCTGATCCGTATGTAGCGTATGGGGGTTATCTTGACCCTTATAAACTAAAATCTTGAAAGAAAGTTTTACAAAGAATGGTAGGATAAAACTTGCTTTATGCAAATCAGCCTTTGAGATCCACTAAGCCAAAGTTCATGTAGTTTAGTCTTTTCACAAATGCCACAAATATGTGTCATTTGCCAGTACATTGTTGGACTGACCCCTCTGGGGCTGCATATTCAAACGTGCAGGTTTTCATTTCGAGTAAGGAACCAGGAGTAGGATCTCAAGCTTACATTCCAACATGTCTGCCTGTGGCACTTGATGAAGATGGAGGCTCATTGCAACTATGCTTTATGCTGTGTACTCGTAAGGTTGAAGACCTTTGTAACTGGATTTACGTATTATTATTGATGCTATTGCAATGATTACTTACTTTGTACTGTGGTGCTATCTACTGATCCAGGGAATGGCACAGATACACAGGAGTTTTGTCTTTTGATAAGGCAGGGCGCTACAGAGTTGGTGTAAGAGCCCCGATCTGTTGCATACATCTTCTACGATAATTTCCGATAGATATACTTGGATGCGATGGAAGTCCTCTCTAAGATCAGCATCGCTGATCTCCCCCGCCATTTTATTGGTGTCTTGCATACTAGGTGGCAGACGCATCATCTCTGTATCCGCGACAAACCCTTTAAGGTGATGGAGGACATAGAAGGCCTCCTTCATGCTGTCATCTGGCTGCTTGATGCAAGGGAAGTTGATCACGTGCTTGAACCCGTGCTCTTTAGTGTCCAGCCTGATAAATTTCCCCTTCTCATAGAAGATGCCTCCATTTTTGGAGTAGAAAAGGATAGCCTCATCGAGAACACCCCTTATTCTCTTGTAGTCTTTCTTCGTCGTCGTACTCGACGAGTCTAAATACTGGGCTAGTGACCACTTTGGGCAAAGGATGACAAGTGTGCAGTACTTGTCCCTGCTCAACACATGCAATTGAAATGGAATGTTGGAAAGGATCGGCAATGGAAGAAATATATAAGAAAGCATAAGTTACGACGGCCGCGAGTGAATGTGTACTTACTTGGGAAAGACAGGCAGAAGAATGGTGTTCTTCTCTTTGTTCATGAGCATGAAGCTCTAGAGGTACCACACCGCCTTGGTTCGTGTGCTTGAGCCATCCACTAGCTGGCTATTGTGCATGTAGTAGGGATCCGCTACCGCGACGTTGGGGGGGGTCTCTCTCTCTTGATCTTCATCTAAAGATTGATCGCGTATAGGCGAACCAAGTTATAGTCGAGCCATTTCTAGTGAAATAGATTGAAGATGTCCTCGAACGCTATGAAGAAGATATCATCGGGGTCTACTTGGACGAAGTTCGGGTCTGCTGCTGGCACCTTGACCGTGAACACCGGGTAATTTGGATCCTTGTCTTTAAGAAGGAGGGTCTCTAGAAATTGAATATTTTGCTGCAAAGTGATCATTGGTCCACTTGCGAGGTGCTCGATGTCCTTAGGCAGTATCAGTTTACCAGCTTCATGAAGCCGGGGCAAGCCATCCGGTGTCCGTGGTACCATGTTGTTGGCCAGCATCCTCTTAGGAAGAGGCTGGCTCGAAGATGCGCCCTTCTTATTTCCTCTCTTCCTTGGCTTCTTCACCTGACCTACTGGGGGTGCTTCGGGTGCTGGTGGTGCTGATGGTGGGGTTGCTTGGGGTGCTGGCGGTGCTGATGGTGGTGCTTCGGGTGCTGGGGTTGCTTAGGGTGCTGGTGGTGCTGGTGGTGCTGATGGTGGTTGAAAGGATCTTAATGGGCGACTAGAGGGGGGGTGAATAGGCGCTACACAAATTTTTATCTTTTTCAATTTTAAGGCTTGACACAATGTAAATTCACTAGATGTGCAACTAGGTGAATTTCCTAAGTGACAAGCAAGCAGGGAAACAAGTAAGCAAGTTCGGGTAAGAAGTAACCGAGGAGCGGAGACCGGAGACACAAGGATGTATTCCCGTAGTTCCTTCCTTTTGAGGGGAAGTACGTCTACGTTGGAGAGGTGTGGTGACACGGAGTCGACCAACGCCACGGAGGCTCACCTTGTTCTCCGGTGAGCAAGCCACGGAGGCTAGCTCATTCCACTAAGCAGTGGTATTGGGGGAACTCACTGAATCCCTTACACATAGATTGGGGCACACATCCACAACTGAATTGGAGGCTCCCAAGAAAGTCACGGAGGCTAGAAACCACAAAGACAAGAGAAAACTCAAATCAAACCACCTTGTGTTTCCAAGGAACCACTAGGAACGAATCCCTCAAGCAAAAGGACGGGAAAAAGAAATTCCTTCAGTGGAGATGTAGATCAGGACCTCCTCCTTCGATCCTCCAAAGATCAGAGACTTTGGGTGGTTGAAGGTGGAGATCTAGCAATGAGGTTGGCTCCAAATAGTGTCTTGTTCTTGATGAGGACGAGCAGCTTGAAGAAGAGGGGAAGGGGGTATAAATACCCCTTCCCGAAATGTTGCCGTTGCAGCCGCCATGGGCCGGATTATCTGGGGCAAGTTAGGGCCGGATATTCCGGCCCATATTTGGAATAATCCGGCCAAATATCTGGCCATGGATCTGAGTGACACGCACCTCGCCTTCTTCTGGTCCTTAGCCAATTTCAGGGGGACCGGATATTCCAGCCCAGATTTGGAATAATCTGGCCAAATATCCGGCCATGGATCTGAGTGACGCGCACCTCGCCTTCTTCTGGTCCTTAGCCGATTTTAGGGGGGCCGGATATTCCGGCCCAGATTTGGAATAATCCGGCCAAATATCTAGCCATGGATCTGAGTGACGCGCACCTCGCCTTCTTCTGGTCCTTAGCCGATTTCAGGGGGACCAGATTATCCGGCCCAGATTTGGAATAATCCGGCCAAATATCCGCCCATAGATCTAGGTGACGCGCATTTTGCCAACTTATGGGTCCTTAGCCGTTTTCAGGGGTGGCCGGATTATCCGGCCCAGATTTGGAATAATCCGACCGAAATATCTGGCCTACTTTCTGCACAAAAACAGAGTTAAAATATCCTGGTGTTGTCAACTAACACACAAAACTAGGGAGGGCTAGAAAATGCCCTAACAATCTCCCCCTTTTTGGTGTTAGATGACAACATTAGAATTTGCAATAGTAGGCTCAAATAAACAAGGGAGCTCCCCCTAAAGATGTGCATAAGTTCAATTGAAGTTCCCCCTAGAGATAAGCAAGGATACAACATGGGCATAGACACAATATGCATAATAACTTTAACAAGTTCCATAATAATTCAATGGCAAAGGAAGTTCACCAAGCACAAGATAACGATAAGTTCACAAATGAAATAAACGGAAGCACAAGCTCTCAAGAATGATAAAAGCACATGCTAGAGCTCCCAAACCAAAGCAAATCCCAACGAGACACCTACTAGAACAACTTCTCCCCCTTTGGCATCAAGACACCAAAAAGGGACAAGAGCATACTACATGCCCCAAGAAGTCACTCAAAGTCGTCGTCGTCCTCGTCTTCCTCATAGTCCTCCTCCTCTTCTTCATCTTCCTCAAACTCTTCTTCCTCATCCTCTTCATCTTCATCATCAACACGAGTGGAACGACCAACATAGAGAGACCTCTCCAACGCACCCCAATCATAGGTCTCGGAGTGCCACTTGTTGTAAGCAATGGGAGGAGTGGGAGGAGACAGAGCAGCTTGGTCCCCACTAAGCTTATGAAGAATCTCACGCTGAGTATCAAGGATGGTCTTGCGCTCACAATAGGCATCATAGTTCTCACGGTGAATCTCAACCTTCATGCAAAGAACATGCTTCTGAAACCAGCTCAATTTCTTCACCCTCTTGGGCACATCCTTGGACACAAACTTGCCACTTGGGGCACTAGTACGAGCATCCCTCATGAAAGAATCTGGACCAATGGGACCAACTGGAGGCGGAGCTGGCTTGTTCTGCTTCACATAGAGCCTCTTAACCTTGTGGGACACACACTGCTCGCTGAAATCATGACCCTTGCAAGTGTCTTTGATGAGACTCATGATGAAAGGAGCGTATGGAAGAGAACCCCTGCTGACCATAGCATCATACATCTCATTGAAGATAAAGTCCATCACATCAAGAGTGAAATCCGCAATCGGGTCGGTAGACGTGGCACAACCATGAGAATAGATGAGAAGATCCACCAAAGAGCTTCTGATAGCATTGTTGTTCCCTCCACTTGGAGCAATGTTCTCCCTGAAGATGCGCACAAGAAGATCATATAGAGGTAACAGACTAGCAACCTGACCAGGAACTCCATTAGGCCCATACAAATCACAGAGCAGATTCTTGTTGACTGGAAGCAGAGTGTGAATGCGATGACCAACAGGATTCATCGGGCCATTAAAGGGATAACCCAACAACGAAGCAAACCGAGTGAAAGAGGACTCACAGTAACGGGTCCCAGTCATCCACTTGAAAGTTCTGTCATCATCCGCAGAAAAGGCCAAGGTGGCATAGAACTGCACAATGAGCTGAGGATCATAGTCGCACTGACAAGTCATCAAACCTGTGAGGCCTAGCCTCTCCACCACTTGGACAGCTGGAACAAAGTACTCCTTGGACTTCAGGAAAGCAAGATCAATGGGATGCATCGGGCGAATGGGCTTACTCATGGGAGCAAAGATATCCTGAAAGATGTACAGCTGCTCTGGACACCAGAAACGACGGTCTTCAATGTGAGCGAACCTCGGCTGAGAGGCGTACCAATCTTGTTGCCTCAGGGCTGAGTAGGAAATTTGGCTCATTTGCTTGTAGTTGACTCGTGGTGACTTTCCTTTGTTGGCTCGAGCAGCCTTCTTAGCAACTCTTTCAGCTGCCTTAGCATCTTTGGTTGCCTTAACCTTCCAGACGGTTGCATGCTATTTCTGACGGATTGACACCTCATCTTCCAGAATACCATCCTCATTGGGACGGAGGTAGCGAGGACGACTCCTCTTGGCCGGACCGGCACCTGTGAAGAGAAGAAGTGGGGAGCATGATGATGAGGATGCACACAAGTACTAAGAACATACACTAGAGTGATGAACATAGCAGAGGAACGCATGACAATGATGTGCAAGGAAAGAGAAAAAGAAAACACATACCAGGCCGGATTATCCGGTCCAAAATTGGGCCGGATAATCCGCCCCCTAGCGAAATTTTCTCAATTCTTGCCCTAACAAGTCAAAAGCATAGATCGGCTAGGTGAATCACTAAAGTATACAACAAGGCCTAAGTAATGACCAACGGGAACAACTAGACTCCAAGATCTAAGCAAATAAATCTCACAAGAACTTCACCACTAGGGCTAGGAGATGCGAAATTTACCCTCATCCATTGGAGGAACTGCTTGGAGGAACTTGTTCCCAAGGAGAAGGAGAGCACGGGGCTTGAAGATCAGCCGGATCCGGCGGCCGAGGAGGCGCCGGCGAGCAAGAGAAGTAGCAGGCGGCGACGGTGGAGAGAGAGGGAGTCCGAGGTGGAAGAACTGCCAAAGTAGGCAGTTCACCCCCACCCCCCTCTTTTATATGGACAAACCGCAGGACTGGATTATCCGGCCCAAACTTGGACCAGATATTCTGGCCCCCGGATAATCCGGCCCAAAAGTGGCCCAGATAATCTGGCCTGGAACTCCTTCGCTCAGGAAATTTGTGGCAGAAAAAAAAACTGGACTTGTGTGCATGGAGAGAATGTCTAGGGATGAGATGGGCTTAGGTTAGAAGGCAAACATGGAGTGGTTCTCAGCACTTGAAGTTGCAAAACGCAAGAAATCATCGAAAGACCAACCCAAGTGCCTTCCCATATCAAGACATAAACAAAACCAAGAAAACTCAAACACAAACTCAAAAGATTTTCAAGGAATAAACTCTTCAAAGGAAGAGGTCGATGGCCGAAGCCACCATATATGAGTGTTTTGGCATTGAACCGCGAAGATATATCTTGGGTCCACAACCAATACTCATCATTGAAGCTCACATATCACAAAATGATATTAAGAGAATGATTTCATTACTTTCGGCATTATGGGGGGAGGGATAGCCCAATTAATTAGGACCACACTCCCCCTATATCTATGCCCACATCTAGATTAGAATACGTGCAATCGTATGGGAATGAGTGCACACTATCAAGCCACATTGCAAGAATCAATGATATTCAACTCATGCCTCAACTCTCGGAATCTTGCTTCATCAAGGGGCTTCATGAAGATGTCGGCGAGTTGATCATTTGTACCTACATAAGATAGGTTAATATCACCTCGATTGACATGGTCCCAGATGAAGTGATGCCGGATCTCAATGTGCTTCGTCTTGTTGTGTTGAACCGGATTATGAGCAATCTTGATGGCACTCTCGTTGTCACACAAGAGTGGAACCTTGTCGCAATGAACTCCATAGTCCTTCAATATTTGCCGCATCCAAAGGAGTTGAGCACAACAACTCGCCGCGGACACGTACTCGGCTTCGGCGGTGGAGAGAGACACACAATTTTGCTTCTTGGAAGACCAGCTAACCAAGGACCTACCAAGAAGTTGGCAAGCCCCGGAAGTTGACTTCCTATCCACTTTGTCTCCCGCCCAATCCGAGTCCGAGTACCCAACAAGCTCGAAACTTGATCCCTTCGGGTACCAAAGGCCAAAAGTTGGGGTATGAATCAAATATCAAAAGATTCTTTTCACGGCCATCAAATGGCTTTCCTTTGGGGCGGCTTGGTATCGTGCACACATTCCCACACTAAGCATGATATCGGGTCTAGATGCGCAAAGATAAAGAAGCGAGCCAATCATAGAATGGTAAAGCTTTTGATCCACCTCTTTACCACTAGGATCGAGATCAAGAGTAACCTGTGTCGACATGGGGATTTTGGCTCCTTTAACTCCGGAGTCCATGTTGAATTTCTTGAGCATGTCTTGGATGTACTTGGCTTGATTGATGAAGGTCCCTCCTCTCAATTGCCGAATTTCAAAGCCAAGAAAGAATTTCAACTCTCCCATCATGGACATCTCGAATTTGTCTGTCATTAGCTTTGCAAATTCATCATTGAAGATTTTGTTAGAAGAGCCAAAAATGATATCATCTACATAAATTTGGCATATGAAAAGCTCCCCATTGACTTTCTTGGTAAAAAGAGTTGGGTCAATGAGCCCTATTTCGAACCCATGGTCTACTAATAACTCTTTAAGATGCTCGTACCACGCACGTGGGGCTTGTTTAAGGCCATAAAGCGCCTTATCGAGTTTGTAGACATGGGTCAGGAAATGAGGGTCCTCAAAGCCCGGGGGTTGCTTCACATAGACCAATTCATGTAGAGGACTGTTGAGAAAAGCACTCTTCACATCCATTTGATATAACTTAAAATTGAAGTGAGAAGCATAAGCAAGGAGGATACGGATTGACTCGAGACGAGCCACGGGAGCGTAGGTCTCCCCATAGTCAATTCCTTCAACTTGAGAGTATCCTTGAGCAACCAAGCGAGCCTTGTTCCTCACAACAATCCCATTGGCATCTTGTTTGTTCTTGAACACCCACTTGGTTCTGATGACATTGCGGCAATCCTTGGGCTTCTCCACCAAAGTCCAAACTTTGTTACGCTTGAAGTTGTTGAGTTCTTCGTGCATAGCTTCCACCCAATCTGGGTCTTCAAGTGCCTCAAACACCTTTTGAGGTTCCACACAAGAGATGAAGGCATGATGGATACTAAAGTTGGCTAGTTGTCTCCTTGTAGAAACCCCTTTTCTCACACTTCCAATCACACTATCCAAGGTATGGCTCCCCTTGTGAAGAGCCTCTTCCACTTTCCTTGCACGGCGAGCTTGAGCTTCGTCAAAAGACTCTTGAGAAGCCACTTGGTCATCACCACCATTTTGGTCCTCGCCTTGACCTTCAACTTGAGCTTGATCATCATCATGAGCATGCTCGTCATCTTGGGCTCGGCCTTGATCTACCATTGGTGAAGAATCACCACCATCCGCTTGGTCTTGATCTTGGCCTTGCTCGCTTGAGTGAGGGTCTAGAGCTTGTCTTTGGTTAGCATCAATCGGACCTTGTGAAGCTTGTGGAGCTTGTGAAGGTGAAGGCTCCACTTGAGTAGAGCATAGTCCTTCTCCTTCCGCCAAAAGGTGTCCCTCAATGGGTATGAGATGACCCACACCCATTCTTCTTATGGCTTGAGGAGGTATTTCGTCACCTACATCACAAACACCACTTTGCTCCACACGGGAGCCGTCATTCTCGTCGAATCTCACGTTAGAAACTTCAACAACACGAGCGGACTCTTTGTCAAAGATTCTAAAAGCATGAGATTCGGTGGCATAACCAACAAAGATACCCTCAAGAGCTTTAGAGTCAAACTTGGACAAATGAACACCCTTTCTAAGATAGAAGCACTTACAACCGAATACTCGAAAGTATTTGATGTTAGGCTTGTTCCGGTGAGGATCTCATACGGAGTCTTGTTCAAGCCCTTGCGAAGATATAGCCGGTTAGAAGCATGACAAGCGGTATTGATAGCTTCGGCCCAAAAGTTATACGGAGACATAAACTCCGCTAACATTGTCCTAGACATGTCCATCAAGGTCTGGTTCTTCCGCTCGGCTACACCATTCTGTTGTGGAGTGTAGGGAGTCGAGTATTGATGACGAATTCCCTCATTACTCAAGAATTCATTCACGGTGTAGTTCTTGAACTCCGTCCCATTGTCACTTCGAATCAACAAGATTTCTTGGCCATATTGATGTTCCACTTCCTTGATGAAGTCCTTGATGGTTTGTTGGGTCTCGTATTTGTGCTTGAATAAGTAGACCCATGTATACCTTGAGTAGTCATCAAAAATCACCAAGCAATACTTCTTCCCTCCTAGAGTTGCATGAGATGGAGGGCCAAAGAGATCCAAGTGAAGGAGCTCTAAGACCCTCTTAGAAGAAATGATCATCTTGCTAGGATGAGGAAGTTAATGCATCTTTCCTTCAATGCAAGCTCTATACACACGATCTTTGGCAAAGGTTAGATCGGTTAGTCCTAGGATGTGGTTACCTTTGTAGAGACTTTGCAAAGTTCTCATATTGACATGGCCTAGCTGGCGATGCCAAAGCCATCCCATGTCAACTTTAGCCATTAGTGTAACATCCCAAGGTTTTATCAAATTTTGGGGGACATTTTTTGCTTTTGATTCGTATGCATTGATTGGAAATTCACAAGGATTTAAAACTTTTTTAGTTTATTTAAAAGCTTTGTTATAAAACCATTTCAAACTTCCTATTAGTTATTGAAGGACTTCTTTGAGAAAACCAAATATCCTAATATTATTTTCCTTCTTTCTTATTCCAACTTATGCAAGCTTGCTTGCAAAGGAAAGAATTACCCATGTGTTTATAAAGACTGCATTTCAAAAACTATGATTGAGAATGATTCCCAATTATTATTTTATAAAGTATTATTCTCCTATTTTCAAATGATTTATTCTCAAACCCTAGTTCTATTTTTGTTATGCAAGCAAAGTCCTTTTTGCCAAGTTCATAAAGTTTTATTGGAAATCTGCATTTTTTTTAAAATATATTTCCTAATGGTTTAAACATTGTGTTGATTTATAGAAAATTATTGAAAGTGGTTTGAATTGTTTTTAAGCATTTTTGCAACTTATATGAAAGAAATAGAAATCAGAAAATAGAAAAAAGGGAAAAATAAATAAAAAAGGAAGAAAAGGCCGCGGGGAAACTGAACCGGCCCGAGCCAGATTCGGCCCACGGCCCATCCCGGCGAAACCCAAAGGGGTATGCCCTTCTCTCCTCTCACTCGCTGACATCCCGGTCCCACCTATCGGGTTCGTCTTCCCCGCAATCTTCTCCCCTTTTCTCTCTGGAAACAGTCGCCGGCGTTTATTCCCCCGCTGTAATATCGCACACTAAATGTCCATCAAGACCCGACCTATAAAAGCCCCAACACTCCTCCCTCGCCTCCCTTTTTCTATTCCGCCAATTTCATCTCAAGCCGATGAAATTCGTCGCCGGATGATACGTCTCAAACGTATCTATAATTTTTGATGCTCCATGCTTGTTTTTACACCATTTGCCTTGTGTTTTGTTACACTTCGTGGCACTTTTATGCGATTTCCGGAACTAACCTATTGACAAGATGCCACAGTGCCAGTTCCCTGTTTTCTGCTATTTTTGTGTTTCAGAAAAGCTACACAGGAAATATTCTCGGAATTGAACGAAACAAGTTCCAGAAGTCTTATTTTTCCCGGACGAAGGACGAGGACCAAACGAGAGCCAGAGGGGGGCCAGGGGTTGCCCTCACACCAGGGTGGCGCGGCCCAGGCCCTGGCCATGCCCCCTATGTGTGAGGAGCCCCTGGCAGCCCCCTGACGATGCCCCTTTGCCTATATAATACCTCGGGACGGAAAACCCTAAGGGAGTCAGCGAAATTTCCAGAACAGTTCCGCAGCGCCGCCGCCATCGAAGCCAAATTTTGGGGGACAGAAGTCTCTGTTCCGGCACCCTGCCGGGACGGGGAAGTGCCCCCGGAGCCATCTCCATCGGTCTCCATCGCCGTCTCCGCCGTCTCCATCGACCTCACCACCATCTCCATCAACCTTGTTGTCTCCTATGATGAGGAGGGAGTAGTTCTCCCCCGGGGCTGAGGGCTCTACCGGTAGCTATGTGGTTCACCTCTCTCTCCCATGATGTGATCTCTATGTGATCGTGAGCTTTGTATCATGTTGAATAAGTAGATGCTACTCTTCATCATTATGTGTACTCTAGTGGTGTTATTAAAGTAATTTTTTCCTCCTGCCATGGTGTAACGGTGACAGTGTGTGCATCATGGTGGTACTTGGTCTAGGCTACGATTGTGATCTCTTATGGATTATGAGAATAATTATCATTATGATAGTATTGAAGTGATCTATTCCTCCTTTCATGGTGTAATGTGGACAGTGTGTGCACCGTGTTAGTACTTGGTCTAAGTTGCAATAATATTTATCTTGAGTTGTGATTTGATTTGGATATCTCTATGAGTGGTGTTTTCAAGTACTTGATGAACTTTAAGGGGTGCTTCTGTAGCCACTACGCAATGATTAGTGTTATTCAATAGGAGAGTAATTCAGAGTTGCATAGTGAAGAGAAGTTATTTATTTGTTCAATTATGTTATATTTGTTGGGAGTGTGTCCACTAGTGAAAGTATGATCCCTAGGCCTTGTTTCCAAGCTTTGCACACCGTTTACTTGCTGTTTTGTTACTTGTTTGCTTGCTGACATTTTTATTCCAGATTGTATTTACTACTTATAATCATCTATACCACTTGTATTTCACTA
The DNA here is from genome assembly GCA_007115705.1 of Dactylis glomerata. Lineage (NCBI taxonomy): Eukaryota > Viridiplantae > Streptophyta > Magnoliopsida > Poales > Poaceae > Dactylis > Dactylis glomerata. The sequence goes on from QXEO01000096.1 coordinate 1,663,755, forward strand.
TCTCTTCGCCAAACTAGTGCACCTATACATCTGACAAGTGTATTGGGTGTGTTGGGGACACAAGAGACTTTCTGTATCGTAGTTGCAGGGTTGCTTGAGAGGGATAGCTTTGACCTCTTCCTCCCTGAGTTCGATAAACCTTGGGTGATCCACTTAAGGGAAACTTGATGCTGCTCTACAAACCTCTGCACTTGGAGGCCCAACACTGTCTACAAGAACAGACGCGTGCGTAGACATCACCGGACTCCGCCCCATCTGCAAGCTCCTCCGTCCAAATTCGCCACCGCCGGTGAGCCCTAGTTCTCCCCCTCTCCTCTATCCTCTTCGCAACGACCTGGCGCTTCTCCTGATGTTTTTGTTTTGCTCGAATTTGCTCCAGATCGAGCTAGCCACCTCGAACCCGAAGCTCACCGTCGCCTGCTCACCTCCAGTCGCTCCCTCCTCCCTTGGCTGGAAACAATCCTCGACGCCGATCAAGTTCTGAGACCACCTCGTCGAGCTGAATGTCGTCGTGCCCTCGCCGCCATCAAAAACCCACAGGAACTCGCCGAAGCTTGAACCCGAGACCGCCCTCGCCGGGATTCCTCGCCGGCGACCTGAAACTCTATATCCAACCGGTGAGCTCCTCTCTCCTTTAATCGCGGCCGTTAGATCAAGATCCAGTGGATCTGATGGATCCACTTATCCGAAGGGGTATGGATCGATCTGATCCGTCCAGATTCATTTTACTCCAACGCTCCACGTGCGTGATCCGGCCGAAACGGTACCCTCCAATGAGGAACTGCCACGTGGCCTGCTCCGATCTAAAATAGAATTCAAATAGAATTTTGAATCAAAATTTGATCTAATCTTGTAAAATTCATAACTTTTGATCTGTAACTCGAAAATTAGAAAATAATATATCATTGGAATCCTTGAAACATGTACAATCCATTAGTGCCATAAAATCACATAGTTTCAGTACTCAAATTGAAATCATTTTCAAATTGAGTTAAACCTTTCTGTTAGCTTACTAAATTCATATCTTTTGTTCTGTTTATCCAAAAAATTACAAATTTGTAGTCCTTGGAATCCTCTAATAATGTAGAACCTCTTAGGATCAAGATCATTCAAGTTTGATATGTGCACACACTCTGTGCATTCAAATCTAACCAAATCACTAATTTGAACATAATATGAATTCTATAACCTATTTTTGAATGATTCCAATTGCAGTGACTTTGTCTTACTGCAAGGTATCCAGTAGTATCACTCCCATATTTTATTGAACCATTTCGCAATTATTCAAATTCAAATATGAGGATTTGAGTAATTTCCACTATAGAAATAAACCTACTAGATATAGGGGTGCGCCTTGGCGCACGATCCCGTGGATTTCTTCCAAATGGTCGTTTTGTGTAAAGAAGTAAAATTTTGATACATATATGATAACACATTGAAAATGATGCTCTTAAGATGAAATCATAAGATGCAAGAGGAGGAACACAGGTTTATATAGAATGATAGAGTCAGGGGAAACATACGATGACATGTAACATTTGGTGATTCAGTGTCAAAAGCATGAAATAAAGACAACACTCAAAGCTGATCATGGACATTCTTGTGACTGTGATTTTCCGAGACCGTGGCACCAGGAAAACGTAGGTCTAACAGGCAGTTGGATCATCAAAATCAAACATCACTGCAAATGAGAAGATAAACGAACCAGTAGTGAGAACCAAGGTGAATATAAGAAATCTGAAGTGCCGAAGCTAAGCTTGTGTTTGATACTGTAAAACAGTGGCAATGTACCTCGGCGCACGCACCTGTTCAATTTAAGCCAATTTAGCGATTATAGGTGAGGAAAATATATAATTTCTTTTGTAGTTTTTAAACAATGAATGCATGGCAGCATACATCATTTATAGCTTTAACATAGGCTTTGTGCATGTGACAGTAATGCATTTACATTGAGAATTGACATATAGTTCCAGAATGAACATGGCAAGAATTATTATAGAAGGAAACTTGTATATTCAGATTTGTAGTGATGTTGAAAGAGTTAATAGAGAGATAAAACCCAAACTCCTCTCTGAAAGAAACATCTGGGCAAATACCTGACAGATAGAACACAACGACATCCTGCGGCAGCAAAGCCCCTGAAATCAGAGCTGACAAAAAAACAACATTTAAGCATCCATACATTCGGTCAAATAGCAGGACACCGCAAAAAATGTAGTTACCTCAGTTTATGCATAATCCATACTGATGCATCACACAAAGCATAACCCAGACATATAGCAGATCATGACAAAAGAATCTAAGTCGGCTATGTCGGGTATTGGATAAAAGCCAAATGTTAGTCATTCCATGCAATTATGTATCATTTACTTGTATTACATATTCGTTGTTCATTGAGTATCAAGAAACTACATGGAAGGTACCGTACAATTTCAAAGCTAAATTCAGTAGTTTTATTTGATATCATTCCAACCATGAGGACCTATCCTGCAACCTAAAGACAATGAGCTGAATCAATATTTAACTACCTTTAAATGGAGGAGGAAATAGTCCTGCACCTCCAAGATATCATTGCAGAGAGGAGGCTACAAAGGAGGGGGTCAATCCCATGTGTCAGTCTCGTCGGACGTACCATCGCCAAGCCATCTGAGCAGCCACAACCATAGCTAGTAGAAATTTAAAAGAAGCCAAACCAAAGCATCATATGCATTAGAAGTTGCGCTAGCCATATAAAATACTCGGAATACAATTTTTTTAAAATGGACTGCATATTGGTTATTCTCAAAGGAAGGTAGAAAAAGAAGTGAAACATTATCTAGCCATACAAAATACTCGGTATGCAAATTTTCCTAAAATGGACTGCATATTGGTTATTCTTAAAGCAAGGTAGAAAAAGAAGTGAAACATTATGTGGTAAGAATTAGTCACGTCATCATGAGTCAGAGTCATCATTTTATAGAAACTTAGAAGGCATTTACACATTTTATGGGCCAGTATTAGAAGGATTCAGTCTACAGCTTCCTACATACTGATCACACCAGTAATTAGCTGGAAACATGTACCAACAATCCAATAGGAAAAAAGGAATCAGGTTGATGTGATTACTAAAAAGAAAATTTAGCACTTCAAGCAATTGAAAACCCATACCTTCACCGTCAGCAATATATTCTTTGATTTTCTTAATCTCTGCCTCTATCTGCACTTTGGTCAGATTTTCATCATCCTGCAAACGCACAAGAAACATTTAGTTTTCAAGACTAATTTCATTTTAGAGTGTAGGCATATAACTAGAAACAGAAGAAGGAATCTAGAGTAAAAGAAGAGGAGAAAATAATTTCAAAAGGTCAACAAGGCACACCTTACAATTAATAGAGCAGCAGGTAAGAGCAACAACAATACCACGAAAGATCATTGTAGAAGGTAAAGAAATATCTTCTATACTTTTGGGTTGGTTGATGCTTAGGATGACTTGCATATCTGACCTGCATAATAGAAGTTCAGAAAGATCCTATCACAATGCAGATTGATTGACCCAGCCTGCTTGGTGGCAGACCTGAGAGGCCAAAAACAGGGCACATTTGATAGCCAGTGTGTATGGTGACCAGGCCTGCGGTAGGCGGCAGCGATGGCATTAGCGCATGCCTAACCAGCACAGTGTGAATTTATATTTTCCTATCAACTTTCTTATTTCCCTCTTTGTGTTAGACAGGGATCATCCGTATGTAACTCTGTGGGCGGCTTGCTGACCAAACATGTTACATGTTCAGAGTGACTAACCAGAACCAAATTTGAAGAATTTAGAATTCCGTCCCAATTCACTAACCAAAGAGGTATCAACTCCCCCCCCACCCATACAAAGAAACCACCACTGACACACACACACACACACACACACACACACACACACACACAAACACACCACTAACCCAGTTTCATTTCATATCTCACAAAACATCAAAGCAGGCATATGAAATTCTGAATTACAATGTCACAGAAGTGATCATGCTGACTTCTGATTCACATTTTAATTTACTTTGCTCAGAGACATACCTCAACCAAGCTGCAAAAATAACCTGAACCTCTCGAAGAACCTCCGGGTCGCAATTGACCACAACGGAGAGAATTTCACGCGTTGGCAGATGACCCCATTGTGCTCCTCATTGTTAGATAAATCTCTACCAAACAAAAAGGTAGTGATGAGTGAACTAAATCTGTGCAAACATATGAGATATTTCTGAATATAAAGAACCTTTTCATGTCTGAATTACTGAGTGATAAGTGATGGTGTTGTATATTTGTCACAGTGAAGGGAAAATATGCTGTAGTTTAACACAGCCAGTTAGCATTCTAGAACTAAATCTGTACCAAACAAAAAGGCATAATTCAAGCAATAAACTGTTTTTATTTTTGCGGCAAGTATACAACACCATCACTCAGTAATTTAGACATGAAATCAATCATATAGGGAAAATCGAATTAACATCCATGGGAGACGCCATTCGATGTATGCACTGATAGGAAAGTGTCACAACATACTGATAAGTAAGATAGGACAAAAGCCAGATAAACAATACTGATTTTGAGGCGCTCTACAAAAACTGTCTGGCCAACATTTGTTATCGTTATCAAATGCCCAAATAAGTACCCCCACTTCCCAAATAATAGTGGTTTCTTGAATAGTATATTCAAAACTCAAACTCAATAACAATGGTCTGATTTCCGTAAAGTTACTGAAATAAAGCACACAGCCATGATTTTCAGACAAACTATACTGGGTGCCTAGTGTCACTTACATTTGCAAGATCATCTTTGAGTTGAATGGCGAGTTCCTTCACAATAAAGGTGTGAATAGCATGAACTGCACCTGGCATCATGTCCATATTCTCCCTTGACCAAGCACTAATTGCTTTTGCAATAAATTCCTGTAGCGACTCAAATTAGCCCCTTTAAATTGAATTTTGCTATCATAAATCACAACTGACAGAAGTCTTAGTTTGCATGATCATATGAACATTCAGAAATTGACTACTAAATACCCGCACCTCGACAACATTTTTTTTGCTCAAGATTTATCATTCTAAATGTTGTAAACAGTAGTGTAGCATGCAGTTGGTAAATCATTAGAACGGCAGAGAGGCACACCTTAACAAATACATTACATAACAATATAAACTTTATTTTTTCTCCAAATACACCTTAGTCAAGGGGTAAAATACTAAAACAAGATGGACATGAACCATAAAGGATTTATCTATCTACTCTAGAAATTAGCGATAGGGGTGCGCCTTGGCGCACGATCCCGTTAAATTTGAACCAATTTAGCACTAATAAATGCTTGATGGCTATATGGAACTCGCACACGTTCTCGTGAAATTAGCAATGCTTTACATTTTGTATAACATGATAAAAATCAGGAATAATAGCAATGTACCATCACATCATTATAAGCAAAATTTAGTTTCTTCCTTTCATATCATAATATGAGAAAAGAAGCACACCAAGTCAGAAATTTCATCGAAGATATGAATTTTTTTAAACCTTCAGGCCAGACACACCCAGCCATAAAAGTTATCCTCGATATAACCTAAAGTGACTTTAATTATTTCCTGCACTTATGCTTTGCAAGGGATGTAAGCAGTTAAACTAAAATACGATATGATTGACTGAACAATCACAAATAAAAGAAATACTGAGAGTGAAGATCTCTGAAGTTTATAACTTTGTGTGTCAACTATGGCCTTTTTAGTGTTGACCATGTCACGGTGCATATTAACTTCTTCTGACTGGTGGTGTCTTGTGAATATCCATGGTGGTGCAGGCTGGAAAGGCTTTAGTTTGGAGTAGATTGCTAGTTGCCAGTAGCATTAAACACTTAGAAGAACTTCATGGTAATAGAGGTAACATAATACAGAGTAGGAACAAAAGAGTAACCAATTAGTAATAGCACAACAATATGACCGAATAATTTAAAAAGTGGATATAACTACTTTTAGTCATAGGGCTATCATGAGACCTTTAATCTACTAATTTTATGAAAATAAATGCTCCTCTTATTTTTGTCAACAACCTGATATGCAGACTTCCCTGATCCTATGCAAATAGAAGATAAGATACTCTTATTTTTGTCAACAACCTGATATGCAGACTTCCCTAATGGTCCATTATAAATAAATAATCTTTATTATTTTCCTCAAGCACGATGAAAAGTAAACAATAGAAGAAAAAATCACAAGGAAGAAAGAAATCCTAAAATGAGAAGAAAAACGGGTTGGCGTCATACTAAATATTTTCTCAAACTAAGATAACAAAACTTTTTTAGCTGCATATATAATCATCACTAAAACAAAAATTTCTGAACCAATCAAGCAAGGGCCGCAACAGACCTGGAAGTAAGAGTGCATGACATTGGCACCAATGAACTGGAAGTTGAGGTGGCCGAATGAGAAAGCAGCCGAGCATCATACGCCAACCTTGTCTATGAAGACATAAAGGTCCCTCGCTGCTGCAAAATCCATCATCAGCCAGGAAACTAACATAGGCAGTCCTGATATGAGGTTATTTCAATTAGAATCCACAAAACACAAAAATTTGAAGTTACAAACATCACTACGAACATTAAAAAATCATTGCAACCATCAGTACACAATAAGTAACACTAATTAGGTAGGTAACAGAAACATTCAACCGCCTAATAAAAAATAGGTGAGTCAAACACATGTAATATTAACCACCAGGCAGGAGCATGTACATGAACAGATCAAAGAAAGAGAGTAGTTACCTTCAAATCGAGACAGAGGACGTGCACCAGATATAAACAACCGAGAAGGTTCATGCAAAGAGCATCTGTCATACAGAGACAATCATCCACTCACACAGAATATAGCACACATAGTATAGAGTATGCCACCAGATCTGAATCGAGAAAACCCATCACAAGGTTTCAGATAGCAACCAATGGATAGAATAGCATCTGGAAGAAGAGCTTGACCATCACATATCCTCTCTTAATGCAAGACGGAATGAACCACAATATTAGAAGTAGAACAACGTAATTGGGAAGAGACATTACGTGATTTAAATGTGGACCACAATATTAAGCAAATTATCATCATTATTTAGCGATGATATTAAAATTATTCTGTTTGCAAATTGGATTGCACCTTTGCAAAATCAACATCTTCCTTTGCATATCCCTTCCCGACAAACCAAAGCAGCATAAGTTAAAGAAATCCATGTGTTGATTCCAAACAGATATACTGTTATTAGCAATTTTAAGTACTTCATAGTCCAAGTATTTTACCTAATCAATCTTAAAGAGGGTACTTACCGAGCCGTATATTTTATTCATTCATAATAGAAATATTTGAACACCGAAAAAAATACAGTACAATACATGCTGAGTATGCGGTTAAGCTTGACTAATTTTTTAGTATGAATAAATAAAGTTTACGTGTATAACAACTTTTGCCTTGCAATGAAGGATATGATTAGCTTATGATGCAGGAACTCAGCAATTTGTGATCAGAAATCTATCCAGAAACTGGAAAGAGTAAATAAAAGGATGAATGGATACCTTAGAACTGCAAAGCACTACAAATGCATGCTGATCAAAAACCAGAATAATGTATTGCATTTGCCTTCATAAATAGAGGCTCTGGAATATACCTTGACTAACAAAATAATCATGTAATAAAAATTGGTCCATCGAGAAAGGCGATTCAATCTCCGTGCGCAGTGGTGTACATACCATGTAATAAAATAGGGATTTCTATTTTCGTGCCCTCAGGTCGTTAGTTGTACTCAGTTTTCCCCAGCTCGTTAGTTTTTCCTCAGTTTTCCCCTCGCTCTAGTTTGAAACCCCTCGCGGTCGCTCGGACGGGAGGGTTGCGGTCTGGTCAGAGGCCTTGACCGTTACCGGTGACGGCTAGGGAGCCGCGGTAGTTGTGGATTGACCGATGCTTTTGAATGGTGCTGACGGGTAGGGTCAGGAGACACGTCGGAGCAGCCATCCATCTATCGCTGACGTGTGGGCTGTTTTATTTCCTGATTGTATACGCGGTGCTGCCAATGACAAATGGGGCCGCTCTATAAGGCTGCCGCAGCCAATGACCAGTGGGGTCGTGTATTTTTCAAGAAAAGACATATATTGCCGCTCTGTGGGGCTGCCGCAGCCAATGACCAGTGGGGTCGTCTATTTATTTAGAGAAAATCATATATTGCCGCTCTGTGGGGCCTTCGCAGCCAATGACCGCTGGGGTCGTCTATTTATTTAGAGAAAATCATATAGAGCCGCTCTGTGGGGCCTCCGCAGCCAATGACCGCTGGGGTCGTCTATTTATTTAGAGAAAATCATATAGAGCCGCTCTGTGGGGCTGCCTCAGCCAATGACCAGTGGGGTCATGTATTTTTCAGGAAAAGACATATATTGCCGCTCTGTGGGGCTGCCGCAGCCAATGACCAGTGGGGTCGTCTATTTATTTAGAGAAAATCATATATTGCCGCTCTGTGGGGTCTCCGCAGCCAATGACCGCTGGGGTCGTCTATTTATTTAGAGAAAATCATATAGAGCCGCTCTGTGGGGCCGCCTCAGCCAATGACCGCTGGGGTCGCCCTTAGTGAAAAGGCATATATCCATGCTTTTAGTTAGAGAGAAGCAACAAGTTCGCTAATTAATTTTTCTTAAGCTAGACCCAGCAGGTGACTATTTTCGCAGCTTAATCTAAAGTGAATCTTGTGCTAAACAAGTTCGCTAATTAAAGTGCATCTCATTAGTCATCGGAGAACCGCTGGCAGCTCGTTCCCCACCCTCGGACGGAGCAGCCATCGCCGGCGCCTCGTCGCGCCGCCGGCTCTGTTAACCGGCGGCGTCGGACGGACTGCGGCGCTGCACGTCAACCACGGCTCCAGCACTTGTTTCATCCGCACGCATTGTACCCACCGCAGGAAAGTCCGCTGCAAGCAGATCCGCCGCCCACGACGACCGGGATTTGCTCCGCCGCAAGCAGATCCGCCGCCCACGACGACCTCCGCTTCCGCCTCCCCCGCCCCCTAATCGATTCGGTTCCCGTAATTTATTTGGAGTTTGCAGGTGCGAAATAGTCCTCAATGTCTGGTCGTAGCGGGTACACCGGCGAGGGTGGGGATTCGATCATGTCGTGGCCACGTTCTACTTCTCCTACCTTGTCGGAAGTGCAGGTATCTAGCTTGTGCTCTCTGTACTACCGTTGAATTTGAAGTGCTGCCATGGCCTGTTGGAGTGATTTCAGTTGTTCTTTTTTCCATTATTGTTACAGTTCGCCAGGCAAGCCGATGATCCATGGTACATTGCATACCAAGATGAATCAACCCAGTGGTGTAGCCAGAGGATGGATTTGGAGGAGAAGGTGGCCAATTTAGGTGATGAATTGGCCCGTAAAAACCTGATGATATTCGAGCTGAAGCGTACTGTGGAGGAAGAAAAGAAGAATTCAGAGCTTATTCGCAAGGAGAAGTTGATAGTTGAGACAGATCTTGCCTTATTTGATCAAGTGGTAGAAAATCTAGAACATGAACTTCAAGTGATGGGAGAGGCGAAAAGTAGATTCATCTGGGCAGTTTTATTAGGTGGCATCCCTGTTCTAGCAGTTATGTGGTTGTGGTAGATGATTTAGATAGTATAGAATTGTTATTCAGTAGATGGCTCTAACCACTGTATTTTGGTGTGGCTCTAACCACTGTATTTTGTCGTACAATTTCCTAGTTGTGCTAAGTAGTGCGCGCGATAATTTTTATGCATGAACATCTTATAAAAGTGAAGGGATCCCAAAAGTGAAAGCATGTACCAGCCTCTCGGATCAAATACATATCAATCTTCCAAAATCAAGTTGGGATAGAATTCAAATCATACATTCGGATGTACAGGGACACATCGAGAAAGTGGAGAAGCTTTTTTTGACACGGAGGTAGTAGTTCGAACAATTTTATCCCAAATTGAAATTGAAAAATACAAATTTATCATAATTTATCCCAATTTGCGGCGTCGAACACGGCCGCGCACCGAAGGGCTAGAAGGGCCAGGACGACGGGCGGCTGAGGAGCTGGATCTGCGCCATCCGCAAACTCGGACATGGAGGAGGTCTGGACCTGCGCCGTCGCAGCGATGTTGTGGATGATGGCTTCAATCGTCTTGTCATCTATGACCACTGTCGATACGGCCGCCGTCTTGGTGTCCATCAGCAACAGATCTGAGGAGGGCAACGGAAGTGAGACATCGGCTGGCTCCGACATTGAAGGCTGGATCTGCGCTGTCGCAGCGATGTTGTAGGTCGCAGCGATGTTGTTGGCGATGGCTTCAAGACGATCGCTGAGCACTGTGGACACGGCCGCCGTCTTGGTGTCCATCAGCAACAGATCTGACGAGGGTAACTGAAGTGAGACATCGGCAGGCTCCGACATTGAAGGCTAGATCTGCGCCGTCGCAGCGATGTTGTAGGTCGCAGCGATGTTGTTGGCGATGGCTTCAAGACGATCGCTGAGCACTGTCGATACGGCCACCGTCTTGGTGTTCTTCATCATCAACAGATCTGAGAAGATAAACGAAAGTGAGACAGAGAGAGACATTTCAACTATTTCTGAGGGTTAGATCCTCACCGGCACTCTTAGATCCATGCCGCCGCATGGTTAGATCCACGCCGCCGCAAGCACGGTTAGATCCGCGCCGCCGCACGCACGCACGCACGCTGCAGATCCGCGCCGCCGCGACCGCCAGAGTAAGAGAGGAAGATGCGACTGGAATATGCGATTGCCAGGGTTGGTAGGTATGTGCTCTGCAGATCCGCGCCGCCGCGACCGCCAGGGTTGACAGGCCGTCCGATCATAAATGATCCAACGGTGCAAGCGTGCGTTGAGCTATCAACCAACCAAGATTCGTGTGAAATACATCTCGACCAATCAGAGATCAGCCAGTGAGTACAAGGGAGGAAAACTGAGTAGAACTAAGAGGGGGAAAAGTGAGGAAATGTTTATCGGAAGGGCAAAACTGAGTAGGACTGAATAAAACAAGTGGACCCGGAGGGGGAAAACTGAGTAAAACTAAGTAAAACAGGGGCACCCAAATAATAAAGGGAGTAAGGGAAATTGAAGCTTTTGGCATAAAAATTGTTAGATTGTGTTATTTGAACAATATAGTACATTTTGGCCGACGTGATATTGTTTGCAATTCAAAGATACACAAGTGTGACGAATTTGGACTCATTTGGACAAAGTTTGTAAGCATTGTGGGCATTTGGGAGGTGTGTTGAGTAGAAAGCCCTGCATCTTCATAGCTAGTAGCTCATGGACTAGGAAGTGGTTTTGGGAAAGGGAAACTTCATATCTCTATATATCCTTTTCCATTATTATTTCTCTAGGTTGTAGGTAACATAACAAGACTCCATGGGAAGGTTCCACCATGTTTTGAATTATTATGAATTAAAATAAACCCAAAACTATATTTTTTGAGTTTAGTCACTAAGAGGGGGAAAAGTGAGGAAACCTCAAGCGATGAACTATAGCTAGTAGCTCATGGACTAGAAACTTATTCAAGCAAATAACACATATATTCCCTACATTATTGTGATTATTCAACATACAAACTTGGGAACGTCACACTAGTTCGAATTCAATACAAAGGGATCCCCAATACAAATTGTTCATACAAATTCAAATTAATTATTCAAAATAAAATCTTTCTCTTGCTCCTGGTGTGACTCGCTGGGTCCACCACCTTACTTCGGGTAACCCTACCAGGGATATTACCGGTGTCTACCTTCCTTTTGCCATCTTTCTTATTCTTCTTCTTCTTCTCTTCGGGTTGTGCCAAGACCGAGACAACCATATCATACGAAGCTTGTGCTCTTTCTTCTAATGCATTTTCTTCAAATGCTTCAAGCAGCTGTCGATCCATTGCTTCAATGGCCTCTCGATCCATCTGTTCCCTCTGCTCTCGATCCATCGGTTCAAGCAGCTCTCGATCCATTTGTTCCCTCTGCTCTCGATCCATCGGTTCAAGCAGCTCTCGATCCATCGGTTCAATCTGCTCTGGATCCATCGGTTCAAGCAGCTCATGATCCATTGCTTCAATCTCCTCATGATCCATTGCTTCAATCTCCTCATGTTGAATTGCTTCTTCATTCTCCTCTGCATTTGCTGCTCCCGCCTGATCTTCCATTCCAAAAGCTGGGTCAACTGGATTTTTACAAAGCCTAGCAATGTGTCCAGGGATTCCACAACGTTTGCACTTACGTCGTCGAATCGGTGGACCACCCTCTGCACTAGCTCTGATCCTATTCTTCCTCGGCCTACCTGCCGGTCTAGTCAAAACTGGAGAGTACAGTTTGAAGCCTGGATCGACTTTCATCCATTGGCCTTTTCCCAACAAGGTAGGAACATTCATAGCATATGCAGCCCTAAATTTGGCAATAGAGAAATACTCTGACACATACTGATCAACTTCACCTTCTGCACCCGCTATAACACTCATGAAAAACAATGCGTATATGCAGGGTATCCCACGGATCTGCCATCGCCTACAATGGCATGTCCTATCAACCAAACTCACTGGATACCTCCACTGCCTGTTTTTACTATCAGTGTAGGTTACCTCAGCCTCCATTCCTTTTCTGATGCATTTCATCTTCAATTGTTTTGCCCTGGCATGCAAAGACTTAATCAAAGATGGGAGCATGAGATGGCCAACATATTTTGTGGCTGCAATTCTTTGACGCAGATCGATTTTTATCATGATCATCTGCCTAATCTTATCAAATATTTGCCATAGCATAAGCCCTTTCAATGACTTGACCTTTGCATTGAAACTCTCCGCAAGGTTACTTGTTACATAGTCTACCTTGCAAATTTCATTGAATTGGCTTCTTGACCACAACCTACCATGATGTTCATCCAAGTACTCCTTCACCCCAGTTTTTTGTTTATACAACACTTCCAAATGAAACAGATGCTTCCTAATGCTGCATGTGTATGCAGCTGGCCATAGGTTGTCAGTATAAACTTTACCCTTGAATTTCTTTGTAAAATTCTGTACCAAGTGTCGCATACATTCCCTATGCTCCACTCCAGGGAATACTGCTTCTACTGCACTCTCCAAACCTTTGCAAGCATCTGTGTGGATAGTAAGTCCTAGTGGATGACCTATAAGGTCGCGCAAATTCTGCAGAAACCAAGTCCAACTTTCCTCTGACTCAACCTCCAAAACTCCATAAGCAACAGGGAACATCCAACTGTGTCCATCAATTGCAGTAGCAGCAACTAGCTGTCCTTTAAACCTGCCATGAAGAGCTGTTGCATCCACGGCCAAATAAGGCCTGCAACCGTCCAGAAAGCCTTTCCAGCAAGCTTTGAAACAAACAAAAGCCCTTCTAAAACATTCCTTCTGCATCATCCTCCCGCTTTTCAATTTGTAGGGAACTGTATGCTTGTCTATCGCTACAACACTGCCTGGACTAGCCATCTCCACTTCAGCTTTGAAAGTGTAAAGCAACTGAAAGCTTTCATTCCATGGACCATTTATCCTGTCAAGAGCCATTTCCTTTGCATAGAACATCCTCATGTAAGGTATGTTTATAGTAAACTTATCAGATATCAATTTTATGAGTGCTGTTGGACCAAGTGTTGGAGTTTCTCTCAGCCAATCTATGATTGCATCTGCCAACCACCTAGTCTTCGCTAGCTTTGATTTCTCCTCTGGCGCTCCCGCTCGAGGTGGACAAGTATGGCCGATCGAGTTCTTCTTTATCTGAAACATAATTATAAGGGATGTCAGTAACAGTTAACAAATTTTACACCGTGATCTAAAATACACAACTGGTTGGCGTAGTACCTGAACCACGGTGCTTCTGAGCATTGTGGATGCATGCAGCCTCCACCTACACCTCTTGTATGGGCACTTAACTGTGAACCTACCTGGCTCACTTTTAATAACCTCATAATCATTCTTGGTGAGAATGCAATATGTAGTAATTGCATTACGGCAGTCCATCATCGTTTGAAATACGGTGCCTTCTGCAAGCTGAGGATCCTCCCTGTTCCACTCAATTGTTGGCAAGTCATCGTCTTCGTAATCGGCTAAAACAAGGCTGTCATTGTTCTCATCCTTCTCTTCATCATCAGTGTCATCAAATCTGGCACCTTGTGCAATATCTTCCATGTATTGGTCCTCCGTTGCCTGCTTACTGCATCGATCTACCAATTCAGGAAACATCAACTCATCCTCATCATCTTGAGGAGACGGATCCTCAATCTCTGCATCGTCCTCCACATCGACCGCAGAAACAATCTGGCTACCACTAGCACTGGGGACAGATGGTGCTGCTGTGGACCTACAAGGAGCGGGGCGGCGCACACGATTAGCAGAGGCAGCAACACTAGAGAGACATGATGCCTGACCACCTGATGATGCCCCAACACCAGATGATGCCTGGAACCTGTCCACATGGATTCGAATTTTACCGACACGGCAAGAATCATTTAAAGCAAAAAGAATTCCCAGATCGTCGTCGGAAATTAGTGGAACAAATCTTCCCTCCGTGCTGTTGAAATATTGGAAATCAACTGAATCGCCAGCGCCCCAGGGGTACAGAGCGCAGATGTTATCTTTTAAATCCCTCAACGAGATGGTAGTTGCAACCACCGCTGGGATGTAAAATCTGGTCACATTGCGTTCAGAATCACGCAAAAAGCTAGTATCCAGCCTAACCACCAGCCGAAAAGCCAGCGCTGGATCAATCCTATTCGAAAAGCAACGCAGTTAGTTGAGCAACAACGATTCGCGCTCAAAAACTGCGTACTCTTAATTCACATAGGCAGACGATGCTTACCCAGATGGAATCCATGCGTTAGATCCCTCCGATTCCCAATCTTCTCCGCTGTTGAGGGGCATAATCGGCACATTAGACGGATGTACAAACTCTACCTCCATAGGGGTAGATCTAGATCTAGTGGAGGCGGAGCCCTCTCCGCCTCCCGGGGGAGGTGGTGGGGGCGGGGCCAGCTCGGTGGCGGATGACGCCATAAGGTAGGAGGGCAGGACGGCGTGGCGGCGGAGGGGCGGTGTGTGAGCTCTTCCAGTCTCGGGCGGAGGGGAAAGCTTTGGGTGAGTGACAGACCGCCAGTCCGACGTGTCTCATTGGGTCAACAGTCAACACAATTCAAAAGCAACGGTCCACTCACAACCACCGCGGCTCCCTAGCCGTCACCGGTAACGGTCTAAGGCCTCTGACCAGACCGCAACCCTCCCGTCCGAGCGACCACGAGGGGTTTCAAACTAGAGCGAGGGGAAAACTGAGGAAAAACTAACGAGCTGGGGAAAACTGAGTACAACTAACGAACCAGGGGCACGAAAATAGAAATCCCAATAAAATAACCAAGAAATTTTCATTAGACACCAAGCGCAATATAATGAAATATTGAGCATAATGATCTCGTATTATAAGAAATCCATGAGACAAAAATTGAACTTCACTGCCTAGTCTCCACTTAAATATGCAAATCCTCCACTCGAAGCCATGCCAGACTTGAAGACTACTGATGTAAACTGGAGCAGAGAAGAAGATTAAACTATTACCTTTGCACACTACATGATGATGTGGAGTGATAACATTGCACTGTAAGGGATCATGAAGGCGGAGTCAGCTTGCAGTCTGCTGGGCATGGCATGCTTCCAAGTAATCTGCAGCTGTAAATAAGACTCATCAAAATTTTATCATGTCTCCTCTACGTACATCATTAATCAGGCAGTAGCAGCAGCTGCTCAATACCAATCTGTATAGAACTAAAAGACCACCAAATTACACAATAAAAAAGTGGGATTGCCAAGAGCATGAAGATTGTAGATTCATCAATAGAAGGCTACATTCAGCCACTGAGAAAATTGGTGAATGGACTATTCATAGAACTAATCTATTAATGGTGAATAATATCTATACAATAGCCACACAAGCAAAGCATGGATTCATCAATTATAGGATTAACTGGTCTTGCAAGCATGTCCAACTGCATATGACAGAAAGTAATTGAAATTACAAAAAGGAGGTAATTGCAGATTTTGGCATCTTAATTGCAAAAGTGCAAATACCCAGCTAGAGTATAAACATTAAATACATAAATCTCAGCAAGGATTTTCATCGAACACCTCTTATGCACAAAAATAACAGTCGATTTGCAAAAAAAATGATGGATGTTCTGGGACTAAATCTTGCCTCCACTTTTACCGCAGCCTCAAGGAGACCTCCCCAGTAGAGTTCCTGAATGAGATAGAGAGAGAAAAGAAGAGAAGAGAAGAGAGAGTACCTAAGGAAGAGATGGGGCGCAGCTGCACCTCCTGGTGACGGCACGACGCGCGCTAGCGGGCTGTTCCGCTCTCATCGGCCACCAGACGTTTCTCCAACCGACAACCTGGTGAGCAGCCGCTGGTACGTCTCCATCCCAAACGTCGGGAACGCCCCGAAGCCGCACCCGTTCCCCACCGTGTAGAACCACTGGAACAGCGACCACATGAAGCTCCCCATGAACGACTTGAACAGCAACGACACCTGCTGCCTGGAGGACGCAACAGAGGACCAGAGGCGCCGCCCTCCTCTGAGACGTGTTGGAGCGGCTCCTCTCACCGGCCACCATGACTCTTCTCACCGGCCTCCTTCCTGCGCTCGCCCAGCCACCCGCGCCCGCCTAGCTGCCCGCTCGCCGGACGCCTGCGCCCGCCCAGCTGCCCGCTCGCCGGACGCCTGCGCCGGCCGCGCCGCCTGCTGGCAGCGCTGCCCGCGCGCCGCCTGCTGGCCGTGCCGCCGCGCTGCCGCATGCGCGCCCGCGCAGCGTGCCGCCGGCCTCCCCGTGCTTGCCGCCCGCGCCGCCGGGTCAGCACGCGGCACGCCATCTCGATGCCTCCTCGGGCCGGGGCCGCGCCGGGGTCGCCGCCACCGCTGCCTCCTCATGGCAGAGCAAAGGGACGGGACTGGGGCAGAGTAACACTCGGGGATTGGAGGCGGCGGCTAGGGTTTCGACTTTGGGAGCCCTTTTATATGCGATACGTGAAAAGACCGTCGTACCCCCTTCGAGTGAGGTGGAGGCAAGTGGGCGCCGGCCACGCTCTGCCATGTGGGCGAGGGCCACCTGTCAGACTCAAGTGGGCGACCAAGTGGCTGCGCAAGTGGGAAGGGCACCGCCCACTGACCGCTAGGCCCCTAAGCATGCGGCCCACCTGTCATTGACCTCCCGGCTGAAATATTTGATGCCGAAAAAACACAGCGACGCTCAGTAAAAAAAAACCATCGCGGATGGATGGCTGAGATCACTTTGGACATGCAATCCGACAGCCCTGGATGGCTAATCGTTGTGGAGGCCTCAATGGGGGGCACCAATTATACCTTTAGATTCCTTTTCAGTAATGTTTCTCTCTACATTAGCAAATCCTATAATCATACCTATCCATCACCATCATATTTAATCATAATCATCACCCAATATCATGCCTATATTATTCTTGTGGGCTTAAGTTCATAGTATTCAAATTACACCTGAGTAATTTGAGTAAATAGTGGCATATCTCAATTAAGCTCTCCTTTGCTAGTTGTGGTGACACACTCCACTCCATGCCACACATATCATAAACCACTCCCAATCAAACACTATTCTTGAACTGTGCTCAAAACTAATTTGAGTTCTTCAAAGAGGAATTTAAAACTCTAACTTAGCCATATCTTCAAAAGTCAACCCTAGATCAAGTTAATCCTTTTGTCCAAGCCAATCTTGCGACCAAGAAGCCACCATTATTCTAAATAACATCCAATCATATTCAACCCCAAGCCAACTTAATCCAAGTGGCCTATGTTGAACTATTCAATTTACAAAAGGGTTAATTGAGTAAATCAATATATCACAAACTCCTACCCAAGCCTATGTGTAACATGTACTATTTTGAGTAAGTGTTATCACACTTTATTCAGTAGTGTTATGTTGCATTATTCTAAACTCATGTGAATCTATTCACATAATTTATCTCTAAACTCTATCCATGATTATGCTAAGCACAAGATTGTTACCTCTACATTGTATCTAGAAAGATCATTGTATGCTAAATCTTTAGACCTTGCCATCCAAACTCTCAATCCATATCTTGTAAGTCAAGCTCCAAGCCATATATCTCTCATCACAGAAATCCTAAGAAAATCAAAGCGTTACACCAATTCTTTTCATTGCTTGTCTTGCTTGATTTGTTGTTTTGGTGTGGTGTGTTTACTTGTGTAACTCTATAATATAGATTGGGTTGGAGAGCCATACATTTTGTTGAGAGAAGAGACAAGAGTTTAAACTTCAAAAAGGCAAGTGACACACATGTCCCTTTACCCATTTTCTTTACTATATGCATTAGTGTATTCACTACTTGTAGTATGCATGATAGGTGGTGTTTTCAAAGAAAAAGAGTTACTTTGCTAGATCCTAGTAGTGTTTAGCTATCCCTTAAATCCTACCTATTAGGATGCTAAATACTTTGAAAAATATTGATGCCATGCTATGATCACTTATTAAAAGTGTTTTGTGAACAAATTAAGAACTTCAACTAAAATGAAACACCTGGGTGGATTGGTTTAATGATGGAGGCGATGTTGAGTGGCTACCTAGGGCTACACTCCTGGCTTCAACCCAGGATTTGTGTAGTTGTTGCCTGGGTGCTCACTTGTGGATTGCCACCCAGGGATAAAGGGGTTACCATGCCTTCCACGCTTAGAGTACTTCCAGTGCAGCCTTATGACAATATGGGCTCTGTCTTGACTGATTAGATGTGAGGGTGCAACTTGTGTGCAAGAAGATGGCTGGTAGTTGAATTGTAGGTTGGGAACGGATCTTGCCAGTTGGTTGCTCTCTCCTTCTAAAAGGTCTCGTCTCATTTTATGTATGGGCATAAAATGAGTCTTA
The DNA here is from genome assembly GCA_007115705.1 of Dactylis glomerata. NCBI lineage: Eukaryota > Viridiplantae > Streptophyta > Magnoliopsida > Poales > Poaceae > Dactylis > Dactylis glomerata. The sequence goes on from QXEO01000096.1 coordinate 1,682,700, forward strand.
AGGTGAAAGTGCACAACCCCTGTAGGGTGTCAAACTAATCGATTAGCCGTGTCCCTGGTTATGGACAAATTGAGTCTCTAGACATGGAATGTATGGAAGAATCTCATCACCATTTCTGAATGATTAAAATTTGTCGAGAAACCCCTAGGTAGGGGCTAAGGACCATGCACTCCGAGGGGTGGTGGTTTCTGATGTTCCAACTTTGTTGAGTTTCGCCTAGAATTACATACCGGCCAGTATGTAATGTATGGGGGTTGTCTTGACCCTTGAAAAATAAAATTTTGTAAGAAAGTATTGAAAAGGATTTTAGGATAAAATTGGCTTTATGCAAATCAGCCTATGAGATCCACCAGCCAAATATCATGTAGTTAGTTCTTTCACAACAGCCACCAAATATGTGTCATTTGCCAGTACATCATTGTACTGACCCCCATTTGTGGGGCTGCATATTCAAATGTGCAGGTTTTTTATGTTTGGATTGTTTAGTACGATCTCGAGACTACATTCCAACATGTCTGCCTGTGGCACATGATGAAGATGGAGGCTCATTGCCACTTTGTTAATCTGCTGTGTATCTGTAAGGTTTGAATACTTTGTATCTGGATCCACGTTTTAATCTTGATACTATGCAATGAATATTTCATTTTGTTCTGTGGTGCTATCAGTGATCCAGGGAATAGCACTTAACACAGATGTTCCACCTTAATCCAAAGGTGGGGCATTACAAAATGGTATCAGAGCATAGTGTTGCCTGTAGGATCGAGACCCTAGGTTTGGAATTAGAAACAGGAAGACCCTAGGATTAAAAACAAAAATCTATCTCATCTTGTTTCTGTTAAAAAAAAGAGTTTGCATTTTGAACTCCTTGTATTCTCTCATACTTCCTCTTCAAATGTTTCCTTTTGCTATAGATGACCCTACCCTGAAATCGTCAACAAAGGATAAAAGATCACAATGTGTTAGAAGTGTGAGACTGATGCTCCATATATTTCCCTTGACTCAACATGAAGGACTACGTTGAAAGCCAAACGAAGAACATGGAGGAAGACTCAAATGCAACTTGCTGATACGTCTCCAACGTATCTATAATTTTTGATGCTCCATGCTTGTTTTTACACCATTTGCCTAATGTTTCGTTACACTTCGTGGCACTTTTATGCATTTTCCGGAACTAACCTATTAACAAGTCGCCACAGTGCCAGTTCCCTGTTTTCTGCTATTTTTGTGTTTCAGAAGTGATACACAGGAAATATTCTCGGAATTGGACAAAACAAGTTCCTGAAGTCTTATTTTGTCCGGGAGCTTCCAGAAATCCAAAGGAGAGTAGGAGGGGGGCCACAGGGGCCCCACACACCATGGTGTGAGGCCACCTGGACCCACCTCTGACATCGCCCCTTCGCCTATAAAGACCCCCCGACGGGAAAAACCTAAGGACCCGATCACTTTTCCAGAACACATCGCGATCCGCCGCCGCCGTTGACCCGAAGATCGGGAGGGTCCAGAAGCTCTTCCCGGCACCCTGCCGGAGAGGGGAATCGCCACCGGAGGTCTTCTTCATCGCCATGCTTGCCTCCGGAGCGATGAGTGAGTAGTCTACCTTGGACCATGGGTCCATAGCAGTAGCTAGATGGTTGTCTTCTCCACCCTGTGCTTCATGTTTAGATCTCATGAGCTGCCCTACATGATTGAGATCACCGTTATGTAATTCTACATGTTTGGTTTGTTGGGATCCGATGAATATTGATGTTATGATTGAGTTGCTGTACTGAATATTATCTTTTGTTATCTCTATGTTGTTTATGATCTTGCATGCTCTCCGTTGTTAGTAGCTGTCTTGGCCGAGTAGTTGCTAGTGACTCCAAGAGGGGGTTATGCTCGATAGTGAGTTCATGCCTCTATTTAACTTGGGGGAGTGACAGAAACCTCTAAGGTTGTATATGCAATTACATTACACACTTTGCTTACATTCATATGCTCAAGGGCATATGCTTTGTTTACATTACACACTTTGCTTAATGCAATTATCTGTTGTTCGCAACTTAATACTTGTGGAGTTCTCTGATTGATTCGCCACAAGTGGATTATTAGTCATAGATGCAGTTGGATGGCGGTCTATGTATTTTGTTGTAATGCCCAGAGTAAATCTCATAGTGATCTTCTTGACATATCACGTTTATCTTTATTCTATCAATTGCCCAACTGTAATTTGTTTACCCAGCATGTGTTATTTATCTTTTGGAGAGACACCACTAGTGAACTGTGGACCCCGGTCCTATTTCCATCATATTGCTATCACCTGTTTACTTTACTCGCACTGTTTACTTTACTCGCATACTCTACTGTTTTTTCACTCGATACGCTCATAACCTTTGTTTCAAGCAAACCGGTGAGATTGACAACCTCATCGCAAGTTGGGAACAAAGTACTTGGTTTTGTTGTGTGCAGGTTCCACGTTGCTACTGACCGAAGACAAGTCAACAAGTATCGTTAAACGGCGCCCTTGTTGGAGTGTTACTAAGTCAGTCTGCATCACCTTCAGTTGTTATTGTCCCTTCTCTCCAAGATCGACATACCTTGGTTTCTTAACTGAGGGAAAACTAGCTGCTATACTCATCACACCTTCCTCTTGGGGTTCCCAACGGGCTGGTTGTTTGCCACGCATAAGGACCATAAACTACATATTCCAACGTCATCTTGGCGTTAGCAGCCTCTTTTCTGGCGCCATTGCCAGGGAGATTGGAAGACTTCTGCGAGGGGAGGAGTTTTTCGCACGCACATCCTTTACTTTGCTATTGTTTTGCTTTACTTTATTTATTTTACCTGCATCGTTTTATATCAAAAACCCAAAAAAATTAGAATCCTTGGTAGTTGTTTATTATGTCTAGTTCAGTTGCTATTACTATGTCGCCCGAGGACATGATTTTTACTTTTAAGCAGAAGGATGAGGAAAGTTTTAAAGAAGCTTGGTCTAGAATTTATGATTGGCTTGGAAAAACTGAACCTAAAATGAGCTTGAGTTTGCTTCTTAGTAGCTTTTACTTTGGACTTGCTCTTCGTTATAGATATGCTTTGGATGCTACAGCAGAAGGAGATTTCCTTCATTGTGATGGAGATCAAGCCTTCAACATTATAAAAAAGTTGATTACAATTTATAGCATGCCAACCTATTTTGATTCCTCTCTTGTGTGCATTTTTAATAGACTTGATACTCTTGAGACTCGCACTGCTAGTTTGAATTCTTGCTACAATACTTTGCGCCAGCATTTTGATTATGTGCCAACAAATTCTGAACCTTCGAGTTGGTATCCTACGGTAAAAATCACCATTAGTGGTGAAACTTTTCATGCTCGTTGTGATATTATGTCTGAATTTTGTCTCATGCCAAAGGATGTTTATGAATCTTTGAGCCTTTGGAAGCTTTCTGAGGGGGGGGGAAGGAATTTCTCTTACTAACAATGCCACTATATTTCCCATTGGAATAGCTGAAGGAGTTTTTACAAAAGTCCTAGGAAGAATGATATCTACTGATTATCTTGTTATTGAATGTGTAGGAAAAGGACAAATCACACTTGGGAGGTCCCTCTTGAAGCCCCTGGGCGCCGTCATTGATGTGGGAAAAGGCAATATAAGATTTATCTCTCCACCTTGCAATAGCCATGTCTTTCCTAGAGTCAAGAGCAAAGGTAAGAAAGGAAGACGTAAGGCACCCGCTGATCCTAGCACTTCATCACTTGATATTACTTGATTCGCAATTTTCTGCGCCTAGCTCAAAGGCGTTAAAGAAAAGCACTCTTGGGAGATAACCCAATGTTTTACTTTCAGTACTTTTTCTTTTATTTGAGTCTTGGAAGTCATTAATACTGTAATGACCGCTCCTTATCTTGTTTATTTTGTTTTTGTGCCAAGAGAAGCCTCTAATTCGAGTGAGGTAAAGATTTGGGGATGTTGCTGTCCTGAAACTGTTTTTGGTGCTGCACCGTAAAAATTCGTATAAATTCTCTGTATATCTTTTGGACCTGCGATTTCTTGTTCATATGCCCCAGGTTATATCCAAACTTTAGTTAGTTGAACACTTTTTGATTTGAGCAACATAAAACCCCTCAAAAATTCGTCCTTTGTCAGCTGTTCTGTTTTGACAGATTTCTGCCAATATTTGTGTTTGCCGCTTTATCGCTTTCTTTTGAGTTCTTTTGATCATGGAACTTTTTGGGAAGCTGCTACAGTAGTATTTGCTATATATGTGGTGGTTTTGAGTTGAAACCTGAAGCAAAAAGAGGTTGATTATATGTTATGCTACACTAATGTTGCTAATAGATTTGTGTTTAGTTTTGTATGAAGGAAGTTTTCAAGTGTAGGGATTGGAGAATGATGAGATGAGTTGAAGAATGGACAAAAGCTCAAGCTTGGGGATGCCCATGCATCACCCCAAGAAATATCCAAGAAGTACAAGCGTCAAAGCTTGGGGATGCCCCCGAGGCACCCCTTCTTCATCGGCAAAAATCAGGTCACCTTTCAAGACACTATATTTTTATTGCTTCATGCACTATGTGTTTTTCTTGGAGCATCAATTGTTTTAGTTTTCTTTGTTAGTTTAGTTTTGTTTGCTGCAATAAATGGTTGGACCCCAACAAATTTCCTTTGGAGGAGATGTACTTGTTTTCATTTGCCAAGAACACTCCATTTTTCATTCTTATAATTTCACCGGGTGTTCTTCTTTTTCCGCTACTGCTTTTGGTTTTCGTTTTCGCCTTGATTAGCATTCAGACCTTGTCATATCTTTTCATCAAGGTGTATTTTTGCCTCTGATCTTTGTTGGTTTTCATCAAAAGAGGTGTTTATAAAAATTTCAAATGGTGTTGGAAAAGAGAAAAAGCTTTATGCAAAAAAGTGATACAAGAAGGAGCTTGTGTAGACTGCGGCTTAGGCTTTTTCATGTCTTGTTTGATGTCTTTTTGATAGTATGCTTAGTGGTTTTGCTGTAGCATGACTTGTCTCAAATAACTGATATTGCTTAATGAGCCTTTGAAAAAATCATGCGTTGTTTTTATTGTATGGAAGCATTATTTTGGTTTTCTCCTGATGCTTTATTTAGGTTGACTTGGCACATGCTCACACATGTTAGACTCTTACAAAGTCACCATTAGCCTCTATGATCATTTAGTTTTTGACTTTTGATGCCATCTTATGCTTCTTTTAATGTCGCTTTGTCGCTTTGCATGATTATGGCCATTATTGCTCTCTTAGTTGGTCGTTCCCAGTCTTTTGCTAGCCCTCGCCTTGTACTGAGTATGAGCTCTACTCGTGCATCCAACTCCTAAAAGCCAAAGTTTTCCAAAGTGTCCACCATACATACCTACTAGCAATTTGCTATTCCACGTAAATTTGACTTGCTTTTATTTTCTCTTCAAATTAAACTCTTACCAGTGTTATGCGAAATTCAGTCAGTAAAGCTCTCACGAACCGGAAGGCACACTTTACTTTTTCCTGTTCTTAAAAATTTGACATTGTGGTCTCTTATGTTGAGTTGTTATGTTTGCAAGTTGTAATTTGGAGACTAGCCCAGCCATGCAGTCATGGGCAAGCTTTCAACATTGCACTTCTTATTTGAGTTGATATCGTGATCTTTTGTTTATGGATGCCCGCGGTGTGAAATGAATTGGGAATCTTGTGGGGATCATGGAGTTTGTATATGTGTTAGGGAAACGACGGGCCGCTAATCTAAGCCATGCATAATTCATGGTGGAAATTTGCAGCATACCCATGGTGAACATTCGACGACGCATCTCACAATAAAAAGCTAAACAAATGGTAAATAAAAGAGATGTCGAGGTGTTCATTGTCTGCTTGTCCTGTCATTTTGATGTGGGCTTGTTCCATGTCATCGGGCACGGAGGTACCCCATTGGCGGTTCTCAATGATATGCATATATTTACAATGACAAGAGCCTTGCTTGGGACTCTAAGTAAAGTAGCATGAGGTTTGGGTACTCGTATTCACGGGACACGAGGTTTTCAACTTATGATTTGTCAAGAATATGCATCATAATTGTTCTCGCATTAACTTTAACCATTCAAGATACTTATGATGGGGGCAATGAGAGCTGAAAGCCAGTAAGTACCATAATTTTTGAAGGTTATAAAACTTGCAATCACTGCTTCCCTCTGCGAAGGGCCTTTCTTTTACTTTTATGTTGAGTCACCACCTTCTTTCTTTATGCACCGTTAAGAGAGCATAGTTGTCATTCTTAGTGTAATATGCATTGTCCCAAAGTTCATTGATTGATTCATATTGTTGGTTTCACTTGTTCTCAAATTATTTGTATCTAGTCGCCCTCTTAAACTTGAAGGTGTCCTATGCATTTATGTTTTGCTCTCTTTGAAGGACAAGCTGAAAACCATTTGTATGTTTTTCCTTATGATTTGAACACACGTTTGACTTTCATTGTTTCATTTTCATGATCTTTTGTTTGTGTTCATTTGCATGTTTACAACATGGTTGCTAAGTTCTTACTGTCAAGATTATATCTTCATGCCCATGTTTTAAGTTCTTATGATCCCAGCTCACAAATGCTTACATATATGATCAAGATTGTGTAGGTGCATGTCACCTCAAAAATTATTCTTTTGTTATCACTTACCTACTCGAGGACGAGCAGGAGTTAAGCTTGGGGATGCTTGATACGTCTCCAACGTATCTATAATTTTTGATGCTCCATGCTTGTTTTTACACCATTTGCCTAATGTTTCGTTACACTTCGTGGCACTTTTATGCATTTTCCAGAACTAACCTATTAATAAGTCGCCACAGTGCCAGTTCCCTGTTTTCTGCTGTTTTTGTGTTTCAGAAGTGATACACAGGAAATATTCTCGGAATTGGACAAAATAAGTTCCTGAAGTCTTATTTTGTCCGGGAGCTTCCAGAGATCCGAAGGAGAGTAGGAGGGGGGCCACAGGGGCCCCACACACCAGGCTGGCGCGGCCAGGGCCTGGGCCGCGCCACCGTGGTGTGAGGCCACCTGGCCCCACCTCTGACATCGCCCCTTCGCCTATGAAGACCCCCCGATGGGAAAAACCTAAGGACCCGATCACTTTTCCAGAACACATCGCGATCCGCCGCCGCCGTCGACCCGAAGATCGGGAGGGTCCAGAAGCTCTTCCCGGCACCCTGCCAAAGAGGGGAATCGCCACCGGAGGTCTTCTTCATCGCCATGCTTGCCTCTGGAGCGATGAGTGAGTAGTCTACCTTAGACTATGGGTCCATAGCAGTAGCTAGATGGCTGTCTTCTCCACCATGTGCTTCATGTTTAGATCTCATGAGCTGCCCTACATGATTGACATCACCGTTATGTAATTCTACATGTTTGGTTTGTTGGGATCCGATGAATATTGGTGTTATGATTGAGTTGTTGTACTGAATATTATCTTTTGTTATCTCTATGTTGTTTAAGATCTTGCATGCTCTCCGTTGTTAGTAGCTATCTTGGCCGAGTAGTTGCTAGTGACTCCAAGAGGGGGTATTTATGCTCGATAGTGGGTTCATGCCTCTATTTAACCTGGGGGAGTGACAGAAACCTCTAAGGTTGTAGATGTGCTGTTGCTACTAGGGAGAAAACAACATTCATATGCTCAAGGGCATATGCTTTGTTTACATTACACACTTTGCTTAATGCAATTATCTGTTGTTCGCAACTTAATACTTGTGGATTTCTCGGATTGATTCGCCACAAGTGGATTATTAGTCATAGATGCAGTTGGATGGCGGTCTATGTATTTTGTTGTAATGCCTAGAGTAAATCTCATAGTGATCTTCTTGACATATCACGTTTATCTTTATTCTATCAATTGCCCAACTATAATTTGTTTACCCAGCATGTGTTATTTATCTTATGGAGAGACGCCACTAGTGAACTGTGGACCCCGGTCCTATTTCCATCATATTGCTATCACCTGTTTACTTTACTTGCACTGTTTACTTTACTCACATACTCTACTATTTTTCCACTCGATACGCTCATAACCTTTGTTTCAAGCAAACCGGTGAGATTGACAACCTCATCGCAAGTTGGGAACAAAGTACTTGGTTGTGTTGTGTGCAGGTTCCGCGTTGCTACTGACCGAAGACGATTCAACAAGTATCGTTAAACGGAGCCCTTGTTGGAGTGTTACTAAGTCAGTCTGCATCACCTTCAGTTGTTATTGTCCCTTCTCTCCAAGATCGACATACCTTGGTTTCTTAACTGAGGGAAAACTAGCTGCTATACTCATCACACCTTCCTCTTGGGGTTCCCAATGGGCTGGTTGTTCGCCACGCACAAGGACCATCAACTGCATATTCCAACGTCATCTTGGCGTTAGCACTTGCACAACTCGAGAAGATGAATCAAGGAAGTAGAGAAGAAACTTGAAGTACACAAACAAGTAATAGACAAGGCCACCAATAATTCTAGTTATAGAACCAACAATGTTGTGATAATCTAATGATCATACCAAATTGGGGTATGACCATACTAGATTATTAGTATTTGACCTAATTTACTTGATGTGATAAATGTTTGTTAGATGTTGTTTGAAAGATGAATTGTTTTGATCTATTATGTTTGGGTAGGAATTATCTTTAGACCTCTTCTATCTAATTCTCATCTATGCTAAGACCTAAACTTGTCCTAAAACCCAAACCAAAGTATTCTCAACGACAGAACAACTACAATGACCCTCAGTTGGAGATAAGGATACAGAGTACAACAACAAGAGGTAGTGTTTCAAGTACAAGAGACTAGAACATTACGCAAGAGGGTGCACAAAGGATGATACCCCAAGACTCCAGTAAGCTAGGATGGCTGAAGGATACCACGCAAACAATAAGAAGATAGCCCAAGGTGTAGCTAATGTGGAAGTAATACTATTCAACCACCTCATGCAAGAAAGGTGGAAAGGACAAACAGAGCAATGGAAAGGACAAACAGAGCAATGGAAAGAGCAAACAGAGCAATGGAAAGGACAAATAGAGCAATAGAAAGGATTTTAATTCACCTTAAATGGCAAACTTAAGGATCTACAACTTAAGGATTGTTGCCATGAGTTGCGTAGCAAACCCCTAGCTAGGAACGATAGATTTTGTTTTCAAAATTAAAAAAAAGGGATTTGGGAACTTGGTTCCAATTTCAACAAAACTTTTGTTTAAAAGCTAGTGAGGTTGACCAAGAGTTAGAATACGAGGTTTGCAAACCATGTATGAAGTAATGATTTGGGTGCAGGATGGATTGATCACCATTCCTACTACTCTTATTATTCGCTCTCATAATGTTGGTTTTACATACCTAAAGAGACATACCTACATGAGAGACGACGTTGTTAAACCATAACCTTAGGAGGATAATATGTTACACCCCTTATGGTGAGCCAGTGTGGCCAAAACATAGGAATACGGTGTGGATGTTTTGGTATATGAACAGCTACACGAATCAAAAACGTTTTTCTCAGTGGGCTTTGAATACGAAGGCTGTTCAGCTTCGGCTGCAGCCTGTTTGGTTCACCTTCTCGACCCATCATTTCGTATCCCTACGTGGCCTGTTCGGCTACCTCCCTGTGCCTATAAAAGAGAGGTCACTCCTCTCCAGAGAGTCACAACAGAGACAGCCACCACTACCTATGAGATTTCCTCCTGGTTTCAAAGCTTTACGCCACCGTAGTCTACCCCATCCCGACCTGCGACGTTATGAGGCAACTCTTCGAATCCCTGAAACTACTTTCCTGCCCATGAGAGCTTCTTTAGATCCCTTTTTCTTGCAAAGGAGTTCACCTTCGAGATATGATCAAGTTGTCCAGCGTCTTCCAATGACTATGAAGATGGTTGCGAAAGGAATTCTTAAGGACTATCTGGTACTAGTGGTAGATAGCATGATGAGCACCGGTATCAAGAAAAGATTCAACAATGCTGGTTATAAGGCGACCTTCCATCCCTTAAAGGTGCAAGTACCTCTTACAGAGTCCACCTTGTTTACCCCTAGGAAATGCATGAGAAGACTGCAGAGAGATGCCATCCTAATTCATTGGGATGTGTGGTCTCATCATGTTCGTGGGGCAAGCATGCAGTACTTGGCACTGGTTCATCTTTTGAGATTCTGTAACGAAAATCAGCTAAAAAGCAACAAGGAGTATGGTGATGAACTATTTGATTTCCTGGCCTTGGTGAGGACCAACCAAGAAAAGGCTAGATACACATTCTTGGAAGATGTGGACTACCTTATTGGTGATGACGCAATGGATGATATCTGCTTATCACCAGAATTGGATGGAACCCTTGGTGTACCCACTTTTAATCATAGTGGGGGAACATCAAAACTTCTGAGAAGGGCGGTTCAGGGAAAATGGCACAACAGTGAATGCAAGCGGGGAACAAAATGCAAGTGCCTAAAGAAGCATCAAGATACCACCAAGAGAAATTTTCTTTTAAGGGTGGTAGCACCCTAGTCCCATTAGAATCAATAAACTTTTTAGCCTTTCTCCAATCTCGAGGACGAGATTTCTTTTAAGGGTGGTAGTCTGTAACATCCCAAGGTTTTATCAAATTTTGGGGGAATTTTTTTGCTTTTGCTTTGTATGCATTGATTGGAAATTCACAAGGATTTAAAACTTTTTGAGTTTATTTAAAAGCTTTGTTATAAAACCATTTCAAACTTCCTATTAGTTATTGAAGGACTTCTTTGAGAAAACCAAATATCCTAATATTATTTTCCTTCTTTCTTATTCGAACTTATGCAAGCTTGCTTGCAAAGGAAAGAATTACCCATGTGTTTATAAAGACTGCATTTCAAAAACTATGATTGAGAATGATTCCCAATTATTATTTTATAAAGTATTATTCTCCTATTTTCAAAAGATTTATTCTCAAACCCTAGTTCTATTTTTGTTATGCAAGCAAAGTCCTTTTTGCCAAGTTCATAAAGTTTTATTGGAAATCTGCATTTATTTTGAAAACATATTTCCTAATGGTTTTAAACATTGTGTTGATTTATAGAAAATTACTGAAAGTGGTTTGAATTGTTTTTAAGCATTTTTGCAACTTATATGAAAGAAATAGAAATCAGAAAATAGAAAAAGGGAAAAAGAAATAAAAAATTAAGACAAGGCCGCGGGGAAACCGAACCGGCCCGAGCCAGATTCGGCCCACGGCCCATCCCGGCGAAACCCGAAGGGGTATGCCCTTCTCTCCTCCACTCGCTGACATCCCGGTCCCACCTATCGGGTTCGTCTTCCCCGCAATCTTCTCCCCTTTTCTCTCTGGAAACAGTCGCCGGCGTTTACTCCCCCGCTGTAATATCGCGCACTAAATGTTCATCAAGACCCGACCTATAAAAGCCCCAGCACTCCTTCCTCGCCTCCCTTTTTCTATTCTGCCGATTTCGTCTCAACCCGATGAAATTCGTCGCCGGACTCCGCCCCATCTGCAAGCTCCTCCATCCAAATTCGCCACCGCCGGTGAGCCCTAGTTCACCCCCTCTCCTCTATCCTCTTTGCAATGACCCGGCGCTTCTTCTGATGTTTTTGTTTTGCTCAAATTTGCTCTAGATCGAGCTAGCCACCTCGAACCCGAAGCTCACCATCGCCTGCTCACCTCCAGTCGCTCTCTCCTCCCTCATCTGGAAACAATCCTCGACGCCGATAAGGTTCTAAGACCACCTCGTTGAGCTGAACGTCGTCGTGCCCTTGCCGCCATCCAGAACCCACGGGAACTCGCCGGAGCTTGAACCCGAGACCGCCCTCGCCGGCGACCGGAAACTCTAGATCCAACCGGTGAGCTCCTCTCTCCTTTAACCGCGGCCGTTAGATCAAGATCCAGTGGATCTGATGGATCCACTTATCCGAAGCGGTATGGATCGATCTGATCTATCAAGATTCATTTTAATCCAACGCTCCACGTGCGTGATCCGGCCGAAATGGTACCCTCCAATGAGGAAGTGCCACGTGGCCTGCTTCGATCTAAAATAGAATTCAAATAGAATTTTGAATCAGAATTTGATCTAATCTTGTAAAATTCATAACTTTTGATCTGTAACTCGAAAATTAGAAAATAATATATCATTGGAATCCTTGCAACATGTACAATCCATTAGTGCCATAAAATCACATAGTTTCAGTACTCAAATTGAAATCATTTTCAAATTCAGTTAAACCTTTCTGTTAGCTTGCTAAATTCATATCTTTTGTTCTGTTTATCCAAAAATTACAAATTTTTAGTCCTTGGAATCCTCTAATAATGTAGAACCTCTTAGGATCAAGATCATTCAAGTTTGATACATGCACACACTCTGTGCATTCAAATCTAACCAAATCACTAATTTGAACATAATATGAATTCTATAACCTATTTTTGAATGATTCCAATTGCAGTGACTTTGTCTTACTGCAAGCTATCCAGTAGTATCACTCCCATATTTTATTGAACTATTTCGCAATTATTCAAATTCAAACATGAGGATTTGAGTAATTTCCACTATAGAAATAAACCTATTCCTTTTCAGTAATGTTTCTCTCTACATTAGCAAATCCTATAATCATACCTATCCATCACCATCATATTTAATCATAATCATCACCCAATATCATGCCTATATTATTCTTGTGGGCTTAAGTTCATAGTATTCAAATTACACCTGAGTAATTTGAGTAAATAGTGGCATATCTCAATTAATTTCTCCTTTGCTAGTTGTGGTGACACACTCCACTCCATGCCACACATATCATAAACCATTCCCAATCAAACACTATTCTTGAACTGTGCACAAAACTAATTTGAGTTCTTCAAAGAGGAATTTAAAACTCTAACTTAGCCATATCTTCAAAAGTCAACCCTAGATCAAGTTAATCCTTTTGTCCAAGCCAATCTTGCGACCAAGAAGCCACCATCATTCTAAATAACATCCAATCATATTCAACCCCAAGCCAACTTAATCCAAGTGGCCTATGTTGAACTATTCAATTTACAAAAGGGTTAATTGAGTAAATCAATATATCACAAACTCCTACCCAAGCCTATGTGTAACATGTACTATTTTGAGTAAGTGTTATCACACTTTATTCAGTAGTGTTATGTTGCATTATTCTAAACTCATGTGAATCTATTCACATAATTTATCTCTAAACTCTATCCATGATTATGCTAAGCACAAGATTGTTACCTCTACATTGTATCTAGAAAGATCATTGTATGCTAAATCTTTAGACCTTGCCATCCAAACTCTCAATCCATATCTTGTAAGTCAAGCTCCAAGCCATATATCTCTCATCACAGAAATCCTAAGAAAATCAAAGCGTTACACCAATTCTTTTCATTGCTTGTCTTGCTTGATTTGTTGTTTTGGTGTGGTGTGTTTACTTGTGTAACTCTATAATATAGATTGGGTTGGAGAGCCATACATTTTGTTGAGAGAAGAGACAAGAGTTTAAACTTCAAAAAGGCAAGTGACACACATGTCCCTTTACCCATTTTGTTTACTATATGTATTAGTGTATTCACTACTTGTAGTATGCATGATAGGTGGTGTTTTCAAAGAAAAAGAGTTGCTTTGCTAGATCCTAGTAGTGTTTAGCTATCCCTTAAACCCTACCTGTTAGGATGCTAAATACTTTGAAAAAGATTGATGCCATGCTATGATCACTTATTAAAAGTGTTTTGTAAACAAATTAAGAACTTCAACTAAAATGAAACACCTGGGTGGATTGGTTTGATGATGGAGGCGATGTTGAGTGGCTACCCAGGGCTACACTCCTGGCTTCAACCCAGGATTTGTGTAGTTGTTGCCTGGGTGCTCACTTGTGGATTGCCACCCAGGAATAAAGGGGTTACCATGTCTTCCATGCTTAGAGTACTTCTAGTGCAGCCTTATGACAATATGGGCTCTGTCTTGACTGATTAGATGTGAGGGTGCAACTTGTGTGCAAGAGATGGCTGGTAGTTGAATTGTAGGTTGGGAACGGATCTTGTCAGTTGGTTGCTCTCTCCTTCTAAAAGGTCTCGTCTCATTTTATGTATGGGCGTTAAATAAGTCTTAAGGTAAAGTGCACAACCCCTGCAGGGTGTCAAACTAATCGATTAGCCGTGTCCCCGGTTATGGACAAATTGATTCTCTAGACATGGAATGTACGGAAGAATCTCATCACCATTTCTAAATGATTAAAATTTGTCTAGAAACCCCTAGGTAGGGGCTAAGGACCATGCACTCCGAGGGGTGGTGGTTTCTGATGTTCCAACTTTGTTGAGTTTTGCCCAGAATTACATACCGGCCAGTATGTAATGTATGGGGGTTGTCTTGACCCTTGAAAAATAAAATTTTGTAAGAAAGTATTGAAAAGGATTTTAGGATAAAATTGGCTTTATGCAAATCAGCCTATGAGATCCACCAGCCAAATATCATGTAGTTAGTTCTTTCACAACAGCCACCAAATATGTGTCATTTGCCAGTACATCATTGTACTGACCCCCATTTGTGGGGCTGCGTATTCAAATGTGTAGGTTTTTCAGGTTTGGATTGTTTAGTAGGATCTCGAGACTACATTCCAACATGTCTGCCTGTGGCACGTGATGAAGATGGAGGCTCATTGCCACTTTGTTTATCTGTTGTGTATCTGTAAGGTTTGAATACTTTGTATCTGGATCCACGTTGTAATCTTGATACTATGCAATGAATATTTCATTTTGTTCTGTGGTGCTATCAGTGATCCAGGGAATAGCACTTAACACAGATGTTCCACCTTAATCCAAAGGTGGGGCGTTACAATTAGGCAAGTCGCGGCTTTAGTGACCTTCTCCGAGAAGTCAATCACATATAAGCCATTTTCGACATGCCCAACAAAGGCTACTTTAAGAGACTTGCTCCACAAAAGAACCACAATCCCAACATCAAAGAAAGTTTCAAAGCCCATATCGGCAAGTTGAGCTACGGAAAGTAAATTTTAGGAGAGAGACTCAACGAGCATGACATTTTCAACGGTAACATCTTGCGAGATGACAACTTTACCAAGACCCAATACCTTTGACCTTGAGGAATCTCCATAGGTGACGTAGCCCGCACTAGATGAACCGGTGCGAAGCTCCTTCACCAACTCTTTGCTTCCGGACATATGATTGGTAGCACCACTATTAATTATCCATTGTCCCGCAACGGAAGCAAAGCCCTACAAGAGATCAAGTCTTGTTTTTAGGTCCCCATTTTTCAATGGGTCCTCTTTTGTTAGTGACAAGGGTCTTAGGAACCCAAATTGACCAAGCAATGCGTTCATTAGGTGAACCAACAAATTTAGCATAAACATGCCCATTATAACCACGGCGAAGAACATAGGAAGGGTTATATTTTTCCCGCAAAGTCGTTGTGATTGGGCATTGCCTTCTTGGCATTCCCAACCACCTCCTTCACAAGCTCCCCCTCCTCCTCGAAAACATTGCCATCCTCACAAAAGCATATGTCATTTGGGATGCGCTTCTTAGGAGGAGTAGGCACAAAGAACTTTGTCTTCTTGTTGTGTAACGCCCCACCTTTGGATTAAGGTGGAACACCTGTGTTAAGTGTCATTCCCTGGATCAGTAGATAGCACCACAGTACAAAATAAGTAATTATTGCAATAGCATCAATATTATAACGTAAATCTAGTTACATACGTCCTCAACCTTACGAGTACACAACATAAAGCATAGTTGCAATGAGCCTCCATCTTCATCAAGTGCCATAGGCAGACATGTTGGAATGTAAGCTCGAGATCCTACTCCTGGTTCCTTACTCGAAATAAAACCTGCATGTTTGAATATGCAGCCCCAGAGGGGTCAGTACAATGATGTACTGGCAAATGACACATATTTGGTGGCTGTTGTGAAAGAACTAACTACATGACATTTGGCTGGTGGATCTCATAGGCTAAATTGCATAAAGCCAATTTTATCCTAAAATCCTTTTTAATACTTTCTTTCAAAATTTTATTTTTCAAGGGTCAAGACATCCCCCATACATTACATACTAGCCGGTATGTAGTTCTGGGCGAAACTCAACAAAGTTGGAACATCAGAAACCACCACCCCTCGGAGTGCATGGTCCTTAGCCCCTACCTAGGGGTTTCTAGACAAATTTTAATCATTCAGAAATGGTGATGAGATTCTTCTGTACATTCCATGTCTAGAGACTCAATTGTCCATTCCGAGGACTCGGCTAATCGATTAGTTTTGACACCCTGCAGGGGTTGTGCACTTTCACCTTAAGACTCATTTTATGCCCATACATAAAATGAGACGAGACCTTTTAGAGGAGAGAGCAACTAACTGGCAAGATCCATTCCCAACCCGCCATCTTCTTGCACACAAGTTGCACCCTCACATCTAATCAGTCAAGACAGAGCCCATATTGTCATAAGGCTGCACTAGAAGTACTCTAAGCATGGAAGACATATTAATCCCTTTAATCCTGAGTGGCAATCCACAAGTGAGCGCCCAGGCAGCAACTACACAACGTGTATCCCCGGGTAGCCACTCAACATCGCCTCCATCATCAAACCAATCCACCCAGGTGTTTCATTTTAGTTGAAGTTCTTAATTTGTTCACAAAACACTTTTAACAAGTCATCATAGCATGGCATCAAATTTTCAAAGTATTTAGCATCCTAACAGGTGGGGTTTGAAGGATAGCTACACACTACTAGGATCTAAGCATTTTATAAAATAGTTGAATATTCCACCTATCATGCATACTACTGAAACACACTAATGCAGTAGTAAAAATAGGTAGGGGATATGTGTGTCACTTGCCTTTTTGAAGATCACGACATTTCACTTCTCTCAACTAAGCACGTAGCTCTTCACACCAGCTATAGCACAAAATAACATAACATAAACACACCATACAAACACAATCAAACCAATCAAACAATTGAAAAGTGTTTGTTTAACAATTTAGATTTATTGAGATGTTATGACAAGAAAGATATGGCAAAGGAAATATGAATTGTGAGATACGGATTTGAGAGCTTAGCTGGGGAAGATCAATATGATTTGAGAGAGAAATGGGACTAGGCAAAATATAGTTGATGAAGTCTTTATGCTTTATCAGAGCATATAGGAGTTTTAGGAACAGCTCATGTGAAATAAATTACACAAGAGTCAAATTGTGCAACTACAACACTATTGAGTAAATGTGACAACAATTACTCTTAAATAGCATCTATTGCACTTAGGCACTAGGCTGGGTTTTAAGAATGCTTGAACTACTCAATTAGCATATTTGCAAGTTGAATAGTTCAATACATGTGAACAAAACTAAGTAGGCATGGGATTGGATATGAATGATTGATTTTTGAGGACATGGCTCATCTGGTTCATTGATCAACATGGTGTATAACACATACTACGGTATGGGTTATAACAACACCACATTAACAAAATCTAGGTTTGAGATGAATTCATATTCTACTCAAGTAGCACAATTGCAATTTGAATATATATATGAATTAGACAAAATATAATGAGTGAGATCTTTATGCTTTATTAAAGCATATTGAATCTTGGAATATCTCATGTGGGTAAATCACATAAGAGACAAAATAGTGCAATAGCAATACTACTGAATAAGTGTAACAACAATTATTCCTAAATAGTATTTATTACACTTAAGCTTAGGCTAGGATTCTTATAACATTGAAGTGCTCGATTTAACTCAAATGCAAATTGAATAGTTCAATGCACGGCTAAGATTAAGTAGACATGAGTAAATGGCTATAGGTAATGGATATGTATAGATGATATTTGAAAATAAGGCTTAAGGTTCCAAATGAGTAAATAGGATTGGGTTAAGTACTATGATGTTGATTTGATCAATACCATAGTAGCAAAGGTAGAAACTAAGATTGAAAGTATCACACTTTACTCAAATGACACATTTGTAATTTGAATAAGTGGGTACTATACAAGATAGGTCTAAGTGGATATGATCTTGATCAAGATGTTATTTAGATAACATTGATGACTAGGTATGATTATAAGATTTGCTATGGTAGAAGGAAACATTACTGAACAGAAATAGATTTATTCTTATAATGGAAATTACTCAAATCCTCATATTAGAATTTGAATAATAGTGAAGTATCTTAATAAAATTAGGAGGTGATGCTACTGGATAGCTTGCAGCAAAACAAAGCTATTGCAATTGGATTCATTCTAAAATATGTTATAGAATTCAAATTGACATCAGAATAGTGATTTGGACAAATTTGAATGCGCAAAGTGTGTGCACGTATCAAATTTGGATTTTCTTGATCCTATGATATTCTACAAGATTAGATGATTCTAGAGACTACAAATTTGTAATTTTAGATTAACAGAACTAAAGATATGATTTAAACAAGTTAACAGATGGTTTGATTCCAATTTGAAAATAGTTTCAAATTTAATCCATAAAATATGAATTATTATTGTACTACTGGATTCTAGATGTTCTAAGGATTCCAACGGTATATCATTTGTTATTTTTGGACCTACAGATCAAAAGATATGATTTTCTGAAAATTTGGATCAAATCTGATTTCAAAATCTAATTTGAAATTCTGTCTAAACCAGAAGCCGACACGTGTTCTATTCCGATTTGCTGATACCCTTTCGGGTGGATCATGGTTTTCCTCCATTGGATTAAAGGAGATTTGGACGGAATAGATCGTCCCATACCGGTTCAATAAGTGATTTGATCTCAGCCTCTGGATCTAGATCTGACGGTCACTGAGAAAAGGGAGAGAAGTCTCACCGGGCTAGGGTTATGGCAAGGTTTTCCGGTGAGGTCACCGGCGAGGCGCGCTGGAGGTTGATCTCCGGCGAGCTTCTGGCTACCTCTAGTTGACGGCGAGGCTATGACGATGATTAGCTCGTCGAGAAGAACTCGATGGTGATGACGACGGGCTCAATTGTTTCCAGGAGAAGGAGATGAGGACGGCTGGAGGTGTACTGGCGGCGGCGTACTTTGGTTGCTGGGCGATGGCGTTGTTCTGCAATGAATTGGACGAGGAGAAGTGGTCAGGGGGATGCGCCAAGGCAAGATAGAGAGAATAGAAGAGAGAAGGAGGACGGGGGCTCACTGATGGCGTCGATAACGAGCTGAGACGGCGGCGGAAGCTTCAGATTCCGGCGAGCTATTCTAGCAGCCTCAGGGCACGATCTGGAGAGGAATGAAGGGGGAAATGGCGAGGAGGCAGGTGGCTACTTATAGGCGAGGCGCGGGGACGAAACGGGCCGACATTAATCGGGAATTTAATCGGGGAGGGGAGTTACTGCGGGGAGTCGCCGGCGGGATTATCGGCCAGAGGTAGGGGACGACCGGGTCAGCTAACGTGTGGGGTCGGGCTGTCAGCGGCTGGGAGCATACCCCTTCGGGTTTCCTGCCCGGCTGGGCCGTGGGCCTCATCTGAAGCTGGGCCGAATGGCTTCCCCGGGTCCTTTTATCCTTTTTCGATTTCTTTTTCTTTTTCTGTTTTACCATTCTTTAATAACTTTTGCAAATATGATTCAAGTCAAGCCAAACCATTTTCATAAATTTTGCGGAATTCACAGCAAGGTTTTAAACCAACATCAAACATGTTTTCAGAACCAAAATATTTTTTTTATAAAAGATCTTAATTGAGCCTAATGGCTTTGCTTGCATAAAATAATAGAAAATAGAGTTTGAACTCGCTTCTTTCTAAAATAGTAAAATAATAGTTTATAAAATAATGATTGAGAAACACACTCACTTATGGTTTGAAAAAGCAACCTATATTGAATAAAGCAAATTTTGTAAAACAATCTTTTGCAAGCAAGCTTGCATAAAGCTTATTAAAAGCAAGAAAATAATATTTTGGTATTTGGTTTCATAGGAGTTCAGTATGAGAGATAGGGAGTTTGAAATGGTTTTTGAAGTAGATGAGATATGGGAATAACTTTGGCATTTTGGTATTAGGGTTTTAGGGTTTTTGATTTGATCTTCAATTGTTTAAGGTAACCTTTAATTATAGTTCAAAAAGTTTTAATTTCTTGTGATTTTTCAATCAAGTCAAACAATTACAAGCACTCATTTTTATTTTTATTTTATTTTCCAAAAATAGGAAAAGTCAGGGATGTTACAGACTACCACCCTTAAAAGAAATCTCGTCCCCGAGATTGGAGAAAGGCTAAAAAGTTTATTGATTCTAATGGAACTAGGATGCTACCACCCTTAAAAGAAAATTCCTCTTGGTGGTATCTTGATGCTTCCTTAGGCACTTGCATTTTGTTCCCAACTTGCATTCACTGTTGTGCCATTTTCCCTGAACCGCCCTTCTTAGAAATTTGGATGTTCAAAACTATGTTCAAAAGTGGGCATACCAAGGGTTCCATCCAATTCTGGTGATAGGCAGATATCATCCATTGCATTGTCACCAACAAGGTAGTCCACATCTTCCAAGAATGTGTATCTAGCCTTTTCTTGGTCAGTCCTCACCAAGGCCAGGAATTTATATAGGTCATTGCCAAACTCCTTGTTGCTTTTTAGCTGATTTTCGTTACAGAATCTCAAAAGATGACTCAGTGCCAAGTGCTGCATGCTTGCCCCACGAACATGATGAGACCACACATCCCAATGAATTAGGATGGCATCTCTCTGTAGTCTCCTCATGCATCTCATAGGGGTAAACAAGGTGGACTCTGTAAGAGGTACTTGCACCTTTAAGGGACGGAAGGTTGCCTTATAACCAGCATTGTTGAATGTTTTCTTGATATCGGTGCTCATCATGCTATCTACCACTAGTACCAGATGGTCCTTAAGAATTCCTTTCGCAACCATCTTCATAGTCATTGGAAGGCGCTGGACAACTTGATCATATCTCGAAGGGGAATTCCTTGCAAGAATATAGGGGTCTAACGAAACTCTCATGGGCAGGAAAGTAGTTTCAGGGATTTGGAGAGTTGCCTCATAACATCGCAGGTCGGGATGGGGTAGACTTCGGCGGCGTAAAGCTTTGAAATTAGGAGGAAATCTCATAGGTAGTGGTGGTTGTCTCTGTTGTGACTCTCTGGAGAGGAGTGACCTCTCTTTTATAGGCTCAGGGAAGTAGCCGAACATGCCACGTAGGGAGTCGAAACGAAGAGTCGGGAAGATGAACCGAACAGGCAGCAGCCGAAGTTGAACAGTCTTCGCATTCAAAAGCCCACTGAGCAAAACGTTTCTGATTCGGGAAGTCGTTCAAATATCCAAAACGTCCTCACCGTAGTCCTACGTTTTGGCCACACTGGCTCACTATAAGGGATGTAACATATTATCCTCCTAAGGTTATGGTTTAACGACGTCGTCCCTCATGTAGGTATGTCTCTCTAGGTGTGTAAAGCCAACATTATGAGAGCGAATAATAAGAGTAGTAGGAATGGTGATCAATCCATCCTGCACCCAAATCATTACTTCATACATGGTTTGCAAACCTCGTATTTTAACTCTTGGTCAACCTCACTTGCTTTGGAAAAAAATTCTTGAAATGAAAACCTATGTTCCCAAATCTAGATTTTAAAACGAAATTATCATTCCTTAGCTAGGGTTTTGTGCAAACTCGGTCGTATGGCGATAACTCTTGAGTTGCATATCCTTCAGCTTGTTAATTCGGGGGAAAATTAACATCCATACAATAAAGTTACTCATTGAGCTTGCATGTCTATTCTTCATTTATTACAGGTACTAACCGAATATAAATGCTTCTAGGTTGGCCACACTTTGTTGTGTCTTCACCTTGTAATTGCGGCATCCTTCAGTCATCCCAGTTCACTGAAGTCTTGAGGTACCATTCTCTGAACATTTATCTGCATAGTGTCCCTTTTGTTTGCACTTGTAACAAGTGACCAGTCGACTGTCCCTCTTCACGCTATCTTGCACGTTTACTTTATTGTACCTTCCTGAACATTTGTCCACATAATGTCCTAGCTCCTTGCATTTGAAGCACATCACCTTGCTATTGTCCTTCTTCTTTTTAGGTCTTTCTAGGGCTAGGAGATCTCTTACTTCATTTTCTCCATATTCCACTACAGCTGTGGGAAAACTTTCTCGTTTCCTCGAGCAATTTCTAGACAAGTGTCCTTCTTCTTCACATGAGTAGCAACACTTGGTGGTAAGGTTGTGTGTTGTTCCCATGACTTTATCTTCCATCTTCATCTTGGGTCTTCCATATCCAGGGGTCTTTCCTAGCAGTTGGCTCATTCTATCCTTGGCTTGTTGATTCATTCATTGCACCGTGGAATAAAACTTACATTCAGCAGGAATATGATTTGTTCCTTCACATAGGAAACAAATAACTTGGGTTATGGAACACTCTCCAACTGGGTGACTCATAACACAGTAAGGACACTCTTAATGACAGTCCATAGAGGTGTGTCCTATTTCTCCACATCTCTTACAGGCTTGCAGTGTCATCTCAACATCATCTCTTAGTTCCTTGCCACCATGATCATTTTGTGGCAGGCTGTTATTGGTACTAGCCACAATCTGGGACATCATTTGTACTATTCGAGAATGATCATCCAGTACTTGCTACATTCCTGGAGGTATCTCATTGTTAC
This sequence comes from Dactylis glomerata, assembly GCA_007115705.1. Lineage (NCBI taxonomy): Eukaryota > Viridiplantae > Streptophyta > Magnoliopsida > Poales > Poaceae > Dactylis > Dactylis glomerata. Next base: position 1,705,275 of record QXEO01000096.1, read on the forward strand.
CGCAGTTGACCATATCCTGGGTCAATACTCGCATCATTTCAGTATGTACTTCAACCATCCGTTGCATTGCTATTTCCAACTGAGGGTTGTTGTGACTGTCTTGGGGTTGAGGATGCATCTATTTGGGTTTAGGACAAGTTTAGGTCTTAGCATAGATGAGATTAGATAGAAGGGATCTAAAGGAAAAATCTTACCCAACCACAGCAGGTCAAGGCAATTCATCTTACAATCAACATCTAACAAACATTCATCACATCTAGCAAATTATGTCAAACACTAATAATCTAGTATGGCCATACCCCAATTTGGTATGATCATTAGATTATCACAACATCGTTGGTTCTATAAACTAGAATTATTGGTGGTCTTGTCTATTACTTGCTTATGTACTTCAAGTTTCTTCTCTACTTCCTTGATTCATCTTCTCGACTTGTGCAAGCTGCATTTGAGTCTTTCTCCAAGTTCTTCGTTTGGCCTTTAATGTAGTCCTTCACGTTGAGTTCAAGGAAAATATATGGAGCATCAGTCTCACACTTCTAGCACATTGTGATCTTCTATCCTTTGTTGATGATTTCAGGGTAGGGTCATCTATAGTATTAGGAAACATTTGAAGAGGAAATAGGAGAGAATACAAGGAGTTCAAAATGCAAACATTTTTAAAAATATAAATAGAAGCTAGATGAGATAGAATTTTTATCCTAGGGTCTTCCTGTTTCTAATCCAAACCTAGGGTCTCGATCCTACAAGCAACACTATGCTCTGATACCATTCTGTAACGCCCCACCTTTGGATTAAGGTGGAACACCTGTGTTAAGTGCCATTCCCTGGATCAGTAGATAGCACCACAGTACAAAATAAGTAATCATTGCAATAGCATCAATATTATAACGTAAATCCAGTTACATAGGTCCTCAACCTTACGAGTACACAGCATAAAGCATAGTTGCAATGAGCCTCCATCTTCATCAAGAGCCACAGGCAGACATGTTGGAATGTAAGCTCGAGATCCTACTCCTGGTTCCTTACTCGAAATAAAACCTGCACGTTTGAATATGCAGCCCCAGAGGGGTCAGTACAATGATGTACTGGCAAATGACACATATTTGGTGGCTGTTGTGAAAGAACTAACTACATGACATTTGGCTGGTGGATCTCATAGGCTAAATTGCATAAAGCCAATTTTATCCTAAAATCCTTTTTAATACTTTCATTCAAAATTTTATTTTTCAAGGGTCAAGACATCCCCCATACATTACATACTGGCCGATATGTAGTTCTGGGCAAAACTCGACAAAGTTGGAACATCAGAAACCACCACCCCTCGGAGTGCATGGTCCTTAGCCCCTACCTAGGGGTTTCTAGACAAATTTTAATCATTCAGAAATGGTGATGAGATTCTTCCGTATATTCCATGTCTAGAGACTCAATTGTCCATTCCGAGGACTCGGCTAATCGATTAGTTTTGACACCCTGCAGGGGTTGTGCACTTTCACCTTAAGACTCATTTTATGCCCATACATAAAATGAGACGAGACCTTTTAGAGGAGAGAGCAACTAACTGGCAAGATCCATTCCCAACCTACAATTCAACTACCCGCCATCTTCTTGCACACAAGTTGCACCCTCACATCTAATCAGTCAAGATAGAGCCCATATTGTCATAAGGCTGCACTAGAAGTACTCTAAGCATGGAAGACATATTAATCCCTTTAATCCTGAGTGGCCATCCACAAGTGAGCGCCCAGGCAGCAACTACACAACGTGTAGCCCCGGGTAGCCACTCAACATCGCCTCCATCATCAAACCAATCCACCCAGGTGTTTCATTTTAGTTGAAGTTCTTAATTTGTTCACAAAACACTTTTAACAAGTGATCATAGCATGGCATCAAATTTTCAAAGTATTTAGCATCCTAACAGGTGGGGTTTGAAGGATAGCTACACACTACTAGGATCTAAGCATTTTATAAAATAGTTGAATATTCCACCTATCATGCATACTACTGAAACACACTAATGCAGTAGTAAAAATAGGTAGGGGATATGTGTGTCACTTGCCTTTTTGAAGATCATGACATTTCACTTCTCTCAACTAAGCATGTAGCTCTTCACACCAGCTATAGCACAAAATAACATAACATAAACACACCATACAAACACAATCAAACAATTGAATAGTGTTTGTTTAACAATTTAGATTTATTGAGATGTTATGACAAGAAAGATATGGCAAAGGAAATATGAATTGTGAGATACGGATTTGAGAGCTTAGCTGGGAAAGATCAATATGATTTGAGAGAGAAATGGGACTAGGCAAAATATAGTTGATGAAGTCTTTATGCTTTATCAGAGCATATAGGAGTTTTAGGAACTGCTCATGTGAAATAAATTACACAAGAGTCAAATTGTGCAACTACAACATTATTGAGTAAATGTGACAACAATTACTCTTAAATAGCATCTATTGCACTTAGGCACTAGGCTGGGTTTTAAGAATGATTGAACTACTCAATTAGCACATTTGCAAGTTGAATAGTTCAATACATGTGAACAAAACTAAGTAGGCATGGGATTGGATATGAATGATTGATATTTGAGGACATGGCTCATCTGATTCATTGATCAACATGGTGTATAACACATACTACGGTATGGGTTATAACAACACCACATTAACAAAATCTAGGTTTGAGATGAATTCATATTCTACTCAAGTAGCACAATTGCAATTTGAATATATATATGAATTAGACAAAATATAATGAGTGAGATCTTTATGCTTTATTAAAGCATATTGAATCTTGGAATATCTCATGTGGGTAAATCACATAAGAGACAAAATAGTGCAATAGCAATACTACTGAATAAGTGTAACAACAATTATTCCTAAATAGTATTTTTTACACTTAAGCTTAGGCTAGGATTCTTATAACATTGAAGTGCTCAATTTAACTCAAATGCAAATTGAATAGTTCAATGCACGGCTAAGATTAATTAGACATGAGTAAATGGCTATAGGTAATGGATATGTATAGATGGTATTTGAAAACAAGGCTTAAGGTTCCAAATGAGTAAATGGGATTGGGTTAAGTACTATGATGTTGATTTGATCAATACCATAGTAGCAAAGGTAGAAACTAAGATTGAAAGTATAACACTTTACTCAAATGACACATTTGTAATTTGAATAAGTGGGTACTATACAAGATAGGTCTAAGTGGATATGATCTTGATCAAGATGTTATTTAGATAACATTGATGACTAGGTATGATTATAAGATTTGCTATGGTAGAAGGAAACATTACTGAACAGAAATAGATTTATTCTTATAATGGAAATTACTCAAATCCTCATATTAGAATTTGAATAATAGTGAAGTGTCTCAATAAAATTAGGAGGTGATGCTACTGGATAGCTTGCAGCAAAACAAAGCTACTGCAATTGGATTCATTCTAAAATATGTTATAGAATTCAAATTGTGATCAGAATAGTGATTTGGACAAATTTGAATGCACAAAGTGTGTGCACGTATCAAATTTGGATTTTCTTGATCCTATGATGTTCTACAAGATTAGATGATTCTAGAGACTACAAATTTGTAATTTTTGGATTAACAGAACTAAAGATATGATTTAAACAAGTTAACAGATGGTTTGATTCCAATTTGAAAATAGTTTCAAATTGAATCCATAAAATATGAATTATTATTGTACTACTGGATTCTAGATGTTCTAAGGATTCCAACGGTATATCATTTGCTATTTTTGGACGTACAGATCAAAAGATATGATTTTCTGAAAATTTGGATCAAATCTGATTTCAAAATCTAATTCGAAATTCTGTCTAAACCGGAAGCCGACACGTGTTCTATGCCGATTTGCTGATACCGTTTCGGGTGGATCACGGTTTTACGCCGTTGGATTAAAGGAGATCTGGACGGATTAGATCGTCCCATACCGGTTCAGTAAGTGATTTGATCTCAGCCTCTGGATCTAGATCTGACGGCCACTGAGAAAAGGGAGAGAAGTCTCACCGGGCTAGGGTTACGGCAAGGTTTTCCGGCGAGATCACCGGCGAGGCGTGCTGGAGGTTGATCTCCGGTGAGCTTCTGGCTACCTCTGGTTGACGGCGAGGCTATGACGATGATCAGCTCGTCGAGAGGAACTCGATGGTGATGACGACGGGCTCGATTGTTTCCAGGAGAAGGAGATGAGGATGGCTGGAGGTGTACTGGCGGCGGCGTACTTCGGTTGCTGGGCGATGGCATTGTTCTGCAATGAATTGGATGAGGAGAAGTGGTCAGGGGGATGCGCCAGGGCAAGATAGAGAGAATAGAAGAGAGAAGGAGGACGGGGGCTCACTGATGGCGTCGATAACGAGCTGAGACGGCGACGGAAGCTTCGGATTCCGGTGAGCTATTTTAGCAGCCTGGGGGCACAATCTGGAGAGGAATGAAGGGGGAAATGGAGAGGAGGCAGGGGGCTACTTATAGGCGAGGCGCGGGGACGAAACGGGCCGGCATTAATCGGGAATTTAATCGGGGAGGGGAGTTACTGCGGGGAGTCACCGGCGGGATTATCGGCCAGAGGTAGGGGACAACCGGGTCAGCTGACGTGTGGGGCTAGGCTGTCAGCGGCTGGGAGCATACCCCTTCGGGTTTCCTGCCCGGCTGGGCTGTGGGCCTCATCTGAAGCTGGGCCGAATGGCTTCCCCGGGGCCTTTTATCCTTTTTCGATTTCTTTTTCTTTTTGTGTTTTACCATTCTTTAATAACTTTTGCAAATATGATTCAAATCAAGCCAAACCATTTTCATAAATTTTGCAGAATTCACAACAAGGTTTTAAACCAACATCAAACATGTTTTCAGAACCAAAATATTTTTTTATAAAAGATCTTAATTGAGCCTAATGGCTTTGCTTGCATAAAATAATAGAAAATAGAGTTTGAACTCGATTCTTTCTAAAAATAGTAAAATAATAATTTATAAAATAATGATTGAGAAACACACTCACTTATGGTTTGAAAAAGCAACCTATATTGAATAAAGCAAATTTTGTAAAACAATCTTTTGCAAGCAAGCTTGCATAAAGCTGATTAAAAGCAAGAAAATAATATTTTGGTATTTGGTTTGATAGGAGTTTAGTATGAGAGATAGGGAGTTTGAAATGATTTTTGAAGTAGATGAGATATGGGAATAACTTTGGCATTTTAGTATTAGGGTTTTAGGGTTTTTGATTTGATCTTCAATTGTTCAAGGTAACCTTTAGTTATAGTTCAAAAAGTTTTAATTTCTTGTGATTTTTCAATCAAGTCAAACAATTACAAGCACTCATTTTAAATTTTTTTGATTTTCCAAAAATAGGAAAAGTCAGGGATGTTACATGTTGTTCTTCTTCTTGTTCTTCTTCTTCTTAGACTTGGGGATGAAACCAATTCCGGTCTTGTCACCATGTTGCTTTTGAGCACTCAAAAGCTCATCAGCCTTGTGTCACCATTTGGGGAATCTTTCTCATAAAGAGGGTTAGTTTGACAAGTACTTGCAATAAAAGTGCTAGAAGGGTACTTGGTTACTTCTTTAGCAATTATAAGGTTAAGTTTTTCATTTTGCAACCTAAGTTCATTGGCAATGGATTGAGCAATGTCTCGATCACTTTTAAGCCTAGCAATGTCCAAATTATGAGACTCTTCAAGACCCAACTTGGATGCCTCAAGTGCCATCCTTAGGTCTTGCTCAACCTCAAGGGATTGAGTGTGTGTGGCAATTTCATCGGAATACTCACGAGCATGCCCTTCTAGCTCAAAAATGCGTTCCTCATTTTTATCATTAAGTTGGAGAGACTCATTATATTGATCTAGGAGAATCTCAAAGCGAGCTTTGGTCTCCCCATGCAAGGTTGACATGAATGTGTCCAATTCATTAGGCTCATCCTTATTGAACGGATCGTATGGGCACCTAGAGGGGGGGGGGTGAATAGGTGCTACTCAAATTTTAGTCCTTTTTCAATTTAGGCTTGACACAAAGGTAAATTCTCTAGATATGCAACTAAGGTGAATTTACCTATATGTCAACTAGTAAGCTACACAAGATACAATAAGTAAAGGCAATAAGACAAATAGCCGGTTGAGTCCAGAGGCGCAGGGCCTCTCTCGAAAACGAGCAGTCCGGCTATAGCCGGTCTGGGGACCGGCTAAAGCCGGCCTTCTTGGCCAACTTTTATCTGAAACTTCTCCCATAGCTGATTTTCACCATTTCCTCAATAATTTCCTTTGGGCAATATTAAATATCAAGTATAATATATAAAACCCAATATCTTGTGCAAGAATATTATAAAATCCTGCAAAGCATAATCACACATTAATAGATAATGTATTGTTAACAAACGCCAAAATCAATTAGGCGGGAAATGCTCTTTCAATCTCCCCCTTTTTGGTGTTTGATGACAATACATAATTTTGCATGTTTCAAACGATATAAAATATAGACGGAGCTCCCCCTTGCTATGTGTCTTATTTTAAATTTGTATTTGAATACAAAGACACATCAACAATAAGAACTTCCCCTAGATTTTATAATGTGATCCATATGTGCACAAGATGTATAACAATATTCAATAGCACATAATCAACAAACATATAATATGACAAGATATAGCAAGTAGTAGATAACAAGATAATCATAAGGTCTACTACACATAAGCATATAGTCATATAGTTCAACACATACTAGAGACGATAAGTTCAACCATGGGACACAAGCGAGCAAGCACACGAGATAAAAGCTTGTGACCCAACCAAATCCAAATGGAAACCACAAATCCAAATGGAAACACATGCAAATGGGACTTTCTCCCCCTTTGGCATCAAGACGCCAAAAAGGGAGACCACAACACGAGATCACTCATCAACATCGTCAAAGTCCTCATCATCCTCATCATCTTCTTGATCATCGTCTTCTTCCTCTTCATCATCATTTCCATCTTCTTCCTCATCTTCATCATCAACGGCTTCCTTGCCCTTGGAGGTGACTTCGGCTAACTCCTTCCAATCAAAAGTTGATCCTTCATTCCACTTGCCAAAAGAAAAAGTGTCCTCGGATATATCTTGCTCTTGGGACTCCTCTTCATGGCTAGCTCCTTTGCCCTTCTCCACAGCCCTCAAACGAGCATCCAACTCTCTTTGCTTCTTGGAAATGTGCTTGCGGTCCACATAGTCCTTGTATTGAGTGTGACGCACATCATTGTTCATGCAAAACAAAGCTCTTTGCCACCACTTGAGCTTTTTCATCTCTTGAGCCATTCCACCACTTGGTGGATCCGCATTCTTCCTCCTAGAACCGGTAGCATAGATGTTGCCACCCAACACATCACTCGAAGAGGGATAAGCACTTGAGGTGCTAGACACCAAATGAGCGGTCTTCTTATAGAGCTTGTTGGGCTTGTGCACTTCCAACTCTTCATCAAGCAAATCTTCCTCAATCTCAAAGTCTCCTTCAATGCCTCTGTCAATGATAAGCCTCATGATGAATGGAGCATAAGGAGGGATCTTCCTATCAAGCATAGCAATCTTCATCTCCATGAAGATGAAGTACATCACATCGAGCTCCATCCCTTCACAATCTCTTCCGGCCTCGAAGACAAGACGGGCATGGTGGAGCAAATGCACAAGACCACCTCTGATAGAATCATTGTTGCCCCCACTTGGAGCAATGTTGGCACGGAACATCCGGAGCAAAATATCATAGAGGGGAAGGAGATTTGCAGTCTCTCCCGCTTTGCCCCCTGGACCATACAAGCACTGGATCTTCCCTTTGTTGTACTCTGTGGTATCAAGATGCAAGCGGGCACCTCTAGGTCGATGAATGCCATCGAACCTATAGCCCAAAAGCTTCCCAAAACGAGACATGGTCGAGTACTTCCTCACTTCACCTGTCATCCAAGTGAAACCAACCTCATCCTGAGTATCAAACTCTAATGTGGCAAAGAACTACTGAATCAGATGAGGGTTGTAGTCTTGCTTGAAGACCATCAACTTGTGCAACCCTAGCTTCTCGGTGACCCAAAGAGCATCGGCAAAGTACTCATCCCTGGACAATGCTGCAATGTTGGTGACCTTCATGGGGCAAACCTTTGTGCTCATGGTCGCATAAATCTGCTCAAATATCCGCTGATGCTCTGACCGGTAGAAAGACCCACTGTCAATGTCCCTAGGCATGGTGTAGAATTTCTGCCCACGGAACTCCCGGTACTCTTGCTTGGACAGCTTCTTGAGATCACTAACGTTGGCAAACAGAGATTTCTTCTTCCGTTCTTCCAACCGCTTCATTTTCATAGCAGCTGTCACACGGGCATCTTGATGCTCTTGACGGCGAGCAAGCGAGGGATCAACATATCGTGACCTCTTGGGTCGAGAGCCACCTGCACACAGCACATATGTAGAAAGCATATAGGTAAGCATGCATGCCAGAGGATCAAAGACAATAGCCCAGAACGAAAACATGGAGCAAAGTGGTGATCTACACCGGTTATTTCCGGCCTGGCACCGGCTTTAGCCGGTCTGACCGGCTTTAGCCGGCCTGACACCGGCTATAGCCGGACCAGATGAACTGCGCGAAGAAATCATGGGTTGGCCACCACACTACTCCAATGCTTTCGATCTACACTAATCCCAGCAAGGCAAATGAACCAAAGATTCCCAATGTACCAAGAACTACCCACAAATCGCTAACCCTAACCCTAGAGAGCACCTAGGGAGAGAGAGAGAGGAGGGATGGGTACCCTGGTCCATGGGAGAGGCGCCGGAGAGGAGTGGCCGGCCGGAGAGGGGGCTCCGACGGCCGGAGCGACGAGGAACGGCGGCGGTGGCGGCGGTCTAGGACGAGGAGGCGGCTGGAGAGGATAGAGCGTGGGGAAAAGTGAGGATACCCCTCACCCCACAGCCCTAAAGGAGGAAAAAGCCGGGCCCCTCGCAGAGGCCGGCTTTAGCCGGTGTAGGGACCGGCTATAGCCGCCCCACCGGCTATTTCCGGACGAAGTCCGGCAATAGCCGGCCTAGATTGCCAAAAACAGGAAAGCTGGGATTTGAAGTTCTGGACATGCAAAAGAAAGATGCTATGGCTTTAGATAAGTGGGCTTAGGATAGAGGACATGCATGGAGTGGTTCTCGGCACTTGGCATTGCAAAACACAAGAAATCTTTGGAAAAACCAATGCTAGTGCCTTCCCATTTCAAAGATAGAGACAATGACGAAAAAGCTCAATAAACCTCAAATAAGATTTGCAAGGAATCAACTCTTTGAAAAGAAGAGGTCGGTGGCCAAGACCACCATGTATGAGTGTTATGGCATTGGACCGCGAAGATATATCTTGGGTCCATAACCAATACTCGTCATTGAAACTCATATATCACAAATGATAGAAAGAGAACAATTTTATCACTATTGGCATTATGGGGGGAGGGATAGCCCAATTAATTAGGACCGCACTCCCCCTATCTCCATGCCCACACCTAAACCAAACAAGTATTGAAGAATAGGTGTATTTGCAAGATGCTCAAGCCACACTCCTTGAATCAATGATATTTAGCTCATTCCTCAAATATCCAAATCTTGCTTCATCAAGGGGCTTCGTGAATATGTCGGCAAGTTTATCCTTGGTGCTTACATATGCAAGCTCAATATCACCACGGGCAACATGATCTCTAATAAAATGATTCCGGATCTCAATATGCTTGGTTCTTGAATGCTGCACCGGATTATAGGCTATCTTGATAGCACTCTCATTGTCACATAAAAGAGGCACTTTGTCACAATTGACACCATATTCCTTTAAAGTTTGCCTCATCCACAACAATTGAGTGCATCCACTTGCGGCGGCAATATATTCGGCTTTGGCGGTGGAGAGAGATATACAATTTTGCTTCTTAGAAGACCAACACACCAAAGACCTACCAAGAAATTGGCAAGCTCCGGAGGTTGATTTCCTATCATCCTTGTCACCGGCCCAATCCGAATCCGTGAAGCCACAAAGAGAGAAATCCGAGCCTTTGGGATACCAAAGCCCATAAGTTGGGGTATGAACCAAATATCGAAAGATTCTCTTAACCGCCATAAGGTGGCTTTCTTTAGGAGCTGCTTGATACCTTGCACACACACCTACACTCAACACAATATCGGGTCTAGATGCGCAAAGGTAAAGCAAAGAACCGATCATAGAACGGTATACCTTTTGATCCACATCTTTACCATTGGGATCAAGTTCAAGATGACATTTTGTGGCCATTGGTGTGGCGGCCCCATTTAGTTCCTTCATCTTGAACCTCTTGAGCATGTCTTGGACATATTTGGCTTGATAAATAAAAGTTCCTTCTTTCAACTGCTTGATTTCAAAACCAAGAAAGAACTTCATTTCGCCCATCATAGACATCTCGAACCTATCGGTCATAAGCTTTGAAAATTCATCATTAAAAGCTTTGTTAGTAGAGCCAAAGATAATATCATCAACATATAGTTGGCATACGAAAAGCTCCCCATTGACCCTCTTAGTAAAAAGAGTAGGATCGATTTGCCCAACTTCAAACCCACGGTCTACCAACAACTCCCTAAGGTGCTCATACCACGCACGTGGGGCTTGTTTAAGGCCATAGAGTGCCTTATGGAGTTTGTAGACATGGTTAGGAAAATTGAGATCCTCAAACCCCGGGGGTTGCTTAACATACACTTCCTCTTTCAATGGACCATTAAGAAATGCACTCTTAACATCCATTTGTTGCAACTTAAAATTATGATGAGTGGCATATGCAAGAAGGATACGGATGGACTCAAGACGAGCCACGGGAGCATAAGTCTCTCCAAAGTCAATGCCTTCAACTTGATAGAAACCTTGAGCAACCAATCTTGCCTTGTTCCTCACAACAATTCCATGCTCATCTTGCTTGTTCTTGAATATCCACTTTGTGCCAATCACATTGCGGCACTCCTTTGGCTTCTCTACTAACACCCATACATTATTGCGCTTGAAGTTGTTGAGTTCTTCATGCATAGAATCCAACCAATCCAGATCTTCAAGAGCTTCACATACTTTCTTGGGTTCAACCATGGAGATATAAGCATGATGAGAGCTAAATTGTGCCAATTGACGCCGAGTTGACACTTTGCTTCTTAAATCTCCAATAACCCTCTCAAGGGTATGACCTTTAAGTTCCAAGTCTCTTTCAACTCTTCTCTTGCGACGGGCTTCGATCTCCTCATTTGACCTTGGAGGAGTCACTTGATCATCTTGATCATTTTGGTCCCCGTCTTGACCATGAAATTGACCTTGATCATCATTATCTTCATGAGTAGGTTGATCTTGGTCTTGTGAAGAATTGGGGGCGGTTGAAATAACCGGAGAGGATGGATGTGCCCCTTCTTCTTCATGAAGGTCCTTGTCTTGTTCTTCGGTTGGTGCATTAGTTGCTTCCTTGGGAGAGGCTTGTCGAGCTTGTGAAGATGAAGGCTCCACTTGAGTAGAGCATAGTCCTTCCCGGTCGGCCACAAGGTGTCCCTCAATGGGGCGGAAAAATCCCACGCCCATTATTCCAATGGCTTCTCGAGGTATTTCATCATCTACATCACAAGAAACAACATCTCGCCCCCCTTGGGAGCCATCATTCTCTTCGAATACCACACTACAAGATTCTTCAACACGTCCGGTGGACTTGTTGAAGACTCTATAAGTGTGGGATTCGGCACCATAACCAACAAAAATACCTTCTATTGCTTTCGGATCAAATTTACCTAAACGAACTCCTTTTCTTTGAAAGAAACACTTACACCCGAAAACCCGGAAGTAGGAGATGTTGGGCTTGCTTCCGGTGAGTATTTCATATGGAGTCTTGTTTAGGCCTTTGCGGAGGAAGAGCCGGTTTGAAGAGTGACAAGCCGTAGAGATAGCTTCGGCCCAAAAGTTGTATGGAGACTTAAACTCCGCCAACATGGACCTAGCCATATCCATAAGAGTCCGGTTCTTCCTTTCGGCTACACCATTTTGTTGAGGGGTATATGCAGCGGAATATTGATGACGAATCCCCTCATCACTAAGAAATCCATTTAAGGTGTAGTTCTTGAACTCCGAGCCATTGTCACTTCTAATTGCCAAAATAGTTTGCCCATGTTGACGTTCAACTTCCTTGGCAAAGTCGATGACGGTTTGTTGAGTCTCACTCTTATGCTTGAAGAAGTAAACCCAAGTATATCTTGAATAGTCATCAACAATCACCAAACAATATTTCTTCCCACCAAGACTTGCATGAGAGGGAGGACCAAAAAGATCCACATGAAGGAGCTCCAAGATCCTCTTGGAAGAAATGATAGTCTTGCTTGGGTGGGGAGAATCATGCATTTTTCCTAGAACGCAAGCCCTGCAAACACGATCTTTGGCAAAAGAAACATTCTCTTTTAGTCCGAGTATGTGGCCACCCTTGTGAAGGCTTTGCAAAGTTCTCATATTGACATGGGCTAGTCGGCGATGCCAAAGCCAACCCACATCGGCCTTTCCAAATAAACACATTGCACTTGTAGCGGTTTTCCCCGAAAAGTCCACCACATACAAGTTATTTTCAATGTGTCCAACGAAAGCGACCTTTAGAGACTTGCTCCACAAGAGTACCACAATGTCATTATCAATGAAGACGGCAAAGCCCATCTTACCAAGTGCACGAACTGAAAGTAAATTGTAACCTAGGGTCTCAACAAGCATGACTTCCACAAGGGAAATATCCGGTGCGACCACCACCTTGCCAAGACCCAATACCTCGGATTGTGACATGTCTCCATAAGTGACGGTTATGTGGTTGTCATTTGGTCTCATCTCCGTCATAATCTCCTTGCTTCCGGTCATATGACTTGTGCATCCACTATCAAGCACCCATTTTGATCCACCGGAAGCATAGTCCTACAAGAGATCATTGCTTGGTTTTAGGTCCCCATTTTTCAATGGGTCCTCTTTTGTTAGCAACAAGGGTCTTTGCAACCCAAATAGACCAAGCAATATAACCATCATTTGGACCAACATATTTTGCATAAACATCACCATAGTAATCACGAAATAAAATATAGTGAGGGTTAGCAATTCCCGCATGATCATCATGAGTGGCTTTGCCACCCACAATAGGATCCTTCTTTGCTTGAGCGGGCTTGGCCTTCTTTTTCTTGTTGTTCTTCTTCTTCTTCTTTGAGACATAGCCAATCCCCGTTTTATCACCAAATGCCTTTTGCTTACTCAAAAGGTCATTCAAGTTTTTCTCACCAATGGGAATGGAGGATTTGGCAAGCTCATCTTTCAACCTAGCATTTTCTTCAATAACATTTGCATGATCACAAGTAGAAGTAGAAGAACTAGGCACATTATTCTTAGTCAATTGAATTTGAAGTTGTTCATGTGACTTGGTAAGAATAGAGTGTTCACTTTTCAAGGCCTTGTGAGCCTTGTCAAGATCTTCTAAATCCTTAACAAGTATATCATGACCAACACCAAATTCAACCTTTTCCTTTTTAAGCATTTTTACTTTAGCACGAGCATGATCTCGCTCTTTAATGAGTTTGGAAACAACTTCATTATTAGCTTCCTCAATGGAATCGAGCTTCTCTTCAAGAGTTGCTCGTTCCTCTTGCTCTTCTTCAAGAGACTCGGTTAGTGAGGCAATATCTTGAGCATATTCTTTTTCAAGCCTCATTTGTTCATCTAGTTTTTCAAGAGTTTTGCCATATTGGCTCAATAGACGTTCAAAGTGAAGCTTGTGAACACCATCTACACTAGACACATAATCATCAAAAGCAATAATTTATTCCTTTACTCTAAGACTAGCAAGATCATTCAAGGAAGCATCATTTGTCTTAGAGGAAGAGAAAGATGTGGGTGATACCTCGGAAGACTTGGCCATAAGGCATTTGACGTTCTTGAGAAGAGAGTCCTCATTGGGGGATTCAAAGAGTGATGTGGAGGAAGTGGAGGTGGTTGCCATTGCGGCCATCTCACTAGTTGTGGTTTCTTCTTCATCACTCTCACTTGCGGAGTACTCTTCTTGAGTCAAGAACACAAACTTTGGTTGCTTCTTCTTCGGTCCACCCTTCTTCACAAATGGCTTCTTGGATGGTGACTTGGTCTTGCTTTTGAAGATGAGCTTTCCACCATGGTCTTCTCTCTTCTCATAAGGGCACTCGGCAACGAAGTGAAATCTATCATTGCAATTGTAGCAAGTCCTCACCCTTTGACCATTGTTGTCATTCCTTTGATATCCACTTGACTTGCTTCTTCTTTGATTGTCTTCTTTGGCCTTGTGTGGATCAACCCAAAAGGTTTTTCCATAGAAGGCCATGTGCTCATTGTACTCATGCCTTATGTCCTCGGGACACATCTCTAGCCTTGCTTCAATACTTGCTTGAAGAGGAACCTCTTTTTCAACCACACTTGCTTTCAATGCAAGATTAGAGCTTCTTTGCATTCCTATGGCACGGGCACGAGCATCTTCCGCATTTTGTGCGGAAACCTTGTAGGCTTGAATCTCTTGCATCACTTGATTTGAGGTCATCTCATTGAAGTTGTGCTTTCCTTGAACACTCTTTATATCCGCGGGCTCATATGGAGTGAGAGCAAGAATGTACTTCATCTTGATCCACTCATCATCAATATGGTGAGCACCGAGGTTCTTGAAGGTGGTAGCAATAGACTTGAGTCTTCTATACATTTCTTGATGATCCTCACCATCCATCATGAAGAAACCCTCCGCTTGATTTGAGAAGGCAATATATCTTGTCTTCTTCATGCTCTCATTGCCAACAAAGACGTCGGAGAGTCCTTGCCAAGCTTCTTTGGTGGTGGAGAAGTGTTGGATGTGAGGCAAGTCCTTGGGCCCAACGGCGACTTGAATCATGTGAAGAGCGGTAGCATTGAGTTGGCTATCGACCGTCTCTCTTCTTGTCATGTTGTGAGGGTCCACGGCCTTGAAACCTTCCTCAACGATCCTCCAAAGCTCGATGCAAGAACTGCGCATATGAGAGATCATTTGATATTGCCATTGACCAAAATTTAATGCATCAAGCTTAGGTGGATCTCCTCTATGGTTAATATGAGGATGAGGGACCGGCGGGTCGGGTGAATACCAATGAGGTAATTCACCTTTCCCGTCGCCCTTGGTGGAAGACTTAGCATCGCCATTTTTATCGGTGCCCTCCACATCAATTACCACATTCTCCACTTGTGGAGTAGCGGGTTTTTCCGGAGGTGGAGGAGCATTAGTAGTTTTAGCTTGCATGAGTTGCGCTATCATTTCACGCAACTCATTTATTTGAGATGTCATGGAAGTCATGGATGATTCCAAAGATTTGAACTCACCCATGGAAACTTGACCCGAGCCCTCACTCGGAGAGGTGTCCATACTCTTAGGCGGTTAAGCCCGAATAAAGAACCTGGCTCTGATACCAATTGAACGGATCGTATGGGCACCTAGAGGGGGGGTGAATAGGTGCTACTCAAATTTTAGTCCTTTTTCAATTTAGGCTTGACACAAAGGTAAATTCTCTAGATATGCAACTAAGGTGAATTTACCTATATGTCAACTAGTAAGCTACACAAGATACAATAAGTAAAGGCAATAAGGGATAGAGGTAACCGAGAGTGGAGCACACGGAGACACGGATGTAATTCCCGTAGTTCCTTCCTTTTTAGGGGAAGTACGTCTACGTTGGAGGGGTGTGGTTGCCACAAAGGCCTAACCAACGCCACAAAGGCTCACCCTATTCTCCGGTGCAAGCTTCCGCCACAAAGGCCTAGCTCACTTTCCACTAAGGGATTCCTCAAGGCGGAACCGGCCTTTACAATCTTGGGGCACGCATCCACAACCGAATTGGAGGCTCCCAAGCACAACACAATGCTGTCAAACAACAAGTAGCAATATATCAAATACACAAACAAGGTCTTGGGACACAAGGGAACCCAAGACACAAGGGCCCTCAAGCAAATGAGAGGGGAAATCAAATCGCTTCGGTGAGGATGTAGAGGATGGTCTTCTAGTTCGATTCTCCAAAGATCAAGAGCTTTGGTGGGTTGAGGGAGGAGATCTAGTTGAATTGGTGGCTCAACAAAGGTGGTCTTCTTCTTTTTGGATGAGCTACCCGTTGGAGAAGAAGAGGGGGGTATTTATACCCCCCCAAAATATCTGACCGTTGCCAGCCAGGAAGTCCGGCTATAGCCGGAGATAAGTCCGGCTAAAGCCGGCCACACCGGCTAAAGCCGGCCTCAGACCGGCTATAGCCGGCCTGAAATATCCGGCCCAGCCGGAAATAGCCGGACAAATAGCCGGTTGAGTCCAGAGGCGCAGGGCCTCTCTTGAAAACGAGCAGTCCGGCTATAGCCGGTCTGGGGACCGGCTAAAGCCGGCCTTCCTGGCCAACTTTTATCTGAAACTTCTCCCAGAGCTGATTTTCACCATTTCCTCAATAATTTCCTTTGGGCAATATTAAATATCAAGTATAATATATAAAACCCAATATCTTGTGCAAGAATATTATAAAATCCTACAAAGCATAATCACACATTAATAGATAATGTATTGTTAACAAACGCCAAAATCAATTAGGCGGGAAATGCTCTTTCACTTATCACTACTAGTATCAACACAATCCATCAAGGATAAGCTTCTAGGTATGATGGGTGTAAAATAAGGTGATACCTTTGTAGCGTGAGCCATTAGACATATTCCCTTGGAG
This sequence comes from Dactylis glomerata, assembly GCA_007115705.1. NCBI lineage: Eukaryota > Viridiplantae > Streptophyta > Magnoliopsida > Poales > Poaceae > Dactylis > Dactylis glomerata. The sequence goes on from QXEO01000096.1 coordinate 1,722,014, forward strand.
TTGGAGCGCTTGGACTCGTTTGTGGAAGCAAAGAGGGATGGTGAAGAGATAGGCTTGGCGATGGCGATGGCGGCCCTTCCTACTTCTTCATCATCCCTTGCATCATCACTGGATGGATATTCTTCTTGAGTCGTCAAAGCGTGTATTGGAACGGCTTTCTTCTTGTCGAAGTTCCTTGGTGGGTAAGACTTGGCCTTCATCTCCTTGCGGATGAGTCTTCCATTGTGATCTTCCACTCTTTCATAGGGACAATCCGCAATGAAGTGGTGTTGGTTACCACAATTGTAGCACGTCCTCACTCTACTTGTGGCTTTAGGCTTGGAGGGACTAGATGACTTCCACTTCTTCATGAATGCCCTTTGAGCAAGAGCCATGTGCTCGGCATGGGCATACTTCATGTCCTCAGGACTTCCACCCATTGACTCTTCCTCTTCCATCAAGCTTGCTTCTTCATGCAAAGAGACTTTGGCCTTCAAAGCAAGGTTGGGTGCATGCACACCACGTGCACGAGCTAGAGCATCATCCGCATTCTTTTCGGAGATCTTCCTTGCCACAATCTCTTGCAAGATGTCATGAGCGGTCATCTTCCTAAAGTTGGCATCTCCCTTGATTGAGTTCATCGTATCTTTTATGAAGGGCAAGAGGGCTTGGACCAACTTCCTCTTCATCCATCTCCCATCACATTGAGTAGAGCCGAGGTCGACTAGCTTCACTTGGAGTGCCGAGAGACGCTGATGAAGTTCTTCGGGAGACTCACCATCAAGCATGGCGAAGTTGTCCGCTTCATTAGATGCCTCATCAAACATGGACTCTTGGATGCTCCCATTGCTGATGAAGAGGTTTGTGAGAGCATCCCAAGCTTCCTTGGCGGAGGTGATGTTGCGGACGAATGCCTTGTCCTTCTCGGTAAGAGACATGTGAATGAGATGCAAGGCATAGGCATTGAGTTGCTTGTCGATTTGCTCCCAAGGTAGCAAGTTGGTCAAGTCCTTGGAAGTTGGATGAAAACCCTGCTCAATGATCCTCCAAAGCTCAATAGACACAAAGTTTATGTGAGAGCGCATGTTATCTTGCCAATTGGCAAAGCTAGAAGCATCAAGTGGTGGCGGTGGGCCGCATGAAGCAAGGTGTGGCATTTGAAGGTGTCTTCCGGAGACATAGCTCGTAGGATGTGGAATTTCCGTGCTATGTCCCTCAGAGGTGTCATCTTTCTTGGGTGGGTCATCGCTGCTCTCATCCCCATCCTTTCCCGGATCATCCTCGTTTAAGGATGGCTTATCCTTATCCGGGGTGTCAACCAGGGTTGGTGGAGTGGTACTAGACGTTCCACTAGTGAGAGCATCAAGTGGAGATTTTTGGCTTTCCATGGCTGCCATCATAGCATCCATTCGTGTCATTATACTATTAAGATCCACCTTAGTGGCGGGCTCCTCGTCGCCCATAATCTCTTAGGCGGTTAAGCCCAATCAAAGAGCACTAGGCTCTGATACCAAATGAAAGGATCTTAATGGGCGACTAGAGGGGGGTGAATAGGCGCTACACAAATTTTTTATCTTTTTCAATTTTAAGGCTTGACACAATGTAAATTCACTAGATGTGCAACTAGGTGAATTTCCTAAGTGACAAGCAAGCAGGGAAACAAGTAAGCAAGTAAGCAAGTAAGCAAGTTCGGGTAAGAAGTAACCGAGGAGCGGAGACCGGAGACACAAGGATGTATTCCCGTAGTTCCTTCCTTTTGAGGGGAAGTACGTCTACGTTGGAGAGGTGTGGTGACACGGAGTCGACCAACGCCACGGAGGCTCACCTTGTTCTCCGGTGAGCAAGCCACGGAGGCTAGCTCGTTCCACTAAGGGGTGGTATTGGGGGAACTCACCGAATCCCTTACACGGAGATTGGGGCACACATCCACAACTGAATTGGAGGCTCCCAATAAAGCCACGGAGGCTAGAAACCACAAAGACAAGATAAAACTCGAATCAAACCACCTAGTGTTTCCAAGGAACCACTAGGAACGAATCCCTCAAGCAAAAGGAGGGGAAAAAGAAATTCCTTCGGTGGAGATGTAGATCGGGACCTCCTCCTTCGATCCTCCAAAGATCAGAGCCTTTGGGTGGTTGAAGGTGGAGATCTAGCAATGAGGTTGGCTCCAAATAGTGTCTTGTTCTTGATGAGGACGAGCAGCTTGAAGAAGATGAGGGGAAGGGGTATAAATACCCCTTCCCGAAATGTTGCCGTTGCAGCTGCCAGGGGCCGGATTATCCGGGGCAAGTTAGGGCCGGATAATCCGGCGGCCGGATATTCCGGCCCAGATTTGGAATAATCCGGCCAAATATCCGGCCATGGATCTGAGTGACGCGCACCTCACCTTCTTCTGGTCCTTAGGCGATTTCAGGGGGGACCGGATATTCTGGCCTAGATTTGGAATAATCCGGCCAAATATCCGGCCATGGATCTGAGTGACGCGCACCTCGCCTTCTTCTGGTCCTTAGCCGATTTCAGGGGGACCGGATATTCCGGCCCAGATTTGGAATAATCCGGCCAAATATCCGGCCATGGATCTGAGTGACGCGCACCTCGCCTTCTTCTGGTCCTTAGCCGATTTCAGGGGGACTGGATTATCCGGCCCAGATTTGGAATAATCCGGCCAAATATCCGCCCATAGATCTGGGTGACGCGCATTTTGCCAACTTCTGGTCCTTAGCTGTTTTCAGGGGTGGCCGGATTATCTGGCCCAGATTTGGAATAATCCGGCCGAAATATCCGGCCTACTTTCTGCGCAAAAACAGAGTTAAAATATCCTGGTGTTGTCAACTAACACACAAAACTAGGGAGGGCTAGAAAATGCCCTAACAGTGGTGCTTCGGGTGTTGGGGTTGCTTGGGGTGATGGGGTTGATTCGCGTGGCTCCCCGACGATCGTCTTATACAGCGTGTTAGGACTGAAAATGGTAGCCGGCTTGACTTGAGCTGGATTGCCAGCCTCCGGAGGAGTGTCTTGCAGAGAAAAACCCGTCAAGGTCAGGCGCTGCATGACTGTAGTGGGACGACCAAGTTGATCGCCGTGAGTGCAGAAGGCTTCTTCATCCATACGAGGCATGTACATATCTTGGCTACAGGCGCCAGTGTTGATGTAGGCATCGATGTCATCATCATCATCGTTGCCATCAAGTGGCGTCATGTCCTAGAAGTTAGGTGGTGGCGGTTGCGATGCCGCCGCTTGGCGTACCTTGTGTTTGGTCTATGGTTGTTGCGGTAGCTTTCCTAACAGCTGTTGGTGGCATGTGGTGGTGGCGGCGATCGCCGGTTCCTTCCGGGTGGCGGCGGCGACCGCCGGTTCCTTCCGGGTGGCGGCGGCGACCGCCGGTTCCTTTAGGGTAGTGGCGGCGGCGACCACCGGTTCCTTTCGGGTGGGGGCGGCGACCACCGGTTCCTTCAGGGTAGTGGCAGGCAGCGACCGCCGGTTCCTTAAGGGTGGTGGCGGCGTGGGGCCGGACGATCTTGGGTCAGGATGATAGGGGAGGTGACACTGATGTTGCGCCTAACACTCGGAAGACCCCCCCAGACAAATCTGGTTCTTTGATTTGCGTCTCCTTGCATTCCTATGATGCTCCTCTTGCCCCTCCTCACGACAACACGGCTAGGCCTCGACGGGTCGGTGATGAAGAAGCATTGGTCAACTTGGCTACCGAGTACCCATGGCTCATTTTTCGTGGATGCGTTCTTCAATTTGGCATCCGGTATAACCATGGTGGTGAAATATCGGCCTTCTTTTCCGACCTTCTTGGCCCATCTCACATAGAACATTGGCACCATCTCTCCACAGTAATTGAGCTCCCATATCTCCTCGATCCTTCCAAAAAATCTTTCCTTGACATTAGTCTCGTCATCGGCGTATGATAGCATAGTTACTCCTGAGTTTTGATTTTCACTATTCCTGTCCTTTTCCTCGGTGTAGAATCTATAACCGTTGATGTCGTACCCTGATGGCGCGGTGATGATGGTGCCAGAAAACTTGATTGTGTGTAGTAAATGACCGGCCAGTTGGAAACCCCAAGAGAAGGTTTGATGAAGATAGCAGCAAGTTTTCATGAAACCAAGGTTTAATCGTCTAGGAGGAGGATGTCAACACGACCGAAGGTGATGCCCACTAGCCTACGTGATGCTCTAACAAGGGCGCCGTTAACGATAACTTGTTAGCGCGTCTTCAACCAGTAGCAACATGGAACCTGCACACAACACAACCAAATACTTTGTTCCCAACTTACGATGAGGTTGTCAATCTCACCGGTTTGCTTGAAACAAAGGGTATGAGCGTATCGAGTGGAAAGTAATAATAGTATGCGAGTAAAGTAAACAGTGCGAGTAAAGTAAACAGGTGATAGCAATATAATGGAAATAGGACCGGGGTCCATAGTTCACTAGTGGTGTCTCTCCATAAGATAAAATAATACATGCTGGGTAAACAAATTACAGTTGGGCAATTGATAGAATAAAGACAACGTGCATATGTCGAGAGGATCACTATGAGATTTACTCTGGGCATTACAACAAGATACATAGACCGCCATCCAACTGCATCTATGACTAATAATCCACTTGTGGCGAATCAATCTGAGAATTCCACAAGTATTAAGTTGCAAACAATAGATAATTACATTAAGCAAAGTGTGTAATGTAAACAAAGCATATGCCCTCGAGCATATGAATGTTGTTTTCTCCCTAGTAGCAATAGCACATCTACAACCTTTGAGGTTTCTGTCACTCCCCCAGATTAAATAGATGCATGAACCCACTATTGAGCATAAATATCCCCTCTTGGAGTCACTAGCAACTACTTGGCCAAGATAGCTACTAACAACGGAGAGCATGCAAGATCATAAAAAACATAGAGATAACATAAGATAAAATTCACGACATGTAACACAACATCATAACACCAATATTCATCAGATCCCAACAAACACAACATGTAGAATTACATAACGGTGATCTCGATCATGTAAGGCAGCTCACAAGATCTAAACATGAAGCACATGGTGGAGAAGACAACCAACTAGCTACTGCTATGGACCCATAGTCCAAGGTAGACTACTCACTCATCGCTCCGGAGGCAAGCATGGCGATGAAGAAGACCTCCGGTGGCGATTCCCCTCTCCGGTAGGGTGCCGGGAAGAGCTTCTGGACCCTCCCGATCTTTGGGTCAACGGCGGCGGCGGATCGCGATGTGTTCTGGAAAAGTGATTGGGTGTTTAGGTTTTTCCCGTCGGGGGGTCTTTATAGGCGAAGGGGCGGCGTCAGAGGTGGACCAGGGGGCCCACACCACCAGGGGGTGCGGGCCAACCCTAGGCCGCGCCGCCCTGTGGTGTGGCCACCCTCTGGTCTGGCTCCGTCTCCTCTTTGGTGTTCTGGAAGCTCCGTGAAATATCTGGACGACTAGCTTTGGTTTTGTCCAATTCCGAGAATATTTCCTGTGTAACTTTTCTGAAACACAAAAACAGCAGAAAATAGGGAACTGACACTGTGGCATCTCGTTAATAGGTTAGTTCCGGAAAATGCATAAAAATGCCACGAAGTGTAACGAAACACTAAACAAATGGTGTAAAAACAAGCATGGAGCATCAAAAATTATGGTTACGTTGGAGACGTATCATACCCCTGATAGGTCCTTACGTTATGCCCGGGGCCCTGTGATAAGGTGTATATGAGTTTTTCATCTTCGGTAGAAGGCCTTCTGCTGTGTGCTTGAAGCAGTTGACTTTGATTAAACCAACGCGTGAAGCTGGAGTTGTGCTCTTTGGTTACGTCTCCCATCTTCCTTGGCCGGCCCATATCGATGTAATTCTACTCGATTATGCTTTTGTGCTCTTGCACGAAAGGTTCGATCAATTTTAAGTGTTGTAGCGCGACCCGGTGAGCCCTTTCAAAGTCATCGTGTCGATTGACAATGCCGACATGGACTGAGCGGTAGCCCTCACGGTGACCGACTCCAGCGAGCCTGCCGAGGTGCGTCCTGGTGGGCAGACCAACATGATCCTAGTCGTCCTCGGTGCTTAGATAATTCTGGCAGAAGGAGATGCACTCGTAGGTTAGAAACCCATTGGCCATGCTTGTGTCTGGACGGGCCCTGTTGTGAACGTATCCTTTCATGACACAGTTCTGCCTTTCGAAAGGCATCATGTTGTGGAGGAACGTTGGGCCGAGCTGCCTGATGTCATCAATGACATGGAGAAGGAGATGGATGCATATATCACAAAATGCGGGCGGGAAGTAAATCTCAAGCTCACATAGTATCACCACGATCTCATCATGTAGCATCTTGAGCTGCCTCACGCCGATCGACTTCCTGGTGATAATGTCAAAAAAGTTGCAAAGGCCAAATAGCGTATCACGGACGTGCTCGTCCATTATCCCTTGGATCGCAACGGGAAGTATCTGCGTCATGAGCACGTGACAATCGTGAGACTTCATCCCGGTGAACCTCTTCTTCGCTACGTCCAGATATCTGCTTATATTCCCCGAGTAACCGTGAGGAACTTTCACTCGTAGGAGGCACCTGAAAAACTGCTCGAGCTCCTCCGGACTCATTGTGAAGCAGGCAGCGGGAAGCACCACCGCATTCTTCTTAGCCCTTTTGCGGAGACGTTGAGTCCCTTCCGTCTGATCATCATCATCATCGTCGTTGTCATCGGTATCGGGGGCTTGAAGAGCTTTCCTGATGCCAAAATGTTTCAGATCGTATCTTGCTTTCGGCCCATCCTTAGACTTTTCTGAGTTGCAAAGAGTGCCAAGCAGACTCTCGGTAATGTTCTTCGTAATGTGCATGACATCGAGGCTGTGGGGCATGTGGAGTACCTTCTAGTACTCCAAGTCGTGGAAAACAGACCTCGCTTTCCATACACCGAGCAGCGGCTCTGGCTTCGGTCGCTTCTTTCCCCGTGCTGGGCACTCCTTCCAAATTTTTTGAAGATCGTCGATTTCTGCGCCGCTCCTCTGGTGCGGGGGTCCATCGGGCTCATCTTTACCATTGAACAGATCACCGCGTTTTCTCCACGGGTGATCCAAGCGAAGCCACCTTCGAGCACCTGGGTACACGGTTTCCGAGGACCCGGGATCCCTTGGTAGCTGTAGATGCGGGGTCTCATCCATGCACTTCACACAGCCGCAGAATCTGTGGCTGACCTGGGCAGATATGCGCAACCAGGATAGTCCGTGACCGTTGTGATCAACGCGGCTCTCATATCAAAATAAGTTCTAGTGTAGGCGTCCCACGTACGGGGTGGCGTCTTCCACAACATGTCTAACTCCTTTTTCAGCAGCCCGAGATACAAATGCAAGTCGACACCTGGTTGTTTCGGCCCCTGAATGAGAATACTTAGGTGTATGTACCTTTGCTTGGTGCACAGCCACGGGGGTAGGTTGTAAGGCCATACAAATACAGGCCAGGTGCTATGCGTGCTACTCTGGTTGCCGAACGGATTGAGTCCATCGGTGCTCATACCTAGCCTGATGTTCCTTCCGTCGCCCCCAAACCTAGGGAAGGCGATGTCCAATGCTTCCCACTGGCCAGTGTCTGAAGGGTGTGTCAGCATATAGCCCATCTCTGGATCCTCTTCGGGCTTCTCCCTTTCCGCGTGCTATTGCATGAGCTTTGCTTCCTTAGGGTCCATGAAATACCGCTGCAGACGGGGAGTGATAGGAAAGTACCATACCACTTTTCGAGGTACCTTCTTGTTCCCAACCTTGTACCGTCTGTGGCCGCAAATCGGACATGTGGTCATGTCCTTGTACTCGCCCCGATAAATCACGCAATCATTGATGCAGGCGTGGTATCTTTCGTGCGGTAGGTCAAGAGGGCACACAACTTTCTTGGCCTCCTCGATACTACTTGGCAATGTGTTCCCCTCTGGGAGACGATCGTGCCAGAATTTCAAGTTCTCACTAAAGCTGGAATCGGTCCATTTGTTATGCGTCTTCATCTGCAGACAATCAAGCGTTACATGCAAGCGCGTATCTTGGGGATGGCACCCAGGAAAGATCAGAGTCATCCCATCTTTCTCCATTTGCGCCAGCTTGTCTCTCTCTGGCTACAGCTCTGTCGTTGCTTGTCTCCTGGAGGAGCAGATCTTGAACATGAGAGTCCCGCAAGGCCGAAATTAGTGGAGTCGCGCCGGAATCTTCTTCTTCATCATGATCTTCTCCGCCGGCAACTTCTACTTCATGATGATCTTCTCCGCCGACTTCTTCTTCATGATGATATTCTCCGCCGACATGTGGTGCTTCGTCATCTCGCTCGCCACCATGGTCTTCATGCGCACCATTTGTTGGGGCCAGCCGCGCCTGGTTGTCCTGCATTAAACCGCGCCTCAGCAGGTGCTCCTCCAGTTGTCCGAAATCAGGGTTGATCCAGCGCTCGAGTTTGCATGATCGACACAGACATCTTATCTAGCGCCTATTGTTCCGAATCATGTCCTCCTTCGCGTCTTTCTTGTATCTACTAATTCGAGTGGAACTCATTGAGAGGACCATGGTTGCCTGCCAATGGTATACATAGAGCATAAAATTAGAACCGCAACACATGCACACACATGCATGGACCTCTCCTAAAGGTATACATAGAGCGGAAAAATTTGGCATGACTGATGCTTGCGGTACGGTTAATGTTCACCGTCCAGTTGGGAACCCCAAGAGGAAGGTATGATGAATATAGCAGCAAGGTTTTCCCTCAGTAAGAAACCAAGGTTTATCGATCCGAAGGGGAAGAAGCCAAACGACTGAAGGTGATGCTTGCTAGCTTGCGACAGCCCCGGACAATTTATAAGGCGCCTCGTCCAAGCTTTGCTTTGCCAGCTGCAACGCGGAACCTGCACACAACACAACCAAATACTTTGCTCCCAACTTACGATGAGGTTGTCAATCTCACCGGTTTGCTTGAAACAAAGGAATGAGCGTATCGAGTGGAAAATAGTAATAGTATGCGAGTAAAGTAACAGTGCGAGTAAAGTAAACATGTGATAGCAATATAAAGGAAATAGGACCGGGGTCCACAGTTCACTAGCGGTGTCTCTCCATAAGATAAAATAATACATGCTGGGTAAACAAATTACAGTTGGGCAATTTATAGAATAAAGACAACATGCATATGATGAGAGGATCACTATGAGATTTACTCTGGGCATTACAACAAGATACATAGACCGCCATCCAACTGCATCTATGACTAATAATCCACTTGTGGCGATTCAATCCGAGAACTCCACAAGTATTAAGTTGCGAACAAGAGATAATTGCATTAAGCAAAGTGTGTAATATAAACAAAGCATATGCCCTTGAGCATATGAATGTTGTTTTCCCCCTAGTAGCAACAGCACATCTACAACCTTAGAGGTTTCTGTCACTCCCCAGATTAAATGGAGGCATGAACCCACTATCGAGCATAAATACCCTCTCTTGGAGTCACTAGCAACTACTTGGCCAAGATAGCTACTAACAACGGAGAGCATGCAAGATCATAAACAACATAGAGATAACATAAGATAAATTTCAGTACTTCAACTCAAGCATAACACCAATATTCATCGGATCCCAACAAACCAAACATGTAGAATTACATAACGGTGATCTCAATCATGTAGGGCAGCTCATGAGATCTAAACATGAAGCACATGGTGGAGAAGACAACCATCTAGCTACTGCTATGGACCCATAGTCCAAGGTAGACTACTCACTCATCGCTTCGGAGGCAAGCATGGCGATGAAGAAGACCTCCGGTGGTGATTCCCCTCTCCGACAGGGTGCCGGGAAGAGCTTCTGGACCCTCCCGATCTTCGGGTCGATGGCGGCGGTGGATCACGATGCGTTCTGGAAAAGTGATTGGGTCTTTAGGTTTTTCCCGTTGGGGAGTCTTTATAGGTGAAGGGGCATCGTCAGGAGTGGACCGAGGCACCCTCACACATAGGGGGCACGGCCCAGCCCCTGGCCGCGCCGCCCTGGTGTGTGGGGCCCTCGTGGCCCCACTCCATCTCCTCTTCGGTTCTCTGGAAGCTTCGGTGAAATTCTGGGCGACTGGCTTTGGTTTCGTCCAATTCCGAGAATATTTCCTATGTAACTTTTCTGAAACACAAAAATAGCAGAAAACAAGGAACTGGCACTGTGGCGACTTGTTAATAGGTTAGTTCCAGAAAATGCATAAAAGTGCCACGAAGTGTAACGAAGCACTAAGCAAATGGTGTAAAAACAAGCATGGAGCATCAAAAATTATGGATACGTTGGAGACGTATCAATGACCTCTCCTAAAGGTAGGACGTATGGGTAGTGCAAAAATTTGCCGAAACGGAAATGAATCAACGTCTCGACAAGCATCCATGCACCACACCGGCACACACACAAGCGCTTCACGTGCAACAATCATCCATACACAAGATCGATATGCGTATGCATGTCCCCTCCAAATACTCCCCTTGTAGATTCGAAACCGAGACGAGACCACGATCGATGAGTTGGAGAGGAGGAGAGAGTATGGAGAGGCTTATCCTCACCACCAATTATGTATCAACCAAAGTAAGTGCAATAAGTATCAAAGAAAGTGAAAAGTATGGCCAAAATGGGATGAGAGGGAAGGGGGGACGAGCTAGATGGAGGAGAGGAAGATGAATGGCTTGGGAGTGTGGTAGGTGGGAGGTTGGCACTTTTCTAGGTGGGACGAGCTAATTCTGTGGCGCACCAAGACAAGTGTGCCACAGAGTGACTTATTTCTGTGGTGCACCAGGGGCAGTGCGCCACAGAATTACTGCATTCTGTGGCGCACTGGTCTTGGTGCGCCACAGAATGCTCTAATTCTGTGGCGCACTGGCCCTGATGTGCCATAGAAATAGAGGAACCAATGATTGGGGCTGGCAGGGTGTGGGTCCCACCCTATTTCTGTGGCGCATGATCTGTTGGTGTGTGATACGTCTCAAACGTATCTATAATTTTTGATGCTCCATGCTTGTTTTTGAACCATTTGCCTTGTGTTTCATTACACTTGATGGCGTTTTTATGCGATTTCCGGAACTAACCTATTGACAAGATGCCACAGTGCCAGTTCCCTGTTTTCTGCTGTTTTTGTGTTTCAGAAAAGCTACACATGAAATATTCTCAGAATTGGACGAAACAAGTTCCAGAAGTCTTATTTTTCCCGGAAGCTTCCAGAGATCCGAAGAGGCGAAGGAGAGGGGCCACAGGCCAGCCTCACACTAGGCCAGCGTGGCCCAGGCCCTGGCCGTGCCGCCTAGGTGTGAGGAGGCCTGGGGCCACTCCTGACGATGCCCCTTCGCCTATAAGAAGCCTCGGGACGGAAAACCCTAGGGGAGTAGGCAATTTTCCAGAAAGAGTTCCGCAGTTCCGCTGCCATCAAAGACAAATTTCAGGAGATAGAAGTCTCTGTTCCGGCACCCTGCCGGGACGGGGAAGTGCCCCCAGAGCCATCTCCATCGGTCTCCATCGCCGTCTCCTCCGTCTCCATCGACCTCACCGCCATCTCCATCAACCTTGCTGTCTCCTATGATGAGGAGGGAGTAGTTCACCCCCGGCGCTAAGGGCTCTACCGGTAGCTATGTGGTTCACCTCTCTCTCCCATGATGTGATCTTTTGTGATCGTGAGCTTTGTATCATGTTGAATAAGTAGATGTTACTCTTCTTCATTATGTGTACTCTAGTGTGTGATTAAAGTAATCTATTCCTCCTGCCATGGTGTAACGGTGACAGTGCGTGCATCATGGTGGTACTTGGTCTAGGCTACGATTGTGATCTTTTATGGATTATGAGAATAATTATCACTATGATAGTATTGAAGTGATCTATTCCTCCTTTCATGGTGTAATGTTGACAGTGTGTGCACCGTGTTAGTACTTGGTCTAAGTTTCAATAATATCTATCTTGAGCTATGATTTGATTTGGATATCTCTATGAGTGGTGTTTGTCAAGTACTTGATGAACTTTGAGGAGTGCTTCGTAGCCCTACGCAATGATTAGTGTTATTCAATAGGAGAGTAATTCAGAGTACCATGGTGAAGAGAAGTTATTTATTTGTTCAATTATGTTATATTTGTTGGGAGTGTGTCCACTAGTGAAAGTATGATCCCTAGGCCTTGTTTCCAAGCATTGCACACCGTTTACTTGCTGTTTAGTTACATGTTTGCTCGCAGCGATACTTATTCCATACTACATTTACTACTCATAATCATCACTACTACTTGTATTTCACTATCTCTTCGCCGAACTAGTGCACCTATACATCTGACAAGTGTATTGGTTGTGTTGGGGACACAAGAGACTTTCTATATCGTAATTGCAGGGTTGTTTGAGAGGGATAGCTTTGACCTCTTCCTCCCTGAGTTCGATAAACCTTGGGTGATCCACTTAAGGGAAACTTGCTGCTGCTCTACAAACCTCTGCACTTGGAGGCCCAACACTGTCTACAAGAACAGACGTGTGCGTAGACATCAAGCTCTTTTCTGGCGCTGTTGCCGGGGAGGTAAGGTAAAAGGTACTCGCATCCTCCTGTGTGAGTACTCAGAGTTATTTCCTTTAGATTCTGCAATTACATCTTTTTATTTCTTGTTTTTATTTTCACTAGTTAGGCTTAATGGAAAATAAAGAGTTCTTTAGTCTTTTTCCTGAGTTTAGATATGAAGTGTTTGAAGAGAAAATTGAAAAACCTTTGGAGCTTAATTTGCATGCTAATAGTGTTGTTAGTATAAATGTTTCGAACACTATTATTACTAATGCTATAGAAAAGTCTAAGCTTGAGGAAGCTGGTTTTGTTAAGTATGATATTTTTAGTTCCCCAGCTTTAGTGGAGAAAGTTTGCTATGATGATATGTTTGATGAATATGCTTTGCGACATAGTAGTTCTCTAGCTTGTGATGATACTAAACCTCTAGTTTATGATAGTTATGATGATGAGTATAATATTTTCAGTTCACCTACTTTTGAGGAGAAAATTAATTATGATTACAATATGCCTCCTATTTTTGATGATTATGGTGATGAGAATAATTATTCTATTGAATTTGTCCTACTACTATTGTTCATGTGGTGAGTATTAATTCTTTTATGCATGTGGCTCATGATAGGGATGTTTTATGTGATAGTTATATTGTTAGTTCTATTCATGATGCTACTGAAAGTTATTATGAGAGAGGGAAACATGGTTTGATGGATCTCAACAATATTGAGTTTCCCCTCTTTATGTTGCAATTCTTGAAGTTGTACTTGTTTTGCCTTCCTATGCTTTTTGCTTCGCGCTTTTATGACTTGTCTCTTTACAAGACTATTTTTCATAGGAAGTGGTTTAGATTTAAATGTGTTCCATACTTGCTTTTTGATGCTATCTATTGCTTTAAGTTCCTATATGGCGCCTTTGCCTCAAGCTCTTATATGGCGCCCACATGAGCATCTTTGCAAATTACTGCGCCTAGCTCAAAGGCGTTAAAGAAAAGCACTCTTGGGAGATAACCCATTGCTTATTTTCAGTACTTTTTCTTTTATTTGAGTCTTGGAAGTCATTACTACTGTAATGACCTCTCCTTATCCTTTTTATTTTATTGTTGTGCCAAGAGAAGCCTCTAATTTGAGTGAGGTAAGATTTGGGGATGTTGCTGTCCTGAAACAGTTTTCGGATCTGCACCGTAAAAATTCGTGAAAATTCTCTGTCTATCTTTTGGACCTGCCATTTCTTGTGAATATGCCCCAGGTTATATACAAACTTTCATTAGTTGAACACTTTTTGATTTGAGCAACAGAAAACCCCTCAAAAATTCGACCTTTGTCAGCTGTTCTGTTTTGACAGATTTCTGCCACTATTCGTTTTTGCCGCTTTATCGCTTTCTTTTTTAGTTCTTTTGATCACGGAACTTTTGGGGAAGTTGCTACAGTAGTATATGCTTAATATGTGGTGGTTTTAGGTCGAAACCTGAAGCAAAAAGGGTTGATTCAATGTTATTCTTACACTAATGTTGCTAATAGAATTGTGTTTAGTTTTGTATGAAGGAAGTTTTCAAGTGTAGGGATTGGAGAATGATGAGATGAGATGAAGAATGGACAAAAGCTCAAGCTTGGGGATGCCCATGAATCACCCCCAAGAAATATCCAAGAAGTACAAGCGTCAAAGCTTGGGGATGCCCCCGAGGCACCCCTTCTTCATCGGCAAAAATCAGGTCACCTTTCAAGACACTATATTTTTATTGCTTCATGCACTATGTGTTTTTCTTGGAGCGTCAGTTGTTTTTGCTTTCTGTTTTCTTTTGTTTTGTTTGCTGCAATAAATGGTTAGATCACATCATGTTTCTTTTGGAGGAGATGAACTCGCTTTTCATTTGCCAAGAACACTCTAGTTTTCACTCTTATCGTTCAATGAGTTCTCTCTTTTTCTGCTACTGCGTTTAGCTTGCATTTTTCGCCTTGATTTTTGTTCAGATCTTGTTTTATCTTTTCATCAAGGTGTATTTGGACCTCTGGTATATGTTGGTTTTCATCAAAAGAGGTGTTTATAAAAAGTTTGAATGGTGTTGGAAAAGAGAAAAAGCTTTATGCAAAAAAGTGGTACAAGAAGGAGCTTGTTTAGACTGCGGCTTAGACTTTTGCATGTCATGTTTGATGTCATTTTGATAGTATGCTTAGTGGTTTTGCTGTAGCATGACTTGTCTCAAATGACTGAGATTGCTTAATGAGCCTTTAAAAAAATCATGCGTTGTTTTTATTATATGGAAGCATTTATTTGGTTTTGTCCTTTGATGCTTTATTTGGGTTGACTTGGCGCATGCTCACACATGTTAGACTCTTACAAAGTCGCCAATAGCCTCTATGATCATTTAGTTTTTGACTTTTGATGCCATCTTATGCTTCTTTTAATGTCGCTTTGTCGCTTTGCATGATTATGGCCGTTATTGCTCTCTTAGTTGGTCGCTCCCAGTCTTTTGCTAGCCCTCATTTTGTACTGAGTATGAGCTCTACTCGTGCATCCAACTCCCAAAAACCAAGTTTGCCATTGTGTCCACTATAAATTCCTATGCATGGTATTTGCAAGCCATTCCAAGTAAATTTTCATGTGCTACCTTTCAAAAAAACCTTCAAAATACTTCTCATTTTGTGATACTGTTTTTAGCTCATGGGGACGTAGTGGTCGGATTTGCTATCTTCCATATTGCTTATTCCAAAAAGAAAAAAAAAAAGAAAAAAAGAAAGAAAGAAAAAAAGCACTCCTCCATGGTATGTGAATGTTGGTGGGCACCCGATGGAATCGGTTAGCCATGGTTTGAGAAAGGAAAAAAGGTGGGGAGGAGTGCCAAGCTTTATAAAAAGAGCACAAAAGTGCCAATCTCTCTCTCAAAAACTTGCTTCATTTTTGTATGGAAGATAGTAAGAACCCCATTGCCAGTCGTTGACAAAGACAACCACCTCTCAAAACCAATTTTATCTCTCTGTTTTACAAATGAAAAGCTCTAGCACATGTTTAATCACTGCTTTCCTCTGCGAAGGGCCTTTCTTTTTACTTTTATGTTGAGTCACCACCTTCTACCTTTATGCACCATTAAGAGAGCATAGTTGTCATTCTGAGTATAATGTGCATTGTCCCAAAGTTTTCATTGATTGATTCATGACTATGGTTTCACTTGTTCTTAAATTATTTGTATCTAGTCGCCCTCTTAAACTTGAAGGTGTCCTATGCATTTATGTTTTGCTCTCCATGAAGGACAAGCTGAAAACCATTTGTATGTTTTTCCATATGATTTGAACACATGTTTGACTTTCATTGTTTCATTTTTCATGATCTTTTGTTTGTGTTCATTTTCATGTTATAACATGGTTGCTAAGTTTTTATTGTCAAAATTATATCTTTCATGCCCATGTTTTAAGTTCTTATGATCCCAGCTCACAAATGCTTACTTATATGATCAAGATTGTGTAGGTGCATGTCACCTCAAAAATTATTTCTTTTGTTATCACTTACCTATTCGAGGACGAGCACGAGTTAAGCTTGGGGATGTTGATACGTCTCAAACGTATCTATAATTTTTGATGCTCCATGTTTGTTTTTGCACCATTTGCCTTGTGTTTCGTTACACTTCGTGGCGTTTTTATGCGATTTCTGGAACTAACCTATTGACAAGATGCCACGGTGCCAGTTCCCTGTTTTCTGCTGTTTTTGTGTTTCAGAAAAGCTACACAGGAAATATTCTCGGAATTGGACGAAACAAGTTCCAGAAGTCTTATTTTTCCCGAAAGCTTCCAGAGATCCGAAGAGGCGAAGGAGAGGGGCCACAGGCCAGCCTCACACTAGGCTGGCGCGGCCCAGGCCCTGGCCGCGCCGCCTAGGTGTGAGGAGGCCTAGGGCCACTCCTGACGACGCCCCTTCGCCTATAAGAAGCCTCGGGACGGAAAACCCTAGGGGAGTAGGCAATTTTCCAGAAAGAGTTCCGCAGTTCCGCCGCCGTCGAAGACAAATTTCGGGGGACAGATGTCTCTGTTCCGGCACCCTGCCGGGACGGGGAAGTGCCCCCGGAGCCATCTCCATCGGTCTCCATCGCCGTCTCCGCCGTCTCCATCGACCTCACCGCCATCTCCATCAACCTTGTTGTCTCATATGATGAGGAGGGAGTAGTTCACCCCCGGGGCTGAGGGCTCTACCGGTAGCTATGTGGTTCACCTCTCTCTCCCATGATGTGATCTTTTTGTGATCGTGAGCTTTGTATCATGTTGAATAAGTAGATGTTACTCTTCTTCATTATGTGTACTCTAGTGTGTTATTAAAGTAATCTATTCCTCCTGCCATGGTGTAATGGTGACAGTGCGTGCATCATGGTGGTACTTGGTCTAGGCTACGATTGTGATCTGTTATAGATTATGAGAATAATTATCACTATGATAGTATTGAAGTGATCTATTCCTCCTTTTTATGGTGTAATGTTGACAGTGTGTGCACCGTGTTAGTACTTGGTCTAAGTTGCAATAATATCTATCTTGAGTTGTGATTTGATTTGGATATCTCTATGAGTGGTGTTTGTCAAGTACTTGATGAACTTTGAGGAGTGCTTCGTAGCCCTACGCAATGATTAGTGTTATTCAATAGGAGAGTAATTCAGAGTACCATAGTGAAGAGAAGTTATTTATTTGTTCAATTATGTTATATTTGTTGGGAGTGTGTCCACTAGTGAAAGTATGATCCCTAGGCCTTGTTTCCAAGCATTGCACACCGTTTACTTGCTGTTTAGTTACATGTTTGCTCGCAGCGATACTTATTCCATACTACATTTACTACTCATAATCATCACTACTACTTGTATTTCACTATCTCTTCGCCAAACTAGTGCACCTATACATCTGACAAGTGTATTGGGTGTGTTGGGGACACAAGAGACTTTCTGTATCGTAATTGCAGGGTTGTTTGAGAGGGATAGCTTTGACCTCTTCCTCCCTGAGTTTGATAAACCTTGGGTGATCCACTTAAGGGAAACTTGCTGCTTCTCTACAAACCTCTGCACTTGGAGGCCCAACACTGTCTACAAGAACAGACGCGTGCGTAGACATCAGTGTGCCACAGAAATAACATATTTTTGTGGCGCACCTAGTTTGGTGAGTCACAGATATTATTTCTATGGAGCACTAGTAGCTGGTGCGCCACAGAATTGCATCCCATCTATAAGGTATTTCCTACTAGTGTTTGTCTGAAGCCGTCGAATCTGCCAAGCGCCCACATACGCTCCATGAATCGAAAGCCCTAAACATGGGCATTGCCGAGTTAGAACCTCGTCAGTTGTCTTCTCCCCCATGCGCCTCATGTTTAGATCTTGTGAGCTGCCTATCATGATCAAAATCATCTTTATGTAATTCCACATGTTGTGTTTGTTGGGATCTGATGAATATTGAGTACTATGTCAAGTTGATTTGTTGATTTATCATATCCATGTTATTTGTGATCTTGCATGCTCTTCGTTGCTAGTAGATATCTTGGCCAAATAGATGCTAGTGACTCCAAGAGGGAGTATTTATGCTCAATAGTGGGTTCGTGTCTCTAGTAATCTGGGAGAGTGACAATAACTTCTAAGGTTGTAGATGTGTTATTGCTACTAGGGAGAAAACAACAATCTTTTGTTCACGGATAATTGTATTGTTTACATTACACACTTTGCTTAAGGCGATAATCTATTGCTTGCAACTTAATACCCAAGAGTTGTTCGGATGATATCCTGCGGGTGGATTATTAGTCATAGATGCAGTTGGATTACGGTCTATGTATTATGTTGTAATGCCCAAGTGAATCTCATAGTGGTCTTCATGACATGTACATGCATTGTTATGCATTCTTTATTTTGTCAATTGCCCAACTGTAATTTGTTTACCCAACATGTTATTTATCTTTATGGAGAGACACCTCTAGTGAACTGTGGACCCCGGTCCATTCCTTTACATTGATATTACCATCTACTGCAAGCACTATTTACTTTCCGCAAGCATTATTTACTTTACCGCAAACAAACATCTACTCCCTCCATTTAGAAATATAAGATGTTTTAGCTTTGTGAAGTGAGTGTATCTAGACATCTTTTAGTGTATAGATTCGAGCGAATCTATACACTAAAAGATGTCTAGATACACTCACTTCACAAAACTAAAACATCTTATATTTCTGAACGGAGGGAGTATTTCCACACCATATGTTTAATCCTTTGTTTTCAGCAAACTGGTGAGATTGACAACCTCACTGTAATTTGGGGCAAAGTATTTTGGTTGTATTGTGTGCAGGTTCCACGTTGCTGTTGGCGCTGAAGCAACCACGCACCATACTATTTTCTGGCATCAGTTAGCAACAACCTTCAGGAGTGGTTTCTTTCTCCTACTAGTCGATTACACCTTGGTTTCATACTGTGGGAAAACTTACTGTTGTGCTCATCATACCTTTTTCTTGGGGTTTCCCAACTAGTCCTGTGAGACATCAGGTATACCCATGGGTACAAGGCTATATCCGTGCCCTACCTATAACTTAATGTGTATTGTATGAATATTATCCATAGATAGAACTGTGCCCATACCCTGCCCAAGCGGTTTGTACACATGGGTAAAATTGCCATCTTTAATATCACTATTCACTAAAGTGACAAAAAGAAATGCATTTTTTATCAGGCCAATGTAGACCTTACCTTCATGATCTGCTCGACAACATGTATATCATGGTTTTAAAAAATCCAAACACGATTAGATGCTCATGTTTTTTTAGAGAATGTCGGCACTTTATTGATTAAGCATCATCAATACAGAGTTCGTCCCTGATGGCATCAGGGATAACATTAGCATAAATATTACAAATTTCGGCTTCACTACTACGAGCTAGAACATGTGTCGGACATTCAGAAGATGATCATAGTGTTTGAAGGAACAACTCTTGAAGTCTGTTGCGAGCTTTTTGATATCGTTCACAATAGCTCCTACCTCCGAGCAATCCTTCTCCATCGAGCAAATGCGCTGGATAATTGACAAGCAGTCGGAAATCAAAACAATATTTTGAAAGCCATGGTTCCTTGTCACCACCAAAGCTCTTCTGATGGTTGTAGCCTCAGCCATCTCCGGAGTATAAATACTGCCGAGTCCTTCCTTGCAGGCCAGTTTTAGAGTTCCCTCGTGATCACGGACCATAGCACCCCACCCTATGCGACATTCAGCAGCAAAGATCATAGCATCAACATTCGCACAAACCGTGCCCATCGGAGGTGGAGTCCAACGTGAAACTCTGGAGGAGTCACACATTTTAGTCAACTTGGGTTTGAAATAGAATTGCACAATATTCTCAACATATGCCTTGATCTTCCCTGCCACCTGATCTAGGTGTAAGGAGCCCTTGCCATTGCTGATACGTCCATTTTGCATCACTATTTTATAGCATAATTTACTGTTATTCATTGATATATTTCTTATTTAGAGATGATATTTATGTTGTTTTCTCTGTTTTTACATGATTGACGATTATTGGAGAGCTCACTGCCGGAGTCAGGATTCTGCTGGAAAAAGGACCGTCAAGGCACCATATTTCTGAAGACCAGCAATTCCAGGAAAATACCCAGAAATTCATATTTCATCGAAAGACGGAAGTAGCCAGAAGGAGAGGGCGAGGTGAGCCACCAGGGGCCCACACCACCTGGTGGCACGGGCCAGCCCTAGGCCACGCCACCCAGTGGTGTGGCTGCCCTAGCCCACCTCTGCTAGCACCCCCTTGCGTATATCATCTCGCCAAAAACCTAAGACCCAGGGGGATCAGAGATAGACTCCTCCACCTCTGCGGGGCGGAAAACACATAGAGAGAGAAAGCTCTCCGGCAGGCCGAAATCTGCCGAGGAAATTCCTTCTCGGAGAGGGGAAATTGCCGCCATCGTCATCAAGCTGGGCTTCATCGGGATCATCATCACCAGCACCTTCATCATCTTCATCACCACACCATCCCGCTGTAACATCTTGGGTTGAATCTTGTCCAGTTCATAGGGGAAACTTTCCCGGTGTTGATTACTCTTGTAGTTGATGCTATTGAGTGAAACCGTTGAATTAAGGTTTATGTCCAGATTGTTATTTATCATTATTTCACCTCTAATCATGATCCATATGATGTCTTGTGAGTAGTTCATTTAGTTCTTGAGGACATAGGAGAAGTCAAGATGTTAGTAGTGAAACTATGTTGAGTAATATTTAATGGTTTGATATTTATGTTGTGGTGCTATTTTACTAGCAGTGTCATGTGAACGTCGACTACATGATACTTCACCTTTATGGGCCTAGTGGAATGCATTGTGTATTTGGCTACTAATTGTGGGGTTGCTGGAGCGACAGAAACCTAAACCTCCGTTAGGAAACTAGTGCACCAGGGAGTGTAGGATCTCAGAGTTTAAGGTTGTGGTTAGATTTCTTAATTACTTTCTTGTAGTTGCCAATGCTTGCAAGGGGTATAATCACAAGTGTGTATTAGTCCAAGTTGGGGTAGTGCATTAGCATAGGTTCACCCCCATAACACTTATCAAACCAATGAAGATTACTTAGCTGTATGAAGCGAAAGCACTTGGCAGAAACTCCCGTGTGTCCTCAGGAACATTTGGTAATCATAAGTAACACCACCGGCTTGTCCTTTGCTCTAAAAAGGATAGGGCCACTCACAGCAATTATTATTATTATCTTTTATTTACTCATACTTTATTTACTTGCATTATCAAATACCCCTGAAAACCCGTTTGCTAGTATTTACAGTGAATCTGATCAAAACTGCTTGTCAACACCTTCTGCTCCTTGTTGGGTTTGACACTCTTATTTACCGAAAGTACTATGATACACCCCCTATACTTGTGGGTCACCAAGACTATTTTCTGGCGCCGTTGCCGGGGAGTGAAGCGCTATTGAAGTGTGGAATTGGCAAAGGAAATTTTCGCTGTGAGTATTGTTTTTATTTCTGTCTTTTATTTTATTTTATTATGGAGAAGTCTCCATTTGGTTTCCTATTTGGGAATACTACTGCTACTGTTACGGTAGTGGATGAACCACCACCTGCTCAATTGGATCCTTTTAAAATACCTATGAAAATTGTTGAACGTGTTATGAATAACTGCTATTCAGGAGATGGAACTGTCCATCCTGGTGATCATTTGCTCTTTATACATGAATTATGCGAGTTGTTCAAGTGTGCAGGTATTTCATCAAGCCAGGTTAAGAGAAAGCTATTCTCTTTATCACTGAAGGGCAGAGCTGCGGAATGGTATAGGTTGCTGAAGGATGGCCGATCTATTGGCTCGGAGGAAATTGTACCTCACTTTTATTCTAAATTCTATCCTCCAAGTGAGATTCATAAAGATCGGAACCAAATATATATTTTTTGGCCTCATAATGGAGAGAGTATTGCCCAAGCGTAGGGGAGATTTAAGTCACTAATGCTCAAATGTCCCATTCATGAGCTCCCCAGTAACATTGTTATTAATAACTTCTATGCAAGGCTTTTGCTTCACGACAAGGATTTATTGGATGCTTCTTGCTATGGATCATTTACACATATGAAAGAAGAAGCTAAATGGGATCTTCTTGACCGTATTTAGGAAAATACTGAAGGATGGGAGAACGACAAAGGTAGAAAGTCAGGTATAAATTATGATTATGAATGCATTAAATCTTTTATGGGAACTGATGACTTTCATAATGTTAGTGTTGTTTATGGTCTTGATTCTCAAATACTTGCCAACTATTTTAAGGCCTTTGCTTCTTATCTTGATGTTCCAAAGAAGGATTGGAACAATTACCATGCGCCTTATAAAGATACTACTAGTTGTGTTCCTGCTAGAATTACTGAAGTTTGTACTGTTGATCGCATTTTGCCTGAGCCTTATTTTCAGAAAACGCCTTTCCCTGCTAAGATAAAGGATCATTCTATGTTAACCAGTGTGCTTAATAAAAGTGCAAAGAAAGCTTTAGAACCTGATGAGCAAATAACTGTTAAACCTGCAGTAGCAATAGTAAAGGATCTTGTTACTAAAAATGTAGAAGATGGACACATTATCTTTTGTGAAGATGCTTCTAATATTGTTTCACATCCTAGTAGATCAAGGAAAACAAGTGTTCATGTGCTTTTTGTTAGGATTGGTGATCATTGCTCTTATGGTTTATGCGACATTGGTGCAAGTTCAAGTGATATTCCGTATGAGTTTTACAGAGAAATCATGCATGAAATTGGTTCTTGTGAACTGGAAGATATTGATGTGGTTATTCAGCTCGCTAATAGAGAAACTATCTCTCCAATTGGTATTGTTAGAGATGTGGAAGTTTTATGCGGTAAGACTAAATATCGTGCTGATTTTCTAGTACTTGGTTCAGCTGCTAGTAAAACCTGCCCTATTATTTTTGGTAGACCTTTCTTGAATACTTGTGGCGCCGTTATAGATTGTAAGAAGGAGAAAATTTTGACTAAGTTTGATGGAGAATCTTATGAGTTTAATTTTTCTAAGTTTACTAGAGCTCCTTATGAAACGGATTTGCCTAATGAAGATTTTAGAGTTGAACAGCTTGCCTCTATTACTCTTGCTCCTAATGATGCTTTGCAGCAATATATGGAGGACCACAAAAGTGAGATCTTTAGGGAAGAAAGAAATGAGATTGACGAGATTCTTCTTCGTCAGCCCGAGATGCTTAAACACAATTTACCTGTGGATGATTTGGGTACTGATGTCTACACACGCTTCTGTTCTTGTAGACAGTGTTGGGCCTCCAAGTGCAGAGGTTTGTAGAGCAGCAGCAAGTTTCCCTTAAGTGGATCACCCAAGGTTTATCGAACCCAGGGAGGAAGAGGTCAAAGCTATCCCTCTCAAGCAACCCTACAATTACGATACAGAAAGTCTCTTGTGTCCCCAACACACCCAATACACTTGTCAAATGTATAGGTGCACTAGTTCGGCGAAGAGATAGTGAAATACAAGTAGTAGTGATGATTATGAGTAGTAAATGTAATATGGAATAAAAATGGCAGCAAGCAAACAAGTAACAAAACAGCAAGTAAACGGTGTGCAAAGCTTGGAAACAAGGCCTAGGGATCATACTTTCACTAGTGGACACACTCCCAACAAATATAACATGATTGACCAAATAAACAACTTATCTTCACTATGGTACTCTGAATTACTCTCCTATTGAATAACACTAATCATTGTGTAGTGGCTACAGAAGCACCCCTTAAAGTTCATCAAGTACTTGACAAACACCACTCATAGAGATATCCAAATCAGATCACAACTCAAGATAGATATTATTGCAACTTAGACCAAGTACTAACACGGTGCACACACTATCAACATTACACCATGAAAGGAGGAATAGATCACTTCAATACTATCATAGTGATAATTATTCTCATAATCCATAAAAGATCACAATCGTAGCCTAGACCAAGTACCACCATGATGCACGCACTGTCACCGTTACACCATGGCAGGAGGAATAGATTACTTTAATAATACCACTAGAGTACACATAATATCTGAATAATAATATCTACTTGTTCAACATGATACAAAGCTCACAATCACATAAAGATCACATCATGGGAGAGAGAGGTGAACCACATAGCTACCGGTAGAGCCCTCAGCCCCGGGGGAGAACTACTCCCTCCTCATCATAGGAGACAGCAAGGTTGATGGAGATGGCGGTGAGGTCGATGGAGACGGCGGAGACGGCGATGGAGACCGATGGAGATGGCTCCGGGGGCACTTCCCTGTCCCGGCAGGGTGCCGGAACAGAGACTTCTGTCCCTCAAAATTTGTCGACGGCGGCGGCGGAACTGCGGAACTCTTTCTGGAAATTTGCCGACTCTTTTAGGGTTTTCTGTCCCGAGGCTTTATATAGGCGAAGGGGCGATGTCAGAAGTGGGGCCAGGGCCCCTCACCCTATGGTGGCACGGCCAGGCCCCTGGCCGCGTGAGCCACGTGTGAGGGGGCCTGGTGGCCCCTTTCCTACTCTCCTTCGGATCTCTGGAAGCTTCCGGGTAAAATAAGACTTCAGGAACTTGTTTCTTCCAATTCCGAGAATATTTCCTGTGTATCACTTCTGAAACACAAAAACAGTAGAAAACAGGGAACTGGCACTATGGCATCTTGTCAATAGGTTAGTTCCGGAAAATGCATAAAAGTGCCACGAAGTGTAACGAAACATCGGGTAAATGGTGTAAAAACAAGCATGTAGCATCAAAAATTATAGATACGTTGGAGACGTATCAGCATCCCCAAGCTTAACTCCTGCTTGTCCTCGAGTAGGTAAGTGATAACAAAAGAAATAATTTTTGAGGTGACATGCACCTACACAATCTTGATCATATATGTAAGCATTGTGAGCTGGGATCATAAGAACTTAAAACATGGGCATGAAAGATATAATCTTTGACAATAAGAACTTAGCAACCATGTTATAACATGAAAATAAACACAAACAAAAGATCATGAATAATGAAACAATGAAAGTCAAACGTGTGTTCAAATCATATGGAAAAACATAGTAAATGGTTTTCAGCTTGTCCTTCATGGAGAGCAAAACATAAATGCATAGGACACCTTCAAGTTTAAGAGGGCGACTAGATACAAGTAATTTGAGAACAAGTGAAACCATGGTCATGAATCAATCAATGAAAACTTTGGGACAATGCACATTATACTCAGAATGACAACTATGCTCTCTTAATGGTGCATAAAGATAGATGGTGGTGACTCAACATAAAAGTAAAAGAAAGGCCCTTCGCAGAGGGAAGCAGTGATTAAACATGTGCTAGAGCTTTTCATTTGTAAAACAGAGAGAAAAAAACTGGGTTTTGAGAGGTGGTTGCTTTTGTCAATGACTGGCAATGGGGTTCTTACAATCTTCCATACAAAAATGAAGCAAGTTTTTGAGAGAGAGATTGGCACTTTTGTGCTCTTTTATAAAGCTTGGCACTCCTCCCCACCTTTTTTCCTTTCACAAACCATGGCTAACCGATTCCATCGGGTGCCCACCAACATTCACATTCCATGGAGGAGTGCCTTTTTTCTTTCTTTTTTTCATTTTTTTCTTTTTGGAATAAGCAATATGGAAGATAGCAAATCCGACCACTACGTCCCCATGAGCTAAAAACAGTGGCACAAAACGAGAAGTAGTTGAAAGTTTTGAAAGGTAGCACATGAAAATTTACTTTGGAATGGCTTACAAATACCATGCATAGGAATTTATAGTGGACACAATGGCAAACTTGGTTTCTAGGAGTTGGATGCACGAGTAGAGCTCATACTCAGTACAAAGTGAGGGCTAGCAAAAGACTGGGAGCGACCAACTAAGAGAGCAATAACGGCCATAATCATGCAAAGCGACAAAGCAACATTAAAAGAAGCATAAGATGGTATCAAAAGTCAAAAACTAAATGATCATGAAGGCTATTGGCGACTTTGTAAGAGTCTAACATGTGTGAGCATGCGCCAAGTCAACCCAAATAAAGCATCAAAGGAGAAAACCAAATAAATGCTTCCATATAACAAAAACAACGCATGGTTTTTTCAAAGGCTCATTAAGCAATCTCAGTCATTTGAGACAAGTCATGCTACAGCAAAACCACTAAGCATACTATCAAAAAGACATCAAGCACGACATGAAAAAGCCTAAGCCGCAGTCTACACAAGCTCCTTCTTGTACCACTTTTTTGCACAAAGCTTTTTCTCTTTTCCAACACCATTTGAATTTTTTTTGAGGAAACTCTTTTGAGGAAAACCAACAAAGATCAGAGGCAAAAATACACCTTGATGAAAAGATATGACAAGGTCTGAATGCAAATCAAGGCGAAAACGAAAACCAAAAGTAGTAGCAGAAAAAGAAGAACACTCGGTGAAATTATAAGAATGAAAAACGGAGTGTTCTTGGCAAATGAAAACGAGTACATCTCCTCCAAAAGAAATTTGATGTGATCTAACCATTTATTGCAGCAAACTAAACTAAACTAATACTGAAAACAAAAGTAAAGACGCTCCAAGAAAAACACATAGTGCATGAAGCAATAAAAATATAGTGTTTTGAAAGGTGACCTGATTTTTGCCGATGAAGAAGGGGGTGCCTCGGGGGCATCCCCAAGCTTTGACGCTTGTACTTCTTGGATATTTCTTGGGGTGATGCATGGGCATCCCCAAGCTTGAGCTTTTGTCCATTCTTCAACTCATCTCATCATTCTCCAATCCCTACACTTGAAAACTTCCTTCATACAAGAGCTTGAAGCAAAGGCGCCATATAGGAACTTAAAGCAATAGAGAGCATAAAAAAGCAAATGTGAAAGACATTTATATCTGAACCACTTCCTATGCACAGGAATCTTGTAAGAAAAAAAATCAACGAGGCACATAGTAGCAAGCATGCATAGATAAAACAAGTGCCACTTCAAGATTTGCAACATAAAGAGGGGAAACTTAATATTGTTGAGATCCATCAAACCATGTTTCCCTCTCTCATAATAACTTTCAGTAGCATCATGAATAGAACTAACAATATAACTATCACATAAAGCTTCCCTATCATGAGCCACATGCATAAAAGGATTAATGCTCCCCACATGAACAATCGTAGTAGGAGCAAATTCAACAGAATAATTATTCTCATCACCATAATCATCATAAATAGGAGGCATATTGTAATCATAACTAATTTTCTCCTCAAAAGTAGGTGAACTAAAAATATTATACTCATCATAACCATCATAAACTAGAGGTTTAGTATCATCACAAGCTAGAGAACAACTATTTCGCAAAGCATATTCTTCAAACATATCATCATAAGAAGGAACATCACATATGGGAGATAAAATATCATCAGAGCAAACTTTCTCCACTAAAGCTGGGGAACTAAAAATATCATGCTTAACAAAACCAGCTTCCCCAAGCTTAGACTTTTCTATAGCATTAGCAATAACGGGATTCAAAGCATTCATACTAACAACACTATTAGCATGCAAATTAAGCTCCAAAGGTTTTTCAATTTTCTCTTCAAACACTTCATATCTAAACTCAGGAAAAGACTACAGAACTCTTTGTTTTCCATTAAGCCTAACTAGTGAAAATAAAAAACAAGAAACAAAAAGATGTAATTGCAGAATCTAAAGGAAATAACTTCGAGCACTCACACAGGAGGATGCGAGTACCTTTTACCTTACCTCCCCGGCAACGGCGCCAGAAAAGAGCTTGATGTCTACACACGCTTCTGGTCTTGTAGACAGTGTTGGGCCTCCAATTGCAGAGGTTTGTAGAGCAGCAACAAGTTTCCCTTAAGTGGATCACCCAAGGTTTATCGAACTCAGGGAGGAAGAGGTCAAAGATATCCCTCTCAAGTAACCCTGTAATTACGATATAGAAAGTCTCTTGTGTCCCCAACACACCCAATACACTTGTCAAATGTATAGGTGCACTAGTTCGGCGAAGAGATAGTGAAATACAAGTAGTAGTGATGATTATGAGTAGTAAATGTAATATGGAATAAAAATGGCAGCAAGCAAACAAGTAACAAAATAGCAAGTAAATGGTGTGCAAAGCTTGGAAACAAGGCCTAGGGATCATACTTTCACTAGTGGACACACTCCCAACAAATATAACATGATTGAACAAATAAACAACTTCTCTTCACTATGGTACTCTGAATTACTCTCCTATTGAATAACACTAATCATTGTGTAGTGGCTACAGAAGCACCCCTTAAAGTTCATCAAGTACTTGAAAAACACCACTCATAGAGATATCCAAATCAGATCACAACTCAAGATAGATATTATTGCAACTTAGACCAAGTACTAACATGGTGCACACACTGTCAACATTACACCATGAAAGGAGGAATAGATCACTTCAATACTATCATAGTGATAATTATTCTCATAATCCATAAAAGATCACAATCGTAGCCTAGACCAAGTACCACCATGATGCATGCACTGTCACCGTTACACCATGGCAGGAGGAATAGATTACTTTAATAATACCACTAGAGTACACATAATATCTGAATAATAACATCTACTTGTTCAACATGATACAAAGCTCACGATCACACAAAGATCACATCATGGGAGAGAGAGGTGAACCACATAGCTACCGGTAGAGCCCTCAGCCCCGGGGGAGAACTACTCCCTCCTCATCATAGGAGACAACAAGGTTGATGGAGATGGCGGTGAGGTCGATGGAGACGGCGGAGACGGCGATGGAGACCGATGTAGATGGCTCCGGGAGCACTTCCTCATCCCGGCAGGGTGCCAGAACAGAGACTTCTGTCCCCCGAAATTTGTCGACGGCGGCGGCGGAACTGCGGAACTCTTTCTGGAAATTTGCCGACTCTTTTAGGGATTTCTATCCCGAGGCTTTATATAGGCGAAGGGGCGATGTCAGAAGTGGGGCCAGGGCCCCTCACCCTATGGCGGCACCGCCAGGCCCCTGGCCGCACGAGCCACGTGTGAGGGGGCCTGGTGGCCCCTCTCCTACTCTCCTTCGGATCTCTGGAAGCTTCCGGGTAAAATAAGACTTCAGGAACTTGTTTCGTCCAATTCCGAGAATATTTCCTGTGTATCACTTCTGAAACACAAAAACAGCAGAAAACAGGAACTGGCACTGTGGCATCTTGTCAATAGGTTAGTTCCGGAAAATGCATAAAAGTGCCACGAAGTGTAACGAAACATCGGGTAAATGGTGTAAAAACAAGCATGGAGCATCAAAAATTATAGATACGTTGGAGACGTATCAGGTACCACTTTGCCACCTAAGGAAGATCCTGTTTTTGATTTAAAACCTTTACCTGATGATCTTAAATATGCTTATATTGATCATAAGAAAATATATCCTGTTATTATTAGTTCTAAACTTTCAGGGAAGGAAGAAGAAAGGTTATTGGAAATATTGAGGAAACACCGAGGAGCTATGGGATATACTCTTGATGATTTAAAAGGGATTTCCCGGACTATATGTCAGCATGCTATTAATATGGAGCCAGATGCAAAGCCAGTTGTTGAACATCAATGCTGTTTAATTCCTAAGATGAAGGAAGTGGTAAGAAATGAGGTATTGAAACTTCTTGATGCTGGTATCATTTAACCTATTGCTGATAGTAGATGGGTTAATCCTGTTCATTGTGTTCCTAAGAAAGGAGGAATTACTGTTGTGCCTAATGAGAATAACGAGCTTATTCCTCAAAGAGTAGTAGTTGGTTATAGGATGTGCATCGATTTTAGAAAGGTCAACAAAGTTACTAAGAAAGATCATTATCCTTTACCGTTTATAGATCAAATGTTAGAGAGGTTATCTAAGAAAACTCATTTTTGTTTTCTTGATGGTTATTCTGGTTTCTCTCAAATTGCTGTTAAAAAGCAAGATCAAGAGAAAAGCACTTTTACTTGTCCTTATGGAACTTATGCTTATAGACATATGCGTTTTGGTTTGTGCAATGCTCCTGCTACGTTTCAAAGATGCATGTCTGCTATTTTTCATGGATTTTGTGAAGAAATTATGGAGGTATTCATGGACGATTTCTCCATCTATGGAACTTCTTTTGATAATTGTTTGCACAATCTTGATAAAGTTTTGCAGAGATGTGAAGAAACTAATCTTGCTCTTAATTGAGAGAAATGCCAATTTATGGTGAATGAAGAAATTGTTCTTGGACATAATTTTTTTGAAAGAGGTATTGAAGTTGATAGAGCAAAAGTTGAAGCAATTGAGAAAATGCCCTGTCCTAGGGATGTTAAAGGTATTCGTAGTATTCTTGGTCATGCTAGTTTTTATAGGAGGTTTATTAAAGATTTCTCTAAGATTTCAAAGCCTCTTACTAATCTTCTTCAAAAAGATGTACCATTTGATTTTGATGATGATTGTAAGGGAGCTTTTGAAACTCTTAAGAAGGCTTTAACTACTGCTCCTATTGTCCAACCACCTGATTGGAATTTACCCTTTGAAATTATGTGTGATGCTAGTGATTTTGCTGTAGGTGCTGTTCTTGGACAGCGCATAGATAAGAAGTTGAATGTTATTCATTATGCTAGTAAGACTCTTGATGTTGCTCAAAAGAATTATGCTACTACTGAGAAAGAGTTCCTTGCTGTTGTCTTTGCTTGTGATAAGTTTAGACCTTATATTGTTGATTCAAAAGTTACTATTCATACTGATCACACTGCTATTAGGTATCTTATGGCAAAGAAGGATGCTAAGCCTAGGCTTATTAGATGGGTGTTACTTTTGCAAGAGTTTGATTTGCATATTGTAGATAGGAAAGGTGCTGATAATCCTGTTGCTGGTAATTTGCCTAGATTGGAAAACATTTCTTTTGATCCTATTCCTGTTAATGATAGTTTTTCAAATGAACAGTTGGCTACAATAAAGGTAAACTCGCGAGAGAGTCCTTGGTATGCTGATTATGCTAACTTTATTGTTTCCAAGTATTTGCCTCCAACCTTTACAGCCTATTAAACAAGGAAATTCGTTTATGACTTGAGGCATTATTTTTGGGATGACCCACACTTATATAAAGAAGGAGTGGATGGTATTATGCGAAGATGTGTTCCAGAATATGAACAACAAGAGATATTGAGGAAATGTCATGGTAGTGCGTATGGAGGACAACATGCTGGAGATAGAACTGCACAAAAGGTTCTACAATTAGGTTTTTATTGGCCTACCCTTTATCTTGTGATGAATGCCAAAGAGTTGGTAATATTTCTAGACACAATGAAATGCCTATGAATTATTCTCTTGTTATTGAACCATTTGATTGTTGGGGATTTGACTTTATGGGTCATTTTCCTCCTTCAGAAGGTTATACTCATATACTTGTTGCTGTTGATTATGTTACTAAGTGGGTAGAAGCTATACCTACAAAGAGTGCCAATGGTGAGTGATACGTCTCAAACGTATCTATAATTTTTGATGCTCCATGCTTGTTTATACACCATTTGCTTTGAGTTTTGTTACACTTCGTGGCATTTTTATGCATTTTCTGGAACTAACCTATTAACAAGATGCCACAGTGCCAGTTCCCTGTTTTTTGTTGTTTTTGTGTTTCAGAAAAGTTATACAGGAAATATTCTTGGAATTGGACAAAACAAAAGCCGAACCTCCTATTTTTACCGAAGCTTCACGAAGACCGAAGATGAGATGGAGGGGGGCCAGGGGCCAGACTCACCACAGGGCGACGCGGCCCAGCCCCTGGCCGCGCCACCCCATGGTGAGACCGCCTGGTCCACCTCTTGATGATGCCCTTTCGCCTATAAAGTCCCCTCAATGGGAAAAACCTAAAGGACGGATCGCTTTTCCTCAAAACATATTGTAAGCCACCGCCGTCGTCGAAACGAGATCGGGAGGATCCAAGAGCTCTTCTCGGCACCCTGCCGGAGGCCTTCTCCACCACCATGGTCGCCTCCGGAGTGATGTGTGAGTAGTCTACCTTGGACTATGGGTCCATAGCAGTAGCTAGATGGTTGTCTTCTCCACCATGTGCTTCATGTTTAGATCTTGTGAGCTGCCCTACATGATCAAGATCATCTTTATGTAATCATACATGTTGTGTTTGTTGGGATCCAATGAGTATTGGTACTATGTTAAGTTGATGTGCTGAATCATATATCTTATGTTATCTCTATGTTGTTTATGATCTTGCATGCTTTTTGTTGCTAGTAGATATCTTGGCCGAGTAGATGCTAGTGACTCCAAGATGGAGTATTTATGCTCGATAGTTGGGTTCATGCCTCTATTTAATATGGGGGAGTGACAGAAACCTCTAAGGTTGTAGCTGTGTTGTTGCCACTAGGGGGAAAACAACATTCTTGTGTCCAAGGACATTTGCTTTGTTTACTTTATGCACTTTGCTTAATGCAGTTATCCGTTGTTTGCAACTTAATACTCAAGGGGTACTCGGACGACTCCCTGCGAGTGGATTATTAGTCATAGATGCAGTTGGATTATGGTCTATATATTTTGTCGTATTGCCCAGAGTGAATCTCATAGTGATCCTCATGACATATGTACATTATCTTTACTCTATCAATTGCCCAACTGTAATTTGTTTACCCATCATGTTGTTATTTATCTTATGGAGAGACGCCACTAGTGAACTATGGACCCCAGTCCAATTTCCTTTACATTGCTATACCGTTTTACTTTACTCGCTCTGTTTACTTTTCTTGCATACTATTATCCTTTTACCACTCGATACGCTCAATCCTTTGTTTACAGCAAACAGGTGAGATGGACAACCTCATCGTAAGTTGGGAGCAAAGTTCTTGGTTGTGTTGTGTGCAGGTTTCACGTTGCTGCTGGTGAAAAGCTACACGCCGACAAGCAGTTTATCTGGCGCTCTTGTCCGGAGTGTCGCAAACCTAGCAAGCATCACCTTCTGAAGTTTGGCTTTCTCCTACTGGTTCGATAAACCTTGGTTTCACAACTGAGGGAAGACTTGCTACTGTGGTCATCATACCTTCCTCTTGGGGTTCCCAACGGGCTGTACTTACACGCCATCAGTGAGACCTCGTTAAAGATGCTTAAGGATGTTATTTTTCCTAGGTTTGGTGTGCCTAGATATCTTATGACTGATGGAGGTTCTCATTTTATTCATGGCGGTTTTAGGAAGACTCTTGCTAGATATGACGTCAATCATAGAATTGCTTCTGCTTATCATCCCCAAACTAGTGGGCAAGTAGAGCTATCGAATAGAGAGATCAAGTCTATCTTGCAGAAGACTGTTAATAGATCTAGGAAAAACTAGGCTAGCAAGTTAAATGATGTTTTATGGGCTTATAGAACTGCTTATAAGAACCCCATGGGTATGTCTCCTTACAAAATGGTTTACGGAAAAGCGTGTCACTTGCCTTTAGAATTAGAACACAAAGCTTTTTGGGCAGTGAAAGAGCTTAATAGGGATTTTAAACTTGTCGGTAAGAAAAGGTTGCTTGATTTGAGTTCCTCAGATTAGTGGAGAAGTGAAGCTTATGAGAATGCCAGACTTTTTAAAGAGAAAGTCAAGCAATGGCATGATAGGAGAATTCTTAAGAGAGAATTTCATGTTGGTGAGAAAGTTCTATTGTATAGGTCTCGTCTTAGATTTTTTGTACGAAAATTACTCTCGAAATGGGAAGGACCCTTTATTATTGAAGAGGTGTATCGTTCAGGTGCGATAAAGATTGGTTCGCTCAAAGATAACACTATGCAAGTGGTGAATGGGCAAAGAATCAAGCATTATATTTCTGGAGATTCTTATAATGAAGATATCGATATTATTCAAGTGGTGACTCCGAAAGAATTCATCAAAGAACATATGCAGGAAACTGGAGAGTCCGTTTTCGAATAGGTAACAGTTCTTGTCAGAAAAGGTTTGCGTTAAACTTTTCTGTTAATACTTTTGTTGTTTTTATTAAATATGAAAAATCACGAGACGAAAACAAGTTGGAAACAGAGCCCGGAGGCTCCACACCACCTCGTGGCGCGGGCCCCTGCAGGCCACGCCACCGTGTGGTGTGGTCGCCTCGAAGCTCATTTCCGTCTCGGTTTCCTCCTGTGCCTTCGTTTCATTGTTAAACCTTCGCCTATATAACCCCCAGATTGCCCGAGGTCTGTATATCATGTTCTCGTCGTATTTTTGTTTCAATCTATTTTTGTCAGGAGCTGTTCTCAGCTTTAGAGGCATCATGGCCTCCGCCAACAATGGCAAGGAGAAGACTCCTTCAGAAGATGATCACCAAGACCTCAAGCAGAAGGAAGAGGTCGAGAGTGAAGCCGAGAGGAAATAGAAGAAGACAAGCGTCCGTGCACTCGCTCTGTCGTTGCAAGCATTGGGGTGGTGACAAACCCTAACAAGTTCAAGAGGAGCGCGTGGATAAGCACTGGAGGGGGTGTTCCATGCCACACCTTAGCTCCACGGACATCTTCTTCACGCAACAACCCCTTCCATACTCTAATACATGAGAATCAATTCCAAAGGGTGCCTAGATCAAGATTGCCCTCTAGATGGGATATAGATCGTTCTAACAGTGCAGAGAAAGAAAGCTTCAAGCGTGAAGAAGAGTGGGGAAATAATTCCAAGAGCTAGGATTCACAGTCTGACATGTTCATGAGCCATATTGAGCATAATTTTGAGATGATTCGTAATCTCACCTTCAAGATTGATGAGTTGAAGGAGCTGATTGAGAAGCTTATTAAAGACTCACCACCACCGCCGAAGGAGTAATTCATCATTGGTATTGGCATCCCCTTGGCTTGTTCCAAGCTTGGGGGAGTGCCGCGGTATCACATCATTACCTTTTACCGATTTACTTTTCAAGTAGAGTCATATCATGAATAGAGAAGTTATCATATAGGATGGTTTGCAGTGAGGAAGTATCTCTCCTTTAGTTGGTTATCTATGTATCCCTTGGTGTGAGTTGCGGTTATGAAATATTAATGAGAAGTCTTATCATTTACTTTCTGCACACTTTATTTTAGTTTGCAATTTTTCTTATATGATTAGTCTTGTTGATTAGTATTGGTATCACTTTGGGAGCATGAGTAAATCTAGTTGGTTTTGGCGAACTTAGCAATGGTCAGTAGCAACAATACTTTGAGGCTTGAGTAGAAAAGAGGGAAATACATGTAGATATATCATTTCAGCTTTCCTTCATGATTGGATCATAAGCATTAGTATTCTCAAGTTAAGATCGTTTGTACTTTCAAGGAAGTTTGCATGATTGTTTTCTATCACATGTATGCTTGTTTGTTTCATTCAACTCTTATGCTTGCTACCCAGCCTTGCTAGCCAAAAACCTGTACTGAGAGGGAATACTTCTCATGCATCCAATTCCCAGAAACCAAGTTACTTCCAAAGAGTCCACTATAAATTCCTATGCATGGTATTTCAAGCCATTCCAAGTAAATTTTCATGTGCTACCTTTCAAAAACCTTCAAATACTTCTCATTTTGTGACACTGTTTTTAGCTCATGAGGACGTAGTGGTTGGGTTTGTTATCTTCCATACTTAATTGAGTACCCCTCGACTTGCATGATTCATCTGCTCATCACTAATTTTGCAATGGAGTTGGTCAGACCATTATAACAAAAAAAAAGAAAAAAAAGAAAAGGCACTCCTCCATGGTTTGTGAAAGTTGGTGGGTACCCGATGGAATCGGTTAGCCATGGTTTGTGAAAGGAAAAGTGGGGAGGAGTGCCAAACTATAAAAGAGCATATAAATGCCTCTTACAACAATTCGGAACCGCTCTCACTTGTTTAGTATGGAAGATAGCAAGAACTCCGTTGCTAGTCGTTGACATGAACAACCACCTCTCAAAACAATTTTTATCTTTGTTTTACAAATGAAAAGCTCTAGCACATGTTTAATCCATGCTTCCCTCTGCGAAGGGCCTATCCTTTTACTTTTATGTTGAGTCAACCTATTCCCCTCTATCTTAAGCAAGCATTTGAGTTATTGTGTTTCAACCATCCATATGTTGATTTATTCAATCATGTTTCATGTCTTCCTTTGTTTAGTATGATGCTTTTATCTAAAAGAATATACCTCTGATAGCAATCTATGACTGTAAAGAGATTGTTATGATTGAGCATGTGATTTTTGCTTTATAAGCTCTGATACAAAAAGGCTCCGATCGAAATATAAGTACAATCTGTTCATTGTTCTCTGACCAAGAACAAAGGTTTGCCATCACCAATCATGATTTACCTTGTGCACTTTTATTGTGATTCCCTTTGCTATTTGCAAGTTAAATTATATGAAGGGAAGTTGATGTCTATTATGACTTGTGCCTTGGTAAGTGTGATGCTTCTTGTCCGTATTTTGTTTATCGACACTTCACTCCATAAACCTGTGGTCATGTTTACCGAGTTCAGTTTTCGCTTGGGGACAAGCGAGGTCTAAGCTTCGGGGGGTTGATACGTCCATTTTGCATCACTATTTTATATCATAATTTACTGTTATTCATTGATATATTTCTTATTTAGAGATTATATTTATGTTGTTTTCTCTGTTTTCACATGATTGATGATTATTGGAGAGCTCACTGCCGGAGTCAGGATTCCGCTGGAAAAAGGACCGTCAAGGCACCATATTTCTGAAGACCAGCAATTCCAGGAAAATACCCAGAAATTCATATTTCATCGGAAGACGGAAGTAGCCAGAAGGAGAGGGCGAGGTGAGCCACCAGGGGCCCACACAACCTGGTGGCGCGGGCCAGCCCTAGGTCACGCCACGCAGTGGTGTGGCCGCCCTGGCCCACCTCTGCCAGCACCCCCTCGCATATATCGTCTCCCAAAAACCTAAGACCCAGGGGGATCAGAGATAGACTCCGCCACCTCTGCGGGGCGGAAAGCACACAGAGAGAGAAAGCTATCCGGCATGTAGAAATCTGCCGGGGAAATTCCTTCCCGGAGAGGGGAAATCGTCACCGTCGTCATAGTCATCAAGATGGGCTTCATCGGGATCATCATCACCAGCACCTTCATCATCCTCATCACCATGCCATCCCATTGTAACATCTTGGGTTGAATCTTGTCCAGTTCATAGGGGAAACTTTCCCGGTGTTGATTACTCTTGTAGTTGATGCTATTGAGTGAAATTGTTGAATTAAGGTTTATTTCCAGATTGTTATTTATCATTATTTCACCTCTGATCATGATCCATATGATGTCTTGTGAGTAGTTCATTTAGTTCTTGAGGACATGGGAGAAGTCAAGATGTTAATAGTGAAACTATGTTGAGTAATATTTAATGGTTTGATATTTATGTTGTGGTGCTATTTTACTAGTGGTGTCATGTGAACGTCGACTACATGATACTTCACCTTTATGGGCCTAGTGGAATACATTGTGTATTTGGCTACTAATTGTGGGGTTGCCGGAGTGATAGAAACCTAAACCTCCGTTAGGAAACCAGTGCACCAGGGAGTGTAGGATTTCAGAGTTTAAGGCTGTGGTTAGATTTATCTTAATTACTTTCTTGTAGTTGTGCATGCTTGAAAGGGGTATAATCACAAGTGTGTATTAGTCCAAGTTGGGGTAGTGCGTTAGCATAGGTTCACCCCCATAACACTTATCAAACCAATGAAGATTACTTAGCTGTATGAAGCGAAAGCACTTGACAGAAACTCCCGTGTGTCCTCAGGAACGTTTGGTAATCATAAGTAACACCACCGGCTTGTCCTTTGCTCTAAAAAGGATTGGGCCGCTCTCAACAATTATTATTATTGTCTTTTATTTACTCGTACTTTATTTACTTGCATTATCAAATACCCCTGAAAACCAGTTTGCTAGTATTTACAGTGAATCCTTGATCAAAACTGCTTGTCAACACCTTCTGCTCCTTGTTGGGTTCGACACTCTTATTTATCCAAAGTACTATGATACACCCCTATACTTGTGGGTCATCACGCGCCTCCCATATATGCCAACTTGTTACTGTAAGGGAGGTTGCCTGCACTTGTGTCGCTTTCTCGAGGTAGTCAAAGATCCAAAAGCTCATACAACTAAGAAATCCTCTGGCCAATTTGACAGGGAAATGTGCCTTGACTGAGCTCCAAACTGCCTCTGCATATGGGCAAAATAGGAACAGGTGCTCCACACTTTCTGGGCGACCGCAGAACACATAGCTGCCATCGGCCGGGACATGGCGATGTAGCAGTTGTTGTCCAGTGTGCAGACAATTGTGTACCATGCGCCATATCACGATCTTCATCTTATTAGGACAAACGATTGACCAATTAGATTTCTAGTGCTTCACCTGGATGTGTAGGTCTAAGCTCCCTCCATGTTTTAAAGCACTGCGAGAGGAGAAAAAGGATTCAGTTCTGGCTAAGTTGTATGCCGATCAGACGGAGTAGATCACAAACTTATCATGAGGCCATGAAGCAAAGTTCTCTCATCCATGCCGACTAATCAGAATTTGTTGAACGATATTTGCCAGATCTTCCATGAAGAAGGACCTGAACTTGTCCATGTTCCACTCAGTCCCCGAATCATTTAGCAGAAGCTTGATAGTAGCATCTGCAGGGATAGCCTCTAAGGGACTAAAAGAACCTGGGAGGAAACCAGGGATCCAATTATCCATGGGGATGTTGATATGGTCACCATTACCCACTCCCCACCTGAGGCCTTTCCTAAGTAAATCACGGCCAAAGAGGATCGACCGCCAAGTAAAGGAGGGTGCCCTAGGTTTACTAACTGAGAGAAAGTCTGTTTCAGGGAAGTAACGGCCCTTAAGCACCCTCGCACAAAGAGAAGATGGGTCCGTAATCATTATCCGGCATTGCTTCCCGAGCATAGCCTGGTTAAAAAGACAAAATCCCTAAAACCCATCCCACCAAGAGATTTTGGTGCGGACATCCATTCCCATGAATGCCAGTGCGTCTTTTTCTTGCCATCTTCAAAACCCCACCACTGATTGGCTACACAAGTCTTCATCTTGTGACAGATGCCCACCGGGATTTGAAAGCAGCTCATAACAAAGTTCAGAATTGACTGAGTCACAGCCTTCAATTTAGTCTCTTTTCCGGCCCAAGACATAGGTTTATTAGGCCAGACCATCACACCTCTCCACACCCGATCAGATAAAAACTTGAACGATGAAGATACCAAACGAGCAATTTCTGTCGGCATGCCTAAGTATGTGCCATGAAGGATCTCATTTTTCACCTCCAGTATCGTCTTAACCGAGGCTTTGACATTATTAGGGCATTTCTTGCCAAACAAAATGGAGGATTTCAGAAAGTTGATATTCTAACCAGAGGCCTCACAGTACTTGCCCAAGGCTCCTTTGAGGGAAACCACACTCCGACTATCACTGCGAGGAAAAAAGATGATGTTATCTAGCGAAGAGTAAATGGGTAATAGGGGGACCTTGCCCTCCATTGTGAATTCCTTGTATCTCACAAAGTTCTTCCCCTTTTTGTAGTAATCCTGACAACCCTTCAGTGCAAAGTAGAAATAGGTATGGACTAATAGGATCACCCTGTCTTATGCCCCTCGAGGGCACAACGGGTGCTGTCAATTCTCCATTTACTTTGACAGCATACCAAGCCATTGTCACACAACACATGATCGAAGAAATCCATCTAGGATCAAAACCAAGCTTAATCAAGCAGCCATACAGATATGCACATTCAATTCTATCATATGCTTTCATCATATCAACTTTCAACGCAAAATACGAGCTTTTGTTCTTCTAATTTCTCACTGTATGCAAGCACTCGAGAGCAATAAAGGCACTATCAGTGATCAGGCGGCCCGGAATGAAGGCACTCTGAAACTCTCATACCACCATCGGTAGGAACACCTTTCGTCTATTGGCAAGTACTTTTGAGGCAATTTTGTAAAGTACATTGCACAGACTAATGGGACGAAATTTAGAGAGGTGATGTGATCGGGATACCTTCGGAGTTACTACGACGACGGAGTCACAAAAACCATCCGGTATCTCTGACCCATTCAGAAACCCTCTCACTGCATCACAAACTTCATTCTGAATCAAATCCCAGTGTAATTGATAGAATAAAGCTGGAAAGCCATCAGGACTTGGCGCCTTGGTGGGGCCCATTTGAAAAAGAGCTGAACTAATCTCCTCATTGGAGTATGGGGCAAGCAAGCGTTCATTCATCCGACTATCAACCCTAACTGGAATGGCATCCAGAACAGTGTCCATCGCCAATGTAGGTTCAGAGGAAATTAGGTTCTCATAGAAAAGGTGAACCATCTCCTTAATCTTCTTCTGATCCTCACATTTCAAACCATCCTCCCTTACTAGAGTAGTGATCCGATTGGTCTTCTTGCGTGCAGAAGCTCGAGCATGAAAGAAGGCCGTGTTGCGGTCACCTTCACACAACCACTCCACTCTTGACCTCTATCTAGCCATGATGCTCATGTTGCTTCAACGCAACCGCATAGGACAATGGTGCAAGATACGTGGTTCGCCGATTGCCAGGCCTATAACTACCTGCCAACCAATTTTGTCCGTTCCAATATTTGAATGTGCTTATGAAGTGAGATTGCCATCAGCTGTCTACAAATGAAACCATGCCGGATTTGGAGATGTGTGATTGTACATTCAATCCTGAAATATAATTGGATGTAGTTGAAACGCTTTCATAGAGAGATGAAAACTCAATGTTAAAGCATGTGCAATAAATTTACTGGAACAATGGAACAATTGTATGCATGCAGTAAACCGATTTTTTGGCACACAAATCTCAGATTTTACAAGGAATAAATTCTTACGTTCATGGTATTCTTTTTCTCCTGATATCACAGTACTACAAATCGACACGGCTGAAATAGCTTATCCCACACGATTAACTGAACCATTTTTACCCAATGATGGCCAATGGTCAGCATATCGCACACGATTGGAAACGCTGTGCACAAAGGGCTCCTTTGTAAAAAAAATTGCCAAGCAGATTGACAGTTCTTTCTAGACTAAAATAATGCATGCAACCGATGCTTCCTAGCATCTCAGGAAAACCTCTCGCTGAGTTTTATGCAAGAATCTGAGATGTGTCTACCTCATTCGGTGATCTCAAATAGGTTGGTCTAAACACCACCACCATCGCCCTATAGAACTTGTACAAAACTCTCTATAGAACTTGTACAAAACTCCACATTGTGGTGCAGTACTTTATCAAGAATTAGCTATCGTACACCCTCACTCCATACACTAGCTTCATAAATAACTCCTTGTTCATCCTAAATTGTCGCCGTAATTCCTTTGGGGTATATATTGATTCAGTGAGAAAATAGTGAGAGTAGAGCATGCAATGTCTCTCCATCCTTTGTCGTTTCTTGGTCTTCTTTCTCCCAAACTTTGAACCTTCAAATATGAAAGCTGCATTCAGCTCCGCTTATAAATGGAGAAGACAAGTGATGATCTTCAAGTGCTCATCTTCATCGGCGGCATTGGCTTCGTCTTCCACTAGTGGGGACAGGGCCTCCAGTCCCGGCCCGTAAGGGGCTTTAGTCCCGGTTTGCAAACCGGGACCCCAGCCGCGGGACTAAAGGGTAAACCTTTAGTCCCGGCCCGGTTACCAGCCGGGACTGGAGGTTGTCCACGTGGGTGGCTCCGAGTGAATCCAGGGCCAGGACCTTTAGTCCCGGTTTGTAACACAGACCGGGACTAAAGGCATCTACAGATTTT
This sequence comes from Dactylis glomerata, assembly GCA_007115705.1. Classification (NCBI taxonomy): domain Eukaryota; kingdom Viridiplantae; phylum Streptophyta; class Magnoliopsida; order Poales; family Poaceae; genus Dactylis; species Dactylis glomerata. The sequence goes on from QXEO01000096.1 coordinate 1,763,684, forward strand.
GTTTTTTTCTTTAGGGTTTAGGGGTTTTAGGGTTTTAGGTGTTCGGGGGATTAACGTGATGCCTCGTTTGGTGCCTTGTTTGGTGTTCGGGAATTAGTTTATGCATATATATAAGATTAACTTATCTTACAAGCGAGCATATATATACAATTATATTGGAGATCAGAATTATCGGGACTAGAGCCCGTCTATTCGATTACATGGACCAACATCAGTAATGGCCCCTAGCTACACTAAATCGTCCTTTGTCATCTATAGCTTCCGTCCTCAGAAAGGTCGCTAGCTCCTCTGCAACAGCAATCGCGCGTTGCTCTGGTAGGTACTTCTCCCTCATGGCCGTGTACTATATAAGAAGAGGAGATGAATATGAATATCAATCATGATAACAAAGAATGACGGGTAAAAATAGAGGTGTGAATGTGAAAGAATGACGTGTAAAAATAGAGGTGTGAATGTTCATTACTTACGTTGTATCTGTAATCCTTGTGCTCAGAGGTAAACGTGCGAATGGTCTCGCAAACATAGTATCCGCATAGATGCGTCCCCCGTGGCTGCTGGTCACACTTTACGAGAATAGAATATATATAATCAAAATAATAATCTAGCATCATAAATGTATTGAAAATAGAAGTATATCATACTACTACTTACCTGAGCGGCTCTAAAGGTCAGCTTCTCATGCTCGATACCGTCAGTCACGCACTTGAACCGCTTCCAAACCCTGCCCGACAAGGAAAATGATTTGCTAAGTTTTTCATTAATTGATATATCAGAAAACCATCGAAAGAGACCGATAGAGCGCAAGAATGATTGAAATTACCCTTGGAGCATGTCCTGCAGGCTTTGGAACTGTTCCAAGGGTCTCGATAATGGGTCGAAGGCATCAACTCTTCCCTTATCAATTTGAATGTCCAACAGAATCCAGTGGTAGCTGCACATGTATATATATATATGTGTCAGTAACTTATCAATTACACTTATAAGTGAATGGACACAACAGAGTAAGACCCGTACCTGAAGTTGTATGGAAACAGTATGTGGTCATAGAAATTTTGATCTGTTAGAAACCTTAGAAGGTTTTCCTCTGTCTCCTTGGGGTTATCAGTTAGCGTATTTATATGTATTTTATCTGGGTCAATAAACCCAATATTTAGGATGTTCCTACTTTTACATTCCAGAATCTTCATTCTGCATAATAGAGTACAAGTCAGAACGGAACAAGTTATATGTAGACAATGAATTGAAATAACTGAACAAGTTATATGTAGACAACAAATTAAAAAACTTACAGACAATAGCAACTCATAAGCGATTTGTCGAGGGCGTCGGCATTGTACATCTAGAAGAGTTCATCAAAGTCGATATGGATGTCTTCGGGGCGGTCGTAGTACTCCCGTGGGACACGCGCCACGATCATCGTTCTCCCATTCTTTGATACACTTAAGTACCATGTATGCAAGTAACGCATATTTGTTGGGAGATCATCCAACTTATCTTTGCTGACCAAAGGCGCTCCCATGACAAACTGTGGCTTAGGGGCTACCACAGCCTTGGGTAACCTGTCGTCTTGGGAAGCCAGAACGTCTTCAACCGGGATACCCCATTCAGCCGCCCACTTCTTTGCTAATTCCAAATCTTGCCCCTGCACCAGAGAGGGAACATTCTCGGGTAACACCCTGAGGGGTGGGATCGACTGTTTGGCCTGTTGTCCAAGCTGAGGAACGTCTGATCTTTTTTTGCTTGTAGTTGAACTTGATTTGCTCCCACTTGCACTTGCACGTGATCTGCTCTTTTGCCCTTCCTTCTGCAATGTGCGTGTATAGTCGTCAGGCTTATGGTGTAAGTCATACTGTGATGGAAGGGTCATGAAGTATTTTGCATATGCTATTTGCTTCTCGGTGTATTCCGGGCGGGGCTCGGGTTCCTTCTTTTTCATCTGCGCATCATAATGTTCCTTTGCTATCCTGGCGTTTTCCTCGTCGGTACGATCATAAGGTCTGATAGGAAGATTAGCATGAGGTACCTTTGGGAGGGGCGACAGTTTGCGCTTTGGGGAGCTCCGTCGCTTAGAACTCATCGACGGAGCGTTCTTGCTGGCACGCTTCCGCTTAGTATCCTTAGCGGGGGGCGGCGGAGATGGCCGACCCAAGTCCGGCGGCGGTGATCGAGATGGACTCGTGTTGTGGTGGCCGTCGTCATATGGAGGGCTTGGAGGTGATGGAGGTGTAGGTGACCTGCGACGACTCGAAGGCGGTGTTGTCCTTGGGGCCGAGCCTGGAAGCTTGATGTAGTTCTTGTCCCATAGGATGACTCCACCCAGTACTTCTCCGAGTGTCCTCTCATCTTCGGGTCCAGCCATGTCGAGCTCCATATCATGAAACCCCGCCATGATTTCATCCACCCCGACTTTAGCAAAGCCAGCTGGAATCTCACGGCCATGCCAGCGTGCATCAGGGCCAGAAGGTAAAGCTTGTCCGACGGCCACCTTCATGGATATGTTCTTGAATTTCTGATGGAGTTCACATGATGTTGACTCCTTGATTCCATCCACGGGGTAGCCGGGACCGCCCTCTATCATTCTTCGTGCATCGTCGGGCGGGGCCTCAGATTCAGCCACGCTGCTTTTCCGCTTAGATGGGGCGCCGGTAATATCGAGTGCAGGATCTTCCTGGCACGCTACTCCTCTAAGCTCGTCAATCTGCTTCTGTTGCTCGTTAAGCCTGGCAAGCAACTGGTTGAACTTGTCATTCTCCTCATCGTGCTGTCGCTTCTTTGCTCTCGCTCGGCTTCTGTAAGTGTCTTGGTCTCTGGCAAACCCAAGCCACCACGGGTAAGAAGGACCGAAGCCTCGCGTTCGTCCTCCATGTTCGTCATTGCCGAGGACCAGTGTGAGCAAATCTTTCTCTCTATCTGCAGTGAACTGTCTTTTTCCCTCTTTAATTTCTTTCACTATCTTTTTCCAATTCTCCCTGGGTATCCTAAGACCGTCACTGCAGATGAGGTCCCCTGTTTCTTCGTCGTACGAACCACCATGCGCAAGGAACCAATTCCTTGCTCTCAATTCCCACTCATCACGGATGGGTTCAGGTACGATGCCTTTAGCTAGCAGATCTTGCTCTTTCTTATCCCACTTTGGGATGGCAGTCTCATAGCCCCCTGGCCCCAGCGTGTGGTGATATTTCTTCTTGTCGGCATTTTTCTTGTTCTTTTCTGATAATGCCTTGGCATCTTCTGACTGCTTGTACTCCTGAAATGCCTTCCAGTGATTCGCCTGCTTGGCTAGATACCCCTCGAATACTGGCACTTTCTTTGTCTTCAGATAGTCTTGCCATAGCTTCTTCTTCCAGCTACGGAACAGTTCGGCCATCTTCTTTAGAGTCCACTGCTTGACTTTGGCCCTCAGTTTATTTGCGGCGTCTTGATTCTCACATTCTGGCAGGTTGAAATGTGACATGATATCATTCCAAAGATTATCTTTGTACCTTTTGGCGACATAGTCACTATCGGCTGCCCCTTTGCGCTTGTTCCACTCCCGAACGCTGATCGGGACGTGATCCCTAACGAGAACTCCGCATTGCTTCTTGAATGTGTCAGCAGCATTCTTAGGAAGCTTTGGTTCACCCGTAGGCAATATCACCTCAAAGGTGTAATGCGTCTGTGCATCCAACTTTTTAGTCGGGCCTCGTTTCGTAGCTTTGCTCGATGTGGAGGCCTAAGAGGGAGAAACATTTGTCAAATTAATGTATATGTATACAATATAGAGCTATCTCCAATATTTTTCACATATTACAAGTGATTGCCGAACTTCATATGAATACCTCGCCCGACTTTGTTATTTCTCCACCGGCTTCTCCACCGGCTTCTCCATCAGTGGAGCTATCCCCTTCTCCGTCATTGGAGCTATCTCCTGCCCCGTCGGCTTCATCTTTGTGTCGGTCGACCTCCATTCCATCTCCGGAGGGGTTCAGAAACGACGACGGAGATTCAGCTGGTTCAACGTCGGGGGCGTCTTTGATTATATCTTCGAGAAGTTCTTCCTCTTCGAGGTTCCTGCTATGTGGATCCATAGTTTCTGCAAAAAACAGACATTTATATTTCAATTATCAACGCTATATGGAATAATAACTAACAAAATAATCTTACTTATTATCTAACTACTAACCCTAACTAATAACAAAACAAATATTTGCTAACAATTATTACTACTTAACAAATATTTGCTAATAATTATTACTACTTAACAAATATTTTGCTAACAATTATTACTACTTAACAAATATTTGCTAATAATTATTACTACTTAACAAATCTTACTTATATCTAACAATTATTTTGCTAACAATTATTACTACTTAACAAATATTTGCTAACAATTATTACTACTTAACAAATATTTGCTAATAATTATTACTACTTAACAAATATTTTGCTAACAATTATTACTACTTAACAAATATTTGCTAATAATTATTACTACTTAACAAATATTTTGCTAACAATTATTACTACTTAACAAATATTTGCTAATAATTATTACTGCTTAACAAATCTTACTTATATCTAACAATTATTACTACTTAACAAATATTTGCTAACAACTATTACTACTTAACAAATATTTTGCTAACAATTATTACTACTTAACAAATATTTGCTAATAATTATTACTACTTAACAAATCTTACTTATATCTAACAATTATTTTGCTAACAATTATTACTACTTAACAAATATTTGCTAACAACTATTACTACTTAACAAATATTTGCTAATAATTATTACTACTTAACAAATATTTTGCTAACAAATATTTTGCTAACAATCTATATAGCATTTCTATTACTAATAATATTTTGCTAACAATTATTTTGCTAACCTATTTACTAACAATTATTTTGCTAAGCATTTCTATTCTATCTAACAATTTCTATTTCTATTATTCTATCTAACAATTTCTATCTAACATAAAGTTTTAACATAAAATTTCTATTTCTATTTCTATTATTTTTCTATTTCTATTCTATCTAACCCTAACACAATTAAATTTCTATTTCTATTATTTTTCTATTTCTATTCTATCTAACCCTAACACAATTATTTTTCTATTTCTATTTCTATTATTTTTCTATTTCTATTCTATCTAACCCTAACACAATTTCTATTTCTATTCTATGTAACCCTAACACAATTATTTTTCTATTTCTATTTCTATTATTTTTCTATTTATATTCTATCTAACCCTAACAAAAAAAAAAGGGGAGGGACGGTGGTCGGCGGTCTCACCGCGAGCGTCGGCTGGGGAGGGTCGGGGCCGGACGGCGCGGCGCGGCGGGAGGGCGGTGGCGCGGCGCGGCGCTCGCTGGCGGCGGGCGGCGTGGGAGAGGGCGGCGGCGCACGGGAGAGGGCGGCGGGCGGCGGGGGGGGCGGCGCGGCGCGGCGGGTCTCGGCGGCGGCGTCAAAGATCCGGCCGACCGCAACGTTCCTCTCGGGAAGCTCCTCGCGCTCGGCGTCCTCGTCGATGGTTTTCGCGCTAAGTGTGCAGTGGGGAAGAAGAGAAGTGGGGCGCAGGCTTTATACCCCCCCCCCCTTTAGTCCCGGCTGGGGGCTCAAACCGGGACTAAAGGGGGTCTTTAGTCCCGGTTTGACCCCCCAGCCGGGACTAAAGGGTGGTGGGGCCGGTAACCGCCCGAGCCCCCCGAGCCCCCCCCCCCTTTAGTCCCGGTTGGTGGATCCAACCGGGACTAAAGGTGCAATAAATGCGCGCCAATGCTGAAATTTTTTCAGTTTTTCATTTCAAATATGAATTTGTAATTTTGAATTGAATAACTTATGTATATTTTAGAATCTGATAAAACTTTCAATATGAAAAGTGTTTGAAATTGATTAACTAATTCAAAACCATTTTCTATTTTCAAAATTAATTATTTTAACTATCCAAACTATTAACTATTTTGCCATTTTTAATTAAAACTATATTGATTAATATTCTTTTTGTATAATTTAGAATTTGACAAAACTTTCAATATGAAAAGTGTTTGAAATTGATTAACTAATTCAAAACCATTTTCTATTTTCAAAATTAATTATTTTAACTATCCAAACTATTAACTATTTTGCCATTTCTAATTAAAACTATATTGATTAATATTCTTTTTGTATAATTTAGAATTTGACAAAACTATTAATATGAAAAGTGTTTGAAATTGATTAACTAATTCAAAACCATTTTCTATTTTCAAAATTAATTATTTTAACTATCCAAACTATTAACTATTTTGCCATTTTTAATTAAAACTATATTGATTAATATTCTTTTTGTATAATTTAGAATTTGACAAAACTATTAATATGAAAAGTGTTTGAAATTGATTAACTAATTCAAAACCATTTTCTATTTTCAAAATTAATTATTTTAACTATCCAAACTATTAACTATTTTGCCATTTTTAATTAAAACTATATTGATTAATATTCTTTTTGTATAATTTAGAATTTGACAAAACTTTCAATATGAAAAGTGTTTGAAATTGATTAACTAATTCAAAACCATTTTCTATTTTCAAAATTAATTATTTTAACTATCCAAACTATTAACTATATTGATTAATATTCTTTTTGTATAATTTAGAATTTGACAAAACTTTCAATATGAAAAGTGTTTGAAATTGATTAACTAATTCAAAACCATTTTCTATTTTCAAAATTAATTATTTTAACTATCCAAACTATTAACTATATTGATTAATATTCTTTTTGTATATTTTAGAATTTGACAAAACTATTAAAGTGAGCCGGCTTTTTTTCTAAAGAGCGGTGATGACCGATCCATACCATTCTTCACATCCAGCCATCCATGTAACCGTGTCTGTCGTAGCCATGGAGAATCTTCATCATGCATTACATAAAAGGTTTAATACATTATTACATTATTGCACCAACATTCCTATCTATTATTTTTGTTTTCTTCTGGGTCGTAGCCATGGAGAATCTTCATCATTCAGTAGGATGCTTGGGTCAGTTTTCACTTTGAAGGGCGGAATTTCATGAAACTTATTATAATCTACTGACATGTCTGTCTTGTCATCTACTCCCACGATGTTTCTTTTCCCTGAAAGAACTATGTGGCGCTTTGGCTCATCGGACGATGTCTTCTTTTGCTGATTTCTTTTTCTCGTTTTTGTAGACATGTCCTTCACATAGAAAACCTGAGCGACATCGTTGGCTAGGACGAATGGTTCGTCCATGTACGCAAGATTGTTGAGATCCACTGTTGTCATGCCGTACTTTTGGTCTACAACTACCCCGCCTCCTGTCAGCTTCACCCATTTGCACCGAAACAAAGGGATCTTAAAAGTAGGTCCATAGTCAAGTTCCCATATCTCCTCTATATACCTGTAATATGTTTCCAAACAGTGCCCATTATCGTCTGTTGCATCAAAGCGGACACCACTGTTTTGGTTGGTGCTCTTTTTATCTTGGGCAACCGTGTAAAATGTATTCCCATTTATCTCGTACCCTTGGAAAGTACATATAGTCGAAGATGGTGGCCTGGCCAAACAGTACAGCTGATCTCCAACGGTGTCATCATTCATGAGATGTGTCTGCAACCAACTACCGAAAGTCTTCTCGTGTTCCCCTTTAATCCAAGAGTCAGCCTTCCCCGGGTTTTCGGAGCGTAGAATATTCTTGTGTCTCACGATATACGGAGCCACCACGGTGGAATTGTGTAGAACTGTGTAGTGTGATTGAGAGAAAGAATGCCCGTCCATACATACTTTTGCTTTCCTTCCTAGTGTGCCTTTTCCTGTCAGCCTACCCTCATACCGAGATTCAGGAACACCAATCGGCTTAAGGTCAGGAAGAAAGTCCACACAAAACTCAATGACCTCCTCTGTTCCATAGCCCTTGGAGATGCTTCCTTCTGGCCTAGCACGGTTACGAACATATTTCTTTAAGACTCCCATGAACCTCTCGAAGGGGAACATATTATGTAGAAACACAGGACCGAGAATTCTAATCTCTTCGACTAGGTGAACTAGGAGGTGTGTCATTATATTGAAGAAGGATGGCGGGAACAACAACTCGAAGCTGACCAGACATTGGACCACATCAATCTGTAACCCTGATAGACTTTCTCGATCGATTACCTTCTGAGAAATTGCATTGAGGAATGCACATACCTTCACAATTGCCAGGCGAACATTTTCTGGTAGAATTCCCCTCAATGCAACCGGAAGCAATTGCGTCATAAGCACGTGGCAGTCATGAGACTTTAGGTTTTGGAATTTTTTGTCTTTCATATTTACGATTCCCTTTATATTCGACGAGAAGCCAGTCGGGACCTTGATACTGAAAAGGACTTCAAAGAAGATTTCCTTCTCTTCCTTGGTAAGAGCATAGCTGGCACGCCCTTGAAACTGCCCTGGATGCATGCCATCTCTTCCTTTATGACGTTCCTGGTCCTTCCGTGTTTCCGGTGTATCTTTTGACTTCCCATACAAGCCCAGGAAGCCTAGAATATTCACGCAGAGATTCTTCGTCAGGTGCATCACATCGATTGCGGAGCGGACCTCATGGACTTCCCAATAGGGTAGCTCCCAAAATATAGATTTCTTCTTCCACATGGGTACGCGCTTATCAGGGCCGTTAGGAACAGGTTGGCTGCCAGGACCCTTTCCAAAGATTACTTTTAAATCTTTGACCATATCAAATACTTCAGCACCAGTACGGATGACAGGCTTTCCCCGGGGTTCTGCCTTGCCATTGAAATGCTTGCCTTTTTTCTTTAAGGGATGCTTGGGCGGAAGAAAACGACGATTGTACAGATACACATTCTTCCTACATTTGTCCAGATATATACTTTCTGTCTGATCCAAACAATGCGTGCATGCATTGTATCCCTTGTTTGACTGTCCTGAAATGTTACTAAGAGCAGGCCAATCATTGATGGTTACGAAAAGCAACGCTCGAAGGTCAAATTCCTCTTGTTTGTGCTCGTCCCACACACGTACACCTGGTTCGGCCCACAGCTGTAAAAGTTCATCAACTAATGGCCTTAGGTACACATCAATGTCGTTGCCGGGTTGCTTTGGACCTTGGATAAGCACTGGCATCATAATGAACTTCTGCTTCATGCACAACCAAGGAGGAAGGTTGTAGATACATAGAGTAACGGGCCAGGTGCTGTGACTGCAACTCTGCTCCCCAAAAGGATTCATGCCATCTGTACTCAGACCAAACCATAAGTTCCTTGCGTCACCTGCAAATCTTGGGAACTCTCTCTCGATTTTTTTCCACTGCCGACCATCAGCGGGGTGCCTCAACTTATCGTCTTTCATACGATCTTCCATGTGCCATCGCAACAACTTCGCATGATCTTTATTTCTGAACAGACGTTTCAACCGTGGTATTATAGGAGCATACCACATCACCTTGGCAGGAACCCTCTTCCTGGGTGGCTCGCCCTCAATCTCACCAGGGTCATCTTTTCTGATCTTATACCGCAATGTAGTGCATACCGGGCATTTATCCATATTCTTATACTTCTCACCGCGGTAGAGGATGCAGTCATTAGGGCATGCATGTATCTTCTGCACGTCTAATCCTAGAGGGCAGACAAGCTTCTTTGCTTTGTACGTGCTGGCGGGCAATTCGTTCTTTCTTGGAAGCATCTTCTTCATCAGTACCAGCAACTTTTCGAATGACGAGTCAGTCACACCGGTCTCTGCCTTCCACTTCAGCAATTCCAGTGTGCTACCCAGCTTCTTCTGGTCATCTTCACAAGTTGGGTACAACAATTTGTTGTGGTCCTGTAACATCTGCTCAAACTGCAACCTCTCCTTTTCTGTGTCGCAGCCTCGCCGTGCTTCAGAAATGACCCGGCCAAGATCATCAGCGGGCTCATCTGGTTCCCGTTCTGCACCCTGATCTTCTTCTTCATTGTCTTCCATTGCGGTATCAGCATACTCAGGGAACATAGATCGGTAGTTGTCATCATCGTTCTCTTCTTCTTCATCGTCGTCTTCCATCATAACCCCTCTTTCCCCGTGCTTGGTCCAAACATTATAGCCCGACATAAAACCGGACCGAAGCAGGTGGCTCTGAATGACTCTTGAGGAAGTGTAATCCTTCTCATTCCGACATTCAACACATGGACAAAACATATAGCCACCACCATGCTTGTTCGCATAGGCCGCATCTCGAAAAGAATGCACGCCTTCTCTGTAAGCGGCTGTGCGTCGATCACCGTACATCCATGGATGGCTCATCTGCGTCATACGACAGTATATCAAACACAATCACGATCCTAAAAATTAGTACCGCACGGTCTAAACGAGAAAATATAGTTGCTAACCTTTTAGAATAAGTGGAAATAAAGAGGAAGAGGTTTAAGCGTGGCTCGGGCATCGACTACATCGTAGTTGTGTTCGGTGAACTGAAGCGGCATCGCTCTAACACACATTTCAACAAACACCTCTAGTGCATCCAAGAAAAAAGGAGAGCTAGCACACACCCACACTCTTTCATCCAAAAAAATGCAAGGAAGATGGGAGAGAGGGGCTGCGGCCATATATATAGGCAGAGGACTTTAGTCCCGGTTTGAGACACAAACCGGGACTAAAGGGTGCGCACATGCGGGCTGCACACCGCGTAGCCCTTTAGTCCGGTTTGTATCTCAAACCGGGACTAAAGGCTTGTTACGGGCCGGGACTAAAGCCTCCCGGGCGGCTGGCGAATTTGGGGCGACGTGGCCGGGCCTTTAGTCCCGGCCCAGATGGAGGCCGGGACTAAAGGGTCCAGGCCAAAGGCCCTTTTTCTACTAGTGTTCCTTGATAGGTTAGATCATCAACTCATCGTCGCTATCTCTGGTTGTGAATGATACAATAAAGCAATCAATAATCAAACACCCTCTCTTTCTAATATATATATTATACAATAATTTGGAATAAACATACCATCGAACACCTTCCGTGCAAAGCGGGAGCGAGGTGGTCACAACTAGTGCCTGATTTGTGCCTTGTGAGTCAACCAGACTGCAACGATGAAGGTAGTGGGAGGGATTTGCGCTGGGTAGGCGGCGGAATCAAGAAATTAGCATTATTTAGCTTGTAACGCAGTGATGCTGGTAATCAAGAAATTAGCATTATTTAGCTTGTAACGCAGTGATACTGGAACATATACGCACTGGAGATCCATCAGGTTGTGTGGGTTGCGTGTTCAAACATCTGTAGTGCATCTTTTTTTTACATAAATATGTTATTTTACATTCTGAACAATGTTTATATACTAAAAAGGAAAATAAATGGCAGAGTTGGGGTGCGTAGGGACTGCAGACCATGACAACGGAGCATTACCACTGAGCAAAGTCGATACTTCAAAATTCTTAGGAGATATGTTCTATTTATCTAGTTTTTTGCGTTCAAATTCAAAATTTTCAGTTCGGAAATTTTTGCTCAGTTAGTCTTCCCAATCGGAAACCAAATCCTTGCCGACATATGGTGCCCCCTAACGGTATTTGGTGTTGCCAGTCTAGCGCTACCAGGCCGCCCCCAAGGGATGCAGTTGGGTTCATAGCGCGGTCAATTTTTCGGCCGCACCGGCGCGAGACAGTCTTTGGGGCGCGACTGGAAGACGTCTCCATATCGTTTGGGGAAGGCTATGGGGCGCGAGTGGGATGCCCTCAAGTCGCCAATTCATACATTTGTGCTGAAATAACTTGCCGTGTATGCAAGTAACAGTGCAAGTATTGTTTGTTCTAGCAATCGACCCTCTACAAGCTATTCTAGCCAAGGCAACAGAGATGGGAGAGTTGCACCGCCTTCGTGGGCGCACCGCTTGCATGCGGACCTCTCTTTATGCCGATAATGCGGTTATTTTTTTGGCCCCTATCAAAGAGGACATTGATGCACTTTCACGCATACTTCACAATTTTGGTGAGGTTACCGGTCTCGTAACAAATGTCCAAAAGAGTATGGTTGTGCCTATTCGATGTTCCAGGATTGACCTTGATGATGCACTTCTTGGGTTTCCTGTATTGCGCTCCAACTTCCCAATTCGCTATTTGGGACTTCCACTATCGGTCCACCGACTTTATAGCGGAGACTTCCAATACATTGTGGACAAGATGGCTAGCAAGCTTCCCATTGGGCAAGGAAAATATGTCACAACCGCCGGGAGAGCCGCTCTAATTCAATCCGTTATTGCATCCCAAGATATCTACCCTCTCACTGTTTTGCCTCTCCCGAAGGGCATTTTGAAGGCTATTTTTGATGGGTTCGTAGCATAGAAAACAAAAAATTTCCTACGCAAGAACACATAAACTAGCCAAGATACTCTACGAGGTGGTAGCAACGGAGACTAACCCTCGATGACCGTAAGCGGGGATTACGTTCCCGCACAAACGTTGACGATGGAGAGTCGGTGAAGACGCACGTAGTCGACGTAGTTGTTCACTTGACGTAGTCGACATAGAGGTTCACTCGACGATCACAAGATCGTGTACACGGCGCCACAAGTGGCAGCGCCCCCGTGCTCGGTCACACGTACAGCTCGACGTCGACTCCTCCACGCCCTCGGTCCAGCGGGGCAGCGGAAGAAGGGATCCGTCGGACACTCCACCACACACTTCTCCAAGTGTATGAACTACGAACTACAATTCCGGCAGAGCTTCGCTAAGCAGAGATGGAAATTGGGCAGCAACTATGCGAGGGAGGGGAGGATCAAGAAGTGTGTGACATGGAGGAGAGAGAGGGGTTTATATAGAGGAGGAGGGGCAGCCCCCAAGGGGTGGCCGGCCAAGGAGGGTCTCCTCCTCTTCATGACCCCCTCTTCATTCCCTTCATGGTGGTAACCCCCTCATCAACATGAGGTAACCCCCATTTTAATGCATGACATTCATGCTAATTAAAATTCACACTTATTGATTTAATAAAACATTTTTATTTCTTTAATATTTGTTAATTCATTCAATTAACAAACATTAACAAATACACCCTTGAGTTATTTCGATATCCCAAAACAGTTTCGGTGCTTTTCTGAAACAACCCTTATGCTGTCCTGTAATTCGATCAGAGTATCGTATCCACTCAAAAACGACGGCGAACCTTAAGTGTGTCACCCTACGGTTCGTGAATAACGTGGACATGATCGAGACTCCTCTCCGATCAATAATTAACAGCGGGATCTGGAAATCCATGATGACTCCCACTTACTCAACGATGAACTAGTGATCGTGTGAACCAGTAACGAACATAGTTAATTCCTTTTGTCTCGCGATATTATTACTTGTCCGAGATCCGATCATTTGGTATCAACCATACCTAGTTCGATCTCGTTCCCGACAAGTCTCTTTACTCGTTCTGTGATAATGCATTCCTGTGACCTAGTCACATGCTTGCAAGCGATTCTAATGCAATATCACCGAGAAGGGCCCAGAGAATATCTTCCCATCATCGGGTCGGACAAATTCCACTCTTGATCCATGAGCCTCAACTAATACTTTTAGAATACCTAAATTAACCTTTATAATCACCCTATGATGGTGTGACGTTTGATATCATCAAAGCACTCTTCCGGTATTAGTGATTAACATGATCTCATGGTCTGAGGATTAGAACTATTTCGTATGAGTTTGATATAGCAAAGAACTTGATGACTTGATCGTATTTCTATTCGTACTATGGGTGTGAGTGTTCATCACATCATTCTTCTAATGATATGACCTCGTTATTAACAACATCCAATGTTCATGATCAGGAAACCTTGATCATCGGTTAATCAACGAGCTAGTATAAAAGAGAGGCTTTACTAGGAACTCTTTTAGTTTATTAATCACACAAGTATTAATGTTTCCGATTAATACAATTCTAGCATGAGAAATAAACATCTATTATGAACACGGAATAATATAATAACAACTTTATTATTGCCTCTCGGGCATATTCCTTTCTGTCTCCCACTTGCACTAGAGTCAATAATCTAGATTACATAGTGATGAATCTAACACCCATTGAGTTTTGGTGCTGATCATGTTTTGCCTTGGGGGGAGCTTTAGTCAGCGGATCTGCCACATTCAGATCCGTGTGTACTTTGCAAATCTTTACATCACCATCCGTGACATGTTCACGGATGGAGTGAAATCGGCGCTTCACATGCTTGAATTTCTTGTGAGACCTTGGCTCCTGAGTATTGGCTATGGCACCATTGTTGTCGCAATAGATAACCATTGGATCCAATGCACTCGGAACCACACCCAGTTCGGATATGAACTCCTTCATCCAAACTGCTTCCTCCGCCGCTTCTGAAGCAGCAATGTATTCCGCCTCTGTTGTTGATCTCGCTACCACGCTTTGCTTGGAACTCCTCCAGCTTACTGCTCCTCCATTCATAACAAATACGTACCCGGATTGAGACTTAGAATCATCCGGATCAGTGTCGAAGCTAGCATTGACGTAACAACTTGCGACGAGCTCTTATTCACCGCCATATACGAGAAACATATCCTTAGTCCTTCGTAAGTACTTAAGGATATTTTTGACCGCCGTCCAGTGTTCCAAACCTGGATCAGATTGGTACCTACTAGTCAAACTAATAGCATGTGCCACATCTGGTCTTGTACATAACATGGCATACATGATAGAGCCTATGGCAGAGGCATAGGGAATCTTATTCATCTCTTCTCTATCTTCAGCTGTAGCCGGACCTTGAGTCTTACTCAAGATCTTTCCTTGCAACATAGGTAAGAACCCTTTCTTACTATCCTCCATTCTAAACCTCTTTAGAATCTTGTCAAGGTATGTACTTTGTGATAGCCCAATGATGTCTACGCACTTCTATTCTTGTAGACACTTGTTGGGCCTCCAAGTGCAGAGGTTTGTAGAACAGCAGCAAGTTTCCCTTAAGTGGATCACCCAAGGTTTATCGAACTCAGGGAGGTTAGAGGTCAAAGCTATCCCTCTCAAACAACCCTGCAATTACGATACAGAAAGTCTCTTGTGTCCCCAACACACCCAATACACTTGTCAGATGTATAGGTGCACTAGTTCGGCGAAGAGATAGTGAAATACAAGTGGTATAGATGATTATAAGTAGCAAACGTGATGTGAAATAAATATCGCTGCGAGCAAACAAGTAACAAAACAGCAAGTAAACGGTGTGCAAAGCTTGGAAACAAGGCCTAGGGATCATACTTTCACTAGTGGACACACTCCCAACAATATAACATGATTGAACAAATAAACAACTTCTCTCCACTATGGTAATCTGAATTACTCTCCTATTGAATAACAATAATCATTGTGTAGTGGCTACAGAAGCACCCCTTAAAGTTCATCAAGTACTTGACAAACACCACTCATAGAGGTATTCAAATCAGATCACAACTCAAGATAGATATCATTGCAACTTAGACCAAGTACTAACACGGTGCACACACTGTCAACATTACACCATGAAAGGAGGAATAGATCACTCAATACTATCATAGTAATAATTACTCTCATAATCCATAAGAGATCACGATCATAGCCTAAACCAAGTACCACCATGATGCACGCACTGTCACCGTTACACCATGGCAGGAGGAATAGATTACTTTAATAACATCACTAGAGTACACTATAATAATTAAGCATAGGAGTAGCATAATATCTGAATAATAACATCTACTTGTTCAACATGATACAAAGCTCACGATCACATAAAGATCACATCATGGGAGAGAGAGGTGAACCACATAGCTACCGGTAGAGCCCTTAGCCCCGGGGATGAACTACTCCCTCCTCATCATAGGAGACAACAAGGTTGATGGAGATGGCGGTGAGGTCGATGGAGACGGCGGAGACGGCGATGGAGACCGATGGAGATGGCTCCGGGGGCACTTCCCCGTCCCGGCAGGGTGCCGGAACAGAGACTTCTGTCCCCCGAAATTCGTCGGCGATGGCGGCGGAGCTGCGGAACTGTTTCTGGAAAATTGCCGAATCCTCTAGGGTTTTCTGTCCCGAGGCTTCTTATAGGCGAAGGGGCATCGCGAGAGGGCAGCCAGGGGCTCCTCACACATGGGTGGCGTGGCCAGGGCCTGGGCCGCGCCACCCTAGTGTGAGGGCAGGCCCTGGCCCCTCTCCGGCTCTCTTTCGGATGTCTGGATGCTCCCGGGAAAAATAAGACTTCTGGAACTTGTTTCGTCCAATTCCAAGAATATTTCCTGTGTATCACTTCTGAAACACAAAAACAACAGAAAACAGGGAACTGGCACTGTGGCACTTGTTAATAGGTTAGTTCCGGAAAATGCATAAAAGCGCCACGAAGTGTAACGAAACAATAGGCAAATGGTGTAAAAACAAGCATGGAGCATCAAAAATTATAGATACGTTGGAGACGTATCAGCATCCCCAAGCTTAACTCCTGCTCGTCCTCGAGTAGGTAAGTGATAACAAAAGAATAATTTTTGAGGTGACATGCACCTACACAATCTTGATCATATATGTAAGCATTGTGAGCTGGGATCATAAGAACTTAAAACATGGGCATGAAAGACATAATCTTGATAATAGAAACTTAGCAACCATGTTATAACATGCAAAAGAACACAAACAAAAGATCATGAAAATGAAACAATGAAAGTCAAACATGTGTTCAAATCATAAGGAAAAACATACAAATGGTTTTCAGCTTGTCCTTCACGGAGAGCAAAACATAAATGCATAGGACACCTTCAAGTTTAAGAGGGCGACTAGATACAAATAATTTGAGAACAAGTGAAACCAACAATATGAATCAATCAATGAAAACTTTGGGACAATGCACATTATACTCAGAATGACAACTATGCTCTCTTAGACGATGCATAAAGGTAGAAGGTGGTGACTCAACATAAAAGTAAAAGAAAGGCCCTTCGCAGAGGGAAGCAGTGATTAAACATGTGCTAGAGCTTTTCATTTGTAAAACAGAGATAAAAATTGGTTTTGAGAGGTGGTTGCTTTTGTCAACGACTGGCAATGGGGTTCTTACTATCTTCCATACAAAAATGAAGCAGGTTTTTGAGAGAGAGAGATTGGCACTTTTGTGCTCTTTTATAAAGCTTGGCACTCCTCCCCACCTTTTTTCCTTTCACAAACCATGGCTAACCGATTCCATCGGGTGCCCACCAACATTCACTTTCCATGGAGGAGTGCCTTTTTTCTTTCTTTTTTCCCTTTTTTTTCTTTTTGGAATAAGCAATATGGAAGATAGCAAATCTGACCACTACGTCCCCATGAGCTGAAAACAGTGTCACAAAACGAGAAGTGTTTTGAAGGTTTTTGAAAGGTAGCACATGAAAATTTTACTTTGGAATGGCTTACAAATACCATGCATAGGAATTTATAGTGGACACAATGGCAAACTTGGTTTTTGGGAGTTGGATGCACGAGTAGAGCTCATACTCAGTACAAAATGAGGGCTAGCAAAAGACTGGGAGCGACCAACTAAGAGAGCAATAACGACCATAATCATGCATAGCGACAAAGCAACATTAAAAGAAGCATAAGATGGCATCAAAAGTCAAAAACTAAATGATCATAGAGGCTATTGGCGACTTTGTATGAGTCTAACATGTGTGAGCATGCGCCAAGTCGACCCAAATAAAGCATCAAGGAGAAAACCAAAATAATGCTTCCACATAATAAAAACAACGCATGATTTTTTCAAAGGCTCATTAAGCAATCTCAGTTATTTGAGACAAGTCATGCTACAGCAAAACCACTAAGCATACTATCAAAAAGACATCAAGCATGACATGAAAAAGCCTAAGCCGCAGTCTACACAAGCTCCTTCTTGTACCACTTTTTTGCATAAAGTTTTTTCTCTTTTCCAACACCATTTGAATTTTTTTTAAGACACCTCTTTTGATGAAAACCAATAAAGATCAGAGGCAAAAATACACCTTGATAAATAAATATAAGAAGATCTGAATGCAAATCAAGGCGAAAACGAAAACCAAAAGCAGTAGCAGAAAAAGAAGAACACCTGGTGAAATTATAAGAATGAAAAACGGAGTGTTCTTGGCAAATGAAAAGCAAGGCAACTTCTCCAAAAGAAACATGATGTGATCTAACCATTTATTGCAGCAAACAAAACAAAACTAACTAATAAAACTGAAACAACTGATGCTCCAAGAAAAACACATAGTGCATAAAGCAATAAAAATATAGTGTTTTGAAAGGTGACCTGATTTTTGCCGATGAAGAAGGGGTGCCTCGGGGGCATCCCCAAGCTTTGACGCTTGTACTTCTTGGATATTTCTTGGGTTGATGCATGGGCATCCCCAAGCTTGAGCTTTTGTCCATTCTTCAACTCATCTCATCATTCTCCAATCCCTACACTTGAAAACTTCCTTCATATAAAACTAAACACAATTCTATTAGCAACATTAGTGTAAGCATAACATATAATCAATCCTCTATTTGCTTCAGGTTTCAACTCAAAAACACCACATATATAGCAAATACTACTGTAGCAACCTCCCCAAAAAGTTCTGTGATCAAAAGAACTCAAAAGAAAGCGATAAAGTGGCAAACACAAATATTGGTAGAAATCTATCAAAACTGAACAGCTGACAAAGGTCGAATTTTTTAGGGATTTTCTGTTGCTCAAATCAAAAAGTGTTCAACTAACAAAAGTTTGGATATAACCTGGGGCATATGCACAAGAAATCGCAGGTCCAAAAGATATACAGAGAATTTTCACGAATTTTTATGGTGCAGCACCGAAAACTGTTTCAGGACAGCAACATCCCCAAATCTTACCTCACTCAAATTAGAGGCTTCTCTTGGCACAAAAACGAAATAAAAAGGATAAGGAGCGGTTATTACAGTAGTAATAACTTCCAAGACTCAAATAAAAGAAAAATTACTGAAAATAAACAATGGGTTATCTCCCAAGAGTGCTTTTCTTTAACGCCTTTGAGCTAGGCGCAGTAATTTGCAAAGATGCTCATGTGGGCGCCATATAAGAGCTTGAGGCAAAGGAGCCATATAGGAACTTAAAGCAATAGAGAGCATCAAAAAGCAAATGTGAAAGACATTTATATCTGAACCACTTCCTATGCATAGGAATCTTCTAAGAAAATAAATCAACGAGGCACACAGTAGCAAGCATGGATAGATAAAACAAGTGCCACTTCAAGATTTGCAACATAAAGAGGGGAAACTTAATATTGTTAAGACCCATCAAACCATGTTTCCCTCTCTCATAATAACTTTTAGTAGCATCATGAATAGAACTAACAATATAACTATCACATAAAGCATCCCTATCATGAGCCACATGCATAAAAGAACTAATACTCACCATAGGAACAATAGTAGTAGGAGCAAATTCAATAGAATAATTATTCTCATCACCATAATCATCATAAATAGGAGGCATATTGTAATCATAACTAATTTTATCCTCAAAAGTAGGTGAGCTGAAAATGTTATACTCATCATCACAAGCTAGAGATCTACTATTTCGCAAAGCATATTCTTCAAACATATCATCATAAGAAGGAACATCACATATGGGAGATAAAATATTATCAGAGCAAACTTTCTCCACTAAAGCTGGGGAACTAAAAATATCATGCTTAACAAAACCAACTTCCCCAAGCTTAGACTTTTCTATAGCATTAGCAACAACGGTGTTCAAAGCATTCATACTAACAACACTATTAGCATGCAAATTAAGCTCCAAAGGTTTTTCAATTTTCTCTTCAAACACTTCATATCTAAACTCAGGAAAAAGACTAACGAACTCTTTGTTTTCCATTAAGCCTAACTAGTGAAAATAAAAACAAGAACCAAAAAGATGTAATTGTAGAATCTAAAGGAAATAACTTCGAGCACTCACACAGGAGGATGCGAGTACCTTTTACCTTACCTCCCCGGCAACGGCGCCAGAAAAGAGCTTGATGTCTACGCACTTCTATTCTTGTAGACACTTGTTGGGCCTCCAAGTGCAGAGGTTTGTAGAACAGCAGCAAGTTTCCCTTAAGTGGATCACCCAAGGTTTATCGAACTCAGGGAGGTTAGAGGTCAAAGCTATCCCTCTCAAACAACCCTGCAATTACGATACAGAAAGTCTCTTGTGTCCCCAACACACCCAATACACTTGTCAGATGTATAGGTGCACTAGTTCGGCGAAGAGATAGTGAAATACAAGTGGTATAGATGATTATAAGTAGCAAACGTGATGTGAAATAAATATCGCTGCGAGCAAACAAGTAACAAAACAGCAAGTAAACGGTGTGCAAAGCTTGGAAACAAGGCCTAGGGATCATACTTTCACTAGTGGACACACTCCCAACAATATAACATGATTGAACAAATAAACAACTTCTCTCCACTATGGTAATCTGAATTACTCTCCTATTGAATAACAATAATCATTGTGTAGTGGCTACAGAAGCACCCCTTAAAGTTCATCAAGTACTTGACAAACACCACTCATAGAGATATTCAAATCAGATCACAACTCAAGATAGATATCATTGCAACTTAGACCAAGTACTAACACGGTGCACACACTGTCAACATTACACCATGAAAGGAGGAATAGATCACTCAATACTATCATAGTAATAATTACTCTCATAATCCACAAGAGATCACGATCATAGCCTAAACCAAGTACCACCATGATGCACGCACTGTCACCGTTACACCATGGCAGGAGGAATAGATTACTTTAATAACATCACTAGAGTACACTATAATAATTAAGCATATGAGTAGCATAATATCTGAATAATAACATCTACTTGTTCAACATGATACAAAGCTCACGATCACATAAAGATCACATCATGGGAGAGAGAGGTGAACCACATAGCTACCGGTAGAGCCCTTAGCCCCGGGGATGAACTACTCCCTCCTCATCATAGGAGACAACAAGGTTGATGGAGATGGCGGTGAGGTCGATGGAGACGGCGGAGACGGCGATGGAGACCGATGGAGATGGCTCCGGGGGCACTTCCCCATCCCGGCAGGGTGCCGGAACAGAGACTTCTGTCCCCCAAAATTCGTCGGCGATGGCGGCGGAGCTGCGGAACTGTTTCTGGAAAATTGCCGAATCCTCTAGGGTTTTCTGTCCCGAGGCTTCTTATAGGCGAAGGGGCGTCGCGAGAGGGCAGCCAGGGGCTCCTCACACATGGGTGGCGTGGCCAGGGCCTGGGCCGCGCCACCCTAGTGTGAGGGCAGGCCCTGGCCCCTCTCCAGCTCTCTTTCGGATGTCTGGATGCTCCCGGGAAAAATAAGACTTCTGTAACTTGTTTCGTCCAATTCCAAGAATATTTCCTGTGTATCACTTCTGAAACACAAAAACAACAGAAAACAGGGAACTGGCACTGTGGCACTTGTTAATAGGTTAGTTCCGGAAAATGCATAAAAGCGCCACGAAGTGTAACAAAACAATAGGCAAATGGTGTAAAAACAAGCATGGAGCATCAAAAATTATAGATACGTTGGAGACGTATCACCCAATTAAGCGTCTTGATCTATCTCTATAGATTTTGATGCCTAAAATATACGCCGCTTCACCAAGGTCTTTCATCGAAAACTTACTGTTTAAGTAATCTTTTACGCTCTTCAAAAGTTCCGTATCATTTCCAATCAGCAATATGTCATCCACATATAATATTAGAAATGCTACAGAGCTCCCACTCACTTTCTTGTAAATACAAGTTTCTCCATAAGTTGTGACAAATCCAAACCCTTTGATAACTTCGTCAAAATGGATATTCCAACTCCGAGATGCTTGCTTCAGTCCATAGATGGATCGCTGAAGTTTGCATACCTTGTCAGCATCCTTAGGATCAACAAAACCCTTGGGTTGTACCATGTATAACTTTTCCTCAATGTTACCATTAAGGAACGCGGTTTTCACATCCATCTGCCAAATTTCATAATCGAAAAATGCAGCAATTGCTAACATAATCCTAACAGACTTTAGCATCGCTACGGGTGAGAAAGTCTGATCGTAGTCAATTCCTTGAATTTGTCGGAAACCTTTTGCGACAAGTCGTGCTTTATAGACGGTCACATTACCATCAGCGTCTGTTTTCTTCTTGAAAATCCATTTATTCTCAACAGCCTTTTGGTCATTGGGAAGTTCCACCAAAGTCCATACTTGGTTTTCATACATGGATTCCATTTCGGATTTCATGGCTTCATGCCATTTGTTGGAATCTGGGCTCATCATTGCTTCATCATACGTCGCAGGGTCATCGTTCTCAACAATGGCATTTACGATAAGATCACCGTACCATTCAGGAGTGGCACGTGTTCTTGTCGACCTGCGAGGTTCGGTTGCATCCTCTTTTGGAGTTTCATGATCTTCATCATTAGCTCCCACTTCATTTGGTGAAGTCACCACCGGAACGGTTTCCGGCGCTGCGCCACTCGCCAATTCATGAAGAGGAGGTTCAATAACCTCATCGAGTTCTACCTTCCTACTATTCACACCTTTTGAGAGAAACTCCTTCTCCAAAAAGGATCCGTTCTTAGCAACAAACACTTTGCCTTCGGATCTGTGATAGAAGGTGTACCCAATTGTTTCTTTAGGGTATCCTATGAAGACGCATTTTTCCGCTTTGGGTTTGAGTTTATCAGGCTGAAGTTTCTTCACATAAACATCGCATCCCCAAACTTTTAGAAATGACAGCTTAGGTTTGTTTCCAAACCATAATTCATACGGTGTCGTTTCAACGGATTTAGATGGAGCCCTATTTAAAGTGAAAGCGGTTGTTTCTAGCGCATAACCCCAAAAAGATAGTGGCAGATCGGTAAGAGACATCATAGACCGAACCATATCCAATAAGGTACGGTTACGACGTTCGGATACACCATTTCGTTGTGGCGTTCCAGCGGGAGTGAGTTGTGAAAATATTCCACATTCTCTCATATGTGCGCCAAACTCGTAACTAAGATATTCTCCTTCACGATCAGATCGTAGAAATTTAATCTTTCTGTTACAATGATTTTCTACTTCACTCTGAAATTCTTTGAACTTTTCAAACGTATCAGACTTGTGTTTTATTAAGTAAATATACCCATATCTACTTAAATCATTAGTGAAAGTAACAAAATAACGATATCCACCACGCGCCGGCACACTCATAGGTCCACATACATCGGTATGTATGATTTCCAATAAGTCTGTCGCCCGTTCCATTGAACCGGAAAACGGCGTTCTAGTCATCTTGCCCATAAGACATGGCTCGCATGTCTCAAATGATTCATAATCAAGTGATTCCAGAAGTCCATCCGAATGAAGCTTCTTCATGCGTTTAACACCAATATGACCTAAACGGCAGTGCCACATGTATGCGGCTATATCATCATTTGACTTAATTCTTTTGGCATTCACATTATGAATATGTGTTTCATCACTATCAAGATTCAAAGAAAATAAACCTTTCTTCTCAGGTGCATGTCCATAAAAGATATTATTCATATAAATCGAACAACCATTGTTCTCGGACTGGAATGAATAATTGTCTCGCATTAAACAAGATCCGGATATAATGTTGATGCTCAACGCAGGCACCAAATAACATTTATTCAGGTTTAAAACTAATCCAGATGGTAAATGTAGAGGCAGCGTCCCGATGGCGATCACATCAACTTTTGATCCATTGCCGACGCACATCGTGACCTCATCCTTCGCAAGTTGCCGCTTATTCTTTAGCCCCTGTTTCCAGTTACATATGTGAGCAACCGAACCAGTATCAAATACCCAGGTGCTATTGCGACTACTAGTAAGGTACACATCAATAACATGTATATCATATATACCTTTGTTAATCTTCCCGTTCTTCTTATCCGCCAGATACTTTGGGCAGTTGCGCTTCCAGTGCCCCATTTCCTTGCAGTAGAAGCACTCAGTTTCAGGTTTAGGACCAGCCTTGGGTTTCCTCTCAGAACCGGCAACAGATTTGCCGTTCTTCTTGTTTCTACCCTTGGACTTATTATCCTTTCTACCTTTCTTGAAACTAGTGGTCTTATTGACCATCAACACTTGATGTTCCTTTTTGATCTCCACTTCTGCAGTCTTAAGCATTGAGAGAAGCTCGGGGAGAGACTTCCTCATGCCCTGCATGTTGTAGTTCATCACAAAGCCCTTGAAGCTAGGTGGGAGAGATTGGAGAACCCGATGTATTCCCAACTCATTGGGAATCGTCATTCCTAAAGAGATGAGCTTATCGGCGTACCCAAACATTTTGAGTACGTACTCACTAACGGAGCTGTTCTCTTCCATCATGCAGCTAAAGAACTTTTCTGAAGCATCATAACTCTCCACGGCAGTATGGGAGTCGAAGATCAGTTTCAACTCTCTCATTGTATCATAAGTGTTGCTGTTCTCGAAACGTTTTCGCAGCTCCGGCTCAAGTCCATACAGTATGCCGCAATGAACTAAACTGTGGTCCTCCTTACGAGTCAGAAAAACATTTTTCTCTTCATCGGGAGCATCTTCTGCAGGCGGGTTACCTAGCGGTGCCTCAAGCACATAGCCTTTTTGAGAGGCATTGAGGAGGATCCTCAAGTTAAGTGCCCAGTTGGTGAAGTTGCTACCGTTGGTGGCTAGTTTTTCTTTCTCCATGAACACATTGAAATTAAGAGCAGGTGGTGCCATGATCTACAAATTATTTGCAAAGTTAATTTAGACTAAGTTCATAATAGAATGAGTTCAGGTTAAATCAAATTCTACGTGAACTCCAACTTAAAAACAACATCCCTCCTAGTTTTCTTAAGTGACTACACGAACCAAATCCACTATACCGCAACCGATCATCACGTGCAACGGTATAGTTTCAAAGGCGAACATCACCATGTTCATCATATCAACCATATGACTCATGCTTAACCTTTCGGTTCGTGTTCTGAGGCCATGTCTGTACATGCTAGGCCTCGCCAAGTAGAACCATAACATTTGCGTGTATAAAACTGTCTTACACCCGTCGTATGTGAACGTAGAGTCTATCACACCCGATCATCACGAGGTGTCTCAAAACGACGAACTTTCTTGACGGTGCATGTTATGGGAGAACACATTTTTCTCTTGATATTTATGTGAGAGGGATCATCTTATAATGCTACCGCGCGATCAAATCTAAGCAGAATAAGATGCATAAAAGGATAAACATCACATGCATATATATAATGTGATATGATATGGTCCTTCACGCATTAGATCTCCATCTTGTGCGTCATGGTATGATCTCCATCATTCCACCGGCGTAGCACCAAGGTCCATGGCGCGCCACCTTGGTTATCTTCCTCCATTACAATATATCACTTGGATATATATATATACGGCATGCAGGCCATTTAAATGTAAAGACAACCATATGGCTCTTGCGGTTGTTTATAACTTACAAAAAGGATCATCGCATACAATTTGTAACATAAACAATTTAACCATATCACATCACATGCCCTACAAAAACAAGTTAGATGTTTCTAATTTGTCTTGCATATTTTACGTGGTTTGGGGCTTTCTAGGAAGAACCATTCTTACCTACGAACATGAAACCACAACGGTGATAAAAATATTATTAACAACTATTTGTAAAATAGATCATAACTATAGTGGGAGAAACGTACACCCGCAAAGCCACATATGCCGAAGCATGTCAAGTGTGGGACAAGTCTCGTGAACGCGGTCATGTAAGGTTAGTCTCGGGCAGCTTCAATCCCACTATGCCACTATGATCCAAAATACAAAAAAAGTTGCAATAACATGATCATCAACGCCCACATCCACATGTGTTCTAGCCGTGCATACCAACTACGCATAGATATGGCTCTGATACCACTGATGGGTTCGTAGCATAGAAAACAATTTTTTTCCTACGCAAGAACACATAAACTAGCCAAGATACTCTACGAGGTGGTAGCAACGGAGACTAACCCTCGACGACCGTAAGCGGGGATTACGTTCCCGCACAAACGTTGACGATGGAGAGTCGGTGAAGACGCACGTAGTCGATGTAGTTGTTCACTTGACGTAGTCGACGTAGAGGTTCACTCGACGATCACAAGATCGTGTACACGGCGCCACAAGTGGCAGCGCCCCCGTGCTCGGTCACACGTACAGCTCGACGTCGACTCCTCCACGCCCCCGGTCCAGCGGGGCAGCGGAAGAAGGGATCCGTCGGACACTCCACCACACACTTCTCCAAGTGTATGAACTACGAACTACAATTCCGGCAGAGCTTCGCTAAGCAGAGACGGAAATTGGGCAGCAACTATGCGAGGGAGGGGAGGATCAAGAAGTGTGTGACATGGAGGAGAGGGAGGTGTTTATATAGAGGAGGAGGGGCAGCCCCCAAGGGGTGGCCGGCCAAGGAGGGTCTCCTCCTCTTCATGACCCCCTCTTCA
Source organism: Dactylis glomerata (assembly GCA_007115705.1). Taxonomy (NCBI): domain Eukaryota; kingdom Viridiplantae; phylum Streptophyta; class Magnoliopsida; order Poales; family Poaceae; genus Dactylis; species Dactylis glomerata. The sequence continues at coordinate 1,790,080 of QXEO01000096.1, forward strand.
TTCCCTTCATGGTGGTAACCCCCTCATCAACATGAGGTAACCCCCATTTTAATGCATGATATTCATGCTAATTAAAATTCACACTTATTGATTTAATAAAACATTTTTATTTCTTTAATATTTGTTAATTCATTCAATTAACAAACATTAACAAATACACCCTTGAGTTATTTCGATATCCCGAAACAGTTTCGGTGCTTTTCTGAAACAACCCTTATGATGTCCTGTAATTCGATCGGAGTATCGTATCCACTCAAAAACGACGGCGAACCTTAAGTGTGTCACCCTACGGTTCGTGAATAACGTGGACATGATCGAGACTCCTCTCCGATCAATAATCAACAGCGGGATCTGGAAATCCATGATGACTCCCACTTACTCAACGATGAACTAGTGATCGTGTGAACTAGTAACGAACATAGTTAATTCCTTTTGTCTCGCGATATTATTACTTGTCCGAGATCCGATCATTTGGTATCAACCATACCTAGTTCGATCTCGTTCCCGACAAGTCTCTTTACTCGTTCTGTGATAATGCATTCCTGTGACCTAGTCACATGCTTGCAAGCGATTCTAATGCAATATCACCGAGAAGGGCCCAGAGAATATCTTCCCGTCATCGGGTCGGACAAATTCCACTCTTGATCCATGAGCCTCAACTAATACTTTCAGAATACCCAAATCAACCTTTATAATCACCCTGTGACGGTGTGACGTTTGATATCATCAAAGCACTCTTCCGGTATCAGTGATTAACATGATCTCATGGTCTGAGGATTAGAACTATTTCGTATGAGTTTGATATAGCAAAGAACTTGATGACTTGATCGTATTGTTATTCGTACTATGGGTGTGAGTGTTCATCACATCATTCTTCTAATGATATGACCTCGTTATTAACAACATCCAATGTTCATGATCAGGAAACCTTGATCATCGGTTAATCAACGAGCTAGTATAAAAGAGAGGCTTTACTAGGAAACTCTTTTAGTTTATTAATCACACAAGTATTAATGTTTCCGATTAATACAATTCTAGCATGAGAAATAAACATCTATTATGAACATGGAATAATATAATAACAACTTTATTATTGCCTCTCGGGTATATTCCTTTCAATTTTCAAGCGTGAGCATGCCTTCCTTTGGGCGGCGTCAGACAAGGTCTCCGGTGGCAAATGCAAAGTAAAATGGGACGTAGTTTGTTCTCCCAAAAACATGGGAGGCCTTGGTATTTTGGACCTCCAGAAATTCGGGAGAGCTTTGAGACTAAGATGGCCATGATATGAGTGGACGGACCCCGGGCGTGCTTGGATGGGTATGGGAAACCCTTGCAATAAGGATGATATGAACTTATTCTATGCTTCCATAAATATATCCTTCGGGAACGGAAATACTGCCACATTTTGGCACTCTCCTTGGCTTGGAAATGCCGTGCCGAAGGAAATTGCCCCCTCAATCTTCAACATCTCAAAGAAAAATAATTTCATAGTGAGCAAAGGCCTAGAGCATGATTTTTGGATATCAAACCTATCCTTTGAGGGAGGAATCTCGGTTACTCATATCAACGAGTTCTTCAACCTATGGTCCAAAATTCAAAGAGTTCAACTCACCGAGGAGCCGGACACCGTCACTTGGAAGCTCACTAACAGCGCCGCATACTCCTCGGCTTCGACCTATCTAGCTCAATTCATCGAGCCACCCACTTCCTTCATGAAGCCGGCGGTTTGGGCAAATTGGGCTCCTCCAAAGTGCAAGACTTTTGCCTGGTTGATACTTCAAAACCGTGTTTAGGCAACAGACTGCCTCATTCGTCGGGGGTGGCCCCATAGTGGTCCTTGCTAACTATGCAAGAGAGAGGTGGAGACGGCGGCGCACCTCATTTTCAAGTGTAGATACTCTCTACGAATTTGGAACGGTCTCAAGAAATGGCTCGGTCTTGTGGACTTCGATACCAACGTTTGGGCTAACTTCAACACAATCGAAGAGTGGTGGTGCACCGTCTCCGGAGCCAATGGGAGGCGAAGAAAGGGGCTCATTTCCTTGCTACTTCTTACCGCTTGGGAGATTTGGAATGACAGGAATGCAAGAATTTTTAGAAACATTGCCTCTATGCTAATTCGAGTAATTTCAATTATTTAGAGTAGTGCCCAGCTATAAGGTTTGGCCGGAGCTAAGTACTTGAGTGCCATAATGCCGTGAGAGTAGGCTTTTATTGGGAGCATTACTTCTTGTAATTTAAACTCTAAACTCTTATTCTTAATCAATAGAATAGGTAAAGCTTTTGCCTTGTTTCACAAAAAAAGTAACAATGCAGGTCGAGAGATACTCTGGTGGGTCGCACGGTCTTATAATGCGTAAAGTTCCTCTTTTGTAAGGAAAAGTGATGTTTTGAAAGAAACAAATCCAGAATGGATCATTACAGCCGGCTGTCGCTTTACTACGTCGAAGCAAAGAACAGTGACAGATATTCCAAAAAAAGGTACCAATGGATGAACAGAGAGAGATTTCCCACAAAGTAATCGGAACAATCTACTTTTTCGGGGGCAACTGGACCAAGAGTGCAAGACAGTGACGCGCGGTGTTTTTTTTCTCCTCCGTCAGAGAACCTCATGAAGATGGCCGCCTAACCACTCCGCACCATCGGTTAACAAGGCGCCTTAATCTGCCGAGGCCGACAATGGACGACACCGCGGAAGGTATTGCTACAGTACCTAGTACTAGTAGAGCGGCGACGGCGGCGGCCATGGTGGGAGCGGCGGACGGGAAGCTGGTGATGGGAGACGTGAGGATGCTGAAGCCATTGGCGCACCTGCTGATCGGGCTGGTGCTGTACTGGGTGGCCGAGGAGATGACGGTGCCGGTGATCGTTGACGTCACCACCGCGGCGCTCTGCCCCGGCGGGGGCAGCAGCTGCCCGGAGGCCATCTACCTCACCGGCCTCCACCAAACGGTCAGCTCTCTCTGACTCTTCTTGGGTCAGCGAAATGGCCATGGCTTTCCCTTGAATTTTGATCATTCCAATTTACAAAACCTAACTAATGCGGTTCAGCCTTCGGCAAAACACAATCAGTTCACAGTACAATGTTCTTTTTTATATCTGAGAGAAAATAAGTGCACGATCAATCAGTATTCAGTAGTACACCTCTGTTCGTCTCATCGTTGGGTTGTGTCATGTGCAGATTGGAGGTATATTCAGGGCGGTAGGGTTCACTCTGATGGGGCAGCTCGCCGACGAGTACGGCAGGAAGCCTCTTCTCATCCTCGCCGCCTCCACCTCCATCATCCCTTACGGTAACCACACAAAAAAAAATCCTTCTAATTTCCTGTAAGACTTCTGAACAGTTAATCTTTCCTAACTCTTGTGTTCATTGCAGGTGTGCTTGCTTTGAGCAGCACCAAGGTCGCCGTGTATGTCTACCTTGTTCTGCGCACCATCTCGTTCATGGTCGGCCAAGGGACCATTACCTGCCTCGCATTGGCGTACACGGTAATGTGTTCAACGGCGTTGCCGGTTGCCACAAACATCTCAGCATCACTCTGTCCAAGATTCCAAAAAACTTGACCATTCCTCTGCTAAATTAGGCGGATTTGGTCGAACCATCGAGGCGAGCGTTCGCGTTCGGTTGCCTCACCGGGATCCTCTCCGCTTCGCATTCCCTGGGGAACGTCTTCTCCAGGTTTCTGCCCGAGCAGTGGATTTTTCAGGTGCCGACTTAATGATACCTGCTGCAGTTCATCGGCATTTTACTCTGTTCGTTGACTTCAATTCTAGTTTTACAAATGCTGCAACGGTTGTGTTGTGCGTTGACAGGTCTCGGTTCTTCTGTTGGTTTGTTCTGCGATCTACATGAAGATGTGTCTGGTTGAGACACTTCAGAAAGCTCCCTCCGGTTCCTGTCGGCGTCTGTCCTTGTCGTCTTTGGTTGTCAGTTTACCACAACAGCGTTGGGCGTCTATCAGGGAGAACATTAGCATGGTTAAAATCAAGTAAGCGATTGGTTTATTATACTCTTATAAATAACTACTATTTTTCATTGTTCAGTATAAAATATTGAATTCATTATGGTTCAGTAATTTAGTGATCGGAATCTGTTTTTATTTAATAACCCGCAAAGAAAATTAATAATTCTTGGGCGCACTCCTCATTTTTCTGGAAAATAACAGTACTGTACTACATTACACTTCTGCATAGCACTTGCAAATGAATGAGTCTTGTTGAATTGGTGCATGCACGGCACCTGCACTTATACCAGCCTTACAAATTAAAGTTTTAGTTTTCTACTATTGCACTCCAGTATTTAATCATATCGTTTAAAGCTCATACGAGTTTGGAACTTGTTGGATAATTAGGTACAATTTCCATTATTAATTTCAGAATATTAAGTATGACAACAGCAGCTACTACCACAAGTAATTTGAACATACTAGATGTACTAAACAGCAAGATGAATGAAAACAAGTAGTAGCGAAACATGTACTCGCAGAACATGATGAACAGATAAACTGCAGTAGACCGCACGTACCGCTCGTTTGCAGATGTAGTCGTTGCAGTAACGTTGTTGATGACAACGTTGGAGAAGACCGGTCTATGCAGACGGCGATGAAGACGGCGATGAAGACGGCGGTAGGCTGCACCGCCCGACTTGGAAGGAAGACGACCCGTGATGAAGAGCTTGAGTAGTCGCGCAGAGCGCTTCCCAAAAACCTAATTCGCCCTCTCCCGTACAGGATCGCAAATGCGAGTGGTTCCGGAGACCAGCTCTCCCGTTCGCCGGTGCACGCCGGCGCTCGGGATGAAGTAGACTACGGAGGCGGCGCAAGTAGCGAGAGGTGGCAAAACCCTAGATTGATTTCAGGTATGTGCGGCGGTAGCCGGGCAAGAGTTTATATAGGCGGCGCAGCGAAGAAACCCTAGGCAACGTGGGCCACGCCCACGTCGCACGCCCGAGTCGGTTACAGTAGCCCACGATCCGGGAGCGACCCGAACCGGCTAGCTGTGACGCGTCCGTCAAGGACTCGGTCAAACGTTCGGTTTTCCTGTGCAGCAAAAAGATAAGCTCGACTCCGAGGCTCAATTCCGCAAACCGCGGCGCGCGCGACGTGTCGAGACGAGCCAGCGAAGAGGAGGAGGAGCGCGCGTGTGGCACTTCTCTTCTCACTCACTTACCAAGTGGTGCAATACCCCACCTTATATGTTGGTCTACATCTCTCCCAACTTTCCATGTGGGACTAAACTTAGCTCCTACCCCTTGCCTTTGTGCAGCCAAAAACTTGGGCTGCATTCCAAATAGGCTCACACACATGGGCTTTGAGATTTCTAGGAATTTCTGAAATCTATTATAGGCTCATATGAAAAGGCCCAATATTTCAACAGAACTGTTAATCTGCATCGTCTTGCGATACTTATATCGTTCAACATTTGGAAATTGCGATTCAGTTTAACTTACCTATGTTGTTGTTTTGCCAGTGACACACTTAGGCGAGTCACATACATATCTTTCTTCTATGAGTTGGGCATGATTGGCATTAGCGATGTTCTACTGGTAATCATATGACTCAATTCTATTTTTTATTGTATGGTGTTCAGAAAATTGTAGGCCATTTCATCTTCATCTTATGTTTTGCAGTATTACCTGAAGTTAGTATTTGGCTTTGACAAAAATCAGTTCTCTGACATTCTGATGGTGGTTGGAATTGGCTCAATCTTTTCTCAGGTACTTCTTTAGAACTAAAATCTTCCCTTTCGATGCCTTTCCCAACTGATAAAAATGCAGATTGTAATAACAAAATTCAAACTGTAGATTGTGATACTCCCAGTTATTATCCATGCGATTGGCGAAAAGGGAGTCTTATGCATTTCAATACTTGCATCCGTTGTTTATGTGAGTATACCAAATTTATTTGTGTTACTATCAAATACGTCGCTGCAGAACTTAATAATGGATTACGATGCATATTTCTTCAGGCTATGCTGTACGGCTTGGCATGGAGTTGGTGGGTATGTATTTGGGCACATACTTACCTCAGTTCGCTGATGTACGAAAATTTCTGCAGTTATTGATGGTGTTACTGACTACAAATGTTTCTCTCTTTTATCCTAAATTAACCTTGCAGGTTCCATATTTTGCTTCTTCACTGGGTATCATCTATGTTATGGTCAAACCAGCTGTAAGCAAATGTCCTATGTTTTCACTTCACCTATACCTCGAATATAAATATATATGGAAGGCGTCAAATGAATAAAATTTGCAGCAGTAAATTCAGTAATAACAGTGTAATTCTTGTAAGTTCGCTTAATATAGAACTTCCTTTACATCTGCAGACTTATGCAATAATCTCTAGGGAAGTAGTCTCAGCTGATCAGGTATAATCAAACTAATGAAACACTTCTTGCCTTCATCTTTAAATCCAAGCCTGATACCTAAACGTCTAGTTTTCTTCAGCTGCTGATGGCTTTGACCTTTGCAGGGAAAGGCACAGGGATTCATCGCAACAGTGAAATCCACAGCTGTACTGATGGCACCATTGTTCATGAGCCCTCTGACCTGTAAGCCATCACTTAGTTCTCTACCATATCCATTTGTCGTATGCATGAATTGTGGCTTGATCTCTCCCTTTACTGCAACTCGGTTCCAGCCTACTTCACTTCAGAAGAAGCACCCTTCAACTGCAAAGGGTTCAGTTTCCTCGTCGCGGGTTTCTTTTTGGTCAGTCCTCTTATTCTTGAGTAGTATGTTTACAAAAATGGGCAACTACATACCTGAACTTACATTTCTACAGGCAATATCCTTCGCATTTGCTTGGATGCTTGATCCAGAAAGCGAGGACAAATGCACAGGAGTTGCAGGTGCACATCAGCTTGATCAGGAGGCAGTGCAAGCACCACTACTGTTGGCGCAGCCATGACGAAGGCCTGATGAATTATGGATCTGAAGAATGTTTATTTGCTACTCTAGTCGACAACTAGAGGAAGCCTGTAGCAGTTGGCGAGTTTCTGCCCCCCAAAAATAGCTTCAGATCAGTATTGATGATCTCCCCTGTCTGCCTCTTCCATAACCCTATTCATTTTTTCAGAGACTCTTTGTTTTTTTTTTCCTAATTGCCGGCTAGCTTTCGTAGCAGGTTGTACAGATTTTACTCCGTCTTAGCATGAACGGGGATCGGTCGGTCACTGTTGAACATACATGTCACCATGTGTATAATTATTAACCATAGATACTTTGTACTAAACACTGATGTATACAACCTTTGTAATCGATGTGTGTATAATTATTTAATTAACCATAGACACTTTGTACAAACACTAATGTATACAACTTTTGTAATCCATGAGTCGTTAATTTTATCACCCATTGCAATGTACATTAATGTCCTGTTCTTTTTGGCTCCATTCTTCACTATACACGTAGTTGGGAGTAATTTAGAATAACAACATGTATATGTATATGTCACTATTCTTAGTTTAATATCGTGGCCGATATATTGGCTATCCTTATTGCTAGGGCCAAAGAGGATAGTCAGATTGGAGGGTTGTGTCCTCATTTGGTGAATCAAGGAATTTTAATTTTACAGTATGCTGCATGATGTGGCTAAAGATGTTAATATGAAGCTCATATTGTATATTTTTTTTAGCAACAATCGGGGTTAAAGATTAATTCTCACAAAAGTGAATTATTTTGCTTTGGCAAGGCAAAGGAGGTACACGACAAGTATAGGCTAATATTTGGATGTGAAATAGGTTCACTCACTTTTAAGTACGTGGGTATACCTATACACTATAGGGGTTTGTTAAACAAAGAACCTGGTAGAGGAGCGTTTTAGACGCAAACTAGGCTGTTGGGCAGGAAAGTTGCTCTAATTATAAAAAATATTGTTAAATCACTGATGCCAAACAAATGGGCTTATAAAAAACACATAAAAGAGAGAAAAGCTCGAGTCCATTGACATACGACTTGCCTTGAGGCAGCATCTCCAATATCTTACCATAAATCTTATGGCTGTAAATCACAATCCGTTGGTGGTTTGAGCAACATGTGAACTCAAAGTCTGAAATGCTCCAAGACAATGCATTCAAGAAGAAATCGCGCTCGCAAACATTCAAACCTATGGCTCTTAGTCCAAAATAAAAACTTCAAACCAATATCTTCAACAAGAGAACAACCAACAGACTTTACTACTGCATGATGTAGCGAGAATGCAAAATCATGGGTTTTCACTCCGAAGAGAAAACATTTCTAATGCCAATGACCAATATCGTCATCCACCTAATAGAGGTTTCACCGTAAGGGACAACATAATCTCATCGCTTCCGTTATTTGTTGCACTATCTTATTGTCGATGTTGTTGTTCACGCCCGCAACAATGTATCAACGATCTGGCGGGAATCTCCCGCCTAGAACTGCAGCCGTTGGGTAGCCATGGGCTCATGTCTCACGGTATGGATCGATCTTGTGCTTTACATGCTCGCAACCTCCACACCAAACTCCATTGGCCAAAGATGTCGAACACAACCTCCATGGGTGTTAGCCGTCGAGCATCCACCTCCATGGGTACATTATATCACCGTTAGGATCCCGTCATGCGTTGTTCATTGGCTAGAATCTTCCGATCTGAGTGTTGTCCCTCCCGAGTTTCGAGCTATGAGAATTTGGTTACACCAAACTGGATGGGTACTATACCGGAGTAGTAAATTGGACAAACTAGCCGTTTTTTGGTAGCTGGAGTAGGAAAACATGTGTAATTAGCAGTATAAGAAACAATCGGTAATTGTAGGCCCAACTCCCCATATTCGTAGCTGACGAGGGTTTAACTTTGTAAAAAAACCTTCAACCAACAGAGACATCCGACAGGGTGCAGAATCTGTTCTGTGAGTGGAGGTTCTTTTTAAAAAAATAGTGTGTTTAATAGATTATCATGTTGAGGATTTTGGTGGTCGTCTTTCTTTTGGCCTGTGTGATAACGGAGATGCCACCGTCTAAGTTGGAAGATTAAAATTTTCTAGGCATAGTCCTTTGGATCTTACTTCACAAGATCAACTTTGAACTTTTTCTCATGGTTTCCGCGAGAAGGATTGTTCTTGTAATATTTGTTCCGACTGCTATATTTTTTATAACGAAAAATTTGCTACGGAGATGCCATCGTCTACAATAAGTTATCTTTGACCATTCGTTTGACAACAAAATCTCCATTCTCGAGTTGATGGTGGCGTTGGAAGATTAAATTTCTCTAGGCATGATCATTTGGATCTTACTTCACAAGATCAGCTTTGAACTTTTTCTCGTGGTTGCCGCGAGAAGGATTGTTCTCGCAATATTTGTTCCGACTGCTATATTCTTGTTAAGAAAAAATTTGCTACAGGACACCGTTATTTTCTGGCGTTTGACAAAACAGACTGCTCAATTATGGCGTTACCAGAACACATCATATGACCTAAAATGGAAAAGTTGTTCAAAACCCGTCATAGGATGGTCAAACCAAAAAAGGGTGAAACTTTCCTTTTTTGGACAGTGTGGTGTGTTCTAGCAAATGTGACACAAAATTGTAATTGTATTTGGCAAAGCCACAATTGAGCAGTGTATTTTGGCAAACGCTAGAAAATAACAGTGTCCTATAACAAATTTTCTCATTCGATAACGGTGATTCGTACTCTCAGCTATCAAGTGATGCTTATCAGGCCGTCTAGTCTTGGATATTGATATTGTTCCTCTTACTGATGTTAGTTGATCACTATACTGGATGCGTCAAACACCTAACACTGCCATTGCCGTTAAAAATATGGAAGAACCATATTTACTGCATTTAGGAAAGTACAAGGTTGTGTCTTAGGAAAAAAAAACTAAAGCTCGTTTACAAAACAAAGCCTAATGGTAATGGAAAATCGGCGGCCGTCGTTGCTCTTCCGGCCACTGCTCCTCCGAAGCGGAAGTTGCAGAAAGATCTGCCTCCATGCTGACCACGGGCCGCCGGAGGCCGGACGGAGAAGATCGGGCGGGGACAGCAAAAGCAAGAGGGGATCTGAGGGGGAGGCGAATCCGATTACAAACAAACAAACATGTTTAATGTAATCCGTTTACGAGATAACGGGGAAAAAAAGGTCGAACCAAACACGTTAGTCCTAGTCTGAGTCCGGTCAGATTTGTGAAACTGTTAAAAGTGTGACACATCTAGGCCTCGCGAGCTTCGCTTCTTTTCCTCGTGACCATCTGACACAGCCTCTCTCGCCGCCCAGCCGCCATGTCGAAGCTCGCCGCCCAGCCGCCGGCGCCGGCGCCGTCGGACATGGACGTGGACTCCGCCGACGCGGCCGAGGAGAAGAACCTCGTCAGGTTCTCCATCAACGGTGAGCTTCTCCTCCTCTTTCAATCCCCCGGCCTCGGACCCCGATCTTCCGCCTCGCGTCCCACCTGATCCGACCCTTCTCATCCTCGCAGTGCTGGAGCTCACGAGGGAGGCGCAGATGCAGCACGGCCTTCGCCACGGCGACTACACGCGTTACAGGTGCGTTGTCCAAATTCCCGATCCCGCCCCACCTGACGCCCACCCAGATCTGCTGCCCGCTTATCTTCTCAACTGTGCCGTGCCGCCATGATTCTCGCCTCGCGGGACACGCGTGTAGTTAAGATTGGGAGGCATCGTATCTTCCATCCCGTGGTTCTCAGATGATGGAATTCTTTCGTCAGATTGTTCCCCGAGGTCCAAATTGTGCTATGAGAACCCTGCTTCGAACTTTGGTCTGTTAGTCTGTCTAATTGAATTCAGACATTAATCTAGTTTAGAAAAATTAATCCTTTTCACATTTGATTTGCAAATTATACTGCTTGCTCCCTTCTTGCTGTGGTGCTTGACTGCTGCTGCAAGGGTGAGTCTTTTGTGCTGTCAGATGTTGCATGTCTTGTTTGACTCAAGTATCTTGTGTTCGCCTGTAAGATATTAGTATGCAGCACCTGTCATTGTTGTATGTACTTCTTTGTCTGAAGGGTTTATCATTACTTGCAGGAGATACTGTACGGCGCGTCTGAGAAGGCTATACAAGTCTCTCAAGTTTCTGCATGGCCGTGGAAAATATACCAAGCGGAATATAACAGAGTCGACAGTGAAGGACGTGAGGTGTGCTGCTTTGTCCTGATAATCTGCTGTGCGCCTGCTGCTTATGTTCATACTTCACTTTGATTACCTTTTGCCCTAGTAGTGTTACAAAAAAAGTAAGAGGGAAGAACCATTCAAGCGACAGATGAAACATTTTATGATGCTGTATGTGTTGACTACTATAGCATGCATTTACAGTAGCGGATATCTGCACCACCGCTTCTGTATTTCTACAATTTTGACAATTTAATGGATATCTTTGGAACTGGCATGTTGCTTCTGTTGATATTGTTAACATCTAAAGCCAATAGTCATTCAATGTCTTTCGGAGTAGTGAGAAAAACTTCAGTTGCTTTGTTTACAGTTGTATATATAATTAGCATTAGTTACAAAGGTTCTACCCACCATTTGGTTACTACATGGCTGTGATATTCATTAGTAGTTTATTAGTAAATTAGTAATGTTCATCACTAAGTCACTACGGTCAGCGAAATGCTTGTTTATTGTTTATGCTCACTTTCATAGTACATGTATTCTGTATAGAGTTAAGTGCTGTGAAAATTATTCAATTTTGGCAATTCGGCGAGCAATTTGCCAGTGCAATTTTGATATAGCTTTAGACTTGGTTACACTTGAAGCAATTTTAACATGTGAGATTAGGTTTCTCCACGTGGTATTTTATATGGCTGAGAGAGCATGGAGTCATGCAATGGAAAAGAAAACTGCCGGTCCAAATGCAAAGCAGCGCATCTACATGTTGGGTCGATTTAGGAAAGCAGTCAAGTGGGCGACACTTTTTTCACAGTTATGTTCTGCAAGAGGAGATTCCAGGACATCTTTGGAGGCTGAGGTATGTACTTACTATCTTTTTTTGATTTAGTGCTCAGTTGACAATCTTTTGTTAAGTACAAAAACAGAAACTCATCATATCGATCGGGCATAGTTTTCCTAATATTTTTTTGCAACCATCTAAACAATCTATACAGGCATATGCTTCGTACATGAAAGGAACTTTGCTTTTCGAGCAAGAGAAGAACATAGAGGCAGCAATGATGAATTTCAAGAATACCAGGTTTGTGAAATGATGCCCCTTTCACTTAAGTTTCGGTCCTTTGGAGCTTGGCCATTATTCCATGTGTAGATGTTTCCCTTTATTGTTGTGCCTTGCTTTCGGATATATCTTGATACTTGGTGTCACTGATAAGTATTGTTGCATAAGGGATTTGTGAGAGGCACTTGGTGACTGAGTAATGTATTATTTTTCATAGGACTGTATATGAGGAGCTTGGGAAATATGGCAGTATAGAAAATCAACTTCTATGCCGTCAGCGCATTGAGGAAGTGGAGCCTATGATTGGATTCTGTTCACGCAAACTTGGTGGATCTGCATTACAAGCACATGATCTTCTAGATATGGAAAAGGAGGGGCCTGCTTATGACCTCTTCAAAGCCAAGATTGAGGTACTTTTTTCTTACTACCAAAGAATACATCTTGGATGTCTGGGAGGAAATAGTCATGGGTCCTCACGTCAGGGACATAAGATAGATTTTTTTGTATGGCACTGCAAAACTATCAAATAATATACCACATGCCGCTGCAAAGATTCGTCTAATTCTTTCACCATGCACCTGTTAACAAATGCATAATTTATATTGTTTTTTTTTTGGAAATGGGTCACAGGTCACCATACCCTTATCTTTGCACAGTTTGGAACATGAATGCTCTTTCAGTCTGATTAATGCTTGTTTGAACTTTGAGTTTTCCTGGTCACTCCAATCCTTATCAATTTTGTCACAGATTGAAATTGGTGTGAAAGTCTTGCTCTCCACCTAAACTATGCTATTAGGGTGTTCTTGAATGCCGTGTCCTTTAACTAGTATGATAATGGAAGCAGATTACCTGAGCACATGACCAAAAATTATAGTTTGACATTTGTGTTTTAGAGTTCACACTTGTTTTTCGGTTGGAACCTTTTTTTTTTTGCATTTCTACGTTAACTCAGGAAGTTCCTTGAAAATTCATGTTCTTAGTATAAAAAAATCAATTTTAAAGTTGGTAGCTGTACTCGTGACAAAGATAAAAAAATGATGTCAAAATAGTGTTGAAGTTCTAGGATTTATTCTTTATTTATTGCTTACACTTCGGAGTTATTGTGATAGAAATTCATAAAATTGACAGCATATTCTATTTAAAGTTATCAGTTCTAGGTTGCCGAAAATTTTACTTTCTGTTTTCAGATATATGCTTTTTTATACTTGCAGGCTGTATTATCTGAGACAAGATCACAGCAGGCGGCTTCTATGACCGAGTTCAACTGGCTTGGGCGCAGGTTTCCAATTACCAGTGCAAAGACCCGTGTGTCCATTTTAAAAGGTATTCATATAAAGTTCATGAAGGTTTTTCTAATTATTATGGACTTCATTTGCATAATGCAATCCTTTCATTTCAGAAATAGGCCTTATTTAGTTTGACAGTCTTCTTTCTGCGTTTACTTTCATTTCTACTTGTGGATCTCTTTTTAATCTAGTGATATGATACAGCTCAGCAGCTGGAGAAAGATTTGAATGGCGCATCAGCAGAATCGATCCCCGCAGACAAAAAACTTGCTATATTTGATAAACTATTTTCTGCATACCATGACGCTCGGGGCTGCATCCGCAATGATTTGGTATGAAAATTTGGCCTTGAAGAAATTTTTCACTGTAGAGATCTCGCTGATACCTTTATAATCCGCTCTTAAGCAGCTTCTTACATATGTGTACTAAAAGCACTGTATGCATCCTTCTAACTGTTGCCAAATGCAGGCTTCTGCTGGCAATGCTGAGAATATAAGAGACGACTTGAATGGTCTTGACAAGGCTGTCAGTGCAGTTTTGGGGTTGAGGACCATAGAACGTAACCAGTTGCTTGTCACTGTTGCTAAAAGTAAATTTGCGAAGCATCGAGATGAGAAGAATGAGAAAATTACAAAGCCAGAAGAACTTGTTCGACTATATGATTTGCTAATTCAGGTAACTTCCTTTAAATCATGCCCTACTGGAGTGTGAACTTCTGCTAATGTGAAAACTACTTTGCAGAATACCACAGATCTAACTGATTTAGTTAGCTCAGGAAGGGATAAAAACGAAGAAGAAAATAGTTTTGTTCACGAGTATGAGCTAAAAGGTTTGGCTTTCCGAGCTGAGAGGTCAGTTCCACATTTTTTTTCTTCCAAATCTAGAATTCCTTAACAATTAGCCTTTCAATTCATGAGTACATCGAATAATTCTTAAAAAACATGATATTGACTTATTGAGAGTTTGATACAAGGCATTCATACAGAATTTTTTATTTACTTTTAAATGATTCTTCTGTATAAATTTTCTAGCGTATTATCAAGGTTTCATTTGCCTTTCTTTGGGGGAGGCAATCAGGGTTTCATTTGCTATCATGTAATGCATAGTGGCTATTCTCTGAAATTCTGTTTTGGAGTACTATGCAGATGTTTCTATTTGGCGAAGTCATATAGTTCTGCTGGTAAAAGGACAGAAGCATATGCATTATTCTGTCATGCCCGTTCTCTTGTTGATTCTGCCCTGCATCAACTGGCTAACAGTCCTGACAAGGTTTGCCACTGTGCCGATACTTCCCTCTTTCTGATTACTCTGTAGAGAAAAGATCAATGAAACATTTATATTTATTGGAAGGCCATCATGGCTAGCTTTATTGCATTAAATAATAATTAATCTTAACAAAAAGCTAGGGTTCATCGACCCAACTACAATAATTTTGTTAAGAAAAGCAAAGCCAAGATATTTCATTTGCTGCTTCATTTGCTTCCCTGGGGTAATGCATCAACTCTACCAATCAGCTAACTCCAGGCAATCTGCGTAAATCGCCGTTACATCATTCCAAATAGTTGTTTGGCCTGCCCACGTTTCCACCACTTCAATCTCAATGACATCTGATTTTGCCTGGAACATTTATATGATCCTTAAGAATTCGATAGTTTATAGAGTCCACTCAGTTTTTCATCATTGTCTCAGTGTCGCTCCATCATTACATTTGGTGCATGTATTCTATTGGCACGCCTCGTAAGTTTGCTATAGCATTAAGCTTTTGGTCTTCAGGGCTGTGTATTATGTTGGTACATGCTGAAGTCTGATATGGCATTAACCTTTTGATCTGGAGGACTGCTAATTATGAATTCATGACATGACATACTGTTTATTAATTGACCAGATCTATAAACAACATAGTATGGGGCTTTACTAAGGAGCTCCTAATTTTATCTTACTTAATCAATCTGCCTGTGTTTATTATATTTAATTGGATGTCAGGCAGGTACTTCTGTGTAACTGATATTACCTTCCTTTACAGGTCTTAATCCAAGATCTCAAAGCTCTCTCAGATAACTGTAGATCTAATAGTTGCATAGAACATGCAACGGGTATCATGGAGGATGAGAGTGCTCCTGAAAGACTTTCTAAAGGAGTCTCAACTATATCACTTGGTGACGATAAAAAGAAGGTATCTTATAAAGGGTTTTGTCCAAATAAACATTTACTGAGATTGCAGTCTGTCGGTGTGTTGCTATTGGTTTTTGGGCTCATGGTCTCACTGTGTTGGAGTCTTATGTTATGGTCAGCTATTCTGCTCTTTTGTACAAGTCACATGAGTCCATTGATTATAAGGGGCTAGAGAAAGTTTGGACCCAAGTTCTGTAGTGAGGGATATTTCATGTACTGGGGAACAAGAATAAAAATGAAGCATATAAGCTGTCGATTTTCTTACTTCTCATCCATTGTTTAGTTTCCATTCTTTTGTTTTTATATTTAGCTTTAGGGCTTGTTTGGCACCCATCATTTCATTTCATTTGGTATAAATGAAATGAAATGACATGATGATATCATTTCATTTTGAAAAATCCATAGAAATGACAGGGTACCCAATAGGTATTAAGGTTAGGCATGAGATGAAAACCTATGGAATTCCAAATGAATTCCATAACCAATTCCGTGGCAGTCAAACAAGTAATTGTTAGAATCATAAATGAATTCTTCGATTCTAGCCCCAAATGATGGGAGCCAAACGAGCCCTTAGAGTTGTTATCCACTAACCCGGCACGGTATTTTCACTACTTTGTGAGAGGATTCTGCTAGTTGATATTTCATGCATCTCTTAATCTATGCAGTGTCCCCTGGGTTGATCTTCGACGTGTGTGAAATCGTAGTCAATGGCATGCCTTGTTGGGCATTGCTACGAGTTTCTGTCATCATTCGAATATATATTGATCATAAGTTCATGTTTTGCAGGATAATAAATACCTTCTTGATATGCTAAAGAGCTATGAATCAGCAGTTGGTGAGCAACACACCAAAGTACCAAGTCGCATTGTGCAATTCCCACCCCCATTCCAATCAGTTCCCTGCAACCCAATTGTTCTTGATATGGCATACAATATAATCGAGTTCCCGAACCTTGAGAACAGGATGAAGAAGGAAAAGAAGAGTATCCTCAAAAGATTCTGGGGGTGAAGTGAACAGAGGATGTTACTTGATTGATCAGGATTATTTTCCTCTTAGAATTTTTTCATGGGGACTCTTCATCTTGAATTTTGGTAAACATCAGTTTGGTGGATTAGTTCTGTTTTGGCATGTGTCATGAAGGCGTGCGAATTCAGGTAGCTCGCTCTTTCGTAAGAAGTCGAACTAAGTTTCATAGGCAAACTGTTCACTGTTTCGAAGTACATCCCTTTGACTCTTTGAGTGTCGCCCTGACTTAATCCATTATACAGCGGCCAACAATGACTATAATATATGTTTCATGATATTGAGACATGTTTTACTGCAGCACTCCTGCACCATACTTCCTGCCAAACGTGTAACGCCACAACTCTTGTGGGAGTCTGCTTGGTTTAAGGACCTAGAGGGACACTCTTGCCACACTTCTTTTCTAAACTAACCTCGGTAACACTGTTGAGTGGTCATTGTTTAGTAATACTCTCTCTGATCCATATTACTTGTCATTAATATGGATGTATCTAGATATATTTAATTGTCTATTAGATATAAAAATACCATCAACAAGTAATAAGAATTGGAGAGAGTACCACTATCTAGGAATACAATGTGAGCCGGGGCGTGCTTTCCACAATATATGTTTGACAAAAAGATCATTCAGTGATATGCTGATTATGTTGAAGGGAATTTATATAGTTGGATTCACATTAAAATTACTTTTAAAATGTATCAATTTATATCAGATGTTCTTTGATCTCTCGTTATTCTCCTTTAGATTCAAATAGGAGCAACATATATTCAGAGAAAGTGTTTGGGAGAGGAAAGGGATGGGTACGAGTTCCAGAGTGTTTCGGAGAGAATGAGAGAAACAGTTCAGTGATTTCATAATAACCAACACAATCCACCTCGGGATCGGGGCAACCTTAAAATCCCACAGAGTTGGGTCTAGCCTGAAGCAGTGGCGCTAGGTCGGCATAGACGCAGTGGCCGATCGGGTCTAGTTCGTTGACATGTTCAGGCTCAGTTCGTGGTTGTCACTAGCCGAGTCATAGATGTACGCTTGGCACCCCTTTCCTGCCTGGTCCGCCGTGACACCCTCCTCTCCCTCTGCCTCTGATAGTCTGATCAACCTCTAATCCGATCTTTCCCCTGTATCCCTCTCTCCTCCTCCCCAAACAGGGGTGTCACAACACAAGAGGCAGGCGCGCGGGACAAAGAGGTGGCGTGGCAGCTAACCCTAGCAGCAACAACAACGACGCAGCAGGGGAGTAAGGGCGGAGGCGGCGGCGTAACAAAAAATAAAGGGCGGCAGCCGCGGTGTAGCGTCATAGAGAGTGAGAGGAAGGGCGGCGTGTGCGCGGAGGGTTGGAAGGAACATGTGCAATCGATAGGTTAGGCATGCGGAATCGGGGTTCTTTTCTCCCTTATTTCGTGAATTAGGAACGTGCGGGCGGAGGGTTGGATGGAGCGCGTGGGCACCGAAGGGAGAACGCTGGTCATTTGATCGAGATTTAATTCTGTCACATCGGTGCTTTTATAAGTAGCGGAGATGAAGATATAGCGGCGCGCGGAGGGGAGGGGGACGAGCGCATGGACACCAGGGGGAGAACTGTGCGTTTGTGTCTGCTTGATCGAGCCATTCAGATGGTCAAGATTTAATTTCCTCTTAGGTTCGTGCTTTTATAAGTAGTGAAGATGAAGTTAGACTCTCCCTCTACAACACCCCACGAAGAAGAGTTTCTAGTAAATTCGAAGCACGTGAAAGTAGGCAAATGAAAACAAAAAATTTCTTGATATAATAGAGTTCTGACTCGAGACAGCTCCATATCAGCAATTCCACATTCAGTGACAGGCACACGGTACCTAAATGAGATGCTACCTGGTTCATAATGAACTACATAGATGACACTCGTCGTACTACTTAACCAATCAAACAACAGATGGCTCGATCGACCAACCTGGTGTTACTAGTGCTAGCTAGACACACCAAACTGAAATCTACTCGGTTTAATTATCAATCTATGTACTTCTACTGCTTGACTGAGCACGTGAACAGATAGCTCGATCTCAAGGAAGTGCTACAAGAGAAAAGACCCATGTCTGATAGTTTCAAGGAAGTTGGTAGTAACTGAAGCATGCCAGCAGATCGACCACTCCCTACTGGCTATCCCATGGATGCGCAATCAACAGAAACGTCAGGGCCAGAAAGGCTCCCAGGACGACGAAGTACACCGCACAGAAAAACCTCCTCTCCCTCCTCTCCCGGCGGCGCCGCGCCAGCGCTTCAGCGGCAGCCACAGCAGCAGCATCCTGCAGTTCAGCTCGAAAAGTCAGTTCAGCAGCGATACCAGCAAGCCCATGTTCGATCGCAGTTCATCCGCAATGGAGGAATTACAGCCTGTCTAACTGTCTAAGTATACATGATACAAAACTACGGAAGATAGTAGTCGAGAAGATCTGTAGCATCGGAAATCAGTTTCAATAAAGGAACACATTGGTTTTATAATCTAGCAGAAGATTTTTCAAAAAGAGAGCAAGGGACAAAGAAACTGCATATATGCTCGTAGTCGTAGACATCATCCATGTTTCTGTGTGTAGCTCTAACCAATAGATTGGATCTGGCTAGTTGGATCTGAAACGAGTGCACGTATAGTTTCAAGGAACTTGTCCAGTCTAACCAAAATCGGTAGGCTGTCGCCCAAATCAGAACGAACACCTTAGTTCGAAAAAGCAATTGGCACGAACTACTCCTATAGTAACCCCATATATGACAGCTCGTTTGCTAATTATTTTGCTGCCGATCGCGTAGAGAAAACATGGCATAATAATCAAGTAAGAAAGGAACGCAGCAGGATCGATGTATATATATTGACACAAGTGAAAGTGATCTTGCAAGAACCACATTACCACCGCTGGCGCTGCTGGAGGATTGGCCACCGCCGCGGCCGCAGGAGGGTTGCCGGCCGGAGGGTTGGCCACGTTGTTCGCTGCTGCCGCCACCACCGCCGGAGGAGGAGGAGGGTTGGCCGCTGCAGCCGCCTGAGCCTGAGGAATGTCCATGTCGTGCCCGCGCGCGGAGATTGTGGTTAGACGGAGGAGGTGTGTGCTGTGGAGACTGGAGAGACGAGCTTCTTTGGCCAGCGAGATGGAGTTGATCAAGGAGTATGTAGCTAGCAGCCACTGAGAATAATTTCTTTCTGGTTTTAGGTGTAGCAGGGCTTCCGCTAGGACGGGCTCGAACAGGCTCATGTTCCGGCAAAAATTCAAAAGCGCAACAACAGCACGTGAAGCCATAGCTCAATGGCATCCCTACCTCTCTCTCATAAAGTAAACACATACTCTCCCTCGCAAAAAAAAGTAAACACATACTCTGAAACGGCAATGCAATTATGCAGTGCAACAACCGTGTTCCTGTGACTGGCTCGATGGAGGTGCCATGGAATTTTGTACATCGACGACTGCTGGAGAGTGGAGGATTCTCCATCACAAGTTCACAACCCTGTTCCTGTCACGTATACGTACGCCTTCTATGCGCTGATCCGATTTCCATCACAATGTGGATTTTTTTGGCAGAAAAACAATATAGAAAGCGTTCATCAAAAGTGGGTCGACTAATCGTCCAATCGTAGATGATGAAAGGCATGCAACCGACACGTATAATGCCCCATGTAGCTTTGCTCTAAAATGGTAAAAGTTTACTTTTTCTCTGAACAAACTACCGATTTCGCTATTTCTCACATGACCAGGAAATAATTGTTTTCCTAATAGTTTTAACTTTGTAATAAGGATGATTGTATGCAGGATGCAGAGTCAGGTGTTATCCATTTTTTTTTAAAAAAATCATTAAAATTAGTTCGATCAATCGCTAGAACCATTTAAACGGCGGCCAGGAAGCAATCGACCCGTATTTGCCCCATGTGGCTTTGCTCTAAAACGGTAAATGTATACATTTTCTTCCCACTAACTACCGATTTTGCTATTTCTCACATGACCAGGAAACAACAATTTGAACATTGCAATAAAGCAAGGGTCTAATCGTGTTTTCGAAAAAAAATTAAGAACTGTTAGGTTCAAAACAGCGTGATTTGTGCAAGTACAAAAAGATAGGATGGGATGAAGACATATGTGTGTGCATGACTACATGGCGATCAACACTTTGCAGCAGTGCTCACCAAGTGGGATTGACAATGGCAAACTTCATTCTTGATAGTGCTCTTTGAGCTCCATGTCTCTGCTTGGGTAAAATCGCTAGATCTAACCTTCGGCGATTGTAACTGGCAATGGTGTCATTTTCTTGTTGAAGACATTGTCTGAAGATTGAACCTTTTCAATGGTGAAAACCTTGGACCTGACAATAATTGTTAGACCGGATAACAGCGGTATTTTTGCAGTGTTATCTTCCTAAAGGCATCGTTTTGAAGAAACCTTTTTGCGGTCGAGGTGTCATCATCACCTATGGTGTTTTTCTTCTTCATTTGTTTTCAGCTATGTGGACTTGCTCAAGTCATTATGTTGTTGCAGAGGATAGGTATAATTATTATTATCTTGGTTATGGAATAGAAAACTAAGTAGAAATTTGGAATTCATTCAGTCATATAAGAAAACGTTGACAAGGTGTTCTGGCTCATAGGATTAAATGCATCTATTATGAAAAATGTATTATTTCAAAATATCAAAAGTTCGGACAAAACAAATACATGGGTGTACATCTAAGCATCCTATTTTCACTCATAAAGTTTTTGAGAAAATACATTTTTCCCTCCGTAAAAAGACAAAGAAAAAGTCACGTAAACAAAAAAATTGGTGCACAATTTTATTTCTTTTTTTACGCATGCCACAAAACGTCTTCTTCTCGAGAAACTTTGTGAGGGAACATAAAATCATCTAGATGTACACCAAGATTTTTTTTATAGAAATCCAGACATTAGGAAATATTTTATTGGAGCAGTGAGTGCATCTACACCCATGAGCCAAAGTGGATTTCCGAGAAAACACACCCATGTTTCTTATGAAATTGTGAACTGATAATTACCTGTTTCGCGAGTTAATAGGGAACCAAACAGAAATCGCAATCCATTCAGTGAGTGTGACATGACTGAGAAGCTACTGACTGAGATGCAGGAAAGCAGATTTAAGGTGATGATCATCTAGTATTGACAAGATAATAGTTGAAATTCTACGAGTTGAGATAGGAAAACGGCCTGGAAAATTTTGCTCAGTGAGTCAGGCAGGACAAGGAACGAACCTACTAGGCTGAGATGTAAGTGGAGATGTAGTAATAAAACCATTAGTTCGTCCACTGCATAATCGGTCCAAAATCACAGATTCCTCTTACTCATCACTAGAAACAAATCCGCTCAGCCTCAGGATTTACTTCACCAGATGGTGACTTCTTTTGGCTTTGCAGCTCAAAGTTCAGAGAGGAGAAAACCAAACAGAAATTGCAAGTTCATTCAGTGAGTGGGACAGGACCGCGAAGCTACAGCTACTGACTGACATTAAGTACTACTAAGTAAGCCCAAGCAAAGCTTTGGGACGATGATCAGCTAGTGTTGACAAGATAAGGAGAAGCCTTAATTGGTTGTGATGAACAACTGGACATTGGCAATCTCCTACCACCACCAGGTACAGTAAACATTATTTATATGAGCAAGATTACACAGAGCTACATGCCCTGGTGATCGATCACCTGTCGATAAAAACAGGAGAAAGGAAATCGGGGGATCTCGTTCTCATCTATCTATCTGAACTCGGCGTCGGCGGTGGCCTTCTCCTGCTCGCCGGTGAGGTCGCCGTTAGGAGGCGGCTGCTCGGTGACCTTGTTGGGGGCGTCGGCGTCGCCGAACTTGTCCTTGAAGGCGTCCTGCCGCTGCACCCACATCATGTGCCCCTGCAAGCGCAACATTTCCGTGAAACCTCGTCTGAATTCGTGGAGCTGGGTAGGGGAACGGATGGATGAATCGATCGGTAGCAGTAAGAGCAAAGGAGGGAAGACCGGAACCTGGAGCGCTGCTGCCCACGCGACGAGGAAGGAGGCGACCCAGAACCTTCTCTCCTTCACCAGCTTCGACAGATCCAACGCCGCCATGACTCTCCCCTCCCACCTTCGGCTGCTCCGACTGCTCCTCTTTGGGGATTCCAGTTTGGATCGTCAATCCTGTTGGGCTTTCGCATCAACATGAGATGGACACGAGTTAGTGGAGCGGGCCCGGGCCCGGGCCCTGCCTCGTTATGCTATATGGGCTCCCATTGGAAAACGGCTATTCGCTGAGGGCCCAAATAGGGATCAGGAAGGCCCACCACCAAGAGTCCAAGTGAAGTTCACGTTCCGTCTGAACAACGTATCCCGATTCGAATTGCAGATGGCATCATATACGTTTGCAGCTCCGACGCGAGTTTCGACTAGCTCAATCCGATCGATCAATCGATGGCGCCGTCTGCTCCGCCGTGGTCCGATCTCCCGCATCACATCCTAGGCCTCATCATCGACCGCCTCGCCTCCTCCCCCTTTCCCGCCGCCGGCCGCCGCCGCACCTTCTGGTCGGCATGCTCCCAGCTGCTACGCGAGCTCCTCCTCGACGACCCGGCTCAGGCCGCCTTCCGAGCGCTGTGCCGTTCCCACTACACGGACGCCGCCGTGGACCGCGCCCGCTTCCGTGCGGTGTGCCGTTTATGGCGTTCCGCGGCGCGCGAGCACCTGCCCCGCCCGGCCCGACGCCTGCCGTGGACATTCCTCTCCGACGGTTCCTTCATGACAGGTTCCGACATCCCTTGGCCCCGCCGCCTGCCCTACTTTCCCGAGAAGGCGACGTGCATCGATGCCACCAACGACTGGCTCGCCCTCCAGTGCGAGGATGATGATGACGGCGCCCGCAAGTCGTACCGCTACCTCTTGTACAACCCTTTCTCTGGCACGACCGTGAGGCTCCCAGAGATAGACGCCATCATCGGTAGCTCTTCCGAGATGTTCCAGGTCCGCAGAGTGGTCATGCGGTCGACCCCTAGCGATGTCGTCGCTTTTGTGACAAACAATTACAATTACCCTATCATCTTGGTCCTGCCGGGGAAGGGTGTGTGGTTGCCGAGGCCACGATCGGCCCCCTTCGTCTACATCATCGACATCGCCTTCGTTGGAGACAAGCTCTATGGGATCACCCACGCGGAGGACCTCATCTCCCTCGCTGTTGCTTTTGATGATGACGGCAAGCCCACCGTTACTAGAAGTAGAACCGAGCGTGTCATAAGGCACACGACTAGGAGCGACGACTGTTCTAACGTGTGGGGCAATGCTGATTACTTACATGTCATAGGCTACCTATCCCCGCTCGATGATGGTTACGACTTGTGGAGCGATGTTGATGAGAAATACCGTGAAGATGCTGTTGATGCCAAGGACGAGGAGAAGGATGAGACCGTGCGCGAAGGGGATGCCCGTGCACGGTATGAGATAAGGAAAAATACTGGTGATGACACGATTCTCGAAGCCCTTGACTTTGATAATCCTAATAATGATTTCATCTTCACTAGCCGACACATCGCCGAGTCTGTTGGAAAGTTGCTAATGGTGAGACGAAAACTGCGATGGCCTTGCAACGACGATATGAACCACACCCTGAGTGTGTGGATTTGTTTGAGGCCAACCTTACAACAGGGTCATGGATGCCCGTAACCGATGGACTAGATGGCCAGGCACTTTTCATCAGCAAATTCTACTGCAAGTCCATTCATGCTTGTGGAGAGGTAGAGAAAGATGCAGTTTATTTTGTCGACACTGCTGATATGCTCAACATGAAAACCCGGATCATAAGCCAACCACAAAGAGATCTTCATTACAGAACATCAATGTGGGTCTTTCCCCCGGAGATAGTACTCTAATATAATACCGTATAAGATTAGACATGAAGGATGTACGGCATATGCAAGCCTTTGAAAGTTTTAAATTTTCTCTCAGTTGCATAGCACACCATCTCGCGAATACTTAATTTATTCATTGGGAACATTATTTTGCTTTCTTTCAGCCGAGTTATGTTGTGGATTTATTTTGTTTTAAATGTTCCTCTATGATGTGTGCGTTTTATGGCTCTTGTATCCTCAATTGATCTTAAAACCAACTCAGGGCTCCACACAACTGAGAAAATAAAACGTAAAAGCAAAAATATATTATATGTAAAAGCCATAAGTCAAGTCGTGAATATTTACGTGAGCGCACACGCTATGTGTGTAGAGTATAATGCGTATGCTTGTTATATTTTAGAAGATGATAACGACCCACCTTATAAGTTGGTGCACAACTTCTTAGTTTAGCCATATGAAACAAAACTTTAGGCATGATGGAGAGATTTTTGAGGGCCTAATGCTGAAAGTGTTGTTGCTTGGGCCTCTTTTGGGCTTGTTTACAGGATTGGGATACCCTGCCTCGTGTTTGTTGCATTTGCTTTTGATATCTTGTGCATGGCTCTCCTTTTTTATAGCTATACCATTACCATGTGCTAGACATTGGTTGTTTTCCTGAATCTGGATACAAATAGAAGAGATATTTCTGTGCTCTGGTTTTTTTTTCTCAAAATGGAGGATACCCAGCCTCTTTTTTTTCGATAAAGAGCGCTTTATTACTTAATAGTCATTAAGTTTACACCCGATATCTGCATAACTAGAATGCACACAGCCCAAAAACAAGTCTCAACTGAAAATATGAAGGCAAAATTACATATCATGATGAGCAATTGTAATATCGCCTAGCTAGAAAGCACCAATCCGTAAGCTATGCGGCCATCCATGTTGGGAAAAAGTATCCCTCGCCGTAGCTTCTAGTCGTGCACAGGCCTCCATATAGAGGTCTCGATCCTGTGGACGCTGCAGAGACGACCACAAACGGAGTGTACCAATAACTCTGTAGATAACCTGCAAAATAGAAGAGTTTTTATCGTCAAACACTTTATCATTTCTACATAGCCATAGCGACCAAATAAAGGCAATCGCTCCCACCTTAATATGCTTTTTAAACCTATTGTCAATTCCATTTAGCTAATTCCCAATATATTGGTGATACTGCATGGTGGAAATAAAGTTGAAGCCACTTGGATGACTGACCATATAGATCTAGCGAAACGACAATGGAAAAACAAGTGTTTAATTGTCTCATCCTGATGACAAAAAACACATTTCTTACTTCCATGCCAGTTCCGCTTTGCAAGATTATCTTTTGTTAAAATAACTCCTTTACGTAGGTACCATCCAAATACCTTTATCCGTAATGGAATCTTCAACTTCCAGAGCTTACCATTACTAATTTTATCGATTGGCACATCGGGTAAAATAAGAGCATTATACATGGAAGCTACTGAAAATTTGCCATTTTCATGTAGATTCCAACGGAATTCATCGTGGCCATCTTGTAGTTGGATGTTTGCCAAACGCTGAAGTAAGGCATTCCAAGCTACAAGTCTTTGCCCAGTCAAATCCCTTCTAAACGCCACAGCTGGTGGAGAAGTCTCCAATACTTTAGCGATAGTATCACCTTTGTGACGCACAATGCTATATAAGGCCGGATACTATTCCCGAAGAGTGGCATTGCCGAGCCATTTGTCTTCCCAGAACCGTATCTCTGAACCATCCTTAATCGAAAAGGAACCCAGACCAAAGAAAAAATTCTTTGTTGCCATGAGTCCAGCCCAAAAATGTGAATCCCCCAGTTTCCAAAAACCCTGAGATAAAGCTTTTTGACCAATGTATTTCCTCTTAAGAATGGTTTGACATGTCCCCTCCTCAGTAAGTAGCTTAAATAGCCACTTCCCCAGTAAGGCTGTATTTTTGACCTCAAGATCATGAATACCAAGCCCACCCTGGTCTTTATGAGAGCACACGACACTCTATTTAACCAATCGGTATTTTTTTTTACTGTCCCCTTGCCAAAAGAATATAGATCGGTAATAATACAGTTTGTGTAAGACTCCTTTAGGCAGGAGAAAGAATGAAATCATATGAAGTACCATATTAGATAGTACCGAATTAATGAGTATCAATCTCCCTCCCAGGGACATCAATTTACGTTTCCAACTACTAAGGCGTTTTTGTAGTCTCTCCTCAATGAGTTTCCATTCGGCAAGTGTTAGTCTCCGATAATGAATCGGAATCCCCAAATACCGCATAGGAAATTGTCCCTGCCCACAGCCGAATAAATTGGCGTATGCATCGACCTCGTCTTGAGCCTCACCGAAACAAAACAATTCACTTTTATGGAAGTTAATTTTTAGACCTGATAGTTGCTCGAAAGCTAAAAGTATAAGTTTTAGATTCTGTGCTTTCTCAAGATCATGTTCCATAAAAAGAATTGTGTCATCGACATATTAAAGGATGGATAATCCCCCATCAACAAGATGAGGAATAACTCCTTCAATGAGACCATCATTCTTTGCGCGTTCGATCATAATGGCGAGCATATCAGCCACTATATTAAATAGCATTGGCGATAAGGGATCACCCCGCCTCAGACCTTTTAATGTCTGGAAGTATGTACCAACGTCGTCATTGACTTTGATGGCAACACTACCTCCAGACACGAAGGCCTTGATCAAAGCACGCCACTCATCAGAAAAACCTTTCATTCTGAGTGTTTGCTGGAGAAAAGACCACTTAACTTTATCATAAGCCTTTTCAAAATCTAACTTTAAAATAACCCCATTCAACTTTTTCGAATGTAGTTCGTGAACTGTTTCATGCAAGGTTACAACTCCATCTAGGATATTCCTTCCTTGCATGAAAGCAGTTTGAGATGGCCGAACTACATGATCAGCAACCGTATTTAGTCTTAAGGTGGCCACTTTCGTGAATATTTTGAAACTAACGTTAAGAAGGCAGATTGGTCTATATTGCTGGATCTAATCTGCCTCGTTAACTTTAGGTAACAAAACAATCTCACTGAAATTAAGACAAAACAATTCTAGTTGTCCAGCATGAAGGGAGCTAAACAAGTCTAGAAGATCCCCTTTGATAGTGTCCCAAAAAGTTTGATAAAACTCTGCCGGGAAACCATCTGGACCCGGTGCTTTGTTGTGTTCCATTTGAAAAATAGCCTTTCTTACTTCCTCTTCCGAGTACTCAGCCGTAAGAAGATTATTCTCCTCAACGGAAACTTGGGGAATATCATCCGTTTGGGTCTCATCCATAAAGAAGTTACTTTCCTCAGGTGCCCCAAATAGATTCTTGTAATAACTAGTAATATAATTTTTTAGGTTGTCAATTCCCTCAATTGTACCTTCCTCTTGAACGAGACTATGAATACGTTTCTTCCTATGTCTGCCATTGGCCACACTATGGAAGTACCGAGTATTCGAATCTCCTTCAAGAATAAAATGGCTTTTAGAGCGTTCGTACCATTTGAGTTCCTCCTCTCGAAGTAGACTTGCTATCTTTGCATTAGATTGGTTTTTGAGTTCAATCTCATGTGTAGGTAGGGTGCCTACCTCAGCTAAGGCTTCTAAATCATCAATGATAGAAGAAAGCCTTAACTTTTCTTTTTTAAGAGCACCAGATACATGCCGAGCCTAATCACTGAGGTGACTACGTAAAAGACATATCTTATGATTCCACCTCTGTATTGGAGACCCAACAGTAATAGGTCTATCCCATACTTTCTTGACCATGTCATGGAATCCGTCCCGTTGTAACCAGCCAAGTTCAAACTTGATCCGATGGTTACTAGGCGGCCTAGGTATTCCAGTGGTCATAAGAATGGGAGCATGATCGGATAACCCCTCAATTCGCTCAAGAGCACGTACAGATACCATAGGAAATTTAGATTCCCAATCAGCATCCATAAGTACCCTATCGAGCTTCTCATAAGTGGGGTCCGGAAGGCTACTGGCCCAGGTGAATTGTCTTCCGATCATCGAGACCTCTCGCAAATCCAAACTGTCTATGACAACATTGAACAGGAAAGGTCAATGATCATCAAACCGGCCTTTGCTTTTCTCATGACGGAACCTAAGCAAATTAAAATCCCCCCAATTAAAATTGGGTATGGATTATCTTTTGCCAAGTTGACCATCTCTTGAAGAAAGTTGGCCTTAAATTCATCCTGTGCAACCCCATAAACTGCGACAAGACTCCACGTGAAGTTATCAGCCCTATTGCGGATATGGAGTTTAATGTGATAATCTCCACCCGAACGAGCTAAAACTTCCATGGTGTCTGTACGTACTCCAAGTAGAATACCCCCTGATCTACCTTGGGGTGGCTGAGATGTCCATTCAAAATCTACTCCACCAGATAGGCGATCTAGTAGACGTTGAGAGAAATCTCTTCTACATGTTTCCGATATAGCAACAAAATCTAGATTGTGATCATTAATGCAATGAGCGATATGCAGATGTTTAGCCAAGTCCCGAAGACCTCTGCTATTCTTGAACATACCATTCATTATGACATAATTTTAGATTTTGGAACTCTAACCCATTTCTGGGATTTCAACCTAGAGGATGACTTAGATTTACGACCTGATGCTTGCAGTTCATACAAAGAACCTAGCATCGCGTCATCCAAGTCAACCTCCGAAACAACACCAACCAAACTAGAGAGAAATTGACCATCCAATGTGGCAATCGCTTCCTCTTCATCTGGTTCGGTGATATCCACTACATTTTGAAGCTTAGGCTTAACCGTTAAACGGTCATACTCCATATGCCTCAAAACATTTGCGGATACATTAACCTCATTAATGTTCTTTCCTAGACTAATGCCAATGGAATTAAGTTTAGACGATAAAACAGGTGTAGAAAGAGAAATAAATGAAGATGAAGATGAACCCATACTACTAAAGTCGAGGTTCTGCATCGCTTTACGACGCATGGCCTTCTTCATCGTGTTCTCGTCGGTCGCCACTGAGCCATCGTCTACCACCACGTGCCTAGAACTCCGCCTCGCCGGGGCCACCTGAGCTGCACGTGGCAGCGGTGGTGGTGGAGCAGCGGTCGGAGACAACATCGATGGGGGCGTATAGCACCCAACATCCCTAGAGAAAGGGATCTCCATCGTCACCGGAGGCAGCAGTGTCGAAGAAGATGCTGCCTCGGCTCCGCACTCGCCGCCAGCAGACCGTGACGAAGCAACAGACGAGGAAGATGTCGCAAGCGTGGGAGATGTCGCAGGTGGGGGTGATGACGACGGTGTCGAAGCAGACCTCCCACCCACCTCTACTCCAGAGTGCGCGAGAGGCCCGGTAGCCTCCTTTGCCGCATCTAGCAGCGATGAAATCGGGGCCACCATGGAGACCAGCGCGCTGGCTGCGACCCTGATCGGCCCATCAGCGCTGACCACCGCATCAAGCGGTGACAAGTAAGGCGCCGCCACTCCATGTGCCGGCCTGTCTGGGACGATGCCAGAGCACAGAGCAGGTGTTGAGCGGCCTACTTCTGAGCTACCTGCGGGGCGAGCAGTAGAAAGTGGCCCAGAAAAGGAACCCCACCCAGGTCGTGACATAGCGGACTGCAGCAGCCCAATAGAAGCCTCCGGCGAGGTCCTGGACATAGGAAGCGACGAGGTCTTCGCAATCAGCCCCAGCGATTTTGCTCGAATCCCCTCAACAATTTCCTTCCCGCGTTGTGTCATAGGGTTAGGAATCAAAGGAGTAATAGCAATGGAGAAATGAGTGCCCACACCACTTTCTGAACCAATGGGGACTGACTTTCCATGGGAAGCAGCATTGCTAGACTGAGGCTTGTCGACCTCCATATGGGCGGACGTAGTAGCTGGATCATGAGAAGGAGGTTCCAAAGCATCATTGTCCTATCCCGGACCATCATTCCCAGCATCATCGCCCTTGCGCTTCCAGAAGAAAGGTGTGAAGCCTTGATCAGGAAGAAAACCTTGCTGCTCACGGCGAAAGAAAAGATCATAACCTTTAAGCTTAACCGTGATGGACACCGCAAGGAAAGCATAACCTTGGACCTCATTCCACTTGTCAAGATTCTTGGGTTCCATCATTGCTACAAGGATACGAACAACACCAAGGCTCCTGAGAGAAACCAAATCCACATCGAGGGTGGTCCCAATAAGCGATCCAACAACCCATAAACCAAGAAAATGCCTCACTGTATGTGGAACCTCTTCAACATGAACCCACACTTGCTTGAGCTCAAACTTATGCGGGACATCCTGGGCCTTCCATATGCTGACAGTCATTTGTGCCGAAGAATTAGGCACACCCATCTGAAAACCATCAACTCTCTTCAGATCATCAACAGTGGGGAAGCTCACGAGGTAAGCATCCTCACCATGGGGAATAGCCTCCCACTTCCACTGAGAACTCAGCGGACATATTCTCGCCATCAGTCTCTGAATGTCCATGGCAGAAGCAGAACCCTCAGAAATCTTCATAAGAGCAGTAGGCATCCCTTTCGGGGCGAGGTATGCTTTGTACACACTGTCAGGAAGTCTTAGACACAAGAACTCCTCGCATGCAAGACCTCCAACAAAGGCCTGTGGCTTCGGCAACTTCAAGGTAGGGCACCTGAGAGTCGGGTGAGCCACAGTGTCACACACAAGACAATAGCGTTGAACTTTACAATCCTTAGTAGCGTGGGTATCAACAGAACATTTCCAACATTTCCCAGGCTTAGGAGGTGTCAAATCAGGGATGCCCTCAGCATGCACAACAGGGGCTGGCTGCACCAAAGGTAAAGGACCAGCCGTATCTCCCACCACCACCCCGGTGGACGGAACCACATCAGGTATGAAAGGTAGCTGCGGTGGAACGAAAGGCGCCTGAGTAGGAGGCAAGCTCTAAGAACCAGAGGTCCCCACGTTCTTTTTCTTCTTCCTTTTATTCTTGGCCGCCGACGCATTTGCAGCCGATGTTCCCGATGGTTGAGGTGGGACACTAGGCACCTGTTGGTACTGTCCACTTGGCTGGCCGAACAAAGGAGGCGTGAAAAACGGCTGAGCCTGCTGATATGGCTGAGCCTGCTGGTAAGGAAACCCCTGTTGGTATGCTTGAGGCTGCTGCAGATATTGAGCGGGCATATACGCCGGCGGTCCCGGCTGGCGAGTTGGCGGCTAAAGCGGTCGTTGAGGCTGAGGTAACACCGACCCGTACTGGGGTGGGAACGGTGCAGCCCCCATGACCTGCTGCCCACTCACGACAGGAGCATTGAAGGGGCCGAGCTTGCAGGAGGAGGCGGGCGAAAAGGGCTGGCCGGCTGAGCGGGTGCCGATGGAGCAGGCGGATGCGACGCAGCCTCGGGCGCATTCGCCGAAGACGGCCGCAGACCCGCCATCGTGGGAACAGTCCTGGCGATGGACGCGAAGGACCGCACAAAGTGGACCCGAGGTGGGACCAATGGAGGCGCGGTCGACGCAGAACTTGTTGGCGACGATCTGGCAGCAGGGACGAAGGATGAGGAAGGGCTTGACAACGATCTTGAGGCAGATGAAGAGCTTGAAGGCGACAGCGGCGGCGACAAAGATCTTGGCGGCGTATGTGCAGACGCGAGCGGAGATGATTGCAAAAGATTCCTCGGGCCAAGTAGGTTCTCCGCCCTAGACTTTCCGGGTTGGTCCCACAAGGACCTGAACCTACGCACGAGATGACCCCAGCCATGCGGATGGACTGGATCAGTTGCATGGCCGCAATCAGCGTGATCTCCCAGCGTGTGACTGGCGCTAGTTTGAACCGGCACGTGAATGACGCCAACGTCCGTCTCCAGCGACAACAGGCCAGGAGGCACGGCAGCCTCAGCGTCTGCAGTTACCGGAGAAGAACTTGTCGAAGACCTAGCCGGAGAGATCGCCTTGGATTCCATCGCCATGGCGATGAACTGACCGAGCACATGCGGAGGAGTGACTCGCCTTCTCGGCAGCGGCCCGCGCCATGGCCCCATTCGAGGTCCACGCGTGAGACGGATGCCCAACGGCGAGGATCACGCACTCCTGTGAGGAGAACCCACCGGCGGCGAGAGCGCCGGTGTACCCTCCAACACCGCCTCGCCATAGGCATCCACGGACCTGCATAACGAGATAGACATACCTGCGGGAGAACTTGACCGCCGCGATCTCTCCCAGAAACAGGACACCGATGTCGGGTATCCAATCTCTCGCCAGAAATCAGCAACAGTCTCCGCCTCTGTCTTCCCCTTCATCGGAGTCGTCGGCGAACACACTTCCTGGACCTCCCCGTCGAGCGCCTCCAATGCCACCTAGAATGGGATCCCTTCTTCGTCGACCTCTGATCCACTATCTGTGGAACCGAGGTAGGATAATCTGGATCCAACGGAAGCGCTGGTCGCCGGCGAGAGGGATTCCGACGGCAGGCTTGGCGCCAGGGTCAGTCGCCGACGACAACGCTCCATCTCCTCCCCCTTCCAGAAAATTCCTCCCAGCTGTTAAAAAAAACGGGTACGAGTAAATTCATCTTTACTCATACGGGGGAGATTTGGAAGACATCCAACGGATGCACACAACTTTTTCATTATTTAATAAAATACCACAAAGGCCTCACAAGAGAAGTACAATGATCAAATCGAAGCCACCATCCTAGCGATAGATCGCTAAACCTACCCAAACTGATGAAGGGGGTGCCTATAAACAAGGCCCTTTGCCCTGACAACACACTGATGCGCCACATCAGAATAACCGAAGGCTTGAACTAGCTGCCCCATGACTAGCTAGTAGCACTATCGGTCCAGCAAACTCTGTTGCCGCAGCTGCCTTCCGCAAACCCATTTTCAGGAGAGATCAACGCGCCGACCTTGACCGGCCTACTATCAGCGCCACCATGACGCCAGACAGTTCCTCCACCCTGCACCTGTAAATCATCACGCGACCATCGTCGAGACCCCGCTGCTCCACGCCGCTAAGACTCATCGTCGTTGATGCGCTCAGAGTCACACCTGCTCCACCTCAGAACCACCTCTAGACAGTGTCTACTCCAAAATGATGCCCTCAAGGAGAACGGCGCCAAAGCATCACCATCGTCCGATCCGGAGAACCAGATCTGGGGTTTCTCCTGGAGTAGCCCGAGTGATGTAAGGGTTGCATTGACGATGCCTTCAACAAGATAGCGATGCACGAGCGCCGTCATCATCCACCCAGACCAAAGTTCGGCTCGGTTTTCACCGACAACCACTCCTTGCCAGCGGGGACTAGATGTCGGATCGCAAAATCCGACAGACTAGCCAAAGAACTCCGGTCGACCACCTCCAGCGGAGGAGACGACCACCACCACCATGTCCAGGACATCAGCCCCAGATGCCCTCATGCAGTAGGAGGAGCCCAGTAGGATCCGGTGATGTCGGAGCCGGGAAGAAGCTGAGGTGGCAGATCGGGTGAGACCCATCCAAGCCCATCTGGGCCCAGATCGGGTCCACCCACACCACCACCGCCACCACTATCGGCCGCCACCACCGTCCACTGTGGCCTGGCCGCCGCCCTCCGCTGCACCGTCGGCAGGCAGCCGTGGCGGGTGATGCCTCCAACAGCTGAAGCAGGGTCGAGGGAGACCACCGCCGCTGTGCCACCAGGGCTTTGCCCAGCGATGCCTATGGCAGTGACGGCGAGAGGAGGAACGCAGAG
Source organism: Dactylis glomerata (assembly GCA_007115705.1). NCBI lineage: Eukaryota > Viridiplantae > Streptophyta > Magnoliopsida > Poales > Poaceae > Dactylis > Dactylis glomerata. The sequence continues at coordinate 1,824,234 of QXEO01000096.1, forward strand.
AGGGAAGGGCTCGAGGAGGAGGCCGGCGACGCCCTGGCATGGCGCGGTGCCGCCGCATGAGGGAGAGAGGTTACGGGGGAGAGGGAGATAGGTTACGGGAGAAAGGAGAAAGTATATTGATTATGCAAATCTTTAGTTTGGGGGAGAATTTCACTTCCCCGGCCTCTGCACTACCAAGATTTTTAATCTCTACCTAATAATAAAGGATGTAAGATTTCCGTGGTTCGTTCGTCCAATACTTTAAAACTAATCTACCCTTCCATCAAATTATAAATTACCCTCAGTACCACCGGTAAATAAAAAAAACTGTTTCTCCATTGCCCCGTCGCCCGATCGATCTAGTTCGTTCCTTCGCCCTTGTCGCCCCTGCGCTGGTTCGTTTGGTTTGGGCCTGGCCCATTTTTGTGAATTGTGATATACTAAGAGGCACTGATTTCCCTTGCCGTGCTGCGATTTCGTGTGCGAGACGTAGCCGCCGCCACGCATCTCTTGACGTCACAGCTGACATGTGTCCCCCGCTGCTGCCTCCGTCTCCGGGGTCCCCCGTGTTCCCGCGGTCGACGTCGGCTGTGCTCCTAGACCCGGCCGCTTCTTTGCCCAGACCTCCTTACTGCACCGATACTCACCGTGTGATGCCGGTGCTGAGCGAGCTCGCCAACGTCTAGCTCTTGGCCACGAACTCCCGTCCGCGTCCAGTTTACTCGAGTTCAGCTCCTAGTGGTGAGCTCCCGGCCGCGTCCAGTTCGCCCGAGTTCAGCTCCTGGTGGCGAGCTCCCCACCGCGTCCAGTCGCCCGTGAGCTGGGACCTCGACATCACCCGCTCGATCCTGGAGGTCGGTGCCACTGTCCTATTCCCGCGGGAGGAACCGGAGTTGGGAAAGAAGGAGCTCGTCGGTGTCTTGGCCTCATTTTTTTAGAAATAGGGGTTCTCCCGGCCTCTGCATCAATTGATGCACACAGCCATTTTATTATAGCAAGAGTGCTCAGTTCGAACAATTCAAGGTCCTAAGTTACAACCTACTCATCCTCTATAGATGAGATGTTGATAAGCCATTGAAACACAGAGTACAAGAAACAGCTAAACATCTTGTATTCTATTAGAATGCCGCCAGCCACCCTGGCTGTAGATAGCCTGAACGACCCCCATCAAAGGAGTGCATCCAGAATCCATATGTCCCCGTTGCTCCTCTGGAAGGAGGTACGCCCAAGTACTGATCCAGTAGGTAGCCTTGTTGATAACCTGCAAGAAGGGAGAACAGCTAGCATTATTAAAGATAGCATCGTTACGGCAGTTCCATATTGCTCAGATCAGAACGCAAACCCCAATTCTAATTCACGCTTTGGATATTTTATCAATCCCGTTCAGCCAGTTACCAAACATATTCTTAATATTAGCAGGGGGCGGCATATTGAAAGTAAACTGGACCACTCTCTAGATTAGTCTACTCAATTTGCATTTGATAAACAGATGATCAATGGTCTCCTCCTCGTCGCAGAAGGCGCATTTCTTGCACTCATTCTAGTTCCTTTTGGTAAGGTTATCTTTTGTCAATATCTCTTTTCTGTTTAAAAACCACATGAAGATCCTAATCTTCAGTGGTACTTTAAGTTTCCATAGGTATTTTTTTAGGAACTTTGTGTTTCCATTTAACAATTCCGCGTAGAGGGATTTGACGGAGAACTGACCTGATTCCGTTAAGCTCCATTTAAAGGAATCCCTCTCATCGTTGAGGTGAACATCCATGGTTCTCTCGACTAATTCGAGCCAGGACATCCATCTATCGCCTGTTAGATTCTTTCTAAAAGAAATATTGAGGCCATCCTCTTTGAGAGTGTTGGCTGTCGGTGCCAGGAGAGTTTTCCGGCTGGAGGTGGAGCTCAGACTCTTTCGGGGCGAAGCACGTCAGGCGGCAGCTTTGACGCTTCGATCCGTTCAGACGCCTCCTGTCGGTGCAGCAGGAGAACTTGCGATCTCAGACTCGGAATCCGCCTGGGAAGGGAACAACTTCCTTGTGGGGATGGTCGCTGGTAGCAGGTGCTTGCGTTCGTGTCTTTAAATATCGTGTTATTGCGGCTCGTCGCATCAATTAAAAGAGGATCGATTAATTAGATATCTGGAAAAAACGAGACAGTTTTCGGTAGGGCGACAATGAGCACGGCGGAGAAACAGGGGCGGCATAGAGAGGATGATGGCTGCATCCCGCCAGCAGCCACCCAAAACGGCGTCCAGCTTGAGCTCGCCGGCGTCAAGTTACCAGAAAGTGGTGGAGCACCGGAGCCGAGGAGGACGACAAGGCTGCGTTGGATCCCTCTCAACTCTCTAACCTCCTCAACTTAGGCAGGGGCTCCCTTGGATGCATTGCGGTTATGTGATCTGGATGCACCTATGCTTTCATCATCAAGCTCGCCATGGTGCTCTCACGAGAGATGCACTGATGCTTTCCTTACCAAGCTTGTCGAGGTGCTTGCGGTAGCACCGCCCCAGCTTAAGATGGAGATCAGGATCAATCTGGAGATGCTGCTATAATCTCCGCGCTGGAGACGTTATTGCAGGAGACTCTAAGGTTGTGGTTGATTTGCTCGACACTTTTTCAGCCCATAACCTTAATGCAATCTTGCAGGAGCAGCAAATTGTGGCAGCGATTTTTTCAGTCTTATTTAGTGTACAGTGGTGTTGATTGTTGGATGACTAACTTGCCTTGTGTTGTGGTAATATTTGTAGGCGATGATAGTTGCAATATAGTGCATATGCGGACAATTCATGCAGACTAGATGCCATACTACGTGAGGTTCTTGCTCTTATGGCTCGAAAGGAACGCTCGTGTCTTTGAAACGTTCTCCGACCACCGCGCAAGTCACACTTAGATTGATGCTTGATGAGTGACACGCGTGGACGAGGTGTAGACGTGGGCCTCAGAGAGATACCGGATAGCGGCGTGAGTTTGTGGGTAGGCGGGCGCACAAAGTTGCACTGCCCGTGATGTCTCCCTATTGCTTCAGCATTGTAACAGGCCATCGGCCTTTCTCGTTTGCTTAATATAACGACACGCTGCGGGTTCTAAAAAAAGGTTCTTACTCCTGGCTGCCAGCTTGCCACACGAAAAGTCATTGCTGGGAGTATCAGAAACATAAAAAAGTAGACCAAAGAAGTTGAAAGCAAATGTTTCAGCAATTAGCATCTATGGGACAATCCTTCAAAGATTGGAGTATCAGCACTGCCTCCGCTTTAAGAATGCATATTATCTTAATATGCACTGCCGATTGGAGTATCAGCAGGACTTTGATTTGTTATGGATGCAGATGCTTTGTAAGGCCTAAGGTCTTCTGGAAAGGGTTGAAATCAGTTGACCACCCAAGTTTGTGATCGTCCGCTAAAAAAAACCAAGTTTGTGATTGATGTTCGTCATCCATGCCAAACTCGGTGGTGCTATATATGTTGATAAAATACTGAAGTCTCACAAGGATGCACAGATAGCCCTAACAGGAGGCGTGCGGGAGGTTGTTCGTCTCGTGTGGAGCGGCACAATGGACAGTACAAGCAGGTGAGAGGGATGAAAATTCTCTCATGTTTATTTTGTGCCACCCCCAACCCGGCATTGACGTCTAATAAAGGACGTAAAGTTTTCGTGGTTCGTTCGTCCAACATTTTTTAAAGACCAATTTACTCTTCCCTCAAATCATAAATTACCCTCAGTGCCACCAGTAAGTGAAAAAATTATTTCTCGTGGTCGAACCCTAGACGTTTTTGTTTTGAACGGCCTAGACGTTTGGAAACACATAAAGTATCAATATCTGGTTCATGGAACGGAGGAATAGGCATCTAGAAGTAACATTGTAGGGTAAATCCTGGTTCATCCAGTTACTGTAAATCCTGGCCGTTCATTTCAGTGATGTGGACGCGCGAGGGCCGTTCGTTTTCCGATTGAGCGATCTGCACCGTCCGATCGGCTTTTGGCACTGCTCACGTGGTCCGAACCGTCGGTTCCTTTAGCACTCCATCGCCACTGGTGATATACCCGCGCAGTCACTGATCCGTGGGCCTGCTTTTCGCGAGACCCGAAGGTCAGCGACTGAGTGTACGTGGACGTGTGTGGGTGTTCATCTACACAGTGTTACGCGGTGGCTGTCCCTGTGGTTTCACATGCCCGCCAGGGGCAAAATCGACTTTTCCTATTTCATTTCCTGCTGGGCGACTGTGGAGAGGACGGGGCTGGCGGTGCGTGGCGGAGGCTTCTTCGTCGGCGGGTACAGGGCGAACGGTCTCGCCGGCCATGGCGGGCCCTCCTTGTCCATGGAAGAGAAGCGCAGGCTCCCTCCTCCTTTCCTCCTCATTTCTTCTCACCCCCGTTGCCTCTCCATCAAACCCTAGCCGCCGCTGATTTTTCCCAGATCCCGGGCGATTCCGGCCTTGTCCGCAGCCGCCAGCTACTTCAGCTTCGTCGGAGGAGCGCGTGGAGTGGCGAGGAGGAGAGCCGCCTGGGGTGGATGAGCAACAGTCGTTGGCGCCGGCGTCCTCTGCCCCGAACGCGCCGGCGCCGTGGTGCGCATCCCTGAGCGTGACAGGGTGGTCCTCCCCGACCACGAGCGCTCGACAATGGTGTCCGCCTTCTCCACCCTCCGTTCCATCTCCACTTCCAATAAAGTATGGCCGCTCTTTATTTTCTTGTCTTGGGTTTTCTCCCTTGTCCAACATCTTCCCTGCCATTCCTCCTCCAGCTCCTAGGATTTCTTGCGGCAGTAGCGTTGGCGACGATAGTATGGACGCCCTCTGCCACGCCCATCGCAACCAAGGTAAATTGACTTCCGCACAGTTGCTGATGCGTGCTTGCTTGCTACTGTATGGTTTGTGCGTGCGTGCGTGCTTGCTAGCTGCTGTGTGGGGAGTGCGTGCTTGCTTGGTGTTGGGTTGTATGAGCTAGCTCTGCTGCTCATGCTTTGATTTGCTTGGACCAGCCGTGGAGTGAGATATTGGCCATGGCATCTGCATGTTGCTAATCTTCAGTTAGTGGGAGTGCAAAACATAATTATAGTATTTTGCAAGTGCCATGAGGATTGAGGAAATTGAAGATCATTCACTCGTTTAGGACTTGAAAGGCAACAAATGAAATTATCTTGATGTGATTCATGTAGCTTTTATATTTATTCATGCATAATTTTTGTACGGATGTCCATTCATTCTTGCCTATAATCATAGAGCCTTAATCTATTCTATTTTCTCACCAGGTGATTATGAGGATAATTATGTGGATGAACCTCCGGGCCAAAATTATGAGCTACTTGAAGTTCTTTATTTATGGTGGTTTTCCATGAACCTTGTATGATTTAAATCAAAGGCATTTTCCCATATTTTATTATTTACTCAGAGAGTTGTTGACAGATTCCATGGTTATAAGATTGAGAGTGGAGATGCCAAAAGATATTTTAAGCTAGCTCACTGTATATTTGTTTTTTGTGCCTGCAGTTGGTAATAAGAATGTTTTATTAGCTTCAGTAAAATAGATTCAGTTTAAATAATGTCCAAGCTTCTATGCTAAAATCAACTATATATATCATTTCTGTAAGAATTTTAGTGATTTTAGTAAATATTGCCCTTTTATTTCTGTGTAGTTAATGGAAGCATCATCATCTTTTAAATTAGGAGCAAGGATAAACATATAAAATTATTGTGGTCACTGATTATTTCTTGGGGATTGCAATTTACACTAACAGGTTCAACTGCTGAACTTCATGCCAGGTTTGTGTTAGATGGCGAGCCACCATGCTTGAAGAAAAAGTAATTGGTCAAAATGTCTTTGAAGAGGGATGATGCTTCAAAAGAATAGAGCTATTGAGGTCACTTGCTCCTTGCCATAGTTCTAGCTTCTGAAGTCATCCTCCTTACTCGCCATGCTTCTGTATTTGTTGTGTTGCTGGACCTCTAAGGTGGCAATTGTATTATAGGTTGGAGATGAAGATTTAGTTGAAAATTTTAGCAAAAGGACAGTGAAGGTAATTCTCCTATATTTTGGGAAGGAGGAAATAAAGGTTGTGTGCATTAACTTTATAGAATAACATATGTGTAGAATTATTTTTGATAAAGTACCTTCACATCAACTGTCTCGTTTTGTCTTGGATAAAGTTCCTGATCAATCTATGCCGTTTAATGTAGACTGGTACTTTATCATCATTTAGTTCTTTGTTCTCTCCATCGAAAGAACTTCCTCCAGAAAAATAACAAGTAGTGCACGCAAATCACTAGAATGAATATAAATTTTGTCATAGACGTAATCTACATATGTGTTCACTTTGGTGGTTATCTATTTAGTTGTTTGTTCCATTGCAGGGGCTAGAGAAGAACAGTCAAGTCAAGTAACTGATTTTTGTAGCAGAGATGTTCATGAAACTAGAAGGTAAAATATGTATATGCCTATTTATTTTGCCTTTTTTGGCCCTGCAATGGGTTATTTAAGGAGGTGTTGGGTGAGCACACTCGTTTGGTTCTGATGGTATTTGCAGTTTAGGCTAAGAATAACCTTAGTTGAGGCATTACTGCATAAATATGAAGGTAATCAGTGCCCTACGTGTAGATTTTAGAATCAGATCATCCTGAAAGAAAATTGCCCATGGTACATCGAGTCGCTAGCACAGAGCGGAGAAAGTATGGGAAGCAATGGGATGTTCTATGGGTTTAGCAATAATGGGAACTGTCGATTAAAAAGGTATGTGCCCCAAAAATAGAGCGGATTTTTGAGTTTCAATAGAAGAGTAATGATCTGATTTTAAAACTTGATCAATGAGCATAGAGTCGGAATTCAGATTGATGAGCAATTATGTGTTATTTGTGTATTACCATACATGATTGGACTTACCTTTGTCACTTTAATTCTTGCCAATTTTGAAGTGACCAGGACTAGGAGTACATCTCACTGGCTCTAAGTGTGTGTTTTTGAACTGTGTTGTTATCTCAATTATTGCAGGAACATATTCTCCGCTGAGAAGGTTCTGGCAGCGTGTATGTTGCTGCATCAGCGACCAGGTGATGAAGGGTGGTTGCATCGGCTGCCATTATTGAGGGTTGGAAGGACCGAAAGAGGAGCGCAGATTGGCAGGAGCAATGTTACATAAGGAGAACTGTGCTACCCCTCTTGGTATATCCTTTTTTATACACATGCATTTTCTTTTTCTACATTGCTTTGTTTTAGGGGATGAGTGAACAGAATAACTAATCTTTAATGCATCTGATATCGGATTTAGGCTTTTCATTTAATCTCCAAATGACGTAGAAAAAAGGCAAGTTCCATTCTCTCAGGTCTTCCTTTTCCTAAAACCTATTATGATTTTAGGATGCATAACTGAAGGAAGTGCACATATACTTTATTATTGCTTCAAGCTTTCAGCTACTACATGTAAGATTAAAATCTTTAATTTATATGCTATGAGTCCCAGTTCAGCTAACTTGTCTGCATGATAGCTAATATTGATACTATTTGCATCTAATTTGGCATCATCGAATATATATTACTCTTAGATTCCTGTGCCAAAGTGATTGAAAAGTATGCCTTGGTTTCTCTTGTTGTCTTGTGTCAATCAGTTCCTTTCCATTGCCCCATTATGATCTTTATTTCCTGTGCAAACAGCCAATTGGGATTACTTATATTTTGGAAGCATGTTAATTAGGTTGTGCTTTGCCTTGCTTTGGGAAAAATAAATAAATATCTAAACTACAAAGTATGATAAAAAAAAGAATATGTTGGGACTCTTCTTGGGAGATGGATTGATTTTTTTACTGCATTTGGGTACCATGAGTATATGATTTTGAACCAAGTTACATTTTTCCATTGCTAGGATCCTTACATACACATTCATACAAGCCTTGTAGTGACGCTCCCCAAGTGATAGCCTAAATTTGCAATCCATATATAAACGAGCAACACTGTCAGCTAAGTCACATTTCACATTGCACATCCAGTTGCAAGGATCCTTGTTTGGATGATCAACACCCATCTTGCGGCAATAGTAGTCAGCAGTATGCAGCCCCTTAGCCATTGTTTCCTATTCAGCAAAAACTTCTGTCGCAATAGATGAAGCCTATTGAATTAACCGCTCTGCTTTAGCAACGTATACTTCCGCGCTCGAACGAATGTTGTAATTGATATCCACCAACTGAATAGACATTTCCTTGTCCAGGAAATAGACAGCAGCACTTTCAGCACTCTATATTGAGGTTATAGCCCGCTGGCGGCGTGAGTGGCGACTGATCTCTAGCACGGTAGTGCAACGGCAAGCGGGGGAAAGAAGGTCCAGTTCCGTTGGTTCAGCACATTCTCGGCCGATCCTGCTGCCAGGATTGATTCCTTCTACAAGAACTCAAAAGGTACTTCCCTGTGGATTTTCTGATGCGCCATTGCTCTTTGCACAATAGACCACGTCTTATTTCATGTATACAACTAAATTTGAAGACTAAGTTCACACTTAATTCTGTTATAAGCCAACAAATAACATTTGGTCAGATTTTGGCTATTTTTCGAGTTTGGGTTGCAGAAATCCATGTTAGTTACTTGCATAGCTTGGTGAGCTTTTACTTCTCAAATATTTTTTGCCCTTGCGGTTTCTCACTATGCAGTAGAGCCTAAAATGACTTGTTTCACAATGTCCATATGATTCGGAGGTGGGTTGAAACGGTGTAGAAGTTTTCTATTAACAAAATCAAACAACTTAATTTTTTGTGTGCAGATTAACAATCGATTCTTTATGGAAAGCTAGCTCACCTTTCTAATTTCATTTTTTAGATACTCCCAATGTTAGATTTTATTCCTGATACATGCACCTTGACTAAATCACTTTCTTTTTCCCTTCCATTTTTCAGGTGGTTCCCACTATCCATTCTCACATAGACAAGCCGATTATTCTCTCCAATAAGATAAATGCATGTCTTCCTCCCTTATATGCAAGATGGACATATATTTATATGATTTTCAATCATTTCTGAAGATGCTCTTATTCTGCTCTGTGGCAGAACATTTCAGAATTACCTAGGGTGGCCAGGTAGAAGCTCATTCTTTTCTGACCTTTCTCCAGTTAAGGTATCATATAGAAAAATTTCCATTTGGCAATGCTATCACAAATCACACACTGATTCAGGAAGCAATCATGAAAAAGTGAGATGTGTTTCCACCATATGTTCATCAGCATAATAGTCATATGATGGTCTCTGGTTATGTTGTTGCCATTTGTTTGGAACTTTGCAGTTATAAGCATATATTGTTTAGGTGTATATATGAAGATTTGATAGCTAGGTGAGCTATAAATATGAACAATTGATTTTGCTTCCATGTTCTTTTAGTATGTTTGTTCCAGTAAGTGTTGAAAAACTAATAGAGACAATAGATCAACTATATAGCGCTATGTCATCTAGCACAACGGCACTTCTTACAGCAATAATTTTTGGAAATTACTTTTCTGGCACATATAAATGTGGCTCTCCCTTCTAAGTAACATCTTTGACTGAGCTGGTAATTAATACCATAAGCTATGCCTGTAAACTTACTTCTGTCCTACAGTTTATTTTGATTTTACTGATTTTTTCAGTGTATGTTTTAGGATCCAGATTGTTTAATTTGGTTGGATCAGTAGGTTCGGTTGATTCTCAAGGAGATGGGATCTTGAGGTTATTTAATTTTGTTGATGGTTTTTCAGGCGATGTCTCAAACAGGAGCCGAGATGAACATCAGTTTGCTTAAAGTAATCAACCACTACTTTGCATAGTCTATACGCAGGTCATATCTGATAAACCGAGAATAATGTCACTCCACTACTTTTGTTTATAGTTTAGGAAGAGATTCTTCAAGCTAGATGCAGCTGAGCCATATAAAGCTTATACTCTGGTGATGGAGGATTTCGTTTGTTAGGTTTCAGCCTCGCTTTGTTTGGTGATTTAACTTTTACCAAATGCAGTACGGTATGCTGTAGGTGAGCCATGCAAAACTGGAATGCCTTCTTTTGTTAGTTGATACACTCCCTCAACTCGTAATAAGCTTTTCCTCACAAAATTGGTAATATAAGGTAAACATGATCTAGGTGCATCACTTGTGAGTTATTTTTTCCTTAAATGACATCAGAAAACACTCTTAGAACTTGGTCTCGGCATTACTTGTCAGTCACTTCGAGTATTATTGCAATTTGTCTTTCATAAAAACAGAAGTACATGTCAACCTCTTTATTAATAAATATTGCCATGCCCTTCGTGAACATTACCTTCACAATCACCACCTTGACCTCCAGTTTTGCCTGATCCAACCACCTTCTCTTGTTTGGATTGACAATAAAAAATGAATCTTATATCACGATTACACCAAAGATGAGTACAGTTCATAAATCTCAGTATAATACCTTTATTATATTATTTAAGTTACCTTGAGAGGTTCCTTTATCTTGCTACAACCTACAGTTTTTTTCTATATTCTGTAAGAACAAGATTACAAAGATCTGTCCAGCAGCTCAAGTTCACTTAATGTATCTCTTAGGCAGTAGTTGGTGACTGGGTTTACTCTGAATAAATATTGATTTGACTAAAGTAGTTAGGGCTTGTGCTTACATAACTTGTTTTATAACACCATGTTCCTTTTTGTTACCCAGAGATCTCTGTAGCGATTATCTGCTCAAATTTGCCCATGTTATTTCGTAATAATATGCATCTTTTCATGTTGAGATAAACTTCCTCTCATCTCTTAATATAGTACGCTAAAACAATGGTATTGTTTTCTTGCAACCATTTTGATCTCACAACTAATAAACGTTCTCTATGAAAAGATGATGAAGTCGAAGAAGACCACTATACAACAAGTAGCTTTTGATCTTCAGCGTGTTGCCCTACAAGTGAAAATAGATTTAAAAAATGGCCTCATTTGCAGAAGTTAGAATGAACTGTGCGTGTCTCCAATTACCTATGTATAATTGGATAAAATCTATCCTGGGAACCAAATGGCCATTGTAATATATATATTACTCTTCGTATGAATCAAGTGTTGTATAAGAGCATTTAGCCATACTATGTTCGGTTCCTATTATTTGTATCATATAGCTATTTCTTTTGCTGCCTGTGACCTATAAATCACTGCTCTTTTTATCATTTCCTCATTTCCTATCTGATGATGTTAGCACTTTCTTCACCTTCTTCACACTCTTCCTCATTACCCTTATTATCAATATTTATTGTATTATGAATATTTTTTGGTCCTATCGTTTATAAATTACGATTTTATGCTTGCGGGCAAGCGCGCGGCAAGCCGCGCTATCCTACCTAGTACCAATAACGATGGCATGATTGTTTGAAGCAGATCAGACGGCCGGCAAGACGGCAACGGCGAGACTGCCAATCCAAAGAGCTAGGACGAGTTGCAGAGAAGTCAATCACCTTATCCACACGATTGATTTTGTTGCCGGCCATCCATGCTTTCACTCACTAGGCAAGTAGCATGATATTTTCAATTCATATTCTAGATTATTTTTACATCTCTAATGCCCTCGCAAGAACGTTGATGGTAGCTATGAAATGTTGTAAATTAGTTTGCTATAAGATGGTTGCAAGATATAATAAATAAAGTTGGATAACATATATGAACTGTTGTATTTTTGCCAAAAATATTTTATTTGACTTATGATAGCTCCTAGGTTTTACCAATAGAACTTGAAAGTTTCTCTTGGTTAAGCAACAACACAACATGCTACAACACAATGTAAGAACTTCGTGGCTTTCAATTGTATGAATTATTATACCGGTAGCACAGAAACAAGTTAAAATAATACATGTAAGTTTATTATTTGGAGTTGGTTCTACACTCATGTAAAGGTTTTGATACCCGTTCGTCTAAACTGGATGGTTTTGTGACACACCGGACATAACAAGAACTTACTTTATGAGTATCTGCAATGCAAATTTAATCTCTCCCGTTGCAACGCACGGGCACTTTTGCTAGTCTTGGATAAATAAGAAACCTGGTCCTCAAGATAAATTGCATGAGTCCCAGGAAAGCCTGGTCCTCAATTATAAATAGGAACCTAAATTCGTCTCCGTGAGGATTTAAACTGTGTTGGGTTTCTACATCCACTCTCCCAACCAGTTGAGCTAGGCGCAGCTGGCTAGAAAATTATGGGTAAGTTATTTTTTTTCTTAGGTCTTTTTTTCCTTTTTTACTCCATTGACGTTATTTTACTAGTTTTTATGATTTCCATTATGTTGACTGTTAAGGAGCATGTTGCAACATGATTCCTGATTATTAGACCAATGCATGGTACACGAGTATTAGTAGTGCATGTACTGGTACTAGATGACTCATTCATCTAAACATATAATTGAGAGGGGGGGGGGGGGGGGGGGGGGGGGGGTTAAGGAGTTACCACAAGGATAGCGATTGGTCAGATCAAGCCTTTACATTGCGTCCACACCGTCGGATTGCGGTAAGTCATTTTTACCCTTGTGAATAGTATTTTCATAATCTAATGCGTACACTTACTATTGTACTCGGTGTACTTCTCACTCAGCCACATCTTCTCTATTTTTATTGGCCCTACATGTCATCTACCTGTGTTTTATTTTAAGGTGCATTTGTGGGGGGCACAATGATTGGGCTGGACAAAAAAAGACGACTCCGCGTCAGCATCGCTGCCGTCACCTTTCGGCGCTGGACAAGCACCAGAATTGTCTGCCCCCTCTGTCAGATCGAACATCTTTCGTGATCCACCGCCGTCCCAACCACCGCATACTGCATTGACTGTGACGCCTAACACTTCGTGGGAAGCGGGGACTTCTCCTCACACAAGATCTCCGGATGCGGGGACCGACGCGGTGGCACAGCCGCAATCTACCAGACGATCTCCAAGTGCCAGAGGGCCCTCGACGCCCTCACCCTTTAGCCGACGCCTTACGACCCCAACTACGTCGAAGGGCTGTACTCAGACTACACCTGCTTTGACGACGATTTCTACCCTGAAACTAAGAGAAAGGTCGAACAATCCAACAGCTCGAGTTTGGACGATTCTGCCCTCACTGGCAGCGGGTACATCATCGACTCCGATTCCGACGCGGACATGCTCATCGACACAAGCTCGTACGTCGGTGACGATGACATCTACCACCTCGCACGCGGCGAGATCGAAGACGACTCGAGACCACCCGCAGGCAAACATTGCATGATGGCGTCACACGGCGATGTAAGCGGAAGCAGAGTCAACGGAGGCCGCGATCACCGAACTGCCAGTGGTCGAGTCATCACACAGGCCCAAATTCGGCACACAAGACTTGTCTATACGGGTGAAATACCTCTCGGCCCGAATCCGGGGGAAGATGAGATGGCAGCACTCCATTTTATCGTTAACGAGCAAAAGGCCCAGCTTGATAGCGAAAAACGGGTGCTGGAACGGCGCAGGGAAGAAGCCAATGCATCAAGCCATCGACAAGCCAATCTATCGTCGTACTACTCGTCTGGCGCAACACAACGGTCGCAATCCCTTCATTCGCCTAGGGGTAACATACATCATCTCACGCACGCTAACATACAATAAATAGGATTTCCGCCCAATATATATATGTTCGGTTGGAGTGGAACTGTAGAAGGCTGGATAGGCCACCTCCTAACAGTGGGCCAACTTTGTTAATTAATTGTCAGATGACGAGACAGGCTCAATCCATATTAAGCAAAAAACTGATTTATGTCATATAAGAAAAGATGATTTAGGTGGGGCTATCATGTATACATATGTACTACAAAATACAAGTGTATATTCATCTGTATATGTGTTTAAGTGGGCATAATAGCATCTATGAAACGTACATAGAATTGCGGTGGTGTTTCTTAAAAGATAAAAGTTACAATAATGTTTCTCAAATAGCTGAAAATTGTAGTGGCATTTATCCAATTAACCCTAATTTCTTAGAATCCAACTACTCATATTTCAGTTCTTTTTCTGTGGGGTGATGAAACACCATTGAATTCGATGCAGCGCCTACGACTGTGGACTGGCTTTTTGTTTGTTTTGTGATGATTAACTTTTCAGATGTAAATATTAGCGGCGAGCTGTACTGAATCTTTCTGTATCTATGCATTTTTCATGTGTAAGCATATGGTGTTATGTAACCAGGCTGGAAAAACATTCTCGCTTGCAGTTCATCGACAGTTGATAATGATTTGTAGTAAATTCCTCTTATTAGTAATCTTTTAAATAGAACATGTGCACACAACCATTTTTAGACAGGTTAGGAACTCTTGCAACATTAATAGCGTTCAGGTTATAAGATGAAGTCAGTATCTTGTACGGGCTTACTTTTTTATTGTTTACTATTCAGATTACAGACCTGAGTGTGTTCCTTTGGTGAAATAACATCGTGATTAAAGTATATATATAGCAATCTTATAGGGTCATAGATCTGATATATATAGTCGAAGAGGTTGTGCCAAGTACAGAACTGATCTAATTTAGATTGGTTGTAGTATGTTTTTTCTGCAAAAGTAGTGAATGTTAATCTGACCAGAGAAAAGTAATTTCGGTGAGCATTCGTAATCCTAAAGATGAAGAAGATTGACCTTCTCAAGTAAAAAATCTCACACCGGACACCGGTGCCTCTGTTTCTCTCTCAAAAAAAGATGCAGGATACCTGCTCTTCTGTTCTCTAAAATATAAAATTCAGGTTTCGAAAACTGAGTGCAGATATGTATTGACGAACTCCACATCAGGCTAGTCTGGCAAAAGAGCCTATCCTAATAAGACAATAAAAAGACAGAGGTACACCAAGAAACACTCTCAAATGGACAGATATATACACTAAACTTTTACTGCTGATTATGAAGAAGACATAAGTTTTGGCTTTACACATCCCGGTCCAGAGCGTGGAATCCGCAATTGAGAATCCTGTGCCTTGATTTTCTCATGCAATTCCTGGAAGGATTCAGGTATGCGATGGTACTCGTGAAACATGAGTCCTCTCGCCCACTCATCATGATGGCAGTCTGCGATGAGATGATCAGCAAGGGTGAAGGGCCGCACGGACGGACGAATCCTCTCCTTGAGGTCATGTATCTGGCGCGACGCCGCCAGCTCTTCCGGCGCGCCCCTGCCTAGTTGGCGCACCACGGCGGGGCGGAGCGGCAGAGAGAAATAAATCGAGTTGGGGCTGATAGATGGCAGGTCCTTGGCCGAGACCGACAGACATCGGTCGGCATTGAGGAACAATGCCTGGTAGCCGAGCCATCTCACCGGAATCAGCCTCCGGCAGCTGAGGTCCACCTGAAAGAACCTATATGCGAAATTTTGCAAATAATCGGGATAAGACCGGGCAGTTGTATACTGCAGCACAAGCAGCATACGGCCACCGGACTCCACGAGGAAGCTGCAGCAGTATGGCTCCTGACGATAGGCCATGAAGGCCATGTCCGGAGGCGGAGGGTAAACCATGACGATCCGTCCGGAGGTGGACGAACTTGATCTCAGCGTGGCGTAGAGGCGGCCCTCAAAGGGCAAGAAGTTTCCCAGCTCCAACACATGGTGGATGACCTCCCAACCTTGGTGGCCAGGCTGCGACCAGAGGACCACTGTGTTGGAGCTGCATCTCGCAGCTCCTTCTTGTACCTCTCACTCTCTCATGAACACACACAAGAACACATGCATACACTAAGGAAGAAGCCCAACTTGCTTTGCAACGAGGCAACTTTTCCTTAGTGATTAGAATGGCTACATGGTTTTGGTGGTGCCTCTCACGGCTTACCTTTCTCATTCATCGATGCAACCATTTATACAGGTGACTCTGAACTAGTTGCCCACTAACTCCACTAACCCATGTATTGATGCCACTACCAGCTGACCTGATCTATTTCCTATAAACTCGCTCCAGGAATGCACGACCATATCATCATGCAGATACCCACGTATCTATAGCTAATCATCACCTCACATGCAGCTAACTGACTAACTAACCTTACTAATTCGTTCAGCTGATCTGACTTCAACATCTCGCGCGTCTTGCCGCTTCACACGGCCTTGCTGCATCACACAGCAATAGCATCACATCTTTGCACGCCGCATCACACAGCTGCGTGACATCTCGATCGCTTCCATTGCGCCCCAGCTGCAATCTCATCGACTGACAACTCCCTAGACTAACTAAGCTACATGCAAAACTCCTAAAGTAGATACAGTGTCAAGATTAAAGCTAACACACTGGTGTATCGGGGAAACTAGCCACCACAACAATTGGGGCGGAGGGCCCCCCTGGTGCCTCGCAGACGAAGGCGTTCATCATGAGCATACAGCTGCGGTACTTGACGGCCTGGTGGAAGGCGGGAGCGAGCGGCGGGAGGTCGACCGCGTCGCCCGTGAACGGATGGACTACGCGGACGGCGGTGGTGCGCTTGTTCAGCAGGATGACGAGGCCGTCGGTGAAGCCAACGATCCTGTGGTGCCGGAAGCTCGGGAAGGGCGACGCGCAGTCGCCTGGCCGTGCCCGTGTGGAAGAAGGTGATCTCGCGGGCCTCTTCCGGGGCCTCGCCGTCGCCGTCACAGAGCGCGTCCCATCCGAGAGGGCGGAGGAGCCGCTTCCTCTGGCTCAGGTTGGCCCTGCGCGGATCAGATGTACTGGCGCGCCAGCCGGATCAGACGGCGCGGAAGGCGATGTAGTCCACCACGCCCCCCTCCGAAAACACCCGCCAGGCGAGGAAGTGGGCTAGGTCGCCGGGGAGGGACGCCCAGCCGCTCAATTCCTGTGCCGACGGCGGCGGCGCCGGGGTTCGCCGGCGCTTGCAGGCGGCGAGTTGAGGAAATGACGGATCTTTGCGCTTCCGCCCCGTCGTGCCCGGTGCAAAATGAGGCGGCTTTTCCCCATACCCCGATCAAATCAGATCACAGAGTTGGCTGGCTGGAAGGGCGGATCTAGATGCGATGAGGCAGAGTCGAAACTCGAACGGCTATGAGGCGGAGGGATTTGGGGGTGAGGCAGGGCGGAGGTGGAAGATTTTAATAGCAGATGAGCCAGAAGGAGAGGACCGGGTCCAGAAATTGAAATTTGGCTTCTTCTTTTCCTTTTTCTGCGGAAACACCGTTTTAGTCAGTGTCCCAAGAATCTTTCTAAAAATAGAAAGTGGGCATACCGGTAAAAGCGACATGTACCAGAAAAAGGAACCCCGGGTCGCTTTTTCCAGCTCCGATACAGTCCAACACGAAACAGGTCGAGCCCCGCGCCCAGGATGTACAAAAACAGGGCTTGCCTATAGAAGAAACAAGCATATCCCCTTGAAACCCTACCTGGTCCTCTCCCCAATCCCCGTCTTCTTCCTCTGCCTCCTCTTCCCTTCCTCTGGTGAAACCTCCATGGCGGCTGAAGCTTTTTAAGCAGAAGCTACAGCAATCAAACTTCCTTGGGAGAGGGAAGACTAACATCAAAATTACATCCACATCAGGCTGGCGTGCAGCAGAAAAGCACAACCAGGAAAAAAAATCAAGGTACAAAGATTCATCTACTCTACTAGGCCATGCACCAAGCTTTCACCCCCTCCTCCCCTGCATCTGCAGATCTATTTTTGCTGCATATACAAGATAATGATCATCCCAGTGGAAAAAGACTACCTAAAAAAAGGATCCACCTGTTTGCATCTGAGTATTATGTACATCTAGATTTCTTGGTCATGCACCAAGTAATCTAGAGATCAAAAATATGAGAAAAAAAGCAACAGGTTTTGCAGTAGTAAAAACATGCATGCTATGAAAAACACCATGCCACAGCAGGGGCACTACATATACTTGTATTTTGTAGATAGGGATTAGTTGTAGAAAGTAACTCCATCCTTTTTGGTTATCAGCAAGAACACAGAAGGGCAAAGAACTGTAGATAAATTCCAGCATGATGATTATCCACAAAAGAAGGCAAAAAAGCAGGAACTTTGAACTGCTTCTTTTGCAGATAGGAAGTTCTGTACATCATCTTATAGATAGGAAAGCTCCCAAAAACATCATGTTGGTCTTGGTTGATCTGTAGAAGTGGACAAAAAGCAGGAAGTTAGAACTGCTATAGTATATTGCTTTGGGGCTAAACTAGTAGCATGCAATGATTAAAAACCATGAAAAAAACTCTAAACTTTGACCTAAATGCAGGGATGGATTTCAGGTTTGACCTAAATGCTCCAGCCCAGGAGGAAGAAGCTATTCAGCAACCTATGGAGGATGTAGCTGGACACAGTAATCAAGGGACAGGGGATCCTACTGCCTCTGTGAACAAATCAGGGCCATCTGTAGAGTCTGCAGGGATTTTCACAGGGGATACGCTGTCAAGTGATGATTTCGGTGGAGAAGACAAAGTTCAGTCAACACCCAGCTTAACTCCCATTGAAAAACCACACCCTGACATGCTATTTGATTCCTGGGAGGATGCTAAGTTCTTCTACAACCGGTATGCTAAGCATGTAGGTTTCTCCATCAAGGCTAGTACCTCAAGATGCTCTACAGTGGATAAACAGAAAGATAAATGCCTGTTTGTGTGTAACAAAAGTGGTAAGAATGATGATATCAACAAATAGGAAGTTCCACCTATGAGGCAGCGTAACCGTGCAATAACAAAGAAGACGGACTGCAAAGCGCGCCTTAGAGTGAAGCACAGGGGTACAAAGTGGCGTGTCACAATGTTCATTGAGGACCACAATCATCCTTGCATTAAGAAGTTCTCGCTGAAAAGGTTTCTAAGGTCTCACAAAGGAATTCCGAAAGAAGAGAGGGAATTTGTGAAGCTACTCCACAAGGTGAACCTATCAGCTGGGCGTGTGATGTCAATCATGGCAGAATTGTATGGTAAGCTTGGAAATGTTCCATTTGACAGGAAGGATGTCACCAATTTCATGGCTACACTTGACAGTGCTGCACAGAACAATCAAGACATGTCGCTGTTGCTGGTAGAGATGGAGAAACTGAAGAAAGATGATCCACAGTTCATATGCAAACTAGATGTAGATCATGACAAGCAGGTAAAACGGATCTTTTGGGCAGATGGGGCAGCGAGGGAAGCTTACAAGAACTACAGTGATTGCTTGTCTTTTGACACTACATACATGACAAACATGTACAATATGCTGTTTGCGCCGTTCATTGGCATCAACCGGTATGGACAATCTATACAGCTAGGGTGCGGGTTTCTTCAGAATGAACAAATAGCTGACTTTGTCTGGCTTTTCGAAGCATTCCTTGATGTCATGGATGGTGTGTAGCCAACCAATTTCATAACAGACCAATGTGCTGCCCTGAGAAGTGCCATTTTGATAATGTTTCCGGATACTTGTCACAGAAACTGTAGATGGCACATAATGCAAAATGCACAGGCTGTGTTGGGTAATTTCATGGCAAATAATGAACCTCTGAGGAAGGAGTTCAATGAGATAATTGACTACAGCATGACAATTGAGGAGTTTGAAACAAGATGGACAGAGATAATGTTGAAGTACAATGTAGGGGACAACACACATTTGCAGGATTTGTATGACATGAGGGAAACTTTTGTGCCAGCCTACTTCAGTGATAGATTTTTTTCCATTCTTACAAACTACAGCGCGTAGTGAAGGTTTTAATGCAGTCCTCAAAAAGTATGTTAGTCCTCACAACAGTCTGTTGCACTTCTTCCAGCAGTACATGAAGTTACAAGAGAAGATAGAAGTAGCAGAAGACTCAAATGAATTTCAGATGGAAGATAAGGTCCTACGGATGTGGGGAGATTATCCTATGGAGAAGCAAGCTTTAGAGGTGTACACACGGCCTATTTACTTGCGTTTCCGGGCTGAGCTTCGCAAACTAACATCCTACAATGTCAACAATCTAGGAGGGCAGATGTTTCAGGTTGTTCCAATTTCTGGGTCAGTTTTTGGTTATGGCAAGAGGAGCTACCTAGTTCATGTTGACATGAATGACCCTATTTATACATGTGAGTGCTCAAAAATAAGGCGGGATGGCATTTTGTGCTGCCATGTGCTAAGGGGTAATGGCACATCTAGGGAAGGTGGATTCAATACCAGCACATTACATACTACCTAGGTGGACAATGCCTCCCGATGATATTGTGCCAGAAAAGGTTGAGTTTCCTGAAGTTCCAACAAACAGAAAACTGACAAACAAGGAACATAAGCTCATCCGTTATGGGACGCTATGCAATGAGTGGACAGAGCATGCAAAAATAGCTGCTAAATCTGAGAAAGGGACGGCTCTAGCTAATAAGTACATGTGACGAAGGAATGACAAACAGGCCCCCGATATTTGCCTACCTGGTTTTCGGTCCAGGAAGGGTCTCTCTCGAAAGGCCCTTGAGGCCCATCAAGGCAGCGGTCTAGCGTGGCCCAGGAGCTAAACTTGGCGTGCAAGTAAGGACCCAAAGAATTGGGGTTAGACTAGGTTTCGTTTGTTTGAGTACCGATCCAATCTGTACTTGGCTTGAGAGACAATCCTGAGACCCCGCCTTCGCATATAAAAGGCTGGGAGGGAGATCTCGAAGCCTAGACGCTTTTCCACCCACCTCACGCCAGAGCGCTCAACGACATAGAGCTCTCTGGTTCGGCTAGATCCAATCTACGCCACCATTGTAACCCCATCATCAAAGCCACCCCGTCAATACAAAGTCAGACAAGCAGGACGTAGGCCTTTTACCTTCCGAGGGGGCCGAACCTAGGTAAACTCCCGTGTTCCTTTGCTTTCGTCTGATCGCCGTTGAGTTCGCCAGGTCCCCAATACGTTTCCTAGATCGAAAGCCCTTCGACATGGGCATTGCCGGGGATAAACCTCGTCAATTGGTGCCGACCGTGGGGATGATGGGATCTGGATCTACGGATTCGCCGGCTCCATCACCAACCACCACCAAGATCGACATCGACACCATCATCGGCATCGCTGCGCCGACCAACGTCGACACCACCCCCAAGATTGACGTCGACACCATCGCCAGCATCGCTGTGCCGGCTATCGTCAACGCCAACCTGGCGGAACCAGAAGTCAACGCCGTCGATTCGATCGTCATCGACAACGTTTCGCCAAGCACCGCCAAGTTCACTCCGGCGGCAAACGTCATCGACCCCACCTCAGGCACGACAGGAACAGTGCCCGGAGGCTATGACATGGCCTTCGAATTGTTCAACTTCCGTGTGGACAGCAACGGGGCGATGGAACTACTCTCCATCGGCGAATCGGCTCCGCTCGTGGCCGATACGACAACACCACCAGCCGTCGGGGGCAAACCCTCGACAACCGCACTACTAGCGCCATCGGAGGAGGAACCGAAGCTGAAAACTTCGACCCCATCAGTCGGGTCGAACGATTTCAAAGATCCACCTCCATCCCCGACCACCGCATACTGCGTCGATTGCGACGCATACCACTACGTGGGCGCCGGAGATTTCTCATCCCATGAGATCGCCGGCTGTGAAGATCCTCGGGGGGGCACGACAGCTGTCTACCCGACGATATCTAAGTGCGATCGGGCTCTCAACGCCCTCGCGCCTCGCACTGCACCGTATGACCCCGACTACGTCGAAGGGTTATACTCGAACTACACATGTTCAGATGACGACGACGACGTCTACCCCGAAGCTAAGGGGAAAATCGGCAATTCAGCAAGCTCCGCCTCACATTGCGAGTCTGCTACACCCAGCGATGGCTACGCAGCTGATTACGATTCTGACTTCATGATCGAAGTCGGGCCCTACGTCGAAAGCGATGACATCTACCCTCCAGCGCTGGGCGAAATCAGTGATGATTCAACCCCGTGGTCCGGAGGCCACTGCATGATGGCATCTCACGATGACGGAAACGAGAACAGAGACAACGACGGCCGAAACCGGACAGACTGCGGCCGCCAGGTGGTCACACACGACCAGATCCGGTTCGCAAGAAGGGTTTACGCGGGCGAGGTGAACTTTGGTCCCAACCCAAGCCCGAGCGACATGGCTGCACTCCGGTTCGTCGTCCAGGAGCAGAAGGACCAGATCAGTGCTGACAGGCGAGTACTGGAGCGGCGCAGAGAGGAGGCCGATGCGTCCAGCAGAAGACGGGCCGAAAGATCGTCCCATTATTCATCAAGCGTCCAGCACAGATCGAGATCACGCACTCAGCCGGGGGCCGATATGCACAATGTCACCCGAAATCTGGAGGCAGAGTTCAACGAGGCAGAATTGATGCCCAAGACCAAGGAGGCTGCGATCATGGCCGCGGCAGCATACATTGCCGCGAACGCATCCAACGACGACGAGCATATGCGACACCTGAGAAACCTGGCACTCGAAGGAGTAAGGGTGCTTCAAGGCACGCCCGACTCAGGACATGACGCGACAGCAAGGAGAACCGCCCCACCAGTGGAGTAGGCCAGACACCCAGCACCTGTGCTAGCCGTAGCGCCTCAGACGCAAGTGGTCGAACCCCTCAACGGAGAGCTTCGGCACTGGTCTGGCCCAGAACAGAGTCGACCAAGGGCGAGCGCGACGCGAGGCGCGCTGCTTTGAGGGAGATCGCGAGGCGGAAACATTTGGCGGCACCAACGACGAACTGTGCAGGGCAGAATGCTTTAGCCTTTTGATCCGCTCCGCACCGTTGCCGAAGGGAATCAAGCTCAGCGACGACATAGTCAAGTTCAACGGGCAGCAGGATCCCCGAATTTGGCTCGATGACTTCATAACTGCTGTCAAAATCAGCGGCGGATCTAGAGACAACGCCCTCCAGTTGCTGTCGCTGCACCTAGAGGATAACGCAAGGGCATGGCTGAATAATCTCGCCCCAGATAGCATCCGCTCTTAGGAAGAGTTTCGGCAAGCGTTCATCGCCAACTTCCGAGGCACTTCACGATGACCTACGTCGTTCGAAGAACTATGCCTATGCGTGCAGAGAACTAGATAAAACCTGAGGTCATACATCTCACGGTGGATCAGCCTCCGGAACACGACGGAAAACATCTCGCCCGAAAGGGCCATCGATGCCTTTCGGGGCGGCCTCTTTCGACGCGATTTCAAGGAAGAGCTTGGACGCTGCAAGCCGAAGACCGTCGACCACCTCATGAGCTTGGCGAATGAATGGGCCGATGGCGAAGACTCCATCGCGGCTCCCAGAAGCCGCCGTCGATCAGCAGAACGCGACGTCGACATGAAAGACCAGTTCCATCCGGATCCCGAAAGA
The DNA here is from genome assembly GCA_007115705.1 of Dactylis glomerata. Taxonomy (NCBI): domain Eukaryota; kingdom Viridiplantae; phylum Streptophyta; class Magnoliopsida; order Poales; family Poaceae; genus Dactylis; species Dactylis glomerata. The sequence goes on from QXEO01000096.1 coordinate 1,847,385, forward strand.
AAGGTCGTCGGAACCGCTACGACGACGCGGAGAACACAGACATGGTAGCAGCAGGCTACGTGCATAAAGACCGCGACGACAATCGCGACGAGCAAACAATTACCATGGCAGCAGCAGAAGTACCAGTCGTGACTCGAAGCCAAGTAAGGAGTGGTGCCGACGACAGCCATAGCTGTCGGCAGAGGAGATGCTTGATAGCGGATACCCAAGGCATACGTACCTGGACAAGGATGGAGTACGAAGACCTGCGCACCTCCTCATCGAGTGTAGAGAATTCCTTCATCTCAACCGGGCACTTCAGGAGAGGATGGGCATCGAGCAGCCAGTGGCAGGGGCAATAGCCTTCAACGCTCCACCACCATCGCCTAACCCACCAGCGAACGTTGTACACCAGGGCCACCAGGCCGCCACTATCCAGCAAGTCGAGGCGCGATAGCTGGCCAACGAGGAAGAAGAGTTCCCTCCGCCAAGAGGTTTCGTGCCCATGATTCAGAGGGGGCGCCCGACGAATAAGGTTCAGCAGAAACGCGCAAGAGAAGTGTTTCACGCCGAACACGCGCCACTGGCCACTCCCGAATATCTGAACTGGTCCGAACATCCGATCGGTTTCGATAGGTCGGATCATCCACCAAAGATCCCACGCCCGGGACACCATGCCTTGGTTCTCGAGGCGCAGATAGGGGGTTTCACCTCGAAAAAGGTGTTCATGGACGGAGGCAGCAGCTTAAACCTCATCTACGCAGATACACTGCGAAAGATCAAGATCCTGATAAACAATCTCCTGCCAACGGAGACCTCCTTCCACGGAATCGTCCCAGGAAAGCTGACGTACCCATTAGGGGCGATACATCTCGACGTCATCTTCGGCACGCCAGCAAACTTCAGAAAGGAGAAGATCGAATTCGAGGTCGTCGACTGGCCCTCGCAGTACCACGCCATCCTCGGACGACCAGCGTTCGCTCGATTCATGGCGGTACCGCACTACGCTTACCTCAAGCTGCGGATGCCCGCAAATAGAGGACCACTGACGATCAGCGGCAGCTTCGCCCGATCCGAAAACTGCGACAAGGACTTCAACACCATGTCCCAAACCTTTGGGGTGCACGAGGAGCTGCACCATATTCGGGAAGCCACTGTGATGGACATCGATCCACCGGCGCAGCAGAATGCTCCAAAACTGTCATTCGATGCCACCAAGGACACCTGAGAGCACCAGATCCACCCGACGGATCCAACCAAGATGGCGCGGGTGTCAAACTCTCTCTCTCTCTCGCATAGGAAAGTGCGCTCATCGAGTTCCTCCGTGAGCACTGGAGGATGTTCGCCTGGTGTCCAGCAGATATGCCAGGCATCGCCAGGGAACTCGTCGAGCACGAGCTTAAGATCTTTCCCAACACGAAACCGGTCAAGCAGTCTATGCGCCGGTATAATCCAGAGAAGGCCAAGTCGATGGGCAAAGAAATCAACCGCCTCCTCGAAGCCAAGTTCATCAGAGAGATCAAGGAAGCCACGTGGCTCTCGCCACTGGTCATGGTGGAGAAGAAGGACACCAAGATCTACAGGATGTGCATCGACTTCACGGCCCTAAACAAGCACTGACCGAAGGACTACTTCCCCCTGCCCCGAATCGACCAGATCATCGACTCCACGGCAGGATGCAAGTGCCTTTCGTTCCTCGACGCCTACTCCGGGTATAATTAGATACGGCTGAAAGTAGAAGACGAAGACAAGACGGCGTTCATCACCCCGCACGGGGTATACTGCTACATGACGATGCCCTTCGGGCTCAAGAACGCCGGAGCCACCTATCAACGGTGCATGCAGGCGTGCCTGAAGGAACAAATTGGCCGCAATATCGAGGTCTATGTCGACGACATTGTCATCAAGACCGCGAAAGCAGATAGCCTGCTCGATGACCTTCAAGAAACCTTCGCCAACCTCGACAGATATAGCATCAAGCATAACCCGAAGAAGTGCTCTTTCGGGGTACCCACCGGCCAACTGCTGGGCTACCTCATCTCCGAGAGAGGGATCGAAGGCAACCCAGAGAAGATACATGCCATCATCAACATGCAGCCTTCGAGGACGCTTCGACATGTCGAACAGTTGACAGGCCGACTCACAGCGCTTAGCCGCTTCATCAGCAAGCTCGGCGAAAAAGCACTCCCTTTTTATTGGCTGCTCCGGAAAATAGACAAGTTCACGTGGACCGAAGAAGCGCAAACCGCGTTCGACGACCTCAAATGTCGTTTGTCGACCTCCCCAGTTCTCGTCACACCCCGAGAGAAAGAGCCGATGTTGCTATACATCGCGGCTACGAATCAAGTTGTCAGCTCAGTACTTGTGGTCGAACGCGCGGAGGAAGGCAAGGAGCACGGAGTACAGAGGCCCGTGTACTACCTAAGCGAAGTTTTATCTCCGACCAAGCAAAGATACCCCCATTATCAGAAGCTAGCATACGCTATCTACATGACGGGGAAGAAATTGCCGCACTACTTCGAATGCCACTCCATCATAGTGGTGGCCTCGAATCCAGTTTCCAGCATCCTCAACAACCCAGACGCCACAGGGCGTGTATCGCTATGGGGAATCACGCTGGGGCCCTGGGAGATCACGTACCAGCGCTAGTCCGCAATCAAGTCCCAAGTTCTACCGGATTTCATAGCCGAATGGACGGAAGCTCACATGCCCAAACTCCCAGACCTGTTGAACAGCTGGACCATATTCGTCGACGGATCCAAGCGGGTTTCGGGAGCAGGAGCAGGAGTGGTTCTCGTATCACCACAGGGGGACAGGATGCGCTATGTTCTCCGCATGCGTTTCTCAAATCCCTCGAACAACGAGGCAGAGTACGAAGCCGTTCTTCATGGTATGCGCATGGCAAAAGCCTGCGGAGCTACCCGCATTAAGATCCATGGAGATTCAAACCTTATCGCCCAACAAGTCATGAAAGAGTGCGACGCAACCTGTGCAAACATGATTGCATACCGAGCCATGTACGATAGGCTCGAAGGCGAATTTGAGGGCTGCGAAGTGACGCACATCGGCAGGGAAAGCAACGAAGAGGCAGACAACCTGGCCAACATCGGGTCAAGGTGCCTCCCAATACCGCCCGGAGTATTCTTCGAAGAGATATTCGAGCGCTCCGTCAAGATCAAACCAGTGACCGACCCAGCGTTAGCAACACGGTCGGGGGCTCGGCAGGTCAGCACCGCCCCAGCGACGGGAACAGAAGATCTTCCGAAAGACGCAGCCGCAGTCATGCTCGTCGAAGCAACATGGACGAAGCCATACTTGGCCTACCTGATGCGGGGCGAGCTCCCAGAAGATCCCATCCATCGCCGACAAGTCATGCAGCATTCCAAGGCCTTCACGATAATCAACGGGGAGCTCTACAAGCGCAGCACCACAGGGGTGCTCCAACGGTGCATAGCGCAGGAAGATGGGTTCGCTCTCCTTCGAGAAATCCATGAAGGAACCTGTGGGCACCACGCTTGCAGCCGAACCCTCGTGGCCAAGGCTTTTCGGTCAGGATTCTACTGGCTATCCGCCCTCTACGATGCCAGGAACATCGTCCAGCACTGCAAAGCATGCCAGTTATTCGCCACCAAGCCTCATGCACCTGCGTCCGAACTACACACCATCCCTGTGGCCTGGCCCTTCGCACAGTGGGGGCTCGATCAAGTGGGGCCTCTCCCCAAATCATCCCGAGGAGGTCATACTTACCTGCTAGTCGCAGTGGACAAGTTCTCCAAGTGGATAGAGGCTGTTCCGGTCACCAACCAAGAGGCGACCACGGCGGTCAAGTTCTTCGAGTCCATTGTCTACCGGTACGGCGTCCCGAACAACATTATCACCGACAACGGCACCAACTTCACTTCGGGCGAATTCCAGGACTTCGCCAAAAAACTCGGCATCAAGCTCAAGTACGCTTCGGTGGCGCACCCCAAGTCTAATGGCCAGGTCGAAAAAGCCAACGGACTTGTATGCGGGGGCCTGAAGAAGCGACTACTTCGACCTCTCAAACGCGCAGCAGGCGCCTGGGTCGAGGAACTGCCTTCGGTGCTCTGGAGTTTGCGAACAACACCCAATTCTTCGACGGGCTATACACCTTTCTTCCTGCTCTTCGGAGCAGAAGCAGTGCTACCCACGGATGTGCGCTACAGCGCGCCCCGCGTGGTCGCCTACGTCGAGGAAGATGCGGACAAGGCGTTAGCAGACGCCCAAGATCTACTAGACGAAGCTCGAGATGTCGCCCTCGTTCGATCGGCGGTTTATCAGCAGAGCCTCCGCAACTACCACAGCAGACGGGTACGCGAACGCTCATTCGAGCCGGGCAACCTTGTGCTCCGCCTCAAACAGACAAGCACGTCGAAGCTGGAGCCGCCATGGGAAGGCCCGTACCTCGTCCACGAAGTCATCCCGGGAGGGGCATACCGCCTACGCAACCCGAAAACGGGGAAAGACGTAGAGAACCCATGGAATGCCGCGCAGCTGCGCAGCTTCTATCCTTAGCTAGCAAAGTTGTCTCCTCTACCCCCTCTATTATGTAATCAGGCGCCGGCAGCAGTCCGCGCCCAACATTGTGCCTTCGGCACTAAGCAATAAAGTTCAAGTTCCTCACTTCATGAATCGACACCTGTGTATGCCCACGCTCGGGGGCTTTGCCTTTCGACCCACGCTCGGGGGCTTCGCCCACGCTCGGGGGCTTTGCCTTTCGACCCACGCTCGGGGGCTTTGCCTTTCGACCCATGCTCGGGGGCTTCGCCCACGCTCGGGGTCTTCGCCCTACGCTCGGGGGCTCCGCCCTACGCTCGAGGGCTTCGCCCATGCTCGGGGTCTTCGCCCACGCTTGGGGGCTCCGCCCTACGCTTGGGGGCTGCGCTCTCTCGACCTACGCTCGGGGGCTTTGCCCTCCTGACCTACGCTCGGGAGCTTCGCTTTTTCACCCCAGACAAACAAGACACACATATATAATATATACACAAAACGGAGGTACAGACGCGGCCACAGGGCTAGTTCATGGCGCCGCGGCGCCCTGGTTCGCTCTCTGACGATCACTTTCGGTGATAATCTGTTGAGCGATACAGTCGGCTGTGCCTCTGCAAGCAGCATAGTGGTGCTCCATATCAATGCGACCACTGGGGGACGGAGGAAGCGTCTTCAGAAGATCCAGGTCGATCTCAGGATAATGAGCATGTACGAAAGCAAGGGCGACCACGGCTCCGCAGCGCAAATGCTCCCGGACAAAGGAGTACACAGCATTTCCGTTCTCGAACCGGTCGAGCAGCGCCGGCAGACCTTCGGGCTGGTTGTTCAAAGGGCACATCGCCTCGTGCACCAGAGCAAGTGCGTCTCGGCTCGTCTCAGCCAACACTCCAGCTTGGGCGATCCTGTCCTGAAGAAGTGTCAACTTCATCGCCTTCGACCGGTCTGCCCAGAAATTGTCCGCAATCGAATTGGCGTGCGTCTGAGCAGCAAGAAGGTGCGCGTTCACACGTCGGGCTTCAGCTGCGCTGTCGAGGCACACATCTGCAGAAGAAAGAAGAAGATTACATTCAACAAAATTGAACAGCGAAGCAAAGGACACCGAAAACTCACATCTTAGAGCTTTCCCCAAGTTCTCGACTTCATCAAGCAGAAACTTTTCGGCGTCTGCAGCCAGCGACGCCTTTGACAGAGCGACGTCGACCTTAGCAGTAACTACCTTCAGTTGATGCTGCGTGTTCTTGACCTGGTCGCGCAGAGATCGAATCAGAGTCAATTCGCTCGAAGAAGGTGCCCTCCGCTCAACGGCACCAGAGGTACTACCAACTGTTTCATACTCAACAGGCCAGGCGCTAGAGGTCGCGGACGGCTCCTGCATAAGAGGCCTAGCATCACATACAAGCGTCGGCAACCAAATATCAAGTAGAACAGAAGAACAAGTTTTACAGCATGGAGGGGTCCAAAACAAATTAATAGCCTTCGGCGTGGTACCACAAAAGTTAATTACAGAGGTGTAGCAGGAGCACTACTCGCACTACGCTGAGCTACCAGCCTTGCTAGACGGTGCGCCGGATGCGCCACGCTTTCGAGCCTTCGCCGCCGCACGCTTCTCATTCCTCTCGGCCAAGAAGCTCGTCATCCGGGCAGCCAGATCACGAGGATGAGCAACATAACTCTTGGCGGACTTGTCGCGTCCGTCCTTGTCTTTTGGATATGTGCTCGTGATCTTGTCAGCATCGAACTCCACATCGTGCATCATCATCATGGAGAAGACAGACTCGGAGCCGATAGTTACCTGTCGGCGAACCACAACAACTAACGGGTCTTCGCCGTCCGCCTTCACCGCCAAAGCTTCGATGATCCCCGCAATGGTGTCGCTGATCGAGTCGGGTACAGACGTATCCCGAACGCGAACAAGCATCGACCGCACCCTCGCCAGGACGTTGCCAACCTATCGACTCAGGCGCTCAGCGAGGCCGACACTGGATTCGAGCCCAGCGGGCTCCTTCATAGCTCCGGCGTCCAATTCGGCAGCGGCTACAAGAAAGAACAAACTGCCAGGTCAACAAGAGGACTCTTCGGCACGAAAACTAATCCAGATGAGGTCGAGGACTCACCACGTAAAGCATCGAGCGAAGATTGCAGACGCTGCTACATGTCTTTTTCCTTCGCTTCGGCCTCTACGCGACGCGTCCTGGCAAGCTCCTGGGCCTTGGTCGACTCGGACTTCAGCCGGGCGACCTCGTCGGCTAGCTCATCGGTCTTGGCTTTCAGTCCCGAATTCTCTGCCGCGAGGTCATCCAGCTGCACCTTCAAGGACGTCTTGTCAGTGGCAGCTTGCGTGGCGATCCCTGATCATTCGGGAAAGAGCAGTGTTACGGATAAAAGAAGCAAGGCTACAACCAAAGCTGGAAGTTAAAGAAGAAGAGGCAGTACTCACGTCGTATGCCCTCGAGCTGCTCGGACAGTTTTCGGTTTTCTTCTTCCAAGGCGAAGAAGCTCCTACACACTTTCGATAGGTCCCTAACGACAGGCTAAAGAAGGCACTACAAGAGATTAACCCTCAAGTCATCGTTCGGAGGGCAAGCCTAAGTGTAAACACTTAGACTCACCCTCGGGGGCTACTGATGGTCAAACACACGAAACGCAAGTTTGGAATCTTCGGACTTACATGGCTGTTAGGACCGAAAGGCTCGCCAGACGAAGAAACAAGGACGAACTTGTGCTCCGTCATCTTCTTCTTGGAAGAGGTCGAAGGCTTCGTGAGAACGGCTTCGGGGGCGGCAACATCGGCAGCCTTCTCTTGCGAGTCTGCAGTTTGTTCGAGGGCGTCATCGTGGGGTCGGACTTGATATTGGTCTTGATCCCCCGGACAGGTCGACGTCTCCTCGGTAGAAGATCTGAAGCAAGCATCGACGTCAAAACAAGGCAGTTAATTCAAAGCGAGACCACAAGAAGTACGAATTCAGCAAGGAAAGCTTACGACGCGTCGATCCCGAATTTCAGAAGGATCTTCTTTTCTGTTCGAGGAGGAGGATGGCAGCTCAAAGGCGAGGCAGGGATCGCGCTGTTGCCGTCATCGCCCGAAGTGAAATGGGTCTCATCGAAGTCTTCCGAGTCATCGACAACATCCGTAATTCGCTGTCTTTTCGGGGCTCTTGATGGCGATGGAGCAGCGGAGGTCGATCCCTCTGGCACTTCGGTAAAATCACGCCTCGGATACTCACCCATCTCGGGCTGGGGCGGATAGCATCGAGCTACCTCGATTACCTATACAGGGATATAAATCGCAGTCAATACTGGTCGATACAGCTATGGAATAAAAGTGGTATTCGATTAAGATCAAAATCGTACCTCAGTGCGGGGAAAGGCTTTGCTGAAGGCCACCGTGCCAAAGAATTTTGGCACAGGAGACTTCTTCTTAATGTTCGTGACAGTGCGCACGCACTCGTCGATCTCGGCCTCACGCAGCTCATCTTGGGAGATGCGGGTCGAATCCCGACGGTCGCTGTAGTCCCACATACAGTGGGCTCGAGCAGCGAGAGGCTGGATTTGACGCTCGATGAAGGTTCGGATGAGCTGGATGCCCGAAAGCTCTTTCTTCGGAGTAGCTCGAAGCTGTTGGATCTTCTCCATCAGCGGCTCTGTAATCTTCATCTCCTCATCAGAAAGATCATGCTTCCAAGACACGCGAGGTCGGAGGACGCCAGTGGGCTGAAATTCCTCGAGGCCGAAATTTTTGCCATCGGAGGATTTGTCCTTGGCGTAGTACCATTTCGTCCTCCAGCCGGGATTGTTTTCGGGCGTTTGAAGGTTGAAGTATTCGACGTCCGGGCGCACCTGGTAGCCAAAACCACCGGTCTGGAATGGAAGAGGACGCCGGATAACAAAGATCTGGCGCCAAAGCTCCCAATGGGGTTCGATCCCCAGAAAGCACTCACAAAGCGTGATGAAACACTCAATGTGCAGAATTGTGTTGGGATTCAGGGCATGGAGCTGAATCCCGTATGCAAATAGAAGGCCGTGGAGGAAAGGATGCGGAGGAAGAGACAAATCCCGCAACAAGAAAGCGATAAATATTACCCGGAATCCAGGGGGAGGCTGGGGAATGATCTCAGGGCTGGCGGCGAGCGATTCTGCCGGCGTGTTCTTCAACAGGCCCATCTTCTCAGGCCTGGGACAGCTCCTTGTCCCCGGCCTTGGTTTGAACCCAACGGCCAACGACGGAGGCATCGGCGTCTCTAGTCTTGGATTTCTTGGTGGCGGCGCCGGCGGCGGCACCGGCCGCGGAGGAACTTCTCTTGCCCATGGGCTCAGCGCGCGACAGAAGATTTGAGAATGGAGATGAGGGAGCAGAGCTGCAGGAGCAGTGCGCAAGGAAGAAGATGATGGCGGCGGAGTGGGATGGACTGTTTACCCCGCCGCTGTTATTTATTTCTCCTCTAGAAATCTGCGACAGATCTTAGCCGTCCACGGCGAAGTGGAAATGGCCGAGCGGATCCAGCCGTCCACGTGTCAGTATCGTGGGAGCCGCGGCGTCCACTATGCACGGTAATCAAGGAGACTGTGCCAGTTATTTCTCACTCACGCGTGGTACATGCGGTCAAACACTGTCAACGGCCGGGACGTGCGGCCGGTGGACCCACCATACGTCTAGTCCTGTCAGAGTCAGGCCATTCCTGCAGAGGATGACGTGACAACTCGAGGAAGCATATCGTCAGCAATGACGCAATTCTTTGAGCAAGCTGACCTTTTTCGACTCAAAAGGCGAAGCTGGCAAGGGTTCTTTCGAACATCAAAGGTATGCACTCCTTGCAGTCAGATGATTTCTTGACTGAGTTTCCTTCGGGGTTTTGGTGCTCCTCTTTTTTGTGCTACCCAAACACACACAAGGTTTTTCGACGACTCTGTCTTTTGCTGAACGCTTTGAATTGGGTTCTTCGAGCAAGGAATGCTTGCTCATTTGAGGTTGAAATTGTTTCGAATTGTCTTTTTCGGGCCAGCAGTGCCTTCAAGTTATTCAAGGCTGGGCTTCGGTCCCTCGAATTGTCTTTTTCGGGCCAGCAGTGCCTTCAAGTTATTCGAGGCTGGGCTTCGGTCCCTCGAATTGTCTTTTTCGGGCCAGCAGTGCCTTCAAGTTATTCGAGGCTGGGCTTCGGTCCCTCGAATTGTCTTTTTCGGCCCGGCAATGCCTTCAAAGTGTTCGAGCTTGAACTACGGACCTTCGAATCATCCCTTTCGAGCCGGCAGCGCCACTATACTATTCGGGTATGGATGTCCAAACCCTCGAAACGCATCCCTAGGCCGCCAGCGTCTTCATTCTGTTCAAGTATGGGCTGATGCCTTTTCGAACCTTTCTTTTGGGCTATCAATGCTCCTCATTCAACATGCCCGAATCTTGGTGGCCATATACCTGTTCGGATGCCGTATGTCAAATACGAAGGTAAGTCCACGGTTTGCAACACCAGATGGCCCGGTATTCGTATCAAACGCGCTCTGCCGGAAATTTTCCATACCTACGGTATGAAGTTTGCACCGATGGACGCATCGGGAGCCTCACAATGAACTAGGCTCCGACCTGGTAAGTCCAACGCAGCTCGGGTCGGGGTAGCGCCAGCCCACGCGGGTTCGAGTCAGGGGACTCGAATCCGAGTAAGCTAACCGAATGTTTTTGCGGCTATGCAATTAACTGAGACCCGGCGTGAGTCTCAGGCCGGTTATGCGCATCCCTCTGCAAACCCGACTTAGCACTTTCGAGACTCTGAATGAGCGTAGCTTGAAAATTTCATACCTAACAAGTGTATTACTCGAATGTTCTCTGTATTTTTGTGGCTCCACAGGCCAGGTGCGCATATCGGGTGCGGCTAGGAAGACTTTCGGGTGGAGTCCCTGCCATAGTCTTCAGCTATCCCAGGCACTCGGGGGCTACTGACGAAGGAATGACAAACAGGCCCCCGATATTTGCCTACCTGGTTTTCGGTCCAGGAAGGGTCTCTCTCGAAAGGCCCTTGAGGCCCATCAAGGCAGCGGTCTAGCGTGGCCCAGGAGCTAAACTTGGCGTGCAAGTAAGGACCCGAAGAATTGGGGTTAGACTAGGTTTCGTTTGTTTGAGTACCGATCCAATCTGTACTTGGCTTGAGAGACAATCCTGAGACCCCGCCTTCGCATATAAAAGGCTGGGAGGGAGATCTCGAAGCCTAGACGCTTTTCCACCCACCTCACGCTGGACCGCTCAACGACATAGAGCTCTCTGGTTCGGCTAGATCCAATCTATGCCACCATTGTAACCCCATCATCAAAGCCACCCCGTCAATACAAAGTCAGACAAGCAGGACGTAGGCCCTTTACCTTCCGAGGGGGCCGAACCTGGGTAAACTCCCGTGTTCCTTTGCTTTCGTCTGATCGCCGTCGAGTTCGCCAGGTCCCCAATACGTTTCCTAGATCGAAAGCCCTTCGACATGGGCATTGCCGGGGATAAACCTCGTCAACATGCGTGCTCTCGGGGATGAGTTGAAGGCAATGAAACTCTCTGAATCGGCTAAAAGGAAGGAAACAAAAAAACCAGGGGCTGCTCAAGAAAATACATCTGGGCCTGATGTAGGTGGTGATGATGGTCAAGGAAGTAGTACTCCATATCCTAATGTGAATGATCCTTTACCAACTACAACTAAGGGGCGTCCAGTGGAGAAAAGGAAGAAACCTGGTCTTCATTTGAAAGCTGTGAAACCTATGAAATGCAGTACTTGTGGTTCTACACTACACAACTCTGCAACATGCCCAAAGAAGATGAACCCGGGAAAAGATCAGGCAGAGATTGACTTCATCAATAAAATGGTTTAGATGTATTTTTTTAGTCTTTGTGAGTTACAGAAATGCCTATCATGATCATGGAGCACCTATATGGTGTGAGATGTAATTTATGATGCACAATGGGAGGTTTTGAAACATGTTCCTGCACACTATTTTCTGTGAAAAAAAAACTTACAAAAATAGCTACATGTGTTGCTCTTGATAGTTTCCATGTATAACTTACAGAAACAAAAAATATAAGTACATGTATATCCTATATTTACCTTTCAAAACAATATTTCTTGCCATGCAATGACATTGTCCACCCATTGGAGCCACTTTAGAGTCATTTGCTTCCTGATAATGGGTAGGTCTTGAGGGTTGATTAAGTTAAGCATTTTCCTTCCAGTCCACAGTTCTATAAACTTGAGCATGAAGAAACCACAGTCGTCCCTAGGATGGTACATGTAGTTTAAATTTAGAAACCGGGGATAAAAGAATGCAGACATGCCTATATGTACAAAAAACAAACATTGCATTTTTGAACTCACATTGTATCCTGCTTTGGAGTGGTGACGTGTTCAGTCTGCCATCTCTCGATGTTTATATTTGACTCCCCAAAGTTTGCCCTCCACATGCCTTTTATTGATCCAATTATTGCCCTGATATCTTTCATTAATTCCTTGTTTCCCTTAGATCTCATAGAATCCATCACCTCAAACCTCTCGGCTTTAGATTCAACACAATCAGATAGTAGTGACCTGTGAATTCTTTGATATCAGGAGTCAAGTCTTGTAGTACAGGGAACAATATCTGTCAAAAACACAAAGGAAAAAAAATGCTATCAGTTAACTCAATCAAAAAAGTTACATTAGTTACATACAGAAAGGTTATTAGTTACTTGTTGACAGATCGCGTTATCAGAAAAGATGTAGAAACACTTTAGTTACATAAAAAAAACACCTGCTCCTTATGGTCCAGATGATTTTCTTGTGTCATTTTGAAGAGTTTCTTCACCAGCCTGTCATGTGAGCAAGTCACAGCCCTCAACTTGGTCTTCATCATGAAAAAATGGAAAAAAAAGAAAGGAAAGAAAATGTGAGAACCCATAATAAAAAAGGGATTTCTATTTTCGTGCCCCTGGGTCGTTAGTTGTACTCAGTTTTCCCCAGCCGCTTAACTTTTCCTCAGTTTTCCCCTCGCTCTAGTTTGAAACCCCTCGCAGACGCTTGGACGGGAGGGTTGCCGTTTAGTTGACCGTTCTGTGTTGACGTGTGGGGCCACGTCGTGTGGGGCCGCGTCGCGTGGGGCTGGTAGAACGGGACCGCGTGGGACAGGACGAGACCGCGTTTGGTTGTACGTGAGAGCTCAGTTTTGTCTCTCTCGGCCCAAATTGGCATTTTTCAGAGCGCCTTTTTCCCCTCTCTCTCTGTAACAGTTCTCTCTCTTTTCACCAAATTAGTATCAAATCTAGATAAGCTTCTATTTCTGTCTTTCTTTAATGATTGTTGCCTTTTGGCCCTCATTTTTTGCCCAATATGTTAACAAATCTAGTAGCAAATCTAGAAGCTAGTAGAGGATAAATTCACAGCAGCATAATAAATCGAGAAAATATAGGATAAGCTGCATACAGCAGCCAACATAGCATATATATATATATATATATATATATTCAGGACAGATCCAACAGTACTACCGATCCCTAGATCCAACATAAGCTACATTTTACATGGGATTAAGCTTAGAGGCTGCGTAGGTGAATCCCAAGTGCTTTGTGTTTGGCCATGAACGCATGCACGTTCACGGTCGTTCCAACTCCAGCGCCGCCAGGGGCACTGCCAAGGGATTCGGCATGGTTCACCAAGCAGTTGAAGTCGGTGGCGCGGAGCCTCCTGTTGCAGTAGGGGCACCTGTAAACGCCTCGAGCAAAGTGGCGATCGTAATGGCCGGACTGCAGCCTCCTGAGGACGTGACCAGTCTTGGTGTGGAAGGACTCGTCGTCGCTGTCGACGTCGCTGCTCTGCACCTGTCACGTAGCACCAAAGATCGAAAAACATGGAGTCAATTGCAGCGATGATGGAACAAAGAGTGAACAAAAGATCATGCATGATAATATGGGCACGAAAAAAAGAAGCCTCAGTTACATTGGACACACTTATATCCAGGATTTGGGTCAGTGAACCAAAGATCATGCACAACAAATTTATACACACCAATTGTTCATAGACCAAACCCTGAATCAATTTGTGCCCAAATATTCATCATCATCGGCACAAATTAACCGGATGGGATTGATTACTCACATAAGTTAACCGAATCTTAAACAAAAGCAAATCACAAACACTAATAACGCTAGATCTATCATAATAATGCTAGATCTATCATAAAAGGATTGAACTAGGAACATACTAACCCTAATAACGCTAGATCTATCATAAAAGGATTGAAATAGGAACAGACGAACCCTAATAATGCTAGATCTAACACAAAAGGATTGAAATGGCATAAGAACAAGGGAACAAAGGGTTACCTCCGGGTAGTCATCGACGATGCTGGTGTCGTAGGGGTTCGCCGGCGCGACGTACGGCACTGGTTTGTACGGGTCTTCGGACAGGTCCCAATCGACGGGGGCCTCGACGGGTGCCTGGACGGGTGCCTGGACGGGGGCGGCGGCCATTGCGCCGGCGGCTGATGCACTGGCGCCTACGTCGGAAGCAGCGACGGGGGCCTGGACGGGGCTGGCGGCCGATGCGCCGGTGGCCGATGCGCCGGCGGCCGATGCGCCGGCGGCTACGTCGGCGATGGGCATCTCATGCTTCTCCATCGCCGGGGTTTTTTCTTAGGGGTTTTTTCGACGCGAAGTGGAGAAGATGATGGGACAGGAGAGGCGGTTGCAGTGAGAATGAGAGAGTGGGCAAGCGTCGAGAGAGAGAAAGAGGGGCTCTATAAAGACAAAGGTGGCGTTTGGTGTACCACAACACGTGTCCGCTATGCACGGCTGCAGCGTGCACCGCAACACGAGGCTAACCCTTCGACGTTTGGTGTACTCAGTTCTACCCTCGGGCCTTATACAGAAATTTTATATGTACTCAGTTTTCCCCTCGAGTACTTAGACTGGCAAGTGCAATATACTCAGTTCTACCCTCAAGTAGCTGGTCAACAGAGAGTCAACAAATGAGATTAACATAGCTAATTGAGTCATTTCATGCGCAAAAAATCCAAAAAAATAAAAACATAGTGGCACCTACTCATGGAGTCTTCCTACGCAACCTGCCACCTTAACAAACATAGATAAATCATGTTTTACCACAAATTGTCACTTCTCATAATCACTAGTAGCTATGAAGATGCATGGTTTTCCACTCAAACCCCTTTGCAAAACATCTTCCCCAAAACATAGTTTGTCTAAATGAGGCCATAATTGTCACACTCATGTATATTTGAATTGCAAATAATTTGATGTAGCCCAATATGAATTATATTGTACAAAATACGCATTTTTCATTTTGTAATTATTTTGTTTGAATCCCTTAGTCTATTTACTATTTACGTGCCCTTGGTTTCTTAGTACTACTCAGTTTTGCCCTCAAGTACTGTCACAAATGCTCACAGAAACCCAAACTTATCCTGATTGGTTGAGCAGTTGTCACACGGATCGACTCCACCAACCGTTGATCCACTGATCTAACGGGCAGTATACCCCTATTCATCTCTTCGTGGCCACCCCTCTCTCTCTCTCTTCGTGGCCACCCCTCTCTCTCTGTCTGTCGGTGGATAAACGGTTGGTGGAGTCGATCTGTGTGCATTTATGGATTATTTTGCCACGTAACTATATTCCCTCTATTTATGCATTATTTTCCACAATTTAAAAATGTTAAACTAAAAAGTGGTAAACAAGAGACATACATATTTATCACCCCTCTAACAATTATCAACTATCTTTAGCATTCCTTTTCTTTTAGGGAATTTAGTTTTGGTAATTTGAAATGGCCCAAAAGTGGTATAATTTTGGTAGAAACATGAGACATACATATTTATCACCCCTCTAACAATTATCAACTATCTTTAACATTCCTTTTCTTTTAGGGAATATAGTTTTCGTAATTTGAAACGGCCCAAAAGTGGTATAATTTTGGTAGAAACATGAGACATACATGTTTGGCATATTTGGGGCATTTCGGTGAATGAATTATTTATCACCCCTCTAACAATTATCAACTATCTTTAGCATTCCTTTTCTTTTAGGGAATATAATTTTGGCAATTTGAAACGGCCCAAAAATGGTATAATTTTGGTAGAAACATGAGACATACATATTTGGCATATTTGTGGGATTTTGGTGAATGGATTATTTATCACCCCTCTAACAATTATCAACTTTATGTAGCATTCCTTTTCTTTTAGGGAATATAGTTTGGGATATAGTTTTGGTTATTTGAAACGTCCCAAAAGTGGTATAATTTTGGTATAAACATGAGACATACATACTTGTGGGATTTCGGTGAATGCATTATTTGTCACCCCTCTAACAATTATCAACTATCTTTAGCATTCCTATATTCCCTAACACTAATTTTTTTTGGTAATTTCGGTGAATGCACACACTAACTTTGAAAACAACTACAAGTACATGTAACTGAATAATGGATTTGTATCAAGGGATCCCTTGTAACAACTTCTAGCGCTTGACGAGCAATGATAAGAATCCGATCGCAATTATACAACAAAAAAACAACCAGCCATCAGATTAGCTTGCTTCTTCAACTCGATCAGCTGCTTTAACTGCTTATTCATTTTCTTCAGTTCTCCCTTCACTTCCACCAGTTCTGCATTGGGAGCATTAGGCATAATCGGGATGGCCCCTCTCTCCGCCGCATTCTCTACAACAAGTACCCCCTCCCAAATTGCGCTCCCCAATACCGCCAATTGATTCCTGCAATTTAAGCCTCTGAACGTACACATCGATCCACTTGAAATACCTGCATTTCTTTAGGATCTGAAAACAACAACGTGAACCCTAAATCCAAATTCGAGGGAATAACAAGAAAATTGAGAGAAAACAGAGCAATTGGAGCGAGATCTAACCTTATCCCCCTCTCTATATGGCAAGCTCTCGCATGCAAGGAACTCACGCCCACGGTTGCCATTGTCGTTTGTCTTACAGATTGACCGCTTCAGAGGCTCTTGGCAGTGGGCAGTCAGGGCATCTTGTCAAAGGCACGGGTCCATACTGCGACCATGAAGAACAGGAGGTCGAAGAGAAACTAGACATCACCCGCCTGCCGGAGAAGGGCTGCCGCTGGCGGAGAAGAAGAACAATGGGGCGCGGGGAAAGAAGGGGGAAGCAATGGCACGGGCACGGGCGCGGGCGCGGGGCTGGCTCGGGCTCCCATTTTGCAACGGGCACCTGGGTAAGCTGTGGGTTTGGCGCGCTAACGTGGACAAGTTGCGGGTCCTACGATGATCTGGATAAGTGGAGGCGTGTCCAATGCGGGGCACCAATAGCGGCCCCACTTGCCAGCACCAACCAACGGTCAACTTAACGGGATTCCTCCCGTCCGAGCTCCTTGTGAGAGTTTCAGACAAGGGCTTGGGCAAAACTGAGGAAAAACTAAGCGGCTGGGGAAAACTGAGCACAACTAAGGACCCGAGGGCATGAAAATAGAAATCCCTAATAAAAATGTAGCATCAACCTGTAACAAAAAAAGGTAGAATGTTTGTGATTTTGTAACTCACCGCCAGCCTTAATGGCATCACGTGTTTCTTATGCTTGGACATCTCAAGAGAGAGCACATGTAGTGCTAATTCACAGGTGGAGTTGCTTAACCAACCTCCTGGTCTAACTGAGTCTGCTAGATCTCATAGGTATATGTAGAAAGAACCATAATCAATGATTTTTCCCTCATTAACTTCATCTTCCGTGTGTCCCCCATAGTTGCAAACTCTGGTGTACACTTCATGCATAAACTTTGTTGCAGTTTCCATCTTGTCAAACTGTACAAACGGTGACTTCTGGTTTTGTGCTAGCTTAACCAATCTCGTCTTGTGTGCTTGCGGGACAGGAGTGCAGCTAGACTGTCCATGCACTGTAACAATTGATTGTTCCCCCATTTGCTTGTTCTCGTTTGCTGCAGTTGTAGGCATTTCAATGTTCGAAAAGATTTTGTCCAATGAGTCCCCACTCTCATTGCTGGAGATTATAACATGATTGTCGATTCCTTCACTTGTTTGATCATCGAAACCAAGATCAAAAGATGGGGAGTACTGGATGAGCTCACGCCGGTGCCTCTGAGATACTGTTTCAATTGTATCCTGTGCATTATCAAACTGGGCCTTCAAATTCCTATTCATAGCACCAGTACCTGTTGTTTCTCTAGGTTCATTTACAATGCTGTCATTCCCTTTTGCTTGCTCTTTACCAAATCTTGATAACCTACTTGTAGTTGTAGCAACCTTGGTTACTGAGCTGTCTGGTTTCTTCGGAGACATAGACCTAGTTATAGGCCTCCTATTGACTAGACTGCAAGGTTTCAATTTCTTTTCTTTGTCCGGAAGTGAGGTGTGTGCCTCAACACTTTTTTCCGCGTCGCCCCGGACTTCAGAACATACAAACTTCCTTTTCTTCCCCGGGGGAATTACTTCTATGTGAATCTCAGCACTGATTGACTTATGTTGTTGAGGCTCTTCGTTCTTGTGCTCTTAAGAGTGTTCATGGACTCCTGGTTGTTCCCTGTCCAACCCTTCCTCTATGAGCAGAAGAGAATTATCCTCTGTACTGAACCTTTTGGACCCAGTTCCATAAATCTGCAGCAACTTGAGTGCGTCAGGAGTGACATCCAACATAGAAGTATGTACATTTGTAGTTTCCTGTACTGCGACATCTGATGTATGTGTGATGTCCAAGCTACCAGTTTGCTTGGGTTGTTCACCAGCCTGCTCCCCACCTAGGTGGCCACTGTTTTCTGTAACTGGACTAGGCAAATCAGCAACATAATCAATGTTGATGCCCTTTTCAGTTCCTTTAACAACAACATTTGGCTCTGTTTCTTCTACAGTCCCTTTCACTGCCCCTTTCTCTGCAACCTCTGCTGTAGGATATACATCCAAACTAGCAGTTGGCTTGG
Organism: Dactylis glomerata; assembly: GCA_007115705.1. Classification (NCBI taxonomy): domain Eukaryota; kingdom Viridiplantae; phylum Streptophyta; class Magnoliopsida; order Poales; family Poaceae; genus Dactylis; species Dactylis glomerata. The sequence goes on from QXEO01000096.1 coordinate 1,865,786, forward strand.
GTTGTTCACCAGCCTGCTCCCCACCGAGCTGCCCACCGTTTTCTGTAACTGGACTAGTCAAGTCAGCAAGATTATCCATGTTGATACTCTTTTTAGTGCTTTTAACAACATCGTTGGCATCTGTTTCTTCTACACTATCATTTGTTAATGCAACTTTCACTGGTTCCTTTCCTGGGTCTTGATGTCCTCCTTGCTGTTTCCTTTTCTTCAAAGGTTCTGTTGGACGCCGTGCAACTCTTTTTCTCTTACATTTTTCAACTTGCTCAGCTTTTTCTGTATGTCCCTGTTCTGATGATTTCCCTATCTCATCTGATGGTACCAAATTTTTGATAAAACTTGCAAGTCCTCCTTCAAATGCTCCTGCACATTTCAATGACAGTAGGCTTGTACTTCTCCATGTCCTGAACAAAACAGCAAATAATGGGTTTTTATACATGTGGAAAATGGTAAATGAAAAAAGATGTAGAAATGAAAAATATAAAACGATACAAACGAATACTATCAGAACTAAATTATACATGTGTTACAGCCTAAAACCCATAGCTTACAGTTACCAAAAGAAATCATAGATGGAAACCTAGTTTAATACGTCGTGTGACTATATTTAAATACTATAAGATGTATATATTTTGTAAAATGTACATCCCTTTGAGCACATGTATTGTGCGAATGATTCGGTACACAATATACACCTCATTGAGCCAAAAACATGAAAACTTAATGTACACTGAAAATATACATCTGATGCATCGTTTAGAAATGTACATCCGACTACTATTCAGCAGCTTCCCATGTAGAAATGAACAAAAATAGAAGGAAAACAAAAACAATCGGAGACTTGCAGAACTAATTACCTGGTCTTTTTGACTGCCAGTAAGGTGTTTTCTGATAAACATGTCAACCTTTGTAGGTTCTGTGATGAATAATGAACAATTCGTCCTGAAACATGGCTTGAGCTGTTGACCAGAAATGAGAAACCTATGTTAACACAGTTGAAAAACAAAAAAATAGATCTACAAAAAAAAGATATAGAATGAATCAAAAACAAACGTTACCTGCAATGCACCAAAATATCCATTGATGTCTGTGTCTAAATCAGCTACATGGCTAATCATTTGGTTAGTCCACACAGATCATCGAGTCCCATCTATCGGCACAGTTACTGCATATGTTTCCAATGAATCAACATAAAGGACCTGCATAGAAAAAAAACAGTCCATTATTACTAATTACTGCAAAAAAATAAAAGTAAAAAAGGAAGTAACCAAAAATATGTGTTGTTCACCATGTAAAGGATAAAAATAAGAAAAGAGATCCAACAAACTCACCATGAGATATGGCATGCAAGCCTTGAACCAATTCTTCGTGTCCTTTGCATTTGCAGTTTGAATCATTATGTCAATAATGAACCTGGCCTAGTTGTAACTTCTGATAGCTTCTGTGTTGAGAACAGGAGGGTAACACTTTGGGCTGACCCGGACTGCAGTTGTTGGAGCAAACAAAGAGTGGGTGATGTATATCACAAACTTCCTGAGATACGCATCATCTGCGGGATACTTCGGTCCCAGCTCCTTCTCAAGAGTAGCTATATTGGGCTGCACCCCATCGGTGATCCCCATCATCTGCAACATCAGACTAGTGGCATCGACATCCTGCTTATACGGCACAACAGTATTCCCCATTGGAACACCCATAACCTTGACAACAGATTCAGTAGTGACTGGTATCCTACCCCTGTCCCCAAAATCCAGTACACAGTTGACAGGGTCAAAATTGTCCATAAGAATGAGGCACAATTCAGGGATAAGCTTTGAACATTTCATCTGGATAATGTTTCCAAAATCATGTCTCGCTATAAGGTCCTTTTGTGGAGGAGTCATGGCCCTGCAAACCCTGACAACTTTCATGGGAGATGACCGGTTGAAAAGATAACCCTGCTATATAAACAAAATGAGAATACATTTCAGTCAGAAAGATAACAGAAAACAAAAGAGATAAAATACATGCATAAATATCTTGAGATCAAATTGCAAATAACAAACCATTACTGAATCCACAAAAAAGAGAAAAAATAACTACCTGGTTTTTCTTTTTAAGGACAAATCCTCCAACATGATCATTATCTTCCTGCCTTGCTGTTTCCACATCTGCAACTGGGTCTTCCTCACCCATGATGGCAGTTGGATCATCCGCCGTTGTTGGGAGCTGTAATTTCTGCTTCATCCTAAGGTACTTTGACTGTGCACCTTTAGCATCCTTTTTTGGAGAGCTTACAGATTCCTACAAAAAAAAAACATATCAGAGAGAGATAAACATCAAAAACAAGGTAGAACAACATAAAACCTAGAGTAAAAAGACCATAGGAAAAATGAATGAAGAATCCTCGCAAAAAAGAGCATACCATTTCTGTGCCAGATGTATTCAAATAATGAATGACACAAAGGGGATTAATTCACCTGGTTGAATGGAAAAAAAAGAGGTAAGAACGGTGATATGCTCAGTACATATACATCCCAGTATACTATCAACTAGATAAATATAATACCAGATGTAGTTAAAAATACATTCTCTGTGTAAATTACATATGAGTAGGATGTATAAAAAAGTAGAAAAGGTATTTGTAGTACTTCATATGCATGGAAAAATACATCCCAGTATACTATCAACTGGATAAATATAATACCAGATGTAGTTAAAAAATACATTCTCTGTGTAAATTACATATGAGTAGGATGTATAAAAAATTGGAAAAGGTATTTGTAGTACTTCATATGCATGGAAAAAATAGATATATATACAGGGGTGTATAAAATACACCAAGAATACAAAAGCAAAATGTATAATCCCCAAGCCAGGATGTATAATTCCAATTCCCAATCCATGATTAATAAATCCCAATCCAGGATGTATAATTCCAAAACTAAAACATAAATTAAATGTATAAACTACATGAATAAACAACCAAAAAACCCAAACTGATCATAAACATGCTACATGACTCATACAAAAATAAATTCCCAAAATGTACATCGCACTTGAACATACGGCCCAGTTTATGGTTGAATTGCATAACGTGAATTAGCAAAAAATATACATCATTTGATCAAAATACACATTTCCCCTCATGTATAAAACTGGAAAAAAAATGTACAAATCGGTAATATTCATCATATTTCCCATATCTCGCCTCGAACAAAAACCTACTCTGACCATAAACATGCTACATGCTCAGACGAAAACAATCTCTGAAATGTACATCGCCATACAACTTCAACGGATATCATGTGCGCTATCAGAACTTTCCCCAAGCGCATCGAATTCACCATGACGATCATACACTAGCATCCATCAACAAAAAGGTACTAGGCAAATTTTTCACGAGCACTGGCAAATTATCTCCCCTAAACTAGCATCATCAGCAAGGGTGCTACGCAAACGAATTCATGAGCACTGACAAATATTATCTCCCCCCTAAAACTAGCATCATCAGAAGGGTCCTAGGCAAATACAAAAACGTACAGATCACTGGGAAAAATTATCGCCCCTACCGTGGCGCCCCAATCCACACCAGAGCTGCTACTATACACAGTATAGCATGTGTGCTGCTGCTTTACAAAAAATAGCATGATATGTCTCATCAAAAAACCTTCTACGATCATAAACATGCTACGAAAACTCATATAGTCAGAGTGTCAGACTTGTATCACCATGGATGATAAAAAAACATGCTATATGCAGATTATTACATGCAGTAAACCAGAAAAACATACTCTGTAAATCTCTAGAACACACAGAACTCCATAGAGGGGGATCCGAATCCTATCAGCACCACTATGACTACATTGCCAGTCCGTGACTACTTGTACAAGCACATCATTGCTGCGCAGAAAATATACAGAGAGAGGAGATCCGCCCTGTGGCTAGATTGAACGAGCACATCAGTACTAGACGAGTTTCGTGAGTACTTGAATCATCACTACGGGCATGTAAAATTCACTAGCAGCAAAAGTACACAGACCTAGTTCGAATAACTTACTAGAATCACGTCAATCCGCGCCGAGAAAATCCCTCTGATCTATGCCGCCCAGCACCAAAAAATCACCGGAAAAAATCGCGCGTGATCCAGATAATCTCCTTCACCAACTCCACTATCAGCTCATGGAAGCTTCAGCCGTCCCCGTAGAGCCCCGGAAAAAGCGTCGGTCACCGGCGGCGCGCCGCCGAAGCAACCCGCCACCAAAACAACGACCACCTTAGCTCTCCCGACGACCCGATCCAGAGATTACGCCGGCAAAACTCCACACCGCGACTCCCACACCAACAAAGGAGGTCCTCCCCCGCGACTTCCCGGCGACTAGCGTGGCTGATTTGTGGGGGGGGGGGGGGGGAGGGGAGGCGGAGCGAGGAGAGAGAGCGATGGGGGCAAGAGAGAGGAGGGGAATGGACACGATCCCGAAAAATCAGGAAGACGAAGGAGAAAGGAAAACGGTAAAAAAACCTGTCAGATTTGGACGGTACCGCCGCTCTCTCACGTCCGCTCGATCTAGATCCAACGCGCGCGAGCAGGGAGAACCGCGTAAGACACCGGAGTGCCCAGGCAAGAAATAGATAATACGTTTCAGAAAACTAGACTACTCCGGTTGTTCTTTTTCTTTTTCGATGCGTAGTACTCCAGATACTAGTCTTTTTCGATGCGTAGTACTCCAGATACTAGGGAATAGGCATTTTTCATTTTAGACCCTGCCCCTATCCAGTCTGCTCTATCGACGGGAGAATGCTCTAGCGTCTGGAAGGAATCCGAGGGGAGAGGAGGCCGGCGCCGCCCATGGGCCATGGCCCTTTGTACGCCGGAGAGGAGCAGTGGCGGCGCTGGTAGACCACTCCCCTGTAAGCTACTAGCTTAATTCGATTACAGGTTCACCATGAATTTGGATACAACGTTGGATTCTAGTCCAGGAGAAAGAGATGGGAAGGAGATGCAAGGGGATGAGACGAGAGCCAGCCGTTCGTGATCCTATCTCTGGATATCGCCTCATTCAATGTGCTTGGTACTTGTACTCGTTACTGGACCCAGTCCTTGCCGGTGTAGCGTAGGTTGGGCTTCTTTGCTCTCTTTGGCCGGTCAGCGAGCGTCGATGTCGGCCCAGCTTCTTCGTCTGCAGCCGTTGGTCCTTCAGTGTCGTCAGGGTCGCTGACACCCCCTCCCTCTTGAGTTACAGCTTGTCCCCAAGCTGGGGCATACGGGAAGCGACTCTCGAGCTCCAGTTTGTCCTCCCATGTGGCCGCAGCTGCATCCCCTGAGGTCCACTGTACGAGAACTTGCTCGACGATGCCGTTGGCCCGCTTGCGCCAGCGTTTCGCGAGAACCTTGGAAGGAACGGCTAGATCATTAGTAACAGAAGGAAGAAGAGCAGAGGCAGACATACCATCATCCAGGCACTGTCGAAGCAATCAGACATGAAACACTGGATGAATGGTCGAGCCCCCAGGCAATTCCAATTTGTAAGCCGTGTCGCTGATCTTGGCCACCACACGAAAAGGACCATAATACTTGAAAAGCAACTTGTGATTGGCTCTTGGAGCTACAGACGCTTGGATGTATGGTTGTAATTTGAGGAACACCATGTCATTGATCCGAAACTGGCGGAAAGTTCTGTTTTTATCTGCTTGTTTCTTCATGATCTGTTGTGCTCGCAGCAGATGCTGGCGTAGCAGGTCGTGCACCACCCGTCGTTCAGTGATCCAGGTCTGGAGGTTTGAAACAGAGCAACTGCCGGGTGCCTCGATGCCCCAGTGATGCGGCTCATGCCCATAAAGGACCACAAAAGGTGAAGAATCTAGTGTAGAATGGTGACTGGTATTATACCAATACTCAGCCATGGAAAGCCACTGACTCCATTTTTTTGGACAAGCGTGGACGAAACAGCGGAGGTATGTTTCAACACATTGATTCAGTCGCTCCGTTGAGCCGTCAGTCGCCGGATGATAAGCGGAACTAAGATGCAGTTCTGTACCAATATCCTTGAATAATTGCCTCCAGAAGTTACTTGCAAACACCGGATCACGGTCGGAAACCATGGTTTCAGGCAGGCCATGGAGCTTGTATACATGGTCGACGAACAGAGACGCTACCTTGGACGCTATGTATGGGTGTGCCAAAGGAATGAAATGTCTGTAACGTGAGAATCTGTCCACCACCACTAGCAAACAGTTATATGGACCCGATTGCGGCAGCCCTTCAATGAAATCCATGGCTATGTGTTGCCATGGTCGGTGGGGAACGGCAAGAGGCTCCAGGAGCCCGGGGTACTTGATCCTTTTAGGCTTCGCTTGCTAGCATACTTGGCAATGTTGCACCCAGCTTTTGATTTGTTTCTTCATCCCAGGCCAAAAGAACAATTGCTTAATGCGTTTATATGTGACCGGAGCGCCAGAGTGACCTCCCAGTGTGCTACTATGGAAAGCCTTGAAGATTTTGTCCTGCATTTCCACATTGTGTCCAATCCACACACGTCCTTGAAACCTGATGATACCATTGTCCAGCACAAAATCAGAGGTAGTGCCATTGGACACTGCAAGTTTTGCTAGCAGTGCCTGAGCTACAGTATCATTGGCATAACCGGCCACCACTTCTGCTAACCAAGCAGGCTGACAGGTAGAAATGGCTGTCACAAACCCATCAGAGTGATGAACCTTACGAGACAATGCGTCTGCAGCAGCGTTTTCTGTCGTGGTTTCGTCAACAGATCTGCCATAGGGGTAGGGATATGGCGGTTTGTGGAAGGGGGTGAACACGAAGGAGCGATCCGGGACGGTGGTAGCACGAGTTTACCCAGCTTTAGATCCCGCAACGGTGGCGAGACCCTACGTGCTGCTATAATTCACTATATGGCAACAAGTGCTCGATTACAATGATGAGGTTGGCTGTTTCGCTATGCGATTGTCCGTATGACTAAGTCTGTTCTCTTGCCTCAAGGGCTGCTCCACGCTGGGCTTATAAAGGCGCCTGGCGTGGGCTACACGTTGGTACCGGAGCGGATACAACTTGTTGTCCTAGACTAAGTCCTATGTGTGCACTACAAGGCAACCCGCCATAGGCCTGTCTCCGGATACGCCATGGGCCTGTCTCCGGATCCACCATAAGCGCCTGCGTCCAGTACCGCCGTGGCAACTTCAGCAACTGGGCCGCCCGGTAGGCAATCCGCCATACCACCCCTGATGGGCCACCCTGGCTTGCTGATTTAGGACTACGTCGCTGGTATACCTATTTGGTATATCCCCAACAGTAGCCCCCAGGGAACTTCAAGATTGCCATCTATATCCGCCATGCACGTTCTTGGTGATATACTTCCGCCATAGCTCTTCTTCTCTTCTGTGCTGGGATGGCGGTTATCTTGATGTTCCTTCTTCCATCTACTAATCCGCCGTAAATAACGGATCATGCGACGTAGTTATCTTTAGCGAGATTTCCGGGATCCGTTGGATCATACCGTGGAAATCCGCCGTAAATTCTAGCACATAGTTCCTTCTAGGGCAAGACTTACAGCGCACGCACTGTTTTCACCGAAGTTACTTTTTAACCCCTAGACACGTGTCACCGGATTAGGGTTTCTGCGATCAGGACGAGCGGTGGTGATGGCGGGCACGAATCTCGAGGCCCGAGGTCTATATATACCCCGGCCTCTCACCCCCGGCCGATCACCCCTCATTCGCCCCCGTCGTATTCTCTCTCCTCAACGCCGCCACGAGAGCTACGTCATCTCCGACGAGCCACCGCGGAAAACCTCGCCGCCGGTAGCTTTTTCCGCCAGACCAGCTCGCTCAAGCACTTCAAGCATTTCATAGCGGAACCTCCCTTTCACTCGATGCCATGAACTCCGGATCACCTTCTCTCCACCATTCTGATGCTGAGGAGGAGGATTCCCCTCTGCAGCAATCAGCTCAGGGTACCCACCATGCAATGGCGGATTTGGATCCAGAGGATGTTGCCTCTGAAGTTGAAGAAGAGATGGCGGGAAACAACGCCGAGGATCCCGCAGACAAGGAAGCGGCTGGCGAGGCTTAGGAGGAACAGCAGGAAGGAGCCGAGGACGAGGAAGAGCAGATTCCCCAGAACCTCCATGGGTACTGGCAGAAATCCCATGTCAAGGACACTGACATCCTAGCCCTGGAAAGCGAGGGTGCCGTGGCTCCTCAAGCCGAATCGGGATGGCGGACTGACTTCAAGGCCCCAGTTCCAGTTCCTAACCCCTCCGAAATTGTGATGCTCAAATCTCACGTGGAGAGGGGTCTCAGTATGCCTCCATCTCTTTTCTTTACCAATCTTCTGAAATTCTATGGACTGCAGCTCCACCACATATCACCAAACAGCTTGGTGTCTGTGGCGGGATACGCAGCTTTGTGCGAGGGATACCTCGGGATCCGCCCTAGGGTAGACCTCTTCCAACTTTTCTTCTCTGTGCGGGCCAACTATGAAGATGACGGATCTCTTCGAACCTGCGGAACGGTTTGCTTCCTTCCATGAAGGTCGAAGGAATACCCCTTCATCATGCCACTGGATTCCGCCATAGGATGGAGAGGGTCCTGGTTTTACATGGCGGATAAGCCCGCGGCTTCTCAAGCCCGTGGCCTCCTTCCCTTTAAGAACATAGCTGCTGAATCCCGTGACTCCTGGACTGCTGTCAATGATGAATCTACCACTCCCTATGTCAAGCTCTTGGCTTGGCGGATCGCCAAGCTATCTGTGGATGGCTTGAAAGGGATTGACACCATCAACTGCTGGATATCCCGGCGGATTCAGCCGCTCCAACACCGCGATCGCCTGATGCACGAGTATACTGGTGCAAATGATGGCATGCGTTGTTCGGACCAGGAGCTAGACCCTAAAGTGGTCGAGAAGCGCATCCGCTCTCTGATGAAGTCTCCTATGAAGAAGCCCTTGAAGTTCGGCATGGCTATGTTTGAGAATGGCAGCTGCCCTTTGGTAAGTTCCCTTTCTGCCGTAATACCATATGATACCTTTGCACTTCATAAGAGCTAACTTCTTTCTCTTATCAGCTCAAATCACTGGGACCCGCGCACTTTGCTCATCCCCTTCGCCGCTCCAACACCAAGTCTACCGCTAAGGAGGAAGTTGTTCACTCCAGCGGGAACAAAGAGGAGATGGTGGGGGATGTAGATGACACAGCCCTCAAGACCCAGGAAAAGGTGATCCCCAAGAAGCGGGCTGGTAGCGGGAGAACTCGCGGTGGTGGCGGGAAATCTGTTGATTCCCGTCGTTTCGAAGCTCAACGCAGGGCGGAGCTAGAAACGCCATCCGAGAACACCGCTACTATCAATCTGCCCAAGTCAAGGTAACCTTTCGATATCTTCCTTCACTGCTGCTGTTTTTCACTTCTAATCCTCCTTTACTCAGAAGGAAGAAACCTACTGTCAAGGAGCCGTCCTCCAAGCGAGCCAAGCCCTCCCCTGCCGCTATCCCGCACACCCCTGACATACCAATTCCCTCCCCTGTTATCGATATCGATATGGAGGATGCTGGTGGTCAGTTTGACCCAACGCCAGAAGCCAACCCAACGACTGAAGCTGCGGCTAATGATGCCGTCCAAAGCGAAAAGGCTTCTGGCTCGTTTCAGGGTCAAGTGGCGGATGCTCCGATGGGGGGCAGTTTATTTTGGAGACAAAAGCAGCTTGAGGTCGTCAACCTTATTTCCAGCCAGGAAGATGCCAGCAACCAGCTATCCAGCGGTATTGCCGCTTTTGTTGAAAAAACAGCTACCATGAAGAAGGTATGTACTCTCAGTAGCCCCTGAGTGCCATGGCGGATTCTCACATTCGATCCTCTATGGGGTTCTAAGAGAAACTTCTGAATTTTTGAATAGCATAGTCCTCGAGCGCTGGTAGTGCATAAAATGCTCTATAGAGAACCTTTAAATTTCATACTGAGTAGCCCCCGAGCGTTATGGCGGATGACTATCTGGCATAAAGCTCTTAGGAAGACAAAAAATCAGCATAAGTAGCCCCCGAGCGTTATGGCGGATACTTTCCGGCATGATGCTCTAAAAGTGACTTAAAAATCATCCTGAGTAGCCCCCGAGCATTATGGCGGATGATTATCCGGCATAAAGCTCTAAGAGTGACTAACACTTCAAATTACATTGCCAGAACTACAAGAAGGTGGTAGAGGACCTGGTCCAGGTTGTCAGCTCGCAAGAGAAGGAGCTGGCAGACAAAAGCGCTCTTGTGGCGGACTTGCAGCAGCAGCTCGAGAATAGCGGTAATGTACCTTAACAACTTGGTTTTCCTTTATGCTTATTCGATCGGTGCTGCGCTGATAATTCTGCCATGCAGACGCTATCGCGCTCAAGTCCAAACTTGAGGGGGTGGAGAAGGGCCACGCCATTGCGATGGATGGGCTGCACCAGCAGCTCCAGAAATCTCTGGCCGCAAACACCTTCCTCGAAGAGCAGCTTAAGGACCAAGAGCGCCTGAACCTAAAGAGGGAGAAGGAGATAGAGGATCTCCGCAAAGTTGCCGCTGTTTTTGAACAGCGACACGCGGGTTTTAACGAGATCCTCCATTACTTCCAGGACAACCTGCTAGGTACCACTTCTTATACTGTAAAGTTTTCAATTTCTGCTATGCCGTTTTTGACGCATCTTCTCTTTCCGCTATGCAGTCGCCCTGGGGCAAAGCGAGGTGGATACTGAAGGGTTTCGCAGCATAGTAAATCAAAAAATTTCCTATGGATGCGAACAAGAAAGCCAAGATCTAATCTAGGAGATGTAATCAACGAGAGAGGTAGATGAGATCTTCATACCCTTGAAGAAATCGTACAGCGGAAACGTTCAACAGAACGTGGATGATGTAGTCGTACTAGCCGTCTCCTCCCCGCGATCCGATCCGATCCTACGCCGCAAGTGGCGGCGCCTTCGAGAGATGCACACGTACGGTGCAGCGACGTCTCCTCCTTCCTTGGTCTAGCAAGTATGGTGGAGAGATAGATTGGATCTGCAGCATGATGGCGTGGTGCTTATGGTGGAGAGTTTCTGCGGCAGGGCTTCGCCTACGCACAGTCGCGAGAGAGAGAGGTGGAGGGGCAGCAGTTGGCCGGCGGCTAGGGTTGGAGTGGGAGGAGGCTGCGCCCCAGCCCCTCCTTATATGGGGGGCTGTCCGGCTGCCTTGGCCCCTCCTCCAAGCCCTAGGGCGGCGGCCTAGGGGGAAGAGTGGGGGGCAAGTTTCCCCCCTTCCTTCTGGAAGGTTCCCTTAGGGTTTCCCCTAAGGGCTGACCGGCTGGGCCTTAGGGGCCTTGTGTGCCTGGCCCAAAGTGGCCAGGACACTTCCCCTTAGGCCCACATAGGCCTCCGACAAGTGGGCCCACGTTGGTCCCTCTCCGGAACCTTCTAAAACCTTCTGGTACAATACCGATAAACTCCAAAACGATTCCGGAATCCAAAAACTGCTTTCCTTTATATGAATCTTATTCTCCGGACCATTCCGGAACCTCTCGTGATGTCCTAGATCTCATCCGAGACTCCGACCAAAAACTCATAAACCAATTATCCATTCTATCCTAGCGTCGATGCATGTTAAGTGTGTGACCCTACGGGTTCGAGAATATGCAGACATGATCTTCTATCAATAATCAACAGCGGGATCTGGAAACCCATATTGACTCCCACATATTCATCGATGATCATATCAGATGAACCACGATGCCAGGATTCAATTAATTCCGTATATGTATTCCCTTTGTCACGCGATATTTTACTTGCCCGAGATTCGATCGTCGGTATCGCCATACCTAGTTCAATCTCGTTCACAGCAAGTACTTTACTCGTTCTGTAATCCGATATCACTTTGTGATTAACTCCTTAACCACGTGCTTGCAAGCGATGTTGATATCGATTACCGAGTGGGCCCGAAGTATATCTCTCCGACTTGGGAGGGACAAATTCCATCTCGATACATGCAACCCAACGAGTACTTTCCGATCACCTGAGGGACACCTTTATGATCACCCTTTCATAGGATGATGTTTGATGACCTCAAAGCTTTCGTCCGATACCAGGGAGTTGCATTATCTCATGGTCTAAGGAATACAATACATGACATAGGAAAAGCTTCGCAAAGATGAACACAATGACACGATCTAATAGATGTGCTTTATTTGGGTCTGTCCATCACATCATTCTCCTAATGACATGATCTCATTATTAATTGACAACTCATGTCTATGGTTAGGAAACCTTAACCATCATTAATCAATGAGCTAGTCTAGTAGAGGCGTACTAGGGACACGGTGTTGTTCATAAACCACACAAGTATTACTGTTTCCACTTAATACAATTATAGCATGGAGTATAAACATTATCATGAACAAGAAATATGATAATAACAATATTATTATTGCCTCTAGGGCATATTTCCTTCAGATACCGCCAAGGGTTTGTGCATGGCCACTGATGCAGCGAAGAAGGAACTTGATGGCCTTCTCAACGCTGGTCGTCAGGCGTGCGGGAGCCTGCAGATAGCGGGTTCTTCCAACCTCTCCGCCATTGCGCTCACATAGAAGCTGCTGCTGGTGCCAGGGCTGGTGGCGGACTGGAAACTGTCCTCTGCTCGGGGTGGTGCCAGGACAGCTTTGACTTTGGCGAAGGCCCACTACCCTGAGATGGACCTAGACCTGCTCATCTCCGGCATCCCAGAGAGCGGCAAGGATGGTGCACCGGTGAACGAGGCCGCCATCCGGCAGAACGTGCTTGGATACGATCAACTGTGTGCGCTTGGCACTCAGCTGAACGTGTACTATGAAGCATACGAGCTGCCAGGATCGCTAAGCCAGGCTTCGGCATCAGTCTCCGCGGCTACTACAGGTGGTGATGGCGGTGATGAGGTGTCCTCCAAGGTTCCGCCATCTTCTTGAGATGTGCCCTGCAATATGGCAGGAAAAAAATACTTTGCATCAATTCGGCCCCTGAGTGGGTCTGTAATTTAAACTTAAACTGCGTGTGAATGTTTGTGCACTGTGACTGATCTGCTTATGGCGGATCAGTGGAATGCTTTTAAACTTTTGCAGCTTGTTTATGAAGTGGTTTTTAATTGTGCGAAGAAACTGCCAGGCCTATTTTTATGCAACTTGCAGTTTTTTGACATGCCCAAAAAATAACACTTTGAAAATTTGTCACGCGTAGGATTATGCGATCCGCCATCCGGCTCTCTTTGCTTGACTTTTCGTGAGATGGCAAAATCTTCGCATGAACAATCCGTTAGGGCGACGATACTTAATAGCAACCATCCAAAACCCTTAGCAGATGGCGGCTTAGATCATCAAAAAGTCACTACTCGGGAATCCACATAGAAAACATCGAATGAAGATCAAAACATAAAAAAGCTACATGGACCGCTTATGGCGGATTTAAAAAAGACGCAAGTGCAAAGCACAATTGCGCAAAAGGTTCTATACGATCTAAATGAACAATAAAGGAGGTAAAAGACTCGGAAAAAAATCAAGAGTGAACCAAATGCTTTATTTCATTGATCATATAGAGGTGCCTATTACATAGCTAGATAAGTGCTAAGTGTAGAAAGGACGTAGCTGTGCGATGTTCCATGGACGATCTGTCTCGTCGTAGATATCGTCAGGGTCTCTTCGTTTGCGCTTCTTACTGAGTCGCTTATCTAGCTCGTGAATATCAACGAGGTAGTAGGAACCATTCAGTAGAGCTTTGTTGATGACGAAGGGTCCTTCCCAAGGCGGGGATAGCTTGTGGGACTTCTGCTGTTTGAGGCACAGCACCAGGTCACCCTCTTTGAACTGAGCGTTGGCGAACTCGCCGGTTGTGATAGCGGCGGAGATTCTATTGGTAGATGGCGGATCTCTGGGCTGCTAGGTCTCGTTCTTCTTCCAGCAGGTCCACGGATAGTTGTCTGGACGCTTCTGCATCTTGTTCCTTGTAGGCCTCGACTCTTGGAGAATCGTACTGAACATCACTTGGCAGGATTGCCTCTGCTCCGTAGACTAAAAAGAAAGGGGTAAGGCCAGTTGATCTGTTTGGCGTGGTCCGTAGACTCCAAAGCACAGATGGCAACTCTTCTGCCTAGGCTCTAGCTGCTCTGTGTAGCGGTGCTTCTAGGCATGGCTTGATCCCTGACATGATTAGTCCGTTGGTCTGCTCAACTTGGCCATTAGACTGTGGATGTGCCACAGATGCTAGGTCGAGGCAGATTCCGTTGTGATGGCAGTATTCTTCAACTTCTCCCTGAGACAAGTTAGTGCCATTGTCGGTGATGATGCTATGTGGGATGCCGAATCTAACCACAATGTCCTTGATAAATTTGAGGGCGGTTTTGCCATCAAGCTTTCTGATGGGCTTAGCTTCCACCCACTTTGTGAATTTGTCTACCGCTACCAGGAGGTGCGTAAATCCCGAAGGTGCTATTTTTAGCGGACCCACCATGTCCAGCCCCCAGACTGCAAAAGGCTAGGTTATAGGGGTCGTATGCAGTGCTGTGGCGGGCATATGGGTTTGCTTGGAGTACATCTGGCAACCGTGGCAGAGCTCCACGATACGGTCTGCATCTGCCTTGGCTGTTGGCCAGTAGAATCCATGGTGGCAGAGCCCCTGGTCCACCCCCTGACATCGCCCTTCCGCCTATATATTCTCCTCGATAAGAAAACACTAAGCACCCGATCAGTTTTCCAGAAAACATACTGCAAGCCGCTGGCGTCGTCAACGCGAGATCGGGAGGGTCTAGAAGCTCTTCCCGGCACCCTGCCCCGGAGGTCTTCTTCATCACCATGCCTGCCTCCGGAGTGATGTGTGAGTAGTCAACCTTAGACTACGGGTCCATAGCAGTAGCTAGATGGATGTCTTCTCCTCCTTGTGCTTCATGTTTAGATCTTGTGAGCTGCCTATCATGATCAAGATCATCGTTATGTAATTCTACATGTTGTGTTTGTTGGGATCCGATGAATATTGAGTACTATGTCAAGTTGATTTATTGATTTATCATCTCTATGTCATTTATGATCTTGCATGCTCTCCGTTGCTTGTAGATATCTTGGCCGAGTAGATGCTAGTGACTCCAAGAGGGAGTATTTATGCTCGATAGTGGGTTCATGCCTCTGGTAACTTGGGGGAGTGACAACAACCTCTAAAGTTGTAGATGTGCTTTTGCTACCATATAACTATATAAGGGTATGCGGTACCCCGGAATCCGGATTGCTGCAAGTAAGTGGGCAATAGTAAATCGGGATCCAGCGAGGGATTTATCCGGCCGGAAGAGACTATGGGTCTCCGGACGTGGCACTGGAGTTACGCTCGAACGTGGAGGTAGACTGCAAGGATGTGCCGGGGAGGTACATACTCCATAGGGTAGATTCCCATACTAAGGTAGATAAGCGAAAGGCTTTGATCGGGTGCTTGTCGTAGCATATGGTGTTATGCGGGGAAGATACCCACACAATGAGTACCCAGATGATTGTGGGTAAAGTGTACAATCTCTGCAGAGTGTAAATCTATTCGAATAGCCGAGTCCTCGGTCATGGATGGCTGGAAAGATCACTACATTGCCCAATGTCAAGTTTTGGTTTTATAAAGTGTTTTTGGAAAAATGGAGAAAGGTGCTGGACGGAGTACTCAAAGGGTACTGCCGTGGCACGGTTATGGTTCAGAGTACTTGCAGGGTACTGCCGAGGAAATGGAGATGGTCATGTGTGATTGACCTGGTTTTATAAAGGAGGGTGGTCATGTTTGATTGACCACCGACTCTCTCTTGGAAATCAAATGAGTGTCCCCCTTTCCTAGAGAATTTACTAAAAAGGTTTTCTAAATGTTTTCTTTAATAAGGATGTAGAAATGTCGTAAGACATGCTTTATCGACGCAAGAAATTGACTGGATAGGATAAACTAGATTAGAGCCTTACTCCTTGCTATAGCCAAACTGCATGACAATACTTCTTCTTAGATGGTTTGCGAGTACAATTCAAATGTAGTCACGGCTTTGTCCCTGGCTATTAACTTGGTCAGACTATGAAGAAGGCTTTGAGGAAGATGATGGTGGGAACGACGATGCTGATGCGAACTAGGAACGTCTCCCAGTCAGTTGCCTGTAGGGTAGTAGGCATGACGTGGGTCATCAACGTTGTTTGGTATCCGCTGCTTAGTTGTAAACTTGCCCTGCGTGGCAAAATCATACTTGGTCATGTGACCAATTGTAAGACTTTTATTTCGGAACTGTAATGGATGATGTAATTCTGTTATCAACTCGGATATGTGGATTCACGACACACTGATCATGGGATCATGAATTGTATGCATATCGGGTATTCCAGATGGCTAATCCAGGGTCCCCACAGAGTTGGTATCAGAGCTATCCTGACTTTAGGAGACCCTAGTTAGCATGGGCGTTAGTTAGGACAATAGTATTTTGTGTAAAACTACTTATGAATAATTTATCTTCCTAAGTAGCCAATAGTATGGTTTATACCTTACTTATCCTTTCAAAACTTCTAATCTTACCTCTCAAATTTTTCAAGGATTTTAAAGATTTTACTCTCTTGTCTTTCCCACTTCAGATTTAAATAATGGATGTTATACACCAATTAGACCTGAAGCTTAGCAACACAAGATGGAGCAAATATTCAGAAGGACGTCTTCAAAGCTCTCCTGCTACAAAGAAAGAAGAGTGTTGCCAAATATTTTGCCTTCGGTTGACACCAATGGCTCTGTCAAGAAGCTGACCTTGTTCCTCCCTGGACTTGCACTTTTGCAGTCACCAAGGACCAAATAATCAGTTGCTTGACTAGAAATTTTTAGGCCTGTCACAAGACATTGTCGCATATGGAGGACTTCAACAATCCCTCTAAAGACCTCACCACCATGTGATGAGATTCAAGAAGACCTGCAACTCTGCACTTCCCAAATCAACATCAACAGCTCAGCAACAACTGCCATCAACTTTCAGATGAAGCAAAAGTCAAGAAAATGAAGGAGTCAACAACTATGACCAACCTGACCCCTAGGATGAATAGGATAAGCTCATTTGTCTCATATTAGCTACTCCCAACTACCGCGAGTATTAGGCGTCGTTGGTACTTGAAGTACCTCGTGTGATTCTTGCAATTGTTTGTTGATGGCCTTGTGTGTTCTAGATATTTTCTGCAGTAGGCTTGTGTGTTTCTTGAGTGAGTGATGTTACATGGTGCTTGTGCTTGTTTTTGGCCTCTCGGCCTTTAAAAAAATCCTTAGGTGCGTAAAACCCTGAATAGGAAGCCTCTCTAGAATGTGTTTCCCTCTCATCGATTTATGTCAGCTCGAGTGGCATAGATCAGTTAATAGTAAGACTCTAAATCTAACATTGTTAATGGTGGATAATAACTCTTCTCGCAACACCTCCACAAGATCCGGCGCAACAATTTGTGCTGAGTGTCTCAAGCTTCATCAAGCACCTCTCTACAATGTCAAGGGAGCAGAAGATATACCCGCTTGGACTATGGAAGATTCTTAGAAGACAAAGACTTCACTAACCTGGGTCGCCTAAACTTAAATCTAGAGTTCTGCTAACTTTAGATTTAAGAAGATCTCGCGACATGAAGCCAAGTTTGATATCGACCAAGCACTACAAGCATGAAGCCTCTCCATGATTGAGACCTCGAATAGACACCGCCAATGGAAGATACCAAGGGAAGAAGCAGCAACAAGAAGTGAAGACATATCTAACCCAATCATTAACTCCTTTGACCTCTAGGTGAGTATGAGACCAAGACTAACTTACGTCCGCAAGACAAAGTCAGTTCGACATACCCCAACCTACCTCAAGATTTCGCCAGGGCTACAAGAGGAAGAAGCACGAAGATCTTTGATGCCATCCACCAACCTGGAGACAAGAAGAATTGGGTAGCCGACTACTTGTAGACACACCATTGGTGATGCACCGACACATGAAGCACCTTCAGCTCTAGCCCGAGACAACTCAGAAGAAAACTTTTGGTTAGGACTAACATACACCCTACTAGTTAGGAAGCGTAGAAAGTTAAGTCTACAAATTTTAAGTACCTAGGAAGACAGAAGCTCAAGCGCCATTATCTACAACCTCTAGAGCACTACAAGCTCAAGACAGAAGGTCTACACCAACATCAAGCTTCAAGGAGCGACACCAAGATTTGAAGATTCCATTGAGTTACTCGAAGGAACCGACGACCCCAAGTCAACAAAAGCTACACGAGAAGCCTTGACTCTTTAGGACCTCAGTTGCGAGCTGACAACCTTCTGACTCTTGTAGAATATTTTGGGCTTACTAGATAGCTTAAACCCCATTAACCTCAAAGGTGTCTCGACACGGTTTTCGTCAAGATACTTTTGGCAACATCAACTCTTCAGCCATCAACTTCAACAAATGAACACGATCTACACCTTCGGCAAAACACGTCTTTGATGCAAATAGGAGAATCACCGGTGAGTTGGAAGAGAAATCATTGAAGCCTAACTCTAACTTAGTCTCAGCACCTCTTACTACTACGCATAGGAATCTCGGGACGAGATTCTATTTAACGGGGGAAGATCTGTAACACCCCACTTTTTGTAACCCTGTTTAAGCTGAGTTAGGTAATGCAAAAATGAGGGCCAACAAAAACTTTTTGCAACGAGATAAATAAAATAGAGTTTCCTGTGTGTTGCCTGGATTGTTGTGAAAATCTTATTGCAAGAGTGTTGTTTGATGGGTGAGTTTGTGGACCAACTCAATTTATGTGATCTAGTGACCATGCCATCCTTTGAGTTACTAGCTTTTTCTCAAAATAGAACATCTTGGCATCTCCTTTATTTCAAAATATTTTAATTTTTCCCAAAACAGGAGCCAAGATCAATTCCTAAAACAAAGGCTTTACCCAAGCCTGAGTATTTATAAAACTACAGGGATATAGTTGTAATCCCACTATTTTATAAAACTACTATTTTATAAACCTTTGATAAGTGGTCTATCAAAACACCCTTGAGAAAACTTGACAAAGGAGGAGATTAAGTCTCCATTTGTTTCTGAAAATATCTACTAGAGCCTTACTCCTTTCTTTGAAACTCTTTTAAAACTTTCCCATGGCTTGATCACTATTGAACACTTGTTCAACCATTACCTCTAGTGATGCTAGATTAGCCTCAAATGATCGACCTTTTGTGGTGAGTTGACTTTGTGTGACTTTGCCTGACTTGGATAAGTTGCTTGTGTGTAGATATGATCCTCAGATAGGCCTGTGGCCTAACCCGCTCAAAACCCATCAATTAATATTTTGTCCAGTGTAAATTATTTCCCTTCTACCTTTCAAATCAAACCTATTTTGATGTTTTCCTCTCAACCCTAAAACCCTAACACCAATGTCTTACCATAAGACATTAGGATCCCTTCTTGAGGACTTTGGTACTGACCATTTTAGCTCAATTGAATACCCCTGATATCATAGGAACCATCCTCATCCAACCCTATGAGGTTCCTTACCATTTTTGCAAAATATTGTCTTGCAGGCATTTCATCGAACACCTTATGTGCAGGCTATCTACACTCTTGTTAACAGTTTTAGTTTTTAGACACTTGTATTAAGCTCATACTTTCTATCCAGGGAAATGTCCACCCATAGAACTCATCCTTGACATGTGTTCTTCCATTCCTTCCATTACCACTTATTCATTTGAGGTCATCTGCTACTTGTTCTAATCCTGTTTCTGACCCTAATCAAACCACTGACCATTTGACTATTATCATATGCACTTTTGCTCCCACTTTTAAATTTCGAAATAAATTGTTCAGAGGCTATTCTTTGACCTATTCCTCTTCTTTTTGATCTTCTCTAACTATCTATGCACTTGTTGGTGCATTTTGAAGCATGCCACCCATTTATGCGACTATGCTTTGAACCCTAATCAAAACTGTATTCACCCATTTTATTTTTCCTTAACTTTCTTGGTCACTTGCCAACATCCGCCATCAACTCCCTCTATAAATCAAAGCTTCCTCAAATAACATTGGAGATGTTATTCTTGCCCCTTATCACCCCTCCATCCTCAAAATTAATTTCTATAAGACTATTTTCTACTTATAATTTTCTTATTAAATAGAAATGCATGGAATGACAACTATGCCATTAATTGCACCTTTTCTTATCAACTAAAATTGGCAAAGCTCCACCATTCTATCTTATGCAGGTAGAATCCTATGAACCCAAAAAAAACCCTGGTTGGTCATCTTCAAAAATTTCGAAAATCTTGATCAAATTCATATCTAGGGCAAACCTCCAAAAATCAAAAAATTTGGTGATCAAAACCCATGCCGATTGGCATATCATTTTGTTCTTATTTATACTTTACCTTCAACCATGGAAGCTTGCCAACACCATCTACACCCATCCAGGAAACTTTCAAATTTTAGTTTGAAATTGATTTTAATCCAAAACCAAGCCATGGTGCCTTCCTCTTCTTTTGTCTCTCTAAATTCTTGACCAAAGAGAGAGGCTTGGTGACCAGCATCCACACCCTCACCTTGAATACTGTAGCATCTGCAGCCATGCACCCCTGTCCTTTTTGTTTGGAGCTTCCGGTGGAGGCTCAGGCATATTTTATGTTAGATTTGCGCTCCACCCTTCTCTCTCTCCCTCTCTCCTCACTTCGACCCCAAACCAGAGACCAGAACACCTCTAGCTAGGCACCATGACCCCCACCGAGCAGAGGCCCAACCCGCACACCCTTCCTTCCCTCTCTCTTTCTCCCACGCCACCCGATGGCCACCCCAAGTCGCACTACTGTAAGGAGACCACGCCAGGACCCGTCACCTCGCCATCACGCGTGCATGAACCTCTCTTCTGCACCCACGCCGCGACCTAGCCCTAGCCTGTCTCCCTACCGCCTTGTCACGTCAAGCCGGACCACGCCCAGGAGGCCGAGAGCACCCCAGAGCGGGCCTCGTGTTCCCGATTGTGTGTGCCCGCAACCAAGTCGTATCGTGCACATCTAAGCACGGCACCGTAGCCCCTCTACCCCGCCACACTCGCTACGCACCATAGCCAACCAGCACGACAGGAACGAACCCGACCGTGCGTATGCACCAACTGAACCTTGCAGGTTTCCGACCGAGACAGTAAGCCACCGACACCGCTGACCACGCCAATAGACTCAGTTCACAACGCCGTCCACGATGCAACGCCTCCCTGACCAATCGTATTCGATGAAACCCACCGTGCTCCGAGCCCACCGCCCGGTATAAATATTCAGAAACCGGGCTCAAGCCTTCGTTTGCAAGCCATTATGCCCTCTCTCCACTCCACTCACTCACCTGATGAAGGAAAACGCCGCCCCATCCTTCCCCTGTTGTGGGGAGCTCACCATTGCCTTCGGCTCTGAGCAGCCATGGCAGAGACTGTCGTCGCTGCTGCTCCTTATTCCTCTCCCTCTCTACATAATCTTCTTCCTCTATTCGAGGCCTAACTCACCGTGCCGTCTATTT
The DNA here is from genome assembly GCA_007115705.1 of Dactylis glomerata. Lineage (NCBI taxonomy): Eukaryota > Viridiplantae > Streptophyta > Magnoliopsida > Poales > Poaceae > Dactylis > Dactylis glomerata. The sequence continues at coordinate 1,887,275 of QXEO01000096.1, forward strand.
GCCTTGTAGCCGCTTGCATCGGTCGCCATCATCAACGCCTCCGGAAGGCCGTTCGGGACAAGCACGCCGGCGACCATGCGCTAGGCCCCTGCATGCCAGCTCTGGATGTGGATCTACCGTCAGGGAACCCGCCGCTGCCCCTCCTTGATCTCGCCCGATCCCATCGACTCTTGGTGAGCCCCACACCTCGCTGCCGTGTAGGGCTAGGGTTTCCCTTCGTGTGTGACTCGGCGGAGACAATGGCTGTGGGTCGTCGATCTTGTTCTAATCGTCCGGCCATCGTTGCTCGATACCATCTCGGCCTCCCGCGGTGACTGACGGCCGGGCCCCGCTCGTCAGGGTGGTTGGCGCCTGATCCCGTGCGTGCCCGCGCCGAATTGGCCGGCCCGTCGCTGTGCTGAGTCGGCCGGTTAGATCGGGCCCGTTTCTTTTTTTTCAGGGAATTTTATTGTTATTTCTCCCAGATCTGTGAACTTCCAAATTTCATGGAAAAATAAATATAAACCCAAATTGAGTGATTCAAATTTCTATGAACTCTTTATGTTGCTATCTATCCAATGGTATTGCGTGTATGGGTACTAGATCCATGTGGAGTGACTAACAATTAAAAGTGTAGATCTAGGCCTTTTTCATTCAAAAATCCAAATTTGGGGTTGTGTATATTCAAATTGTGTGATTCCAATTTTCATAGATGCCTTGTTGTCTTGTGAAGCTTGAGAACCTGGATTTGCTATTTTAGGAGTATTGAATTGCCTGCAGTAATTATTTTAGTGTTAATAAAGATTCACATTGTTTTAATTATTGTACCTAGTAGGAATATTATTTTGAGGTGATTCAAACTCTGGTGTGTTGTGCATTACTGTAGCTTTCTAACTAGGTCTCTGGTAGAATTTTAGGAGCTATTGAAAGTTTTAGGGGTTTATTTTGCATTTCTAGTGGTAATTGTGACTAGGAAATTCATTATAATTCAACCATAACCTGTTTTGGATTGATTCCCATTGGGTTGGATTTGTAATTGTACTAGCTACCTGGTGATATGCTGGTTGCCATGCTTTGATCCTTATTGATGCCTGCAAGGTGTTTGCTTGTGCATAGGGCTTATTTACCATTAGAAATTATCTTGCTATTATTAGAGTGATAATTCTTTTGTAAAATAGTTTCTGGTTTCAGTATCTGAACATGTTTGTTTCTGATACTCCTTGATTGAGTTGTGTGTTGCATGTCTTGTGTGTGAATTATGTATGCATGTGTGCTTATTGTGTGTTGTTAATTTTTCCGGCGATAGAATCGAACGACGGGTGTGCGGAGGAGGGGTAAGTCTTTGAATATCAAGAAGAAGAAGACCAGGGACAAGCCACTCAACGCACGCCATCTACTTGTTGCATACCTGAATCCTACTAATTCACTTTGCATTGTTTTACTAATGTTTTCTTAATATGCATTGTTTTCTATATTGCTATTATTCTCTATATGGCAATAGTTGACGACTTAGCTCCACAAGTCGACTTGTTATCATCTATAAAGATGACACCCTTGACACCTATTCAACACCCCTATATTAGGGACTTGATGGTTAGCATCAGAGTCTTTGGAAAACTTGTAGTGGAGCCAAAAACTCTAGGATGGGAACACTTGCGGAAAGATTTCGGAAATGTTTTCGAAAACCTTGGAGTAGCATCTACTCCACTAAAATGTTTTCAAAGTGAATTTGGGACAAATGAAGTTGGATATGAAGGAAGAAGGTATTGGTGGTTTTATAAAAGGCATTGGTGTTTCTTTGTAGTCGCTCGAAACAATTAACCCGTGCAACCACGATTACCCTGGTATGGGACGGAGCTTAGCTCGTAGTTTGTCTATTTTAGTACGGGTGTCTCATAACTATATAAGGGTATGCGATACCCCGGAATCCGGATTGCTGCAAGTAAGTGGGCAATAGTAAATCGGGATCCAGCGAGGGATTTATTCGGCCGGAAGACACTATGGGTCTCCTGACGTGGCACTGGAGTTACACTCAAACGTGGAGGTAGACTGCCAGGATGTGCCGGGGAGGTACATACTCCATAGGGTAGATTCCCGTACTAAGGTAGATAAGCGAAAGGCTTTGACCGGGTGCTTGTCGTGGCATATGGTGTTATGCGGGGAAGATACCCACACGATGAGTACCCGGATGATTGTGGGTAAAGTGTACAACCTCTGCAGAGTGTAAATCTATTCGAATAGCCGAGTCCTCGGTCATGGACGGTTGGAAAGATCACTACATTGCCCAATGTCAAGTTTTGGTTTTATAAAGTGTTTTTGGAAAAATGGAGAAAGGTGCTGGACGGAGTACTTGGAGGGTACTGCCGTGGCACGGTTATGGTTCGGAGTACTTGCAGGGTACTGCCGAGGAAATGGAGATGGTCATGTGTGATTGACCTGGTTTTATAAAGGAGGGTGGTCATGTTTGATTGACCACCGACTCTCTCTTGGAAATCAAATGAGTTTCCCCCTTTCCTAGAGAATTTACTAAAAAGGTTTTCTAAATGTTTTCTTTAATAATGATGTAGAAATGTCGTAAGACATGCTTTATCTACGCGAGAAATTGACTGGATAGGATAAACTAGATTAGAGCCTTACTCCTTGCTACAGCCAAACTGCATGACAACACTTCTTCTTATATGGTTTGCGAGTACAATTCAAATGTACTCATGGCTTTGTCCCTGGCTTTTAACTTGGTCAGACTATGAAGAAGGCTTTGAGGAAGATGATGGTGGGAACGACGACGCTGATGCGAACTAGGAACATCTCCCAGTCAGTTGCCTGTAGGGTAGTAGGCGTGACGTGGGTCATCAACGCTGTTTGGTATCCGCTGCTTAGTTGTAAACTTGCCCTGCGTGACAAAATCATACTTGGTCATGTGACCAATTGTAAGACTTTTATTTCGGAACTGTAATGGATGATGTAATTCTGTTATCAATTTGGATATGTGGATTCACGACACACTGATCATGGGATCATGAATTGTATGCATATCGGGTATTCTGGATGGCTAATCCGGGGTCCCCACACGCGGCCCACGTTCCTTCCTGCAGAAGCTTTATATATGGGGAGACCTTTACTTTTTACTGTTTACCAGCTCATTGCTCCTCTACCGCCGCCACTGCTTCTTCTTCCTCGTACCTGCCTTCTCCTCGTAGCCCCTGATTGCTCCGCCATTGTATGCCCATCAAGAGGGCTGCGCATAGACCAAATATGGCCAAGAAAGGGACGAAGAAGCTAGCTCTGAACTGGGTTCCCTCGTCCTTCGATGAGGCAGATATGAAAAAGGCCAAGAAGGAAGGCTTTCTTCCAGCATTGGCGGCAATCGTCTTTCCTGGCGATGAGGTTGTTCTGAAGCCGCCGATGGGATATCGGGTGATGTTCCTCGCCTTTATCCTTCGTGGCTTATCTCTCCCTGCCCACGAATTCCTTCGTGGGCTTCTCTTTGTCTATGACGTGCAGCTGTATCAGCTCACGCCAAATTCTATTCTTCACATCGCCTGTTTCATCACCCGGTGTGAATTATTCCTCGGCATTGACCCACACTGGGTTCTTTGGAAATTCCTCTTTCACCTTCGTCCCAGTGTTTCTTTAGCTGAAAATCCTAAGCTAGGAGGAGCTGTTGTCTCTGTGCGATCCAAATTGCACTATCTGGAGTTCAAGATGGCTTCGTCAGTGCAGGGCTGGAGGCAGAAATGGTTCTATATCAAGGACCAGAAATCTGCTGACTCTGATCAGTATGGGCTTGCTCTCTTTGATGCCAGCAAGGGTCTGACGAAGCTGACTACATGGGATGCTTCGCCTTCCAAAGCTGAAGTCGAAAATATCAAGCCTTTGCTAGCTCGTATTCAAGGACTCAAGAATGCGGCAGGGGAGGACTGACATGGACGCAGCTTATGGCGTTCTTCCTTCAGAGACGCATCAAACCACTATAATCTTGAGTTTCCAAGTTATGGACTTACTCTGGCTTGACTGATCCTTCTCGAGTGTCTACCAAGGACCCAGAGAAAAAGGATCTCGACAAGAGGGTTAGATCTTTGACTATTCTTACTGCAAAGAGGGAAATCTTGGCTTGTATAGCTAATTTTTTTGACTCCACTCACCCCTTACTAGAGGTACGTGTCTTGTAACCCAAAATATTTTATTTTTCTGTTGCCTCTTTGTAATACGTGTTGTTTGATGTTATGTTTGTTGAATTCTTTGCAGGGCCATCAATTTTTGACTTCACGTCCTCCTCTTCCTGAGGAAGGACCCCTCAACGCTGAACCTGCCCCTGCTGACTCCGAAGCCCCCGAGGCTGGTGACAATCAAGATGGGGATGAAGTCGAAAGTTCTCTGGAAAGAAGTGACTCCACGCTGTCGCCTCCCCTCGCTGAATCTGAGACTCAAATTGGAGAGAAAAAGCGGAGGCGCACAAAAAACTTGACTTCCTCGGGTACATCCAATCCAAAAAATGTACCCCCAAGAGCAAAGTGCTGTCGAGGGCTCCAACCTTGATATCTTTGGGTTGCTTGACTCGTAAGTGTTCTCACATCTTTTCTCTAAGTTCCCTTGGTCTTTACTTCTCCTCTTGAAGTTGAATACTTTAATTTGTTTCTTAGTGATGACGACAAGCCGAAAGAGGCCACCACTATTGTTCCTCCTTTGGCTACTTCAATTGCTCTCACGACACGCCCTCAGGAGGAAACCATAGTGGACAAACCACCTTAGGACCTCCAGGGAAAAGGCTGTTGATGCGCAACCCCTGAAATGCCAAAAGAAAACGACACGTAATGCAACAATCTAACTTGAGGCACATCGGCCATCCTATTCTTCTAATCATGTACACACTATTTTTCTGTACTCTGACTCTTTGCTTCTTGCGTCTTTGTTTTTTTATATGGTTCTGTTCTGCAGCCCTTGATGCAGAGATTTCTATCTCTTGGCACTGATTGTGTTAAGATTCAGAAAACTGCTGATGCATCCAAAGGTTTTTTATTTTGCCCTTCATTTCTCTTGTTTTGTTTCCTTATTTGCATTCTTGTTTCTCATGGTTGCTAATATCATCTCTTTGTTTACAGTTGTCCTGGCCACGACTCTTGCTCGCGTAGCGACATTAAAAGTCGAACTGAAGACCTCCATTAAAGCTCTTAAGAATGCCAATATGTGATTGAACATCATAGAGAAGGTGCACCTCCGTTATTGCCTACGGTGCGGTGGCGCGGCCATGTGTGAGTGACGATAGAGCTACAGATAGCATACGGGTTCGACGGTTTTATAATCAGTGTAAAACCCGTTACGTATCTAAACCGGCATTTTGGTTTTGATCGGTTGGTTGGACGGTGTGAGCGGGTTTAAGACCAAATCAGCGAACAGAGTTAGCATGATTCTACCATCGTGTGCAACCAGCCTACACGTCACAAGCACCAGGAGACAAAAATGTGCACGATTATTCGTGCCAAACCGATCGATGTTGTGGCCTACCAAACATCGTCGATTATTCTTGTTGCTGGTAAGGATACTCGGTAGGCAAACCCCATTTGACGCCCAACTGGCGTGCGTGCATGCCCGCGCGGGGTTGTGATTGGGCCGTGGCCTATCAGCGGGCTGTAGGGAACATCGGTTCATATTTTTTCCTGTTTTCCTGGCTTTTACTTTCATGCTTTTGGTTGTTTTGTTTTTTCTTCAGGTTGTGCTGATTCTTTGGTTCTATTGGATTTTTTATGATTTTTTCAAACATTTTCAAATTTGAATGAATTTGAAATCTGAACAATTTTGAAATTTGAATAATTTTTAGATTTTAAAAATTTCAATTGAAAAAACTCGTATTTGAACAAATTAGAAATTTGAATAAATTTCGTATTTCAAATTCAAACAAGTTTTGTACTTGGACAAGTTTCAGATTTGAACAAAAATTGCATTTTTTTTTACAAAATTCGGATTTGAAATTTTGAAATTTGGACAAATTTCGGATCTAAACAAAAAATGTTAAATTTGATCAATTTCTGAATTTTAACAAATTTCTAATTTAAACATGTTTGCCAAGATCTGATTCTATTTTATAAAATGAAACCAAAAAAAAGACCCCGCGTCCTGTACATGGGCCTGGCCCATACCGAAGTAATAGTGTGTGGGACAGAATAGGGCACACCAATGTGCGGGAAGTAGGAGCTCCCGAAAGCTCCTTTACGCCGCCTTCTGCATCGCTAATTAGAAGCGCCGCGTACCTCTTCGCTCTTTGATCATGCTATTGGCCTCGACCCAGTACTATGGTCTTCGAACTACTCCCTCCGTTTCAAAATATAAGATATTTTAGATTTGTGAAGCAAATGTATCTAGACATGCTTTAGTGTGTATATTTAAGTGAACCTACACGGTCGTTCAACGTAGCTTGAACGCCAACTTTTTTTCATGCCGCATGAATTGCTTTTACTGTTTCTTCTTGCGAACTGTTTGTAGCGCGAATTTCATCGTTCGCGTGCTCCAGCGGACAAGCACTCCTTTCGCTTTTAATGATACGTGTGCTTAAAACCAAGCTATGTTTGAGCTAGGATTACACTTACTCCTACAGAACTCATAGAAACATAAGGAAAATAGGAAAATTGAAATCTGAATAAATTTGAAATATGAACAAAATTAAATTTGAACAAATTCGTAATCTACTCAGATTTGAGCAAATTCCAAATTCGAAAAATTTGAATTATGAACAAATTCAAAATGAGTACATATTCTAAAATTAAACAAATTTATAATTTGAGCAAACTCAAAATCTAAACAAATTCGAAATTGAACAAATTTAAAATTCGAACAAAATTAATAATATGTTCATTTGAACAAATTCAAAATTTTGAGCAAACTCAAAATCTGAACAAAATTAATAATCTATTCATTTGAAGAAATTCAAAATTTGCACAAATTTAAAATTTCAAAAATTCAAACCCTCAACAAAAAATCAAAGTCTAAATAAATTTCAAATCTAAACAAATTCAAAAACAAACAAATCTAAAATTACAAAAAAAAGAAAATCTGAACAAATTTGAAAATTGAACATATTTTAAATTAGAACAAAATCGTAATCTGTTCAGATTAAAAAAACAGAATAGTAATGTGAAAGGAAAAATACATAGAAACAACTAGAAAAAAGAAACAGAAAAACCCCGATTGGAATGGAACGGGAGAAGAACAGATAGCGAACGAAAGCAACATACACTTTAATGGGCTCGGACCAACAAGGCCGACTAAGCTTTGAGCGGTATGCGGTGAGGATGACTCGTCCCGCAAAAGGCGGTGTATAGAGAATCGCGAAGCTCCCTACTCGGTAATTCCTGCCAACCAGGTAGGGCACGTATCGTGGACCACGTACCATCCTGTCCATCCACGAGTGTGGGCCAGCCTAGGTAATGTATTTTATTTTATTTTGTTTTCGTTTTATTTTTCTTACCTTTTCTCCTCTGTTTTCTTTCTTTTTTACTTGTTTATGATTTAATAATTTTTAAAAAATGTTTAGGTTTTTAAAAAGTTTAGTTTTAAAAATATACAGATTTTCTAATGTTACAAAGTGCCGCAGTCACTACTAACGGCAGGAAAATGGCCAGATTTGATAATTCTAAAAATTATTCAGATTTTGAAATTTTCAATTTTTAATAGTTTATATTTTTACATATGTTAATATTTAAAGGTGTTTAAAAAATGAAAATTTTGATATTTTCATAAATACCAAAAAAGTTCTGATTCTAAAAAATTCATATCTGAATACGTTCAGATTTTGAATGTCCATATTTGAAAATTCTCATTAGGGAAAGAGTTTAGATTTTTAAAACATAATACTTTTAAAATGATTAATTTTATTTCCAGATTTTGAAAAAGAAAAAAAAAACAGAAAGGAAACAACAGAAAATAAAAAAGGAAAAAAGCTGCATGGGCCGGCCAAACACACTGGCCTGGGCCCTGGGGTGTGCGGCCTGGGTCCCTGGCCCCACATATCGCTGTATAGGAGCTTCCAGGAGACTCCTGTGTGTGCCATCAATTGTTGACCTCCTGAGCATGCAACAACATGTGATTTCCATCGAGCTTGTCAACGTCTTTCGCTCCTCAAGCCTGACACATAGCCATGGAGCATCTCCAAGCAAGTTGACTTCTGCATTACATCGATTGACCACTAACTATTTTCAAGCCGAACCACGATATCAAGTTGGACGACTACGCTAGGCTACGAGCCAACTTGAGCATTTACGAAAAGCGACATTAACATGAATCATCCACACGTTAGACCGGTGTGGAAAGAGCTGGAAAAATTCTTCACCGACTTCTCAGACAACATAAGATTGACACCATCATCGTCGGAAGGGATGACTTCAAGCGCCGCACACTACACGCCAACTGCTTCATCGTAGACACTTCATCGCCAAGATCTATATCAATGTGGTCTTCATCAACATCTTCATGATTTTGTCCATCGCCAACACATCACCCACTAGGATGGACATATGACCTTATATAGTACTATTTCAAAGCAACATGATATCATGACAGTACTGGCCTTGTCAGAATAGAGAAACTGCATCGACACAACGATATTACTATTGTGATAGCCCCTACACAACACACATGGTTCAGGCAAAACCGTTATGTCAGTCAGGCTTCCTCCAATCTTGGCAAAATTGATAGTGGAGGCCAATTCAAAGAAGGAAGCGAGGCAACACCGGGAGAAAGAAGCCTCCATGGTCTACTTTCTTGATCTTCAAATGAGGGCTATTGAAGTTGAATCAATGCCCGTTTAAGAGCCATGAAGGTAATGGCCAAGAGGGTGGCCAAGGACAACCATATCATGATGTCCGACTTGAGCATCATATATAGACCCGGTTCAAAGGCTTGGTGACGAGGTTCAACCCCAGCAATGCCCATGTTTGTGGGCTTTCGAGACATGGAGCGCTAGTGGGATCCGGCGAACTCGACGGCGATCAGACGAAAGCAGAGGGACACAAGGTTTACCCAGGTTCGGCCCCCTTGGTAGGGTAAAGACCTACGTCCTGCTTGTCTGACTTTATTCGATGGGGTGCCTACAGTGGAGGTGTTACAATGGTGGCGTAGATTGGATCTAGCCGAAAGTGGAGAGCTCTTGATGTTTCGAGCGCTCCGGCGAGAGGTGGTGAAAAGTGTCTAGGAGGGTGCTACAATCTCCCTCCCAACCTTTTATATGCGAAGGTCGGGTCCCAGGAGTGTTCTCCAAGTTGATTACAGATAGAATCGGTTTGAGTAAACCCTAGATGAGTCCTAATTCGACTAGGTCTCTTTGTTCGAGTCTTTGTCTTGTACGCCAAGTTGTATCCCTGGGCTGCGCCAAGCTGCTACCTTCATGGGCCTTGCAATTCTTTCGATAGTTATCCCTCCTGGGCCGAAGACCAGGTAGGCGAATGCCGAGCGCCCATTCGGTATTCCTTCGTCAGTAGCCCCCGAGTGCCTGGGATAGTCGAGGACTATGGCAGGGACTCTAATTAGAGATCCTTCCTGATTGCACAAACTACATTCGCCTTACCTATAAAGGCACAAAGGTATATCGAGCATACAAATGATTTGTCTAGTAAAAGTTGCCAATTCAAGCAGTACTCATTCTGAGCCTCAAAAATGCTTAGTTTGGTTGCTAGGGGGATTGGCATAACCGTCCTGAGACTCACGCCGGGTCTCAGTTAATTGCATAGCCACAAAAACATCGGTTAGCTTACTCAGATTCGAGTCCCCCAACTTAAACCCGCGTGGGCTGGCGCTACTTTGACCCGAGCCGCGTATGGACTTATCAGGTCGAAGCCCAGTTCAGTGTGAGGCACTCGATGCGTCCATCGATGCAAAACTTCATACCGTAGGTATGGAAAATTTCTCGGCAGAGCGCGCTTGATACGAATACCGGGCCATCTAGTGTTGCCAACCGTGCACTTACCTTCGTATTTGACATACGACATCCGAATTGGTATATTGCCACCAAAATTTGGGCATTAAGTGTAAGCATAAGTATAGAGTTAAATTCAGAGAGCTAAAAATTGTTCCTGAATCAAAATTGAGGCACTGCTGGCCCTGAATCTGAGATAACCTAGGGACTGAAGCCCATGATTAAATGCAATAACAGTTCTGGTTGTCTGAACGGAGGAAATCATTATTCAAGTAAACTTGCAGCACTGCCGGCCAAAATAAAGAAAAGGTCAAGGGATCGGTAGCCATGACTTTAAATAATAAGAGGGTGTTGCCAGCCAGAGGATAATTTGAGGGATTAAAATCCACAACTCAAGGATCTGAGCAGCATGACCCGCTCAAATGTGGTAAGCGAGGAGAATCGACACATTTGACTCGAGGAGCATAGAGGCACTGTTGGCCCGTAATAGATAATTTGAGAATGAGAATTCACAACTCAAGTGCCAAAACGGTGTCAATCGAAACGGGAGGATCCTTTCGAGTAGTCATGCAAAAACCCCCACTCAAAAGCCTCCCGGGCGAATCAAACTAAAGCCTCGAGTAAAGAACAAGACCGCTCGACAGGCGATACTTGCGTTCAAATAGCACAAAGAGGGCAAAAGATTTCGAGGAACACCCAGCACCAAAGAAGTTTGGATTTCAAGAGTACATACCTCGAAAATATGAGAGCCCAAAATTGCGCTTATCCCTTGGGCCAAAAGGAAATTGCTCCGCAGGCAATGACGTAAGTGATGACGCTTGGCTGCTTTGAGCTGTCACGCCATCCTCTGCAAGGATAGCCTGACATTGACAAGACTAGATGCCATGTGGGCCCCGCATCCGCGTGTCCCGGCTGTTGACTGAGTTTGACCACACGTCCCGCGCGTGGGTGAAAAAAGTCCTGCCATGTCTTCTCAATTACCGTGCATAGTGGAGGTCGCGGCGCCCGTGGCGCTGACACGTGGACGGCCAGATCCGCCCAGCCGCTTCCCCTTCGCAATGGGCGGCTAGGATGGACCAACGATTTCCGGGGACGATATAAAAATAGCAGCAAAGGGGTAACTGTTCACCCCACTCCGCTGCCGTCATCTTCTTCCTTGCGTTCTGCTCCAGCGACGCCTCTCTCTCATCTTCCATTCCCGCAAAGTTCTTGCTGAGCGCCGCTGCCATGGGCAAAAGAAACTCGATCGCGGCCAGCGCCGCCGCCGGCATCACTGCTAAGAGGGCCAAGACCGCGGACGCCGACACCTCCGTCATTGGCAATTGGGTCCAGACCAAGATCGGAGACAAGGAGCTATCGAGCGCCGAGAAGATCGGCATTCTAAAGAATGATCCGACGGAGACCCTCGCCGCCGGTCCGGAGATCATCCCCCGGCCGCCCCCAGGCTTCCGGGTAATCTTTCTTGCTTTCATCCTCCGAGGGCTTTCGCTTCCCCCTTACCCTTTTCTTCGCGGCCTTCTCTTTGTGTATGGGATTCAGCTCCATGATCTGAATTCCAATACGATTCTGTATATTACGTGTTTCATCATGCTCTATGAGTGCTTTTTGGGGATCGAGCCCCATTGGGCGCTTTGGTGCCGAATCTTCGTCATCCGACACCCCTTGCGCTATCAAACTGGTGGCTTCAGCTGCCAGGTGCGCCCGGATGTCCCGTACTTCAACCTTCAGACGCCAAAAAACAACCCTGGCTGGAGGACAAAGTGGTTTTATGCCAAGGACAAGTTCTCCGCTGGCGAAGACTTCGGGCTTGAAGAATTTTGGGCCACCACAGCTCTTCGACCTCGGGCGTCATGGAGGCATGAGCTCTCTGAAGAGGAAATGAAGATCACAGAGCCTCTGATGGAAAAAATCCAGCAGCTTCGAGCCACGCCCAAGAAAGAGCTTTTGGGCATCCAGCTTATTCGTACTTTCATAGAGCATCGGGTCCAGCCGCTCGCTGCTCGGGCCCACTGCATGTGCGACTACACCGATCGCCGAGACCTGACACAAATTTCTTCTGACGAGTTGAAGGAAGCAGAGATCGATGATGGAGTTTGCGCCGTCACCAACAGAAAGAAAAAGGCATTCGTGCCGAAAATCTTTGGCGCGGTGGCCTTCAGCAAGACCTTTCCCGCACCGAGGTATGCTCTTCGTCTTAGCTGAATGCTTCTTTTCCACTACAGTCTTGTTGACTAGGATCGAAAGATAATGAAGGTGCTTATTCAGGTTATCAATGTAGCCCGATGCTATCCACCCCAGCCCAAAGACGGTGAATACCCTGGGCGTGATTTTACCGAGGCTCCAGAAGAATCAGCCTCTGCTGCTCCTTCACCGTCACGAACATCGGCGAGGAAGAGACATGTTGTGGATACTGACATCGTCGAAGATTCAGAAGATCTTGGCGACACCCACTTCTCTTCTGGTGATGATGACGACGCCGTGATTCCTACCAAGCCTCTAGACAGTCGCCCTCCTCTTTGAGCCGGGAAGAAGATTCTTCCGAAATTTGGCCTTGACGCATCGTAAGATTCTCTATCGAACTTCTTTCCTGGATGATTTCATCTTGTGTTGATTGCGTCGCGCGTTTCAGATCTTCGACTGAGGAGACTTCGGCGAGCTTGGGCGAGCGTGAGCGATTCTAGTTTCGACCCCACGACTCTACTCTCGAGCAAACCGCTGACTCGCAAGAGAAGAACATTGGGGATGCCGCGCTGGAGGATCTCCCAAAGTCGTCGCCCCCTCCGAAGAAGAATGCGGCCGAGCCTGAGCTTGTTCTGGTTTCTTCCTCTGGTGAACCTTCCGGTCCTAAATGCCATGTAGGTCCGAAAATCCTAGTTTTTATAACTATAATATTTGCCCGTCAGTAGCCCCCGAGGGTAAGTCTAAGTGTTTACACTTAGGCTCGCCCTCTAAAACAAAACTCTTCGAGACTCATCCTTGCGTTTGTTGGTTTAGCCTGTCGTCCGGGACTTATCAAGGATATGCAAGGATTACCTTGCCTTGGAAGAAGAGAACCAGCGGTCAAATGCCCAGCTGGAGGACACGCGCCGTGAGTGATTTTTAACACCTCTGAGTTCTCGTCTTATCATCCTTCCTTTCGTGCTTACTCTACTGTTTTATCTTTGTGATCAGGAATTGCAGCTCAGGCCGCCACCGATAAGACCTCGTTGAAGGCCCGGATGGATGATCTTGAGGCTGAAAATTCTTTGCTGAGGGCAAAAGTTGACGGCCTGGCCAACGAGGTGACCCAGCTCAAGGCCAATTCGACAAAGGCACAAGAACTCGCCAATAAGCATCAAATGGAGGCTGAGTCGAAGGAAAAAGACCTGCACCAGTGCTTGTAGACTGCCCTCGATTTTTGCACGGTAAAACTTGTTCTTCTTATAGTATGTGACTCATGTCGATTATCTCTAATCCTGACTGGAAATTTTGTTTTCTCATGAAGTTGCTGCCGAATTGGGCGCTGCAGCAATGAAGGAGCCCGCTGGACTCGAGTCCAGCGTTGGTAGCGCCGAACGCCTCTGCCAGGAAGTGCGCGATCTCCTGGCAAAGGTGCGATCGACACTTGACCGCGTTCGTGATATCTCTGCTCCTGAGTCGACCAGCAGCACCATGGCCGGCATCCTCGAGGCCTTGGCAGTGAAAGAGGACGGTGAGGATCCTTTAGTTGCGGCGGTTTGCCGATAGGTAACTACCGGCTCCGAGTCCTTCTTCTTTATGCTGATGATGCACGTGGTCAAATTTGATGCCGAAAAGGTCACGGGCACCTACCCGAAGGACAAAGACGGGCGCGACGTTGCTCCCAATGCCTTCATTGAGCGTGCCTGCACTTTGTCTGCCCGGATGACAAGCTTTTTAGCAGACAAGAATGCCAAGAGGGCGGCTGCCAAAGCTCAAAAGCGTAATGCCTCAGGTGCACCGTCTAGCAAGGCCACCGGCAGTTCGACGTAGTCTGATCGATGAACTTGTTGCTTTTGTAATTGATAATGCGTTGCCACTTCGGAGGTTGTGGCTAACCTTTGAACATTGCTTATTGTAAAACTGCCGCTGTTATTTGTCACCTTCCCTCGATGTATTTTACACTTGTTTGCGTCTTGATTACCGATGACTGCTTGTGACTGGGGGCCTCATGTGCAGGGTTCGTCCACGGGCTTCGATGCATGGCCTGTTTCATATGAAACAGTTTCTAGTTCTTCCCGCGCTGTTGAGAGGCGAGCACCTTCCATGAGCGAACTCTCTTTGATCCGCTCCTTGCGCGACCAGCTTAAGTGTACCCAGCAGGAACTGAAGATAGTTACCGCCAAAGTCGATGTTGCTCTCTCCAAAGCTTCACGGGCTACGGACGCTGAAAAGTTCCTTCTTGAAGAGATCGAAAACCTTGGGAAAGCTATAAAATGTGAGTCTTTCGAGCTCTTGATCTGTTTTGCTCCTTGCTGATCGTGTCTGATTTTCCTCCTCTTCCTACAGATGTATGCCTCGACAGCGAAGCCGAAGCCCGGCGCATGAACGCGCATCTTCATGCCGCTCAGACACATGCGAATTCGATCGCTGATAACTTCTGGGCTGACCGATCGAAAGCGATGAAGCTGACTATACTCCAAGATCGAATCGCCCAAGCTGGAGTCCTAGCCGAAACGAGCCGCGCCGCACTCGCGCTTGTGCATGAGGCAATGTTTCCTTTGAACAATCAGCCCGATGGCCTCCCTGCGCTGCTTGATCATTTCGAGAATGGCGATGCTGTCTATCGCTTTGTTCGCGAGCATCTGCGCTGCGGGGCTCTGGTCGCCCTTTCCTTTATGCGCACTCATTATCCCGAGGTCGACCTGGAACTGGTGAACATGCTCCCTCCAACTCCCAGTGGCCATGTTGATATGGATGCTCTTTATGCTGCTTGTAGGGAGACTGCCGATTGTATCGCACGGCAGATCATCACCGAGAGTGATCGTCAGAGGGTGAATCGAGATGACTTGGGCAGAGGCCCTACCTGATCGAGTCCCCATTGTGCAAAGGCCATGCAATGGGTATGGTGCGCAGTTCCGATGCGGGCGCATGAGGCTTCGTGGCGAATCGCTGACATGCATCACAATGCTGGACGATGTTCCTGGCGTCATGGAGGGCCGAAAGCCAGTAGAACCCTGATCGAAAAGCCTTGGCGACAAGGGTTCGGCTACTGGCATGATGCTCGCAGGTTCCTTCATGAATTTCTCGAAGGAGGGCGATTCCGTCTTCGGATGCGATGCATCATTGGAGAACCCCCGTGGTGTTGCGCTTATAAAGTTCTCCGTTGATTATCATGAAGGCTTTGGAACGCCGCACGATCTGTCAACGATGGATGGGGTCTTCTGGGAGCTCACCTCGCATCAGGTAGGCCAGGTATGGCTTCGTCCAGACTGCTTTGATTAACATGACTATGGCCGTCTCCTTGGATAGTTCCTCTATTCCCGCTGCTGGGTGTGACCTGACTATTTAGCCCCCGAGCGTGTTGCTAACGCCGGGTTGATGGCTGGCTTGATCTTGAAGGAGCACTCGAATATCTCCTCGAAGAAGACTCCTGGCAGTATCGGCAAACATTTGGAGCCGACGTTGGCCAAGTTGGCTACCTCTTCATTGCTTTCCCTGCCGATGTGCGTCACCTCGCACCCTTCGAAGTCGCCTTCGAGCTTGTCGTATATTGCACGATATGCGATCATGTTTGCGCAAGTCGCGTCGCACTCCTTCATGACTTGCTGGGCGATGAGATTCGAGTCTCCGTGGATCTTGATGCGAGTGGCACCGCAGGCTTTCGCAATACGCATGCCATGCAAAATGGCTTCGTACTCTGCTTCATTGTTCGAGGGGTTCGCGAAACGCATACGTAGGACGTAGCGCATCTTGCCCCCCTATGGCGACACGAGGACCACTCCTGCTCCCGAAACTCGCTTGGACCCATCGACGTATATAGTCCAGCAATTCGACAGGTCCGGGAGTTCAGGCATCTGCGCTTCTGTCCATTCGGCTATGAAATCTGGCAGGACTTGCGACTTGATCGCTGAGTGCCGCTGGTACGTGATCTCCCAGGGCCCGAGGGTGATTCCCCATAGCGAAACACGCCCCGTAGCGTCGGGGTTGTTAAGAATACTGGACACTGATACGTCTCTAACGTATCTATAATTTTTGATGCTCCATGCTTGTTTTTACACCATTTGCTTAGTGTTTCGTTACACTTCGTGGCATTTTTATGCATTTTCTGGAACTAACCTATTAACGAGATGCCATAGTGCCAGTTCCCTGTTTTCTGCTGTTTTTGTGTTTTAGAAAAGTTACACAGGAAATATTCTCGGAATTGGACGAAACAAAAGCCAGACGTCCAGATATTTACCGAAGCTTCTAGAGAACCAAAGAGGAGACGACAAGGAGCCACAGGGCGGCCACACCACCAGGGGGAGCGGCCTGCCCCTGGCCCGCGCCGGCCTGTGGTGTGGGCCCCCTGGTCCACTTCTGACGCTGCCCCTTCGCCTATAAAGACCCCCCGACGGGAAAAACCTAAACACCCGATCACTTTTCCGGAATACATCGCGATCCTCCGCCGCCGTCGACCCGAGATCAGGAGGGTCCAGAAGCTCTTCCCGGCACCCTGCCGAAGAGGGGAATCGCCACCGGAGGTCTTCTTCATCGCCATGCTTGCCTCCGGCGCGATGAGTGAGTAGTCTACCTTGGACTATGGGTCCATAGCAGTAGCTAGTTGGTTGTCTTCTCCACCATGTGGTTCATGTTTAGATCTCGTGAGCTGCCCTACATGATCGAGACTACCTTTATGTAATTCTACATGTTGTGTTTGTTGGGATCCGATGAATATTGGTGTTATGATTGAGTTGATGTGCTGAATATTATCTTATGTTATCTCTATGTTGTTTATGATCTTGCATGCTCTCCGTTGTTAGTAGCTATCTTGGCCGAGTAGTTGCTAGTGACTCCAAGAGGGGGTATTTATGCTCGATAGTGGGTTCATGCCTCTATTTAATCTGGGGGAGTGACAGAAACCTCTAAGGTTGTAGATGTGCTGTTGCCATTAGGGAGAAAACAACATTCATATGCTCAAGGGCATATGCTTTGTTTACATTACACACTTTGCTTAATGCAGTTATCTGTTGTTCGCAACTTAATACTTATGGAGTCTCGGATTGATTCGCCACAAGTGGATTATTAGTCATAGATGCAGTTGGATGACGGTCTATGTATCTTGTTGTAATGCCCAGAGTAAATCTCATAGTGATCCTCTCAACATATGCATGTTGTTTTTATTCTATCAATTGCCCAACTATAATTTGTTTACCCAGCATGTGTTATTTTATCTTATGGAGAGACACCACTAGTGAACTATGGACCCCGGTCCTATTTCCTTTATATTGCTATCACCTGTTTACTTTTCTCGCATTGTTTACTTTCTCACATATTACTATTACTTTCCACTCGATACGCTCATACCCTTTGTTTCAAGCAAACCGGTGAGATTGACAACCTCATCGTAAGTTGGGAGCAAAGTATTTGGTTGTGTTGTGTGCAGGTTCCACGTTGCTACTAGTTGAAGACGCACTAACTCGTTAATCGTTAATGGCACCCTTGTTGGAGTGTCACTAGGCTAGCAAGCATCACATTCTGGAGTTTGGCTTTTTCCTGGACTGACAAACCTTGGTTTCTTACTGAGGGAAAATTTGCTTCTATACTCATCATACCTTCCTCTTGGGGTTCCCAACTGGACGGTGAAAAACTATCAACACCGTGCCGCATCAAGCTAATTTTCTGGCGCCGTTACCGGGGAAAAAGAAAACTTCTGCAAGGGGAGTTTCGCACGCACATCCTTTACTTTGTTTTAAGTTTTGCTTTACTTTTTTTTACTTGCATCATTTTATCAAAAACACAAAAAAATTAGTATCCTTTATAGTTGTTTTTACTTGTCTGCTTTTAGTTTTGCTAGAATGGCTACTCCTGAAAACACCAGGTTGTGTGACTTTACTAGCACGAATAATAGTGATTTTATCTGCACTCCTATTGTGCCACCTGCTCCTGCTGCAAATTTTTATGAGATTAAGCCTGCTTTGTTGAACCTTGTTATGAAAGAGCAATTTTCTGGTGCTAGTACTGATGATGCTGCAGCTCATCTCAACAATTTTGTTGAGCTATGTGAGATGCAGAAATATAAGGATGTGGAGAGTGATATTATTAAGCTTAAGTTGTTTCCTTTTTCTTTGAGAGGAAAAGCTAAGGATTGGTTACTGTCTTTGCCTAAAAATAGTATTGATTCATGGGCTAAGTGTAAGGATGATTTTATTGGTAGATACTATCCTCCTGCTAAGATTATAGCTTTGCGTAGCAATATTATGAAGTTTAGCCTGTTTGATAATGAACATGTTGCTCAGGCTTGGGAAAGAATGAGATCTATGATAAAGAATTATCCCACTCATGGACTGACTACTTGGATGATTGTCCAAACTTTTTATGCAGGACTGAATTTTTCTTCAAGGAACCTATTGGATTCAGCTGCTGGAGGCACTTTTATATCCCTTACCTTGGGCGCCGCAACAAAGCTTCTCGACAATATGATGGTAAATTACTCTGAATGGCACACCGAGAGAGCTCCACAAGGTAAGAAGGTAAATTCTGTTGAGGAAAACTCTTCCTTGAGTGATAAGATTGATGCTATCATGATTATGCTTTCTAATGATAGGACTCATGTAGATCCTAATAATGTTCCTTTGGCTTCTTTGGTTGCTCAAGAAGAGCATGTTGATGTAAACTTCATTAGAAATAATAATTTCAACAACAATGCTTATAGGAACAATTTTGCTAGTAACAATTATTGGCCGTATCCTTCTACCAATGGTAATGGTTATGGTAACTCTTATGGTAATTCCTCCAACAACACTAGGGCCGCGCCCTCCGAGCTTGAGGTAATGCTCAAGGACTTCATCGGTAAGCAAAATGCTTTTAACAAGTCTGTTGAGGAAAAGTTAGGCAAAATTGATATTCTTGCTTCTAAAGTTGATAGCCTTGCTCATGATGTTGAAATTCTGAAATTAAAAGTGTTGCCTAATGATGTGAAAGATAACAATGTTTTTGCTACTGCTAATGCTATCCAAGTTAGAATTGATGAAAATGTTAGGATGCTAGCAGAATTGCATGCCAGGTGGGAAAGGGAAGATGAGATGGCTAGAAAGATGAAGGTATGTACCATTACTACCTCTAATGATGTTGCTCCAAATGCTAGCAATCCTCTTACTTTGATTGGTGTAGAGAAAACTCCCACTCCTAGTGTTAAAAAGCCTAAAACAGCAAAAACTTTTTCTTAAAAGAGTGCTGAAATTTTTTGGAGCATAGGAGATGATAGCTCTATTTCCTTTAATGATTTTGATGTTGATGGCCGCAATATATCTGAAGTTATTTTGTTCTTGCAAAAGCTTGCTTTGACTCCCAATGCTAGTTCTTTAAATGTTGCTTTTACTAAGCATATTACCAATGCTCTCATGAAAATTAGGGATGAAAAGTTGAAGCAAAAAGCTTCTATTCCCAAGAAATTAGAAGATGGTTGGGAACCCATCATTGATATGCATGTTAATGGTTTTTATTGACATGCTTTATGAGATCTAGGTGCTAGTATTTCTATCATGCCTAGAAAAATTTATGATATGCTTGATTTACCACCGCTTGAAAAGTGTTATTATGATGTTCCTATTGCTGATATTGCTAAGAAGAAACCTTTGGGAAGGATTAATGATGTTCTTATTATGGTTAACAATAACCTTGTTCCCGTTGATTTTCTTGTCATGGATGTTGAATGCAATGCTTCATGTCCTATTATTTTGGGAAGACCCTTTCTTTGAACTGTAGGTGCCATCATTGATATGAGGGAAGGCACCATCAAATATCAATTTCCACTCAAGAAAGGTATAGAACACTTCCCTAGAAAGAGAAATAAATTCCTTTTTACTCTATTCTTAGAGCAAATTATAAGCTTGATGCTTCATCACTCGATATTACTTGATTCGCATTTTCTGCGCCTAGCTCAAAGGCGTTAAAGAAAAGCACTCTTGGGAGATAACCCAATGTTTTTACTTTCAGTTATTTTTTTTTATTTGAGTCTTGGAAGTTATTACTACTGTAATAACCGCTCCTTATCCTTTTTATTTCGTTTTTGTGCCAAGAGAATCCTCTAATTTGAGTGAGGTAAGATTTGGGGATGTTGCTGTCCTGAAATAGTTTTCGGTGCTGCATCGTAAAAATTCGTGAAAATTCTCTGTATATATTTTGGACCTGCGATTTTTGTGCATATGCCCCAGGTTATATCCAAACTTTCATTAGTTGAACACTTTTTGATTTGAGCAACAGAAAACCCTCTAAAAATTTGACCTTTGTTAGCTGTTCTGTTTTGACAGATTTCTGCCAATATTTGTGTTTACCGCTTTATCGCTTTGTTTTTGAGTTCTTTTGATTACGGAACTTTTGGGAAAGTTGCTACAGTAGTATATGCTTTATATGTGGTGGTTTTGAGTTGAAACCTGAAGCAAAAAGGGTTGATTCATTGTTATGCTTACACTAATTTTGCTAATAGAATTGTGTTTAGTTTTGTATGAAGAAAGTTTTCAAGTGTAGTGATTGGAGAATGATGAGATAAGTTGAAGAATGGACAAAAGCTCAAGCTTGGGGATGCCCATGTCACCCCAAGAAATATTCAAGAAGTACAAGCATCAAAGCTTGGGGATGCCCCCGAGGCACCCCTTCTTCATCGGCAAAAATCAGGTCACCTTTCAACACACTATATTTTTATTGCTTCATGCATTATGCGTTTTTCTTGGAGCGTCAGTTATTTTTAGTTTTCAGTTTTGTTTAGTTTTGTTTGCTACAATAAATGGTTGGACCCCAACAAATTTCTTTTGGAGAAGTTGCCTTGCTTTTCATTTGCCAAGAACACTCCGTTTTTCACTCTTATCATTTCAACGAGTGTTCTCTTTTTCTAGAACTGCATTTAGCTTTCGTTTTTCGCCTTGATTTTTATTCAGATCTTGTTATATCTTTTTATCAAGGTGTATTTTGACCTCTGGTCCATGTTGGTTTTCATCAAAAGAGTTGTTTATAAAAAGTTCGAATGGTGTTGGAAAAGAGAAAAAGCTTTATGCTAAAAAAGTGGTACAAGAAGGAGCTTGTGTAGACTGCGGCCTAGGCTTTTGCATATCATGCTTGATGTCTTTTTGATAGTATGCTTAGTGGTTTTGCTATAGCATGACTTGTCTTAAATGACTGAGATTGCTTAATGAGCCTTTGAAAAAATCATGCATTGTTTTAATTATTTGGAAGCATTATTTTGGTTTTCTCCTTGATGCTTTATTTGGGTTGACTTGGCGCATGCTCACACATGTTAGACTCATACAAAGTCACCATTGCCTCTATGATTAGTTTTTGACTTTTGATGCCATCTTATGCTTCTTTTAATGTCGCTTTGTCGCTTTGCATGATTATGGCCGTTATTGCCCTCTTAGTTGGTCGCTCCCAGTCTTTTGCTAGCCCTCATTTTGTGCTGAGTATGAGCTCTACTCGTGCATCCAACTCCTAAAGACCAAGTTTGCCATTGTGTCCACTATAAATTCCTATGCATGGTATTTGTAAGCCATTACAAGTAAATTTTCATGTGCTACCTTTCAAAACTTTCAACTACTTCACGTTTTGTGCCACTATTTTTAGCTCATGGGGCCGTAGTGGTCGGAATTGCTATCTTCCATATTAAATTAAGTACCCCTCGACTACGCAGCTTCATCTGCTCGTCATTAATTTTGCATGAGAGCTGGTCAGACCATTGCAATCTAATTCTAAAAAGAAAAAAAGGCACTCCTCCATGGTATGTGAATGTTGGTGGGCACCCGATGGAATCGGTTTGCCATCGTTTGAGAAAGGAAAAAAGGTGGGGAGGAGTGCCAAAGCTTTATAAAAGAGCACCAATGTGCCAAATTTTCAAAGAACTCAGAACCGCTCTCACTTGTTTATTATGGAAGATAGTAAGACCCCATTGCCAGTCGTTGACATGAAACAACCACCTCTCAAAACCCAATTTTTATCTCTGTTTTACAAATGAAAAGCTCTAGCACATGTTTAATCACTGCTTCCCTCCGTGAAGGGCCTTTCTGTTACTTTTATGTTGAGTCTCCACCTTCTACAGTTATGCACCGTCTAAGAGAGCATAGTTGTCATTCTGAGTATAATATGCATTGTCCCAAAGTTTTCATTGATTTATTCATATTGTTGGTTTTACTTGTTCTTAAATTACTTGTATCTAGTCGCCCTCTTAAACTTAAAGGTGTCCTATGCATTTATGTTTTGCTCTCTCATGAAGGACAAGCTGAAAACCATTTGTATGTTTTTCCCTATGATTTGAACACACGTTTGACTTTCATTGTTTCATTTTCATGATCTTTCATTTGTGTTCCTTTTCATGTTATAACATGGTTGCTAAGTTTCTTCTATCAAGATTATATCTTTCATGCCCATGTTTTAAGTTCTTTTGATCCCAGCGCATAACGCTTTCATAGATGATCAAGATTGTGTGGGTGCATGTCACCTCAAAAATTATTTCTTTTATTATCACTTACCTACTCGAGGACGAGCAGGAGTTAAGCTTGGGGATGCTGATACGTCTCTAATGTATCTATAATTTTTGATGTTCCATGCTTTTTTTTACACCATTTGCTTAGTGTTTCGTTACACTTCGTGGCATTTTTATGCATTTTCCGAAACTAACCTATTAACGAGATGCCATAGTACCAGTTCCCTATTTTCTGATGTTTTTGTGTTTCAGAAAAGTTACACAGGAAATATTCTCGGAATTGGATGAAACAAAAGCCAGATGTCCAGATATTTACCCAAGCTTCTAGAGAACCAAAGAGGAGACGGAAAGGAGCCACAGGGTGGCCACACCACCAGGGGGTGCGGCCTGCCCCTAGCCCGCACCGGCCTGTGGTGTGGGCCTCCTGGTCCACTTCTGACGCTGCCCCTTCACCTATAAAGACCCCCCGACGGGAAAAACCTAAACACCCTATCAGTTTTCCAGAATACATCGCGATCCACCGCCGCCGTCAACCCGAGATCGGGAGGGTCCAGAAGCTCTTCCCGGCACCCTGCCGGAGAGGGGAATCGCCACCGGAGGTCTTCTTCATCGCCATACTTGCCTTCGGCGCAATGAGTGAATAGTCTACCTTAGACTATGGGTCCATAGCAGTAGCTAGTTGGTCATCTTCTCCACCATGTGCTTCATGTTCAGATCTCGTGAGCTGCCCTACATGATCGAGACTACCTTTATATAATTCTATATGTTGTGTTTGTTGGGATCCAAAGAATATTGGTGTTATGATTGAGTTGATGTGCTGAATATTATCTTATGTTATCTCTATGTTGTTTATGATCTTGCATGCTCTCCGTTGTTAGTAGCTATCTTGGCCGAGTAGTTGCTAGTGACTCCAAGAGGGGGTATTTATGCTCGATAGTGGGTTCATGCCTCTATTTAATCAGGGGGAGTGACAGAAACCTCTAAGGTTATAGATGTGTTGTTGCCATTAGGGAGAAAACAACATTCATATGCTCAAGGGCATATGCTTTGTTTACATTACACACTTTGCTTAATGCAGTTATCTGTCGTTCGCAACTTAATACTTGTGGAGTTCTCGGATTGATTCGCCACAAGTGGATTATTAGTCATAGATGCAGTTGGATGATGGTCTATTGATACGTCTCAAACGTATCTATAATTTTTGATGCTCCATGCTTTGTTTTACACCATTTGCCTATTGTTTCGTTACACTTAGTGGCATTTTTATACATTTTCCGGAACTAACCTATTAACAAAGTGCCACAGTGCCAGTTTCCTGTTTTCTGCTGTTTTTGTGTTTCAGAAGTGATACACAGGAAATATTCTCCGAATTGGACGAAACAAGTTCCTGAAGTCATATTTCATCGGGGAGCTCCCAAACATCCGAAGACCTGACGGAGGGGGGCCACGAGGCCCCCACACACAGGGGCGGCGCGGCCTAGCCCCTGGCCGCGTCAGCCCCGTGTGAGGAGCCGTGGTCCCTCCTCTGACATCGCCCTTTCGCCTACATATACCCCCTGACGAGAAAAACCTAAGGGCCCGATCAGTTTTCCAGAATACATAGCGATCCGCCGCCGCCGTCGACCCGAAGATCGGGAGGGTCCAGAAGCTCTTCCCGGCACCCTGCCGGAGAGGGGAATTGCCACCGGAGGTCTTCTTCATCGCCATGCTTGCCTCCGGAGCGATGAGTGAGTAGTCTACCTTGGACTATGGGTCCATAGCAGTAGCTAGATGGTTGTCTTCTCCACCATGTGCTTCATGTTTAGATCTCATGAGCTGCCCTACATGATTGAGATCACCGTTATGTAATTGTATGATGTTGGTTTGTTGGGATCCGATGAATATTGGTGTTTATGATTAAGTTGCTGTACTGAATTATATCTTTTGTTATCTCTATGTTGTTTATGATCTTGCATGCTCTCCGTTGTTAGTAGCTATCTTGGCCGAGTAGTTGCTAGTGACTCCAAGAGGGGGTATTTATGCTCGATAGTGGGTTCATGCCTCTATTTCACCTGGGGGAGTGACAGAAACCTCTAAGGTGGTAGATGTGCTGTTGCTACTAGGGAGAAAACAACATTCATATGCTCAAGGGCATATGCTTTGTTTACATTACACACTTTGCTTAATGCAATTATCTGTTGTTCGCAACTTAATACTTTCGGGGTGTTCGGATGATATCCCTGGGGGTGGATTATTAGTCATAGATGCAGTTGGATGGCGGTCTATGTATTTTGTTGTAATGCCCAGAGTGAATCTCATAGTGATCTTCTTGACATATCACGTTATCTTTATTCTATCAATTGCCCAACTGTAATTTGTTTACCCAGCATGTTATTTATCTATGGAGAGACACCACTAGTGAACTGTGGACCCCGGTCCTATTTTAATCATATTGCAATCACCTGTTTACTATTCCCGCACTGTTTACTTTACTAGCATATTACTACTGTTTTCCACTCGATACACTCATAACCTTTGTTTCAAGCAAACCGGTGAGATTGACAACCTCATCGCAAGTTGGGAACAAAGTACTTGTTTGTGTGTGTGCAGGTTCCGCGTTGCTGCTGGCCGAAGACGAGTCAACAAGTATCGTTAACGGCGCCCTTGTTGGAGTGTTACTAAGCCAGCCCGCATCACCTTCAGTCGTCACCGTCTCCCTTCTCCTGATCGATATTAAACCTTGGTTTCTTAACTGAGGGAAAATTTGCCGCTACACTCATCATACCTTCCTCTTGGGGTTCCCAACGGGCTGGTCATCACCACGCACAAGGACAGTTTGCTCCCACATCAATTTGGAGTAGCAGCTAATTTTCTGGCGCCGTTGCCGGGGAAGGAAGAGAAGACTTCTGCGAGGGGAGTTCTTCGCACACACATACGTTACTTTGTTATTTGTTTTGCTTTACTTTATTTTATTTTACCTGCATTGTTTTTATATCAAAAACCCAAAAAAAATTAGAATCCTTGGTAGTTGTTATTTCTTTACTTTAGTTTATCATGTCATTTCCTAAGTTCGTTCTGGAGGACCTCTCAGTAGGTAGTGGTTCGATTATTG
The DNA here is from genome assembly GCA_007115705.1 of Dactylis glomerata. Classification (NCBI taxonomy): domain Eukaryota; kingdom Viridiplantae; phylum Streptophyta; class Magnoliopsida; order Poales; family Poaceae; genus Dactylis; species Dactylis glomerata. The sequence goes on from QXEO01000096.1 coordinate 1,912,853, forward strand.
GCAAAAGTAACATTGAGGAGTTCTTTAATCACATTAGTATGCATAAGGAAGTTGAGGAAAAGTCTTTGGTTGAGTTAGCTCCTAGTTATGAAGTTGCTTCTGCTCATTTAGTTCACATGTTAGAAGCTAGGTTTGCTAGTCTCAATTCTTCTATGCAATACATGTTCCTTAAGCTTCATGAAATTGAGGATCCCGAAAAGAAAGCTTTTATCTTAGAAACCCTGCGCACAGAATTTAGAGATGTTGCAATTGAGGCTAGGAAGGTTTTTAAGAATTTTAATAAGCTTGGCTCGCCTATTAAGGTTGTTGGTACGCCTGATGATTTTAAAACACCAATACCTTATGAACTTATAGGAATTCATGATGCTTGGGAAAAGAATTCTAGTTGGATTTGCCCTGAAAATCTTTTCGATGAAAGTAGTGTGCCAAAGCATGATCGTAAAGGAGTTTCAAAAACTCAGTTGAACACATTTTCCTTCATTGTTGAAAAGATCTCTGATGTTGATCTTAATGCTTCATCTATTGATATTACTTGATTCGCAATTTTCTGCGCCTAGCTCAAAGGCGTTAAAGAAAAGCACTCTTGGGAGATAACCCATTGTTTACTTTTCAGTACTTTTTCTTTTATTTGAGTATTGGAAGTCATTACTACTGTAATGACCGCTCCTTATCTTGTTTATTTCGTTTTTGTGCCAAGAGAAGCCTCTAATTTGAGTGAGGTAAAGATTTGGGGTTATTGCTGTCCTGAAACTGTTTTCGGTGCTGCACCGTAAAAATTCGTGAAAATTCTCTGTATATATTTTGGACCTGCGATTTCTTGTGCATATGCCCCAGGTTATATCCAAACTTTTCTTAGTTGAACACTTTTTGATTTGAGCAACAGAAAATCCCTCAAAAATTCGTCCATTATCAGCTGTCCAGTTTTGACAGATTTCTGCCAACATTTGTTTTTGCCACTTTATCGCTTTCTTTTGAGTTCTTTTTGATCATGGAACTCTTATGGAAGTTGCTACAGTAGTATATACTTTATATGTGGTGGTTTTGGGTTGAAACCTGAAGCTAAAAGAGGTTGAATATATTTTATGCTTGCACTAATGTTGCTAATAGAATTGTGTTTAGTTTTGTATGAAGGAAGTTTTCAAGTGTAGGGATTGGAGAATGATGAGATGAGTTGAAGAATGGACAAAAGCTCAAGCTTGGGGATGCCCATGCATCACCCCAAGAAATATCCAAGAAGTACAAGCGTCAAAGCTTGGGGATGCCCCGAGGCACCCCTTCTTCATCGGCAAAAATCAGGTCACCTTTCAAAACACTATATTTTTATTGCTTCATGCACTATGTGTTTTTCTTGGAGCGTCAGTTGTTTTAGTTTTCTTAGTTTGTTTAGTTTGTTTGTTTGCTGCAATAAATGGTTGGACCCCAACAAATTTCCTTTGGAGGAGATGTACTCGTTTTCATTTGCAAAGAATGCTCTAGTTTTCACTCTTATTAATCGAGCATTCTAGTTTTTCTGCTACTGCTTTTGGTTTTCGTTTTCACCTTGATATGCATTCAGATCTTGTCATATCTTTTCATCAAGGTGCATTTTTGCCTCTGAACTTTATTGGTTTTCATCAAAAGAGGTTGTTTTAAAAATTTCAAATGGTGTTGGAAAAGAGAAAAAGCTTTGTGCAAAATAGTGGTACAAGAAGGAGCTTGTGTAGACTGCGGCTTAGGCTTTTTCATGTCATGCTTGATGTCTTTTTGATAGTATGCTTAGTGGTTTTGCTGTAGCATGACTTGTCTCAAATAACTGAGATTGCTTAATGAGCCTTTGAAAAAATCATGCGTTGTTTTTATTGTATGGAAGCATTATTTTGGTTTTCTCCTTGATGCTTTATTTGGGTTGACTTGGCGCATGCTCACACATGTTAGACTCTTCCAAAGTCGCCATTAGCCTTCATGATCATTTAGTTTTTGACTTTTGATGCCATCGTATGCTTCTTTTAATGTCGCTTTGTCGCTTTGCATGATTATGGCCATTACTGCTCTCTTAGTTGGTCGCTCCCAGTCTTTTGCTAGCCCTCGCCTTGTACTGAGTATGAGCTCTACTCGTGCATCCAACTCCTAAAAGCCAAGTTTGCCATTGTGTCCACTATAAACTCCTATGCATGGTATTTGTAAGCCATTCCAAAGTAAAATTTTCGTGTGCTACCTTTCAAAAACCTTCAAAATACTTCTCGTTTTGTGACACTGTTTTCAGCTCATGGGGACGTAGTGGTCGGATTTGCTATCTTCCATATTGTTTATTCCAAAAAGAAAAAAAAAGAGAAAAAAAGAAAAAAAAGGCACTCCTCCAAGAATGTGAATGTTGGTGGGCACCCGATGGAATCGGTTAGCCATGGTATGTGAAAGGAAAGGTGGGGAGGAGTGCCAAGTTTTACAAAAAGAGCACGAAGTGCCAATCTCTCTCTCTCAAAAACTTGCTTTATTTTTGTATGGAAGATAGTAAGAACCCCATTGCTAGTCGTTGACAAAAGCAACCACCTCTCAAAATCAAGTTTTCTCTCTGTTTTACAAAATGAAAAGCTCTAGCACATGTTTAAATCACTGCTTCCCTCTGCGAAGGGCCTTTCTTTTACTTTTATGTTGAGTCACCACCTTCTTTCTTTATGCACCATTAAGAGAGCATAGTTGTCATTCTTAGTGTGATATGCATTGTCCCAAGGTTCATTGATTGACTCATATTGTTGGTTTCACTTGTTCTTAAATTATTTGTATCTAGTCGCCCTCTTAAACTTTGAGGTGTCCTATGCATTTATGTTTTGCTCTCTTTGAAGGACAAGCTGAAAACCACTTGTATGTTTTTCCTTATGATTTGAACACACGTTTGACTTTCATTGTTTCATTATCATGATCTTTTGTTTGTGTTCAATTGCATGTTTACAACATGGTTGCTAAGTTCTTATTGTCATGATTATATCTTTCATGCCCATGTTTTAAGTTCTATTGATCCCAGCTCATCAATGCTTACATATATGATCAAGATTGTGTAGGTGCATGTCACCTCAAAAATTATTCTTTTGTTATCACTTACCTACTCGAGGACGAGCAGGAGTTAAGCTTGGGGATGCTTGATACGTCTCAAACGTATCTATAATTTTTGATGCTCCATGCTTTGTTTTACACCATTTGCCTATTGTTTCGTTACACTTAGTGGCATTTTTATACATTTTCCGGAACTAACCTATTAACAAAGTGCCACAGTGCCAGTTTCCTGTTTTCTGCTGTTTTTGTGTTTCAGAAGTGATACACAGGAAATATTCTCCGAATTGGACGAAACAAGTTCCTGAAGTCATATTTCATCGGGGAGCTCCCAAACATCCGAAGACCTGACGGAGGGGGGCCACGAGGCCCCCACACACAGGGGCGGTGCGGCCTAGCCCCTGGCCGCGCCAGCCCCGTGTGAGGAGCCGTGGTCCCTCCTCTGACATCGCCCTTTCGCCTACATATACCCCCTGACGAGAAAAACCTAAGGGCCCGATCAGTTTTCCAGAATACATCGCGATCCGCCACCGCCGTCGACCCGAAGATCGGGAGGGTCCAGAAGCTCTTCCCGGCACCCTGCCGGAGAGGGGAATCGCCACCGGAGGTCTTCTTCATCGCCATGCTTGCCTCCGGAGCGATGAGTGAGTAGTCTACCTTGGACTATGGGTCCATAGCAGTAGCTAGATGGTTGTCTTCTCCACCATGTGCTTCATGTTTAGATCTCATGAGCTGCCCTACATGATTGAGATCACCGTTATGTAATTGTATAATGTTGGTTTGTTGGGATCCGATGAATATTGGTGTTTATGATTAAGTTGCTGTACTGAATTATATCTTTTGTTATCTCTATGTTGTTTATGATCTTGCATGCTCTCCGTTGTTAGTAGCTATCTTGGCCGAGTAGTTGCTAGTGACTCCAAGAGGGGGTATTTATGCTCGATAGTGGGTTCATGCCTCTATTTCACCTGGGAGAGTGACAGAAACCTCTAAGGTGGTAGATGTGCTGTTGCTACTAGGGAGAAAACAACATTCATATGCTCAAGGGCATATGCTTTGTTTACATTACATACTTTGCTTAATGCAATTATCTGTTGTTCGCAACTTAATACTTTCGGGGTGTTCGGATGATATCCCTGGGGGTGGATTATTAGTCATAGATGCAGTTGGATGGCGGTCTATGTATTTTGTTGTAATGCCCAGAGTGAATCTCATAGTGATCTTCTTGACATATCACGTTATCTTTATTCTATCAATTGCCCAACTGTAATTTGTTTACCCAACATGTTATTTATCTATGGAGAGACACCACTAGTGAACTATGGACCCCAGTCCTATTTTAATCATATTGCAATCACCTGTTTACTATTCCCGCACTGTTTACTTTACTAGCATATTACTACTGTTTTCCACTCGATACACTCATAACCTTTGTTTCAAGCAAACCGGTGAGATTGACAACCTCATCGCAAGTTGGGAACAAAGTACTTGTTTGTGTGTGTGCAGGTTCCGCGTTGCTGCTGGCCGAAGACGAGTCAACAAGTATCGTTAACGGCGCCCTTGTTGGAGTGTTACTAAGCCAGCCCGCATCACCTTCAGTCGTCACCTGTCTCCCTTCTCCTGATCGATATTAAACCTTGGTTTCTTAACTGAGGGAAAATTTGCCGCTACACTCATCATACCTTCCTCTTGGGGTTCCCAACGGGCTGGTCATCACCACGCACAAGGACAGTTTGCTCCCACATCAATTTGGAGTAGCATCTATGTATCTTGTTGTAATGCCCAGAGTAAATCTCATAGTGATCCTCTCGACATATGCGCGTTGGCTTTATTCTATCAATTGCCCAACTGTAATTTGTTTACCCAGCATGTGTTATTTTATCTTATGGAGAGACACCACTAGTGAACTATGGACCCCGGTCCTATTTCCTTTATATTGCTATCACCTGTTTACTTTTTTCGCATTGTTTAATTTCTCGCATATTACTATTACTTTCCACTCGATATGCTCATACCCTTTGTTTCAAGGAAACCGGTGAGATTGACAACCTCATCGTAAGTTGGGAGCAAAGTATTTGGTTGTGTTGTGTGCAGGTTCCACGTTGCTACTAGTTGAAGACGCGCTAACTCGTTAATCGTTAACGGCACCCTTGTTGGAGTGTCACTAGGCTAGCAAGCATCATCTTCTGGAGTTTGGCTTTTTCCTGGGCTGACAAACCTTGGTTTCTTACTGAGGGAAAATTTGCTTCTATACTCATCATACCTTCCTCTTGGGGTTCCCAACTGGACGGTGAAAAACTATCAACACCGTGCCGCATCAGACACTGGAGTCGAAGCCACTACTATGATTGAGTGACACTCGAAGTAATGCGGCAACTTCTTCCCTGTCATGTAGATGGCGTACGCTAGCTTCTGATAATGGGGGTACCTTTGTTTGGTCGGGGACATGACCTCACTGAGATAGTACATCGTCCTCTGTACTCCGTGCTCCTTGCCATCTTCTGCGCGCTTGACCACCAAGGCAGTACTGACAACTTGATTCGTGGCCGCTATGTACAGCAACATCGGCTCTTTTTCTCGAGGAGTGACTAGGACCGGGGACGTCGAAAGGCGACGCTTAAGGTCGTCGAACGCGACCTGCGCCTCCTCTGTCCATGTGAAATTGTCCATTTTCTGGAGTAGCCGATAGAAGGGGAGAGCCTTTTCGCCGAGCTTACTTATAAAGCGGCTAAGTGCTGCTAGTCGACCTGTCAGCTGCTGGACATGTCGAAGCGTCTTCGGTGACTGCATGGTAATGATGGCTTGAATCTTCTCTGGATTGCCCTCGATTCCTCTCTTGGAGATTAGGTAGCCTAGTAGCTGGCCTGTAGGCACCCCAAAGGAACACTTCTTTGGGTTGAGCTTGATGCTGTAGCGGTTGAGGTTGGCGAAGGTTTCTCGCAGATCTTCGAGCAGACTGTCTGCCTTTGAGGATTTGATGACGATGTCGTCGACGTAGACCTCAATGTTGTGGCTGATCTACTCCTTCAGGCACGCTTGCATACACCGTTGATAGGTGGCTCCGGCATTCTTAAGACCGAAGGGCATCGTCATGTAGCAGTATACCCCGTGCGGGGTTATGAATGCCATCTTGTCTTTGTCTTCGACCTTTAGCCTTATCTGGTTGTACCCGAAGTACGCATCGAGAAACGGGAGGCGCTCGCAGCCAGTGGTAGAATCGATGATCTGGTCGATTCGAGGTAGAGGAAAGTAATCTTTCGGGCAGTGCTTATTCAGCGCCGTGAAGTCGATGCACATCCTGTAGATCTTGGTGTCCTTCTTCTCCACCATTACCGGTGGTGAAAGCCAGGTGGACTCCTTTATCTCTTTGATGAATTTCGCCTTGAGGAGGCGATTTATTTCTTCGCCCATTGCTCAGGCCTTCTCTGGGTTGTAGCGACACATTGATTGCTTGATCGGCTTCGCGTTCGGAAAGATCTTTAGCTCGTGCTCGGCGAGTTCCCTGGATATGCCTGGCATATCTGCTGGACACCATGCGAACATCCTCCAGTGCTCATGGAGGAACTCGACGAGCGCGCTTTCCTATGCGGGGGAGAGAGAATTTGGCACCCGTGTGGTCTTGGTTGGATCCGTCGGATGGATTTGGTGCTCTCGGGTATCTTTGCTGGCGTCGAATGATAGTTTTGGGGCGTTCTGCTGCGTCGGTGGATCGATGTCCATGTTGGTGCTCTCCCTGATATGGTTGAGCTCTTCGTGTACTCCAAATGTCTGGGACATGCTGTTGAAGTCCTTGTCGCAGTTTTCCGAGCGAGCAAAGCTTCCACTGATCGCCAGTGGTCCTTTGCTTGCGGGCATCCGCAGCTTGAGGTAAGCATAGTGCGGCACCGCCATGAATCGGGCAAACGCTGGTCGCCCGAGGATAGCGTGATACTGCAAGGGCCAATCGACGACCTTGAACTCGATCTTCTCCTTCCTGAAGTTTGCTGGAGTGCCGAAGATAACGTCCAGGTATATTGCCCCCAGTGGGTACGTCGGCTTCCCTGGGGCGATTCCATGAAAGGGTGTTTTTGTCGGCAAGAGGTTGTCCATTGGGATCTTAATCTTCCGCAATGTGTCTGCATAGATGAGGTTCAAGCTGCTCCCTCCATCCATGAACACTTTCGTGGAGGTGAAACCTCCTATCTGCACTTCGAGGACCAAGGCGTGGTGTCCAGGGCGCGGGATCTTCGGTGGGTGGTCGGACCGGTCGAAGCCGATCAGATGCTCTGACCAGTTCAGATATTCGGGCGTAGCTGGCGGTGTGTGCTCGGCGTGACAGACCTCTCTTGCGCGCTTTCGCTGGACTTTATTCGTCGGGTGCCCTCTCTGGATCATTGGCACAAAGCCTCGTGGTGGCGGGAACGCCTCTTCTTCGACGGTTGGATGTCGTGGCTCGACTTGCTGGATCGTGGTGGCCTGGTGGCCCTGTTGTACCACGTTTGCCAGCGGGTTAGGTGGTGGTGGTGGAGTGTTCTAAGCTATCACATCTGCCACCGGCTACTCCGCTAGCATCCTTTCCTGAAGTGCTCGACTAAGGCGCAGGAATTCCCTGCATTCGATGAGGAGATGAGCAGGTCTTCGCACTCCATCTTTGTCGATGTAGGTGTGCCTTGTGCACCCTCCATCAAGCATCTCCTCCACTGATGGTGGTGGCTGGTCACGGCATCGGCGCCACTCTGTTTTTGGACTCGAGTCTCGGCTAGCGCTTTTGCTGCTGCTTCCGTAGTAGTTGTTCCCTCGTCTTGGTCCGTCTCGATTGTCGTCGTGGTCATTATTCATGTAGCCTGCTGTTACCATGTCCGTTGTATACGCGTCATCGTAGCGGCTTCGGCGACCTTTCTTGCGAGAGTTGGTGTGAAACTGATCTTTTGCGTCGACGTCGCGTTCCGCCGATCGCCGGTGGCTCCTAAGGGCCGCGATGGAGTCTTCCCCATTGGCCCACTCGTTTGCCAAGCTCATAAGGTGGTCGATGGCTTTCGGCGTGCAGCGTCCTAGCTCTTCCTTGAAGTCACGTCAGATAAGACCGTCCTGAAAAGCGTTGATGGCTCTCTTGGGCGAAATATTTTCTGCCGTGTTGTGGAGGCTGATCCATCGTGAGATGTATGACCTCAGGTTTTCTCCGGTTCTTTGCATGCACACTCGCAACTCTTCGAACGACGTGGGCTGTCATGAGGTACCTCGAAAGTTTGTGATAAATGCTTGTCGAAATTCCTCCCAAGAGCGAATGCTGTCAGGAGCAAGACTATTCAGCCACGCCTTTGCATTGTCCTTCAAGTGCAGCGACAGCAACTAGAGAGCGTTATCTCTAGATCCACCACCAATGGTGACGGCGGTGATGAAGTCATCGAGCCAAATTCGAGGGTCCTGCTGCCCATTGAACTTGACTACGCTGTCGCTAAGCTTGATCCCTTTCGGCAGTGGTGTGGAACGAATCAGGAGGCTAAGCACTCCGCTCCGCACAATCCATCGTGATTACCGCCGAATGCTTCCAGATCGCGTTCTTCCTCGAAGCGACGCGCATCGCATCGTGCACGTGCTGATTCGACTCTGTTTTGAGCCAGGCCGTGTCTAAGCTCCCCGTTGATGGGTTCCACCACTTGAGTCCTGGGCGTGACTACTAGCGCCACTGCTGGGTGCCTAGACTGCTCAACTGGCGGGACAGCTCTTCTTGGCATTATTTCGCGAGAAAATTCCTTTTTTGACACTACCTTAAAATAGAGTTCCTTATTTGACACTAAGCAAATTTTTCTTCCTTATTTGACACCTAGTTAAAATTTCTTTCCCTATATGACACTCCAGTTTATTTTCTTCACTAACGGTGTTAGAGAGAGGCATAAAAAGACTTTGTTACCCCTAGTACACATGTGACCAAAATATACAATAGCTGAAATAATGTTACATATTTGGTTATAGTTAAATGGCCAACTAAGGCCACATAATTTGGTCAACGAACATTTTTTACAGCTCAAAAATCTAGTCCTTTGATTCTAATTCAAAAATAAAAAATTGGACAAATATACATCACAGCCAGAAACATCCATATTCCCATATACATCACAGCCATGTTCACATTCACCGCTACATTAGTACTACTCCTCCGTTATGAAAAACTTGTCGCAAGTGGAAGAAATCGATCAAAGAAGTCCATGTTACAATTATACTCTGTACAATTTAAAATCCTACGAATGGATGCAAAGCAGTGATCGATCGTTCGTGCTCTAAACATGGTGCTTCCAGATGTACATTCAGTTGACACTAACACTCTGAATAAATAGGCAAGTACAACAGCAAAATTGATCTTGTTTCAAACATGATCTGTACGGGCATATAAGAAGAATATGTACTGCTAACAAAGACTCCTCGACAACAATTTGTAGAAGGCTCTGTTTCAAACCTGTCAGGGCTAGATGGGCTCGTCACTATCAGGGCTATTTTGGTCCACCAATTATTTTTTGACGGAATGCTCTAACAGAATCAACGGTAGTGTCATATAGAGAAAGAAATCTTAACTTCATGTCAAATAGGGAAGAAAATTTTGTCCAGTGTTAAATAAGGAATCACATTTTAAGCCAGTGTCAAATAAGGAATTTTCTCTTATTTCGCGCCCTTGGTTAGTTGTGCCTTGAAGCACTCTAACTCCTTCGAGCGCCAGGTTCCGCAGATGCTGCATGTGCTCGTCGTCGTTGGCTGCGTTCACGTCAATATACGCTGCTGTAGCCATGATCGCAGCTTCCTTGGTCTTGGGTAGCAAATCTGCTTCGTTAAATTCTGATTCTAGATTTTGGGTGATGTTGTGCACGTCGGCCTCGGGCTGGATGTGCGACCGCGTCCTATGCTAGACACTCGATGAATAATGAGACGATCGTTCGGCCCTTCTTCTGCTGGATGCGTCGGCCTCGTCTCTGCGTCGCTCCAAGATGCGCCTATCGGCACTAATCTGGTCCTTCTGCTCTTGGACGACGAATCAGAGCGCAGCTAGCTCCTGCGGGCTCGGATTAGGGCCCATATCTGCTTCGCCCGAATACACTCTCCTTACGTACCGGATCTGGTCTTGCGTTATGAACTGTCGACCGGTGTTTGACCGGTTTCGACCATCATTAGATCCGTGCTCGTTCCTGTCTCCGTGCGATGCCATCATGCAGTGTCCTCCGAACGGTGGGATCGAGTCATCACTGATTTCGCCCAGAGCGGGAGGGTAGATGTCGTCGTCTTTGATGTATGATCCGACCTCGATCATGATATCGGAGTCGTAATCGACCATGTATCCGTTGCTTGATGTGGCAGATTCACTCGAATATGAGCTAGCCGAATTGCCAATCTTCCCCTTAGCCTCAGGGTAGACGTCGTCATCATCGTCTGAGCATGTATAGTCCGAGTATAACCCTTCGACATAGTCAGGGTCGTAGGGCGTAGGACAGAGGGTGAGGGCATTGAGAGCCCGTTTGCACTCGGATATCGTCGGGTAGATAGTAGCAGTACCTCCCCGAGGATCTTCACAGCCGGCGATCTCGTGGGACGAGAAATCTCCGGTGCCCACGTAGTGGTAAGCGTCGCAATCGACGCAATAGGCGGTGGTTGGGGATGGAGGTGGATCTTCGAAGTCGTTTGACCCAACTGATGGGGTCAAAGTTTCCAGCCTTGGTTCCTCCTCCGATGGCGCCAGCAGTGTGGTTGTTGAGGGGTTGCCCTCGATAGCTGGTGACATGCTTGGACCTGCTGCAAGCAGCGTCGAATCGCTGACGGAGATCTGCTCAGTGACTCTGTCATTGTCCACATGTAAATTGAACAGTCCGAAGGCCATGTCGAAGCCTCCGGTCACCGCCGAAACTGCTCCTGCCAGGCTTGAGGTGGTGTCGATGATGGTCACGGCCGGGGTGAGATCGACGACGCTTGGTGATGTAGTGTCGATGACAGTCGACTTAGCGATGTTGACCTCAGTCTCCGATGGGATGGTGTCGACGATGGCCGGCACAACGATGTCGATGGCGGAATTGATGTCGATCTTGACGTTGGTGTCGAGGCTGATGGTGAGTGGGTTGGTGTCGATGTCGAACGACGACGCAGAATCGACGACTATGGCTGATGACGAGCCATCAAACCTTGTCGATGCGGTGAGGTTGGCGGTGTTCGATGAACGAGCCGACGAATCCGTAGATCCAGATCCCGTCGTCCCCACGGTCAGCGCCAATTAACGAGGTTCAACCCTGGCAATGCCCATGTTTGTGGGTTTTCGAGACATGGAGCGCTAGTGGGATCCGGCGAACTCGATGGCGATCAGACGAAAGTAGAGGGACACAAGGTTTACCCAGCTTCGCCCCTCTTGGTAGGGTAAAGACCTACGTCCTGCTTGTCTGACTTTATTCGATGGGGTGGCTACAGTGGAGGTGTTACAATGGTGGCGTAGATTGGATCTAGCCGAAAGTGGAGAGCTCTTGATGTTTCGAGCGCTCCGGCCAGAGGTGGTGAAAAAGTGTCTAGGGGGGTGCTACGATCTCCCACCCAACCTTTTATATGCGAAGGTCGGGTCCCAGGAGTGTTCTCCAAATTGATTACAGATAGAATCGGTTTGAGTAAACCCTACATGAGTCCTAATTCGACTAGGTCTCTTTCTTCGAGTCTTTGTCTTATACGCCAAGTTGTATCCTTGGGCTGCGCCAAGCTGCTATCTTCATGGGCCTTGCAATTCTTTCGACAGTTATCCCTCCTGGGCCGAAGACCAGGTAGGCGAATGCCGAGGGCCCATTCGGTATTCCTTCGTCACTTGGTTTGAGAAGGAGCAATTTGTCATTCGAGAGTCCGGTGCGTGATCTCAAGTGTCTCCCTTCTTTTTGTGTATTTCATATGAGACCACGTCATTTGGAACTTTAGTTCGATACTATGGGTTTGAACTCATGATTTCCTACTTAGTTCAAGTTTATTGACTATTAAAATTTTTATGGTGATTTTCCATTCATATAGGCAATTAGGTGAAATATTTTTTAAAAAGAGGCTACATTGGACGGTGTGGGCCAAAGTGGGGCGACCGCTGGACATTGTGGGGACGCCTATATGGCGAGCCGTGCGGGCGGAATCCCGTGCCGCACACCCGGGGCGGGTGAGTTGGGCTGGCCCATGAAGCCTTTCTCTAGTTTTTCGAGTACTTTCTTTTTCTATTTTTTATTTTCTATTTTTTTGCCTTTTCAAAATCTAAACAATTTTAAGTTTTAATAATTCTAAGTTTTCCAAAATTTACATTTTTTAAAAACTAAACAACTTTTAAATTGGAACAAAAACCAAGTCGGAACAAAATAAATTTGGAACAAAATTTAAAATGGAACAAAATTTGAATCAAAAGATGAAATTAAAATCGGAACAAAATTCAAATCGAAACAAATTTTGAAATCAGAACAAATTTAAAAAAGGATTTTTTTTTTAGAATGGATTAAAAAAAACAAAACAAATTTGAAATACTGAAATTTTTTGGAACGAACAAATTTCAAATTTGGTACAAATTTTAACATTTTTTAGAAGTTGAACATGTTTTGAATTTGAACATTTTTCAAAAACAGAACATTATTTTAAAACTGATTTTTTTCAAAAACTAACCATGTTTTAGATGTTGAACAATTTTCAAAATTTAAACAATTTTCGAATTTTGAACAGTTTTCAAATTTTGAACAGTTTTCGAATTTTGAACTCGAATCTGCATATTTTTGAATCAGAACATTTTTTGAAATTGAACGTTTTCGAAATTTCAGCATTTTTCGAATCACAAAAATGTAAAAAGGAAGAAAAACAATTAAATAAAACAGAAAAGAAGAAGCAGAAAAAAGAAAAAAGAAAAAAATCTTACCTGGGCCAGCCCACACTCGCGCAGAGGTGTGCGGTTCACAGTCTGCACCGACTTGGTCGGCGTATAGGAAATGCCCCCCGATTCAAACGGATCTGAAGAGGACAACACCCTAGTTTATCTCCATGGGCCGGCCCAAACATATCAAAATGAATTACTACTTAGGTATTCGGATTAAATTGGCATGTTAAAAATGCCCTAAGCCCTGAAAACTACAAGTGTAGCTCGAGCTACATGTAGCTCGTTTTTTAAAAAATTTGACAATACTCTTTTGAAGTTTCAAAAAATCTGAAATTAAATAGACATGTTGACAATGTTGTGATCTACAATCATGCAAATTTTCAAATCAAAATACCTTATATTTTGAGCTGTGCAAAAATAATAAATTCTGACATCTGTAATAGTGAATAGTGTAGATTTTCAAAATCTCACAATCTGTCAGAGTTTGTTATTTTTGTACAGCCTAAAATATTAGGAATCTCGAGTTTAAATTTTGCACGTTGGTAGATCCTATCATCGTCTACATCTGGAATTTTTTTAGAATTTTTTGAAACTTTAAAATATTTTTTTTTTTTTAAAAAGCTACATGTAGTTCGAGCTAAAAAAATCCTCTCTAAGCCCGTGCTTCTTAGGAGTAGGTGGACAAGCGAAGGATGACGGTGATGATGGGAGATGAGCTGCCCACATCAGTCCAGTCATGCTGGGAGAAAGCGAAGACAATCGCCAGCTTTCCACCACGAGTTAAAAAGGAAAATACTTGTCCTCCATAAGCTAGCTCGCCACTGATGTTGCAGTCGCAGCGCCGGCCGCATCGTTTATTCGGTTGGCTACACTTGCACAACTCCTTCATTCTGGCAAATACAATGCATCCATTTTCTTCCAAAACAGTATTATATGATCATAAAGTAAGTGAGCGTGCTCTGAATTCTGAAAGATGTGCTTAATCTTCGCGACTTTTGCATGGCCTGCACAATGTGCATGTGTTGTTTTCCCTATCTCGGGTCTCGGCGCGGCGCCGCCGCCTAGCTGATCAGCGGGCGGCGACTTTGCAAACCCAAAACGTTCTATCGTTCGTGGAGACCATGCATTGCATGCGTCGCGATTATTAAAAAGAACTCTTCAAAAGTTTGGCACACGACAAAACCGAGGTAGCCATGGATCAGACTGTGTCGAACGTTGTGCAGTGGTTTGGTCAGTCAGTTCGTTCACCATGCCGTTGGCCTTGTCTAACTGAGGAATAGTCCTGCGCCAAAAGAAGAATCCAGTGTGAATTTCCGTTGCGGAGGATTGCAAACGAGCTGCATTTTAAACGTGCTGAAATATAAGAAACGACCCCAATGTCAAGTCGAGATAGCAGCACTCTATGATAAACTGCCGATAATATGCGGCTTTGTTTTCCCAGCGCCGTTTTTCTGTCGTCCTGTACTCCTGTTTCAAACGTCCTTTTTTCGATCAATTCAAGGAGTCATAGTTTGCACGTAACAAAAGATTTTAGGGCTTGTTTGGCTCCTATCATTTGGGGCTAGAATCAAAGAATTCATTTATAATTCTATCAATTACTTGTTTGGCTGCCACGGAATTGGTTATGGAATTTATTTCGAATTCCATAGTTTTTTATCGCATGTCTAACCTTAATACCTATTGGATACCCTGTCATTTCTGTAAATTTTTCAAAATGAAATGATATCATTATTGTCATTTCATTTCCAAATGAAATGAAATGATGGATGCCAAACGAGCCCTTAAAGTTTGTCCGGCGTGTGCTGTTTTTCAGTTAGTACTGTACTCACCTGTCCTCTGTCAATATGGATCCTAGACTCCTAGTCGACGTGCTAGCTGCTTGTGCAACGTGCGTAATTTTCTTTGACACGTTTGCTCCTGAAGATGTTACACTCAAGTCTTTTCTTTTAGATAATTTTCTTGGCAGGATGACATGTCATGTGTACGCATAAGTATTCTATATTGTAGAACTGTACGCTCTAGCTAATGCAATCAAAAAAACCGATTTGATGGAAGAGACTATGCAATATATTTATACTTCCACACTCTCATGTCTTGAACTCAAAACCTCTTGGCTCTGATACCTTGTAGAACTGCACGCTCTAGCCAATGCAACAACAAAAAATGAGACCAACCCTAGCACTAGCACCCGCTGACATTTTTTTATAGAAGAAAACTCCTGAGCACCACTGCCGAGCCTAGGGCTCGAACTCTGGTGGACTGGCTGCCCTCCCGCAAGCCTAGCCACCGTACCGACGGTCTGTTCTCTCTAGCCAATGCTACCAAAAGACCGATCTGATGGGAGAAACTAAGCAATACATTTATACTTCAACATACATAACGGGCCGGTTTGATGATCGAGCTTCTTCAATTTCCTCTCGCGTCCACCTATGCTAGCTCCGACCGACTAAAAGAAGCTACTAGCAACCTAGCATCTCGACTCGAGTGAATAGTAATGGCGTTGGAGTTGGAGTTGGAGGGGTTGTGAGGGGCTGAGATCCGGTGACTATGAAGCACAGTCACCATGCGATTTTAGCTATGTGAGTGCCATCCAATCAACATCCACCGTATGCGGGTGATTCAAAATTTTAACCTAAAATTCAAACTACCTACAAAAGTTTGAATACATTACATGAAACCCCCTTTCCGTTAACCAATGGAAATAACGAGTTCATTAAAACTTAGAAGAAGGGGATAGAGGGCAAAATGCTAGTTGGAGCAGTGCCAAGAAGCCCACTATGCAACATTCGATATCGAATGCCCACTATGAGACGAAAACCTACCACCACTAAACCAGAGTGTAAACTAATCTAGATCCCAAAAAACTGGTCTTAAACCAAACCAAACCGCATAACATTCTTTCGCTTGCCCACATTAACGTTTCAGCCTAAAGCCAACAACCATCACACACCAGGAGGCAGCACAGATCCTTTGATCACCACTTCCTCTTCATCTCCAGGAACGAGTTATCATTGATATGTCCAAAACGTATCTACTTTCCCGAACACTTTTGCTATTGTTTCTCCTCTAATTTATGTATTTTGAATACAACTAACATGGACTAACGCTGTTTTCAGCAGAATTTTTCTGGGGTCACATTTTTGTACAGAAATCCGACTTTCAGGAAAAATCCCAGAAAATACTGCAAAAATTCTATTTTGCCAGAAGACCCACGGAGCCAGAAGGGAGGCTGCGGCCTGGGCTCACCACCAGGGGGCGCGGCCCAGCCCTGGCTGCGCCCACCTGTGGTGAGGCCGCCTCGGCCGTCGCCTCGACCCCTCCTTCCGCCAACATATACCCTCTGACCTAAAACCAGCGGGGGATCGGCATTTTTTCCAGATAGACTTCCGCTGCGCCGCCGCCATCAGAAACCGCGATTCGGAACCAGAAACTCCGTTCTGGCACCCTACCGGGATGGGGAT
Organism: Dactylis glomerata; assembly: GCA_007115705.1. Classification (NCBI taxonomy): domain Eukaryota; kingdom Viridiplantae; phylum Streptophyta; class Magnoliopsida; order Poales; family Poaceae; genus Dactylis; species Dactylis glomerata. The sequence continues at coordinate 1,929,167 of QXEO01000096.1, forward strand.
TTGGAGGAGATCTTCATCACCGACGTCTCTCCATCAACCATCCATGACTCCCCCATCCATGTGTGAGTAATTCCTGTTGTAGGCGAAGGCGATGGTAGGGATTGGATGAGATCATTGATGTAATTTGCTATGAGATTGTTAGGGCATAGTTCCTAGTATCTATTATTAGTGCTTATGACATTGTTGCAACTTGTTGTGCTTAATGCTTGTCACTTTGGGCCCGAGTGCCATGATTTCAGATCTGAACTTGTTATTGTTATATGATGATACTTGTTGTTTATAGTCTTACCTACAAGTTGTTTACACATATTGTTGTCCGGAACCCGAGGCCCCAAAGTGACAGAAATTGGGATAACCGGAGGGGATGGCTATTATGTGAGGATCACATGTGTTCACCGAGTGCTAATGCTTTGCTCCGGTACTTTATTAAAAGGAGTACCTTAATTACCAGTAGTTTCCCTTGAGGTCCTGCTGCAACAGGCTAGTAGGACAAAATATGTCGTGCAAGTTTCTCATTGCAAGCACATACGACTATATACGGAACACATGCCTATGATTGTTAGTACTAGGATGCTTTATCATTATTTATCTGCAATGCCCATGTCTCACTGATTTCATGAATTATCTTATCCATGCAACGCCCGTCCATCCATCCCTATGCCTACAGTATTTTATCCTACTGTTTACTATTGCTACTATTACCGCTTTTATTTTACTATTGCTATTACTGTTTCACTACTATCACCACTATAAAACTATTGCTACTGATAAACTGCTGCGAGCAAGTCTGTTTCCAGGTGCAGCTGAATTGACAACTCATCTATTAAGGCTTATAAATATTCTTTGGCTCCCTGCTGCTTGGTGATGGCGCCAGAAAAGTGATGTGGCATTTGTTGACGTGGGAGCAGTAAGTCCTTGTGCATGGTGAATGACCAGCCCGTTGGGAACCCCAAGAGGAAGGTATGATGAGTGTAGCGGCTAGTTTTCCCTCAGTTAAGAAACCAAAGTTTATCGATCAGGAGAAGGGAGACGGTGACGACTGAAGGTGTTTGTGGAACCTGCACACACACAGACAAATACTTTGTTCCCAACTTGCGATGAGGTTGTCAATCTCACCGGTTTGCTTGAAACAAAGGTTATGAGTGTATCGAGTGGAAAACAGTAGTAAATGCTAGTAAAGTAAACAGTGCGGGAATAGTAAACAGGTGATTGCAATATGATTAAAATAGGACCGGGGTCCACAGTTCACTAGTGGTGTCTCTCCATAGATAAATAACATGCTGGGTAAACAAATTACAATTGGGCAATTGATAGAATAAAGATAACGTGATATGTCAAGAAGATCACTATGAGATTCACTCTGGGCATTACAACACAATACATAGACCGCCATCCAACTGCATCTATGACTAATAATCCACCCCCAGGGATATCATCCGAACACCCCAAAAGTATTAAGTTGCGAACAACAGATAATTGCATTAAGCAAAGTGTGTAATGTAAACAAAGCATATGCCCTTGAGCATATGAATGTTGTTTTCTCCCTAGTAGCAACAGCACATCTACCACCTTAGAGGTTTCTGTCACTCCCCCAGGTGAAATAGAGGCATGAACCCACTATCGAGCATAAATACCCCCTCTTGGAGTCACTAGCAACTACTCGGCCAAGATAGCTACTAACAACGGAGAGCATGCAAGATCATAAACAACATAGAGATAACAAAAGATATAATTAAGTACAGCAACTTAATCATAAACACCAATATTCATCGGATCCCAACAAACCAACATCATACAATTACATAACGGTGATCTCAATCATGTAGGGCAGCTCATGAGATCTAAACATGAAGCACATGGTGGAGAAGACAACCATCTAGCTACTGCTATGGACCCATAGTCCAAGGTAGACTACTCACTCATCGCTCCGGAGGCAAGCATGGCGATGAAGAAGACCTCCGGTGGCGATTCCCCTCTCCGGCAGGGTGCCGGGAAGAGCTTCTGGACCCTCCCGATCTTTGGGTCGACGGCGGCGGCGGATCGCTATGTATTCTGGAAAACTGATCGGGCCCTTAGGTTTTTCTCGTCAGGGGGTATATGTAGGCGAAAGGGCGATGTCAGAGGAGGGACCACGGCTCCTCACACGGGGCTGGCGCGGCCAGGGGCTAGGCCGTGCCGCCCCTGTGTGTGGGGGCCTTGTGGCCCCCCTCCGTCAGGTCTTCGGATGTTTGGGAGCTCCCCGGTGAAATATGACTTCAGGAACTTGTTTCGTCCAATTCCGAGAATATTTCCTGTGTATCACTTCTGAAACACAAAAATAGCAGAAAACAGGAAACTGGCACTGTGGCACTTTGTTAATAGGTTAGTTCCGGAAAATGTATAAAAATGCCACTAAGTGTAACGAAACAATAGGCAAATGGTGTAAAACAAAGCATGGAGCATCAAAAATTATAGATACGTTTGAGACGTATCAAGCATCCCCAAGCTTAACTCCTGCTCGTCCTCGAGTAGGTAAGTGATAACAAAGAATAATTTTTGAGGTGACATGCACCTACACAATCTTGATCATATATGTAAGCATTGATGAGCTGGGATCAATAGAACTTAAAATATGGGCATGAAAGATATAATCATGACAATAAGAACTTAGCAACCATGTTGTAAACATGCAAATGAACACAAACAAAAGATCATGATAATGAAACAATGAAAGTCAAACGTGTGTTCAAATCATAAGGAAAAACATACAAATGGTTTTCAGCTTGTCCTTCAAAGAGAGCAAAACATAAATGCATAGGACACCTCAAAGTTTAAGAGGGCGACTAGATACAAATAATTTAAGAACAAGTGAAACCAATCAATATGAGTCAATCAATGAACCTTGGGACAATGCATATCACACTAAGAATGACAACTATGCTCTCTTAATGGTGCATAAAGAAAGAAGGTGGTGACTCAACATAAAAGTAAAAGAAAGGCCCTTCGCAGAGGGAAGCAGTGATTTAAACATGTGCTAGAGCTTTTCATTTGTAAAACAGAGATAAAACTTGATTTTGAGAGGTGGTTGTCTTTGTCAACGACTGGCAATGGGGTTCTTACTATCTTCCATACAAAAATAAAGCAAGTTTTTGAGAGAGAGATTGGCACTTCGTGCTCTTTTTATAAAACTTGGCACTCCTCCCCACCTTTTCCTTTCACATACCATGGCTAACCGATTCCATCGGGTGCCCACCAACATTCACATTCATTGGAGGAGTGCCTTTTTTTTCTTTTTTTTCTTTTTTTTTCTTTTTGGAATAAACAATATGGAAGATAGCAAATCCCACTACGTCCCCATGAGCTGAAAACAGTGTCACAAAACGAGAAGTATTTTGAAGGTTTTTGAAAGGTAGCACACGAAAATTTTACTTTGGAATGGCTTACAAATACCATGCATAGGAATTTATAGTGGACACAATGGCAAACTTTGGCTTTTAGGAGTTGGATGCACGAGTAGAGCTCATACTCAGTACAAGGTGAGGGCTAGCAAAAGACTGGGAGCGACCAACTAAGAGAGCAATAATGGCCATAATCATGCAAAGCGACAAAGCGACATTAAAAGAAGCATACGATGGCATCAAAAGTCAAAAACTAAATGATCATGAAGGCTAATGGCGACTTTGGAAGAGTCTAACACGTGTGAGCATGCGCCAAGTCAACCCAAATAAAGCATCAAGGAGAAAACCAAAATAATGCTTCCATACAATAAAAACAGCGCATGATTTTTTCAAAGGCTCATTAAGCAATCTCAGTTATTTGAGACAAGTCATGCTACAGCAAAACCACTAAGCATACTATCAAAAAGACATCAAGCATGACATGAAAAAGCCTAAGCCGCAGTCTACACAAGCTCCTTCTTGTACCACTATTTTGCACAAAGCTTTTTCTCTTTTCCAACACCATTTGAAATTTTTAAAGACACCTCTTTTGATGAAAACCAATGAAGTTCAGAGGCAAAAATACACCTTGATGAAAAGATATGACAAGATCTGAATGCATATCAAGGCGAAAACGAAAACCAAAAGCAGTAGCAGAAAAACTAGAATGCTCGATTTATAAGAGTGAAAACTAGAGCATTCTTTGCAAATGAAAACGAGTACATCTCCTCCAAAGGGAATTTGTTGGGGTCCAACCATTTATTGCAGCAAACAAACAAACTAAACCAACTAGGAAAACTAAAACAACTGACGCTCCAAGAAAAACACATAGTGCATGAAGCAATAAAAATATAGTGTTTTGAAAGGTGACCTGATTTTTGCCGATGAAGAAGGGGTGCCTCGGGGCATCCCCAAGCTTTGACGCTTGTACTTCTTGGATATTTCTTGGGGTGATGCATGGGCATCCCCAAGCTTGAGCTTTTGTCCATTCTTCAACTCATCTCATCATTCTCCAATCCCTACACTTGAAAACTTCCTTCATACAAAACTAAACACAATTCTATTAGCAACATTAGTGCAAGCATAAAATATATTCAATCTCTTTTAGCTTCAGGTTTCAACCCAAAACTACCACATATAAAGTATATACTACTGTAGCAACTTCCACAAGAGTTCCATGATCAAAAAGAACTCAAAAGAAAGCGATAAAGTGGCAAAAACAAATATTGGCAGAAATCTGTCAAAACTGGATAGCTGATAATGGACGAATTTTTGAGGGATTTTCCGTTGCTCAAATCAAAAAGTGTTCAACTAAGAAAAGTTTGGATATAACCTGGGGCATAAGCACAAGAAATTTCAGGTCCAAAAGATATACAGAGAATTTTCACGAATGTTTACGGTGCAGCACTGAAAACAGTTTCAGGACAGCAATAACCCCAAATCTTTACCTCACTCAAATTAGAGGCTTCTCTTGGTACAAAAACGAAATAAACAAGATAAGGAGCGGTCATTACAGTAGTAATGACTTCCAAGACTCAAGAAAAAGAAAAATTACTGAAAAGTAAACAATGGGTTATCTCCCAAGAGTGCTTTTCTTTAACGCCTTTGAGCTAGGCGCAGAAAATTGCGAATCAAGTAATATCAGCAGATGAAGCATTAAGATCAACAGCAGCGATCTTTTCAACAATGAAGGAAAATGTGTTTAACTGAGTTTTTGAAGCTCCTTTACAATCACGCTTTGGCACACTACTTTCATCGAAAAGATTTTCAGGGCAAATCCAACTAGAATTCTTTTCCCAAGCATCATGAATTCCTATAAGTTCATAAGGTATTGGTGTTTTAAAATCAGGCGTACCAACAACCTTAACAGGCGAGCCAAGCTTATTAAACTTCTTAAAAACTTTCCTAGCCTCAATTGCAACATCTCTAAATTCTGTGCGCAAGGTTTCTAAGATGAAAGCTTTCTTTTCAGGATCCTCAATTTCATGAAGCTTAAGGAACATGTATTGCATGAAAGGATTAAGACTAGCAAACCTAGTTTCCAATATGTCAATTAAATAAATAGAAGCAACTTCAATACTAGGAGCAAGTTCAACCCAAGACTTTTCCTCATCTTCATCATGCATACTAATGTGATTAAAGAACTCCTCAATGTTACTTTTGCCAATAATCGACCCACTCCCTACAGAGAGGTCCTCTAGAACGAACTTAGGAAATGACATGATAAACTAAAAGCAAGGAAATAACAACTACCAAGGATTCTAATTTTTTTGGGTTTTTGATATAAAAAGCAATGCAGGTAAAATAAAATAAAGTAAAGCAAAACAAATAACAAAGTAAAGTATGTGTGTGCGAAGAACTCCCCTCGCAGAAGTCTTCTCTTCCTTCCCCGGCAACGGCGCCAGAAAATTAGCTGCTGCTTGGTGATGGCGCCAGAAAAGTGCTGTGGCGTTTGTTGACGTGGGAGCAGTAAGTCCTTGTGCGTGGTGAATGACCAGCCCGTTGGGAACCCTAAGAGGAAGGTATGATGAGTGTAGCGGCTAGTTTTCCCTCAGTTAAGAAACCAAAGTTTATCGATCAGGAGAAGGGAGACGGTGACGACTGAAGGTGTTTGTGGAACCTGCACACACACAGACAAATACTTTGTTCCCAACTTGCGATGAGGTTGTCAATCTCACCGGTTTGCTTGAAACAAAGGTTATGAGTGTATCGAGTGGAAAACAGTAGTAAATGCTAGTAAAGTAAACAGTGCGGGAATAGTAAACAGGTGATTGCAATATGATTAAAATAGGACCGGGGTCCACAGTTCACTAGTGGTGTCTCTCCATAGATAAATAACATGCTGGGTAAACAAATTACAGTTGGGCAATTGATAGAATAAAGATAACGTGATATGTCAAGAAGATCACTATGAGATTCACTCTGGGCATTACAACAAAATACATAGACCGCCATCCAACTGCATCTATGACTAATAATCCACCCCCAGGGATATCATCCGAACACCCCAAAAGTATTAAGTTGCGAACAACAGATAATTGCATTAAGCAAAGTGTGTAATGTAAACAAAGCATATGCCCTTGAGCATATGAATGTTGTTTTCTCCCTAGTAGCAACAGCACATCTACCACCTTAGAGGTTTCTGTCACTCCCCCAGGTGAAATAGAGGCATGAACCCACTATCGAGCATAAATACCCCCTCTTGGAGTCACTAGCAACTACTCGGCCAAGATAGCTACTAACAACGGAGAGCATGCAAGATCATAAACAACATAGAGATAACAAAAGATATAATTCAGTACAGCAACTTAATCATAAACACCAATATTCATCGGATCCCAACAAACCAACATCATACAATTACATAACGGTGATCTCAATCATGTAGGGCAGCTCATGAGATCTAAACATGAAGCACATGGTGGAGAAGACAACCAACTAGCTACTGCTATGTACCCATAGTCCAAGGTAGACTACTCACTCATCGCTCCGGAGGCAAGCATGGAGATGAAGAAGACCTCCGGTGGCGATTCCCCTCTCCGGCAGGGTGCCGGGAAGAGCTTCTGGACCCTCCCGATCTTCGGGTCGACGGCGGCGGCGGATCGCGATGTATTCTGGAAAACTGATCGGGCCCTTAGGTTTTTCTCGTCAGGGGGTACTTATAGGCGAAAGGGGGCTGTCAGGAGAGGGACCAGGCGCCCTCACACAGGGGTGGCGCGGCCAGGGGCTGGGCCGCGCCGCCCCCTTGTGTGGGGCCCTGGTGGCCCCCCTCTGTCAGGTCTTCGGATGTTTGGGAGCTCCCCGGTGAAATATGACTTCAGGAACTTGTTTCGTCCAATTCCGAGAATATTTCCTGTGTATCACTTCTGAAACACAAAAATAGCAGAAAACAGGAAACTGGCACTGTGGCACTTTGTTAATAGGTTAGTTCCGGAAAATGTATAAAAATGCCACTAAGTGTAACGAAACAATAGGCAAATGGTGTAAAACAAAGCATGGAGCATCAAAAATTATAGATACGTTTGAGACGTATCACTCCCCTTGTGTCGAATCAATAAATTTGTGTTTTACTTCCCTCGAACACTGTTGCGATCCCCTATACTTGTGGGTCATCAAGACTATTTTCTGGGACCGTTGCCGAGGAGCATAGCTTTATTTGTAAGTTCACTTGGAATTCATATTGTTCGCTGCAATCCTTTCATCATGGGTAAACCTCGTGATGGAAAAGTTCCTATATTGCCATCCACTACAAGAAGAGGTACGACTTTGAACACTTTTGTTGCTCTTGATTCGCCATCTGTTATGAGTAAGTTGCTTACACCACCACACGCACACGCTACTGCTACTACTTTTGCTGAGTTTGAAAATACCACTGATAATTTAGATGATGCTTCTACTGTGCTTGATGAGAGTGGTTCACTAGGTTCCTTTTTAGATGCTACAATTGCTAGAGCTAAAATGGGAAACACCACTGTTACACCTGTTAGTTCACCTGAGTCTAGAGAATGTCCTAGTGATGATTTTGATGATGCTTATATTGAGCTTGATGATGATTTTATTGCTGAAGCTCGTGCTACTCGTGATGCTAAAGTTGTTAAGGAACTTCTAGCAAGGCATGCTGTTAGATATAAATTATCTCCTGATCCTAAGTTTGCTGCTTCTCCCATAAATATTAGAAACAAGGATTATGACTTCTCTTTAGATTTATCTTACATATCTATTGTTGAGAAAAAGCCTTTTTGTGGTACTGAGAATGAAAGTGCTATGGAGCATATGAATGAGCTTTCTACTTTGAGTAATTTGTTTTCTGATGATATTAAGCTTCGCACTTACTTTGTTGCTAAGATTTTTCCTTTCTCGTTGAAAGATGCAGCTAAAACTTGGTTTAATAGCTTGTCTCCTGGATCTATTCATAGTCCTATTGCTTTGGTTAATGCTTTCTTTCAGAAATATTTTCCTGCTAGTGCTCAACATGCTGTTGTGCAGAAAATCTTTGATTTTGAACAGGGAAAAGGAGAGATATTGCCTGAATCTTGGACAAGGTTTTGTTCTTTAATTAGAGCTTTGCCTAAAGAGCCATTGCCTAAAAATGAACTCCTTGATATATTTTATAATGGACTAACTGATAAATCTAAGTCATATCTGGATAGTTGTGTTGGTTGTGTTTTTAGGGAAAGAACTCCGGCTGAAGCTGAAGAATTAATGGCTAAAATAAGCCAGAATTATGATAATTGGACTCTAGTTGAGCCAACACCAGCACCAACACCTGCGCCAGTTTCATAACCGACACCGAGGAAGAGAGGAATGATTGAATTAAATGATGAAGTTATGAAGGAAGCCAAGAAATCTCTTAAGGAGAAAGGTATTAAGGCCAAAGATGTGAAGAATTTACCTCCTATAGAAGAATTATGTAAGACAATCCCTCACTCATCTACTATCGAGATACATTCTCTCCAATGTTTTGATGATAGAGATATTCCTTACTCTAAACCTCCTGATCAATGCTTAGATGAGTTGGATAATTTTATTGTTAAGCAAGATAATTTTAATAGAATGGTGCAGAATCATTTGTTGGAAAATTCTAGAGCTATTAACAAGTTGCAGGATATTGTGGAGAGAACCTCCAATGATGTGAAGATACTTGTTAAACATTTTCAAATGGTTCAGACTCAAATTGATCAGCTTACCAAGGTGCAAAAAGACTTGCTAGTTAATGCAGCAAGAGAAAAAGAAGCGTGTGAAATACGTACAAGAGGAGGTGCTACCACTCAAGACCCCTTATATCCTAAAGGACATCCTAAGAGATCGAGCAAGATTCTCAATGCACTTCAAGAGATGATATTCCTTCCAAGAAGAAGAAGAAGAAGTATAAAATAACTTCAGAATCCTCTGAAGCAGGTAAAGATCCTAACAGTGTTTCTATTTCTGATGCTGAAACTGAATCAGGAGATGCTTCCGATAAAGAAGAAGTTGAAGAGGAACCAGAAAAGATTGATAAGAATGCAAAGTACACCAAAGAAGACTTTATTGCCAACAAGCATGGTAATGAGAGAGAACCTTGGGTACAGAAACCAATGCCTTTTCCTGGTAAGAAACACAAGTCCAAGGAAGAAGAACACTACAACAGGTTTTGTGAATGGATGAAACCTTTATTTTTGCAAATTCCTTTGACTGATGCTATTAGAATGCCTCCTTATGCAAAGTATATGAAAGATATTGTTACTAATAAAAGTAAGATTCCTAATGAGAAAATTCCCACTCTACTTGCTAATTATTATTTTGATGGTAAACTTCCAGAGAAGCTTGGAGATCCAGGTATACCAACTATTCCTTGCTCCATTAAAAATAACTATGTTAGAACTACTTTATGAGATTTGGGAGCCGGAGTTAGTGTCATGCCTTTTTTCTCTTTATAAGAGACTTGATCTAGAAAAATTGGTATCGACTGATATATCTTTGCAGATGGCTGATAAGTCTACTACTATTCCTATTGGTATATGTGAAAATGTTCCTGTTCAAGTTGCTAACAGTTGTTTGATATTAACTGACTTTATTGTGTTGGAAATGCCTGAAGATGATAATATGTCTATTATCCTTGGAAGACCTTTTCTAAACACTGGAGGTGTTGTTATTATTTGCAATCAAGGAAATGTAACTTTTAATATCAATGACAAAGAGTATACGGTCTATTTTCCGAAGAAGATTGACAGAAAGAATGCTCTAAATTCAATCAAGAATGTTGAGACCATTCGAGTTGGTCAAATTATTTCTTCAGAGCGAAAGCCCAAGGAAGAATATAAAATTGTTATGATTGGGACTATGCCTATCAAGGTTGAGGTAACATAAGCATATAGTGAAATGCAAAGTTTTGCCTCATATAAAATTAGTTTGGTAACAAGACTTGATCAACCTTGTTAACAAAGTGATTTTATATGAACGAAACTTTGTTTTCACCGTATTTACTTTACCTCACTTATATTTACTTATTCATTTTTGTTCCCTTTGTTAGTTAAATGATTAGAATATCTTAGAGCTGCTGCATACTTGGTTTTGATTTGCTTGCAATCTTGCCATCATCGTTTTCCCGAGTTGTATTCTTTTATCGTTTTTCTAAAAAATCCTCAAAAATAAAGTTTCTCGAAAAATTCCAGAAAAATCTTTTTAAATTTTATGTCAAAAATGGGGCAGAGAGGCACCTGGGAGACCTCAGGGGGACCTGCCATGCCACCTCACCACCAGGGGGCGCGGCCCAGCCCTGGCCACGCCCACCTATGGTGAGGGGGCCCCCTGGCCTCTCACTTATCTCTTCCTCCCCAGCTCTTTCTCTCTCCTAAAAACAACGACACACCTGCTCAAACTTGAGTTCTTGCTGCTCTTCATCTCGATTTTTCGATCTCCTTGCTCAGCCCATCATTGTTGCTAAGATTTGGAGCAAATGTTCTCTGGTATGTGACTCCTCTGATTGTCCAAGTACAATTTTGTTTAGTAGAGTATTTCTTGAGTATTTTAGCTCTATAGGTGACAGGTGAATGAGTTTGCATGCTTGTTCTATTTCTTAGAAATGTTATTTTGATGCATGATAGCCCTCTAGTAACTCTCTATAGTAGTTCCCTACATGTGTTTGTTTCAAAATCATTTTTATGAGGTTTGTCAATTTTTTTAGAAAAGGGACATGGACAACTACACCTATGGAGAAGTCTTTGAAAGAGAAGCACCAAGGTCATCAAGGCCTTCAAGATCCACTGCTCAGTATAGGATATCCTACAATGAAGATCTTATGTCACCGAACCTTGAGTGAGACGATGGAGATGCGCAACCATCCACCTTCCCTTGTGCGAACTTTTTGAGTGATGCAGGGATTCTTGATGATTTCTTGCTCCTTATTAACAGGGTTGTATTGACTACATACATGATGGATGAGAGTAATCAATATGCTATTCTCACAAAGATTTTTGTTGAAAGCTTTAAATTCACTAACTCTCATTTTAAGCCTTCCATTGCATTTAAGATTTATGATAAGTCTATCACCATGTCTTTGGAGAGGTTTTGTGATATTCTAGGTATACCCATGTTTGGGACGGCAAAGAAGATGCTTCATCAGTCCACTGATTTGCTGGAGCTTTACCGAGGAGTGACTAACGATGATGACCGCACAGCACAGCGTGGCAAGATAAGGAACATTCAACTCCCAGCTATTAGATATTTTACTTACTATCTTGCTACTAGTGTACTTGGTAGAGGGAACACTAGCAATATCTCCAATTATCATTTAGCTTTTCTAGCTACCGCTCTTGATGTTAGCAGGAAGTATAACCTCGGTGCTCTTATTGCTCGTCGCCTAGCCGCTAGGGGCCCTATTTATGGAGGTATTATTGCTGCTCTTGAACTTCCTATTGCTCCTCATGATGTATTGTTGACTCCACAAAGGCTTGATCTTGTTGCCATGAAGCTCCATCATTTTGTTACTGCTAACTCATGTGCAGGGAAATTAGTTTATAGAATGTTATTCACAGATGGAGAGGAAAGGGAAGTGCCCCTGCCACAGCCTAGTTTGTTCAGTATTCACAGTAGGCCATGGTCGCGCACGAAGGAGGAGTTGGACGAGCAGCTTAGGGTGCTCGGCTTCAACGTACAACATGGCGTCGTGGACCGGGAGGAAGAGGAGGAGCCGGCCTATCACTACACCGCGTACCACACTGGGGCGCCCTCGAGCTCATATCAGAACGAAGGTGCTTCTTCGTCATATTCTGGGGACGCCACTTCATGGCCGAGCTGGGATTGATCTCCACTTAGGCCAAAAGCCTAAGCTTGGGGGGAGGTACGCCAACGATTCACTCATCTACATATCATATTTTGTCGGTCCTATGTATATCCATGTTTCGCTTTCTTTGTTGTTCTTGTTCTTATTTCTACTTTCCCAAAACACAAAAAGACCAAAAATATTTTCGTTCTTTCTCTTTGTTTGCCTTTTTAGTTTGCTAGCTTTGGTTTGCTTTACTTGCTATTTTTGATTTGATATTTGAAAAATCCAAAAATATTTTGCTTTGTTTGCTATTTTCTTCTGTTCTTGTTTCAAAAATTGAAAACCCAAAAATATTTGTTGTTCTTCTTCGGTTTTGTAAAGTTTGTTACAGAGTTCAGTCTCCCGTGACTCTATTGGAGCTTGGTACTCACTTCATATTATTCAAGCCACACAAGTGAAAAGCAATAATGACGACATATGACAATCCGAGATGTGGTAAGAGGCTGGTATGAACTCTATTTATTTTCATTTTTGTACATATACTCATCTACGTGGACATGCTTAGTCGGTTCATGTAAGGTATATGTTATCTAATGGATGCTTTGTAGTTCTTGCTCTCATATGATTAGTTCCAATTTACTAATAGTCTGTAGCATGTCATGTAGACGCTTGCTTGCATTGTTTTATTCATAATATGGTATGTTATTGTGGTATCCTCCTCTGAAAGTTTCATTTGAATCGACTTGGCACATGCTCAAGCATGCTTATGACTGAACAAAAAGTCAATTAAGCCTCGATGATTTACTTTGCCTCAGAGTTCTTGTATCATTTTTATGCCTATATTAATTTTGTTTTGTCGCAAGCATGATTATTACAGTTATTGCTCTCTCAATTGTCGCTTCCCAGTCTTTTGCTAGCCTTCACTTGTACTGAGAGGGAATACTTCTCGTGCATCCAATCACCAAAAACCAAGTCTACCAAAGAGTCCACTATAAATTCCTATGCATGGTATTTCAAAGCCATTCCAAGTAAATTTTCATGTGCTACCTTTCAAAACTTTCAACTACTTCTCGTTTTGTGCTACTGTTTTTAGCTCATGAGGATGTAGTGATCGGAATTGCTATCTTCCATATTAAATTAAGTACCCCTCGACTAGGCAGCTTCATCTGCTCGTCATTAATTTTGCAAGGGAGCTGGTCAGACCATTGTAATCTAATTCTAAAAAGAAAGAAAAAAGGGGCACTCCTCCATGGTATGTGAAAGTTGGTGGGCACCCGATAGAATCGGTTAGCCATGGTTTGAGAAAGGAAAAAGGTGGGGAGGAGTGCCAAAGCTTTATAAAAGAGCACCAATGTGCCAAATTTTCAAAGAACTCGGAACTGCTCTCACTTGTTTATTATGGAAGATAGCAAGTCCCCATTGTCAGTCATTGACATGAAACAACCACCTCTCAAAATAAATTTTTATCTCTGTTTTACAAATGAAAAGCTCTAGCACATGTTAAATCACTGCTTCCCTCTGCGAATGGCCTTTCTTTTACTTTTATGTTGAGTCTTCATCTTCTAACTTTAAAACACCTTCTTGAGAGCATAGTTGTTATTCTTAGTGTAATGTGCTTGTCCCAGAACACGGTTAATTGTGGTATAACTTTGATGCTTGTATCTTTGATATTTTTTACTTCTAGTCTTCCCTTGGACTTCAGAGGTGCCTCCGTATTTATGTTTTGCTCCACAAATAAAGGCAAGCGGGATACCACTCTTCCATATCGTTTATGAACATTACAATCTTGTAGCTTCTTATGTTCATGTTACTTGTTATTAGTGCATTGGCACTCTTTCATAGCTTGCTTGACTATGAGGTAACATTAGTTGTATATTTCTTATTATGAATTGCCTGAGTATTTGATCATATAGTTAGTATATATACATCATATGAAGCAAATGTGTTCATGAAAGTTTCTTTTATCGCTCTCAGTTGTTAACTGAATTGCTTGAGGACAAGCAAATAGCTAAGCTTGGGGGGGAGTTGATACGTCCAAAATGTATCTACTTTCCCGAACACTTTTGCTATTGTTTCTCCTCTAATTTGTGTGTTTTGAATACAACTAACACGGACTAACACTGTTTTCAGTAGAATTGTTCTGGTGTCTTGTTTTTGTGCAAAAATATGACTTTTAGGAAAAATCCCAAAAAATACTGCAAAAATTCTATTTTGCCAGAAGACCCACGGAGCCAGAAGGAGAGACAAAGGGAGGCTGCGGCCTGGGCTCACCACCAGGGGGCGCGGCCCAGCCCTGGCCGCGCCCACCTATGGTGAGGCCGCCTCGGCCGTTGTCTCGACCCCTCCTTCCGCCTACATATACCCACTGACCTGAAAACAGCGGGGGTTCGGTGTTTTTCCTAGATAGACTTCCGCTGCGCTGCCGCCATCAGAAACTGCGATTTGGAACCAGAAACTCTGTTCTGGCACCCTGCCGGGACGGGGATTTGGAGGAGATCTTCATCACCATCATCACCGACGTCTCTCCATCAACCATCCATGACTCCCCCATCCATGTGTGAGTAATTCCCATTGTAGGCGAAGGGGATGGTAGGGATTGGATGAGATCATTCATGTAATTTGCTATGAGATTGTTAGGGCATAGTGCCTAGTATCTTTTATTAGTGTTTATGACATTGTTGCAACTTGCTGTGCTTAATGCTTGTCACTTTGGGCCCGAGTGCCATGATTTCAGATCTGAACTTGTTATTGTTATATGGTGATACTTGTTGTTTATGGTCTTACCTACAACTTGTTTACACATATTGTTGTCCGGAATCCGAGGCCCCAAAGTGACAGAAATTGGGATAACCGGAGGGGATGGCTATGATGTGAGGATCACATGTGTTCACCGAGTGCTAATGCTTTGCTCCGGTACTTTATTAAAAGGAGTACCTTAATTACTAGTAGTTTTCCTTGAGGCCCTACTGCAACAAGCTGGTAGGACAAAATATGTCGTGCAAGTTTCTCATTACAAGCACGTACGACTATATACGGAACACATGCCTATGATTGTTAGTACTAGGATGCTTTATTATTATTTATCTGCAATGCCCATGTCTCACTGATTTCATGAATTATCTTATCCATGCAACGCCCGTCCATCCATCCCTATGCCTATAGTATTTTATCCTACTGTTTACTATTGCTACTATTATCGCTTTTATTTTACTATTGCTATTACTGTTTCACTACTATCACCACTATAAAACTGTTGCTACTGATAAACTGCTGCGAGCAAGTCCGTTTCCAGGTGCAGCTCAATTGACAACTCATCTGTTAAGGCTTATAATTATTCTTTGGCTCCCCTTGTGTCGAATCAATAAATTTATGTTTTACTTCCCTCGAAGACTGTTGCGATCCCCTATACTTGTGGGTCATCAATCATCAGGTTGACTCACCTCAATTCCCGCCTGAACCAGCACCTAGAAGCTGACTACATCATCATCCTAACATTCCCGATCAATAGGTCCTTGTCGCCACCATTCTGAAACCTGCCCCATAAATCAGCAAAGAAGCAGCTATACAACCTTGCACAACGATCTCACAATATGTTTATGAAAGTAACTTTATTTCTTACCTTCCAAATCGCCCAACATACTGCCTAAATACCAACCATATGAAACTTTTCATCTGCGAGCATAAATGAATGTAGCCAAGCAATTGCTTTCCATAGATAATTGGGTAGACAAATGGTTCCCATCATCGATCCAATTAATTATACCCCAAACAGATCTAGCCAGGTGACAAGTAAAGAACAAATGATTTGTTGTTTCAACTTGATTACCGAAAGAATATATAGCAGCAATCCAAGCCATTTCCTCCTTAGCATTTTATCTCTAGTAAGGGCCACGTTTCTGAGTAATTGCCACATGAAGATGTTAATTTCAACGGCCTCCCAATTCCATTTATTATGTGATCCCACAAGATCCTTCTCCAATCAACAGATTTAGTAGTGAACTTTTTCCATTTTTACTGAAGTTCCAGGAAATCTCATCAGAATGAAGATGCAAAACAATATGTTTCATCTTATCTAGAATAGTATTCCATTGATGCAAAGGTTCACGATGAAAATTTCTTCTAAATGGTAACAGAAATCACAACCAACAGCTTCTTCCATAGTACAATCTTGCATTTGACTAACCAAAAATAGATTAGGGTACTGCAAAATTAAAGGTGGTTCCTCCTTAGTCTTATCATGCCAAAATCTCACAAGTTTCCTTTTTTCTCGTCATAATATGTCTCCTAGCAAAGTAAACATCTTTCGCCTTTAAAAGTTCTTTCCAACATTTCAGTTGCATGAATAAGATGATTATTCGTCCCTTCAATATTTACCTAATTATTTTTCAGCTAGAACATGGTATTTTTCCTTTTTCTACCATCGGTTACATGATGAAAATATTTAGTGTTCATATCCCCTTCCAACAACCATTTCTCATGAGATTTTTTTATACCATTGTAACTACTCCTCAGCATAAATTTCCGTCAAGGATACAAAAATCTCTGTTTCATAATATTATATAAATCAGGAAGTATTCCATTTCTTAAAAAAATTCCAAATTTGTTAGCTCCTATTTCAACCTTTTATTATAAACAATTGGAGTAAATCATATATTTTCTATTGAGTATTTAGGGATTGTTTCATTTCATTTTGAAAGTTGGTTTATGATTCAATTTCATTTTACCACGCATACATAAAAAACTATTTAATCATAATCCATTTGTCTATAAATAAAAATGAAACTTTTCCAGAATACTCAGTGTAAGATATATGATTTATGGAATGTCATCACTTCTTGTGGACAATTCGAATTTTGTTGGATCAACCAGTGTGTTAGATCTTAACCGACATTTACATAGGTAAAGTCACATTGTTACTTTCCTTCATAAAGTTCATCAGATTCAGTCCGGCTGCGAGTAACCAGTATACATTGGGACCTTTTACATACGGAGTACATTGTAAAAATTTGGAATCCATTTACGAATTTTAAGCGATATCTGGGAGTGATATAGGACGGGATATGCTGTCACGAACGAAGACATGCGTGCACACCCTCTCTCACTTTCTGCTTTTTTTTCTTTTGCAACATTGCCTGCACGGCCAAATTAGAAGTACATATCGATGGCAGATTTACGTGAAGACCCTAGAACAGGAACGAGACTCGTGCACGTCACGAGCATATATACTGAAATCTGAGCGAGGGGTGATCGTGACCGTTCCATCGCCGTCGCCGTCGCCGCTCGGCACTCGGCAGCGTCAGTCGCCCCGCACGAGGAGAGGTCGATGAATCTGTCTTGACGTGGACATCGTGAAGACCTTCTTTGACTATGGCCGCACCCGGTTGGGACTTGGGAGATACTCCGATGTGATGTTTGGACTGTCCAACTGACCACTTTTTGGCTCCAGCTCGGGCGTTAATCCATTCCAGCACGAGTAAAATATGGCGCTCATGCTGGTGCTCATGCTAGTGTACTCGTGCTCTAGCATGCAGCCTACGCAAAGATTTTTTTAAACAGAAGGCCATAGGGCCTGGCTTTATATATAAAGCCAAAACGGCAACACACAATACAAACCACATCGGTCCAGCGGAACAAAGTGCGGGGAAGAATAGCGAAGTTATAGTACATGATAGTGCAAATGGAAAACAAAGCTAGATAAATAGATCCTCCCAGATTGAGCTGAGTGAGTGGAGGCGATGGCGATGCTCGAAGACGTGCTCGTCAGGTCCTAGTTTGTGCATAGAGCCTCCTGACCTCGTCCGTCGCTGCGTCCAGTAGAGCGTGGTCCTTCGGTTTGACCAGAACCCTCCAGTGCTACATATGAATAGACATTTGAAAAAACGCATTAGCCGGGTTACCAATCAATTTCCCTTTAATAGTCAGTTTGTTACGAATGTTTCAAAGAGCTCAACATTGGGCCGCAAAGGCAAACCAGACTACTCTCCGAAGGGAGCCCGACACGCCCTAAGCAAGAGCCATGAACTCGCCGACCCTGCCGGATTCCACTCGCAATGTAGGATGTCCCTCATCCCGGCCTACATGAAAGCCGTCAGTGGGCAAGTAACCTACGCAAAGATCGATCTACAGTAGTAGGATGACCAGCTTACTGTTGTAGCCTGTAGCTGCAGCGTGCGAGTGCGTGAATGAAGACGCTTTTTTTTGGCTTGGTTTCTTGTGGAACGCTCTTAAAGATCAATATGCGCGATAGCTCTAGCAGATCTCACAAAAGAGGCCAAATTGAACAACTGTTTTGTTCGATTTTAGTTAAATAAAACGTGAACCGAATAGATCCCTCAAAATAGTCGGTACCGAAAAAAATATCTAGCTCCTCCGAAATATCTAAGCTCGATTTCAAGGAGACCGTCTCGGGGCACTTGCGAATCAATGTTTGCACCACCTCCGATGATGTCTCGCATTCCTTGCCTGCTTTGCCTTCTTGTTCCGGGTTGCAGGTTGGACGCCCCTCGGAGGCTGCCAAGGAGAACGATGGGTCATGTACATCAATGGTGCTTCCCTGCTTCTAAAGTCCTCTAGAAGATTTGCCATTTTGGGCAACTTTTGATCCATCTAAAGCAATGCATCACGGCTTCACGTCAGTCATTTTTCGCTGGCATCCTCACCACCTCAGCCATTAGTTCAAACTACTTCCTCTGCTTCCCGAAGATACAAGATATGAAGAAAAGGAGTAACAAGTAATAACGAGGAGAAACACAACACGGAAGCATTTAATACCAGTGGGCAGGTAGATGCTATAGCGGGTTTAGTGACTGGTACACTAATGGAAGGTCTTGGCCATTTTACTAGGGTTGACAAGACCTAACTTGTGTTGGGTCTTTTTTTTTTCATTTCTCTAGCTCACATGGGCTAAGCCAAATCTCCACACCATTCCACCCTGCTGGCTCTGCCACCGTGCGATCTCTGGCTATTCACGGACTAGCCATATCTACAGTTTTTTTCTTGGAATTA
Organism: Dactylis glomerata; assembly: GCA_007115705.1. Taxonomy (NCBI): domain Eukaryota; kingdom Viridiplantae; phylum Streptophyta; class Magnoliopsida; order Poales; family Poaceae; genus Dactylis; species Dactylis glomerata. The sequence continues at coordinate 1,948,331 of QXEO01000096.1, forward strand.
ATATCAGCAATTTAGTTCATCCAACGATAAAGCAAATTTCAACTATTGAAGTATGACACAGTCAAACCGGAATGAACAAAATGTTGACTTGAATCGTACAAGTTTATACTGGGGTTTATTACTCATTTTTGTACTTGCAGATTTATTTTTGAATTACTTCTACCATTGAGAGAAAGAAAGACAAGTAATGTACACGATAGGTTAATCTCTTGAACTGATTCAAATTCAATTTGGCACATATGAAAGGACTAAAGTGGATGGTGTTAGGAATAGACAAGTTGTATTCCCTGGGGGCCAAAGGCCACAACATATAGTTACATGTATAGGTGAGAATATGCAGGAAACCCCCTAACAGGTGGGGAAAATACACATATACAAATATACATCTAACACCCCCCCTCAAACTCATGGTGGATTGACAACACTGAGTTTGGAGAGTAAGAAGTCATGCTGCGCTCTAGTTTGTGCCTTGGTAAAGAAATCCGCCAACTGCAAATCTGAAGGCACATACTGAAGCGCAACAACCTGAGCATGCACCTGAGCACGTGTATAAAAAGCATCAACACCAATATGCTTGGTAAGCTCATGCTTGACCGAATCACGTGCAATACTGATAGCACCTGTACTGTCAGACAAAAGTGGAGTGGGTGTCGTAACAGAGACCCCAAAATCTGCAAGCAACCACCGTAACCATGTCACCTCAGCAATCAACAAGGCCATAGCTCGCAACTCAGCCTCTACACTCGAACGGGAAACTGCAATCTGTTTCTTCGTCTTCCAAGCAACAAGCGAACCACCAAGAAACACACAGTAAGCAGAAAGTGAACGACGATCCGTAGGATCACTCGGCCACGTAGCATCCGAGTAGCAATGGAGCTGAAGAGAGCTGGAACGAGAAAAGAAAAGGCGACGAGTGATCGTGCCACGAAGATAACGAAGAACACGGAGGAGATGACTATAGTGAACAGTGGTAGGAGCTGAGACAAACTGACTCAGAATATGAATAGGATAAGATATATCAGGACGAGTGACAGCAAGATAAACAAGACTCCCAACAAGATGGCGATAACGCGCCGGATCAGGAAGAGGGTCACCATCAGTAGGACGAAGCTTGACATTAAGCTCCATAGGAGTCTCAACAGTGCGCTCATCCCCAAGAGCAGCACGAGCAAGAAGATCCTGAATATACTTTTTCTGAGAGATAGAAAAGCCATCAGAAGTGGAGGAGACCTCGATCCCAAGAAAATAGCGGAGAGGACCAAGATCAATCATAAGAAACTGATCACGAAGACGAGCCTTAACAAAGGCAATATACTCAGGATCATCACCAGTAATGATCATATCATCAACATAGAGAAGGAGAAGAGTGCGTCCACGAGGAGAAGTGTGAACAAACAGCGCTGGATCATGAGCGCTGGGAGAGAAACCAGCAGCAGTCACCACAGAGGCAAAACGCTCAAACCAGGCATGAGGGGCCTGTTTCAGGCCATAAAGAGAACGCCGAAGACGACAGACCATCCCATCAGGAACAGAATAACCGGAAGGAGGCTGCATGTAAACCTCCTCACTCAACTCGCCATTAAGAAAAGCGTTCTGAACATCAAGCTGAGACATAGACCAGTGTCGAACAGAAGCGACAGCAAGAAGAGTACGCACAGTGGTCATATGAGCCACAAGGGCAAAAGTCTCATCATAGTCACGGTCGTGCTCCTGCTGAAAGCCACGAGCCACAAGACGCGCTTTATAGCGCTCAAGAGATCCATCAGAGCGGGTCTTAATTTTATAGACCCACTTACACGTGATAGGACGAACACCGGGAGGGGGAGAGATAGGCGGCGGCGACGGCCGGGCGCGGCGGCAGAAGGCCGGGGTGGGCGGGCGGCGGCGGCGGCAAGGAGAGGAGAGGAGCTAAACCTAATGCTCTGATACCATGTTAGGAATAGACAAGTTGTATTCCCTGGGGGCCAAAGGCCACAACATATAGTTACATGTACAGGTGAGAATATGCAGGAAACTCCCTAACAGGTGGGAAAATACACATATACAAATATACATCTAACAGATGGACCGATCGTAATGAAATCTTATCACTGAGGGCGTGACATTCACACCTCACTTCGTACCTACCTCTAACAAATCCAGGCACATAATTTTCCTTATTTTGACGACAACCCTACCATGTGCGTTTCTTCCGCATAATGAAAAAAAGGAACACGACGGTTGTGTACAAGCAAACGGGTATCTTCAAACCTTGGTGTGGAGTCTATGTAAGTGATAACAAACATGCGCTACATGCAAAGGTTGCATCGAAAAGCAGCTAGGGAAGTTCGTTCTAATTCTCTAATCTCACCAGAGGTGTGACATTTTGCGTTTGAGCTAGAGATGCCTTCTAATGCACGAGAAATGCCTTCCGGGTTCATATTCATCGTTTTCCTTCTTTTTTCGGGGTAGCGCATCTCCAGTACCAGTGAAGGGGCTCAGGCCCATGGCCAGCACATCGTACCATACGTGCAAGCATGCGCCGTATGCCGTGACCGTGAGCAATATGGGCAGTCGCCCGGGCAACGTTTCTAGCATGGCAAACTTTGCTTCTGAAACTGGCCCTTAAAGCTAAACAGAAAGTAGAGTCAGCCCATGGATTGATGGATGGCAGCTAATAAATTATGTTTCGTATCAGCCTCCTTGTATAAAAGTACATATGTGACTTGTAAGTAAGAGTTGCAGGTGCTGCTTGCTCCAAATATTAGATTGTATGGTTAAGTACATTTTTTCTGAAACTCCACACATGGTCATTTTATTTTGGAGGTATCATATGTGATTATATGGCACTAATCAGAACACCAGCGATTACATCATGATTAGTTCTACAAACATCTAAGATAGAGCCTCCTTCAAATCATGAAATTACTTTATTTTTAAATTCACAAATATATATTAAGCCATAGAAAAAAGGACAAATATATTGGTTATAAATAATATAACAACTTCCTTATATATACCCTTTTTATCGTGAAATCTATATTACATTTTTTATCGATGCATCTATATATGTCATCCTATTTGTCTGCACGAGAAGAGATGGGGCAATGGGATGATCGATGTTTGACCCCGAAAAGGGATCATTCGGTTTTCCCGGTGTTTCCAATAGCATTCACCCATCTTGTCACTTACACCGCTTTAGCAACAACCTTCGTCACTTCAATTCACCCTTAGTGAATTCCCGTCCTTCGACCCCCCCCCCCCCCCCCTCCCTTATTACATGCATCGTGTCTCTTTAGCCACCTTCACAACTCATTATCTACCATGTCCCAAAGAATTATCAGTGACACCATCAACTATCTTTTGCTAGTACTAAAGAAGTGAGTGTGAGAGTGGAGAGCCTTATTATGCCATTCTTTTGCTGGAAGGTTCAATATGTGTTCATGTATTGGGTCAAATCATATGCATCGCTGCCAAATTTAAGGCACCAACAACAATGTGGTTAAGCTCTTGACTCACCAACCGAGATTGAGGTTTTCCTACATCCGAGAAATGCATGTTGTCGGCTATATATCACACTAACATTGCAAAACGGTGAAAGGAGACACCTGGATATATTGGCTAGATTGGGTTTCACACGCCACTCGGCTCCCCTTTTCTTCGCAATGTCGCATTTGAGTATCGCCTTTAGGGCTGAGGTCACGACTAATACGACAACGTTATCTTTAGTATTTTAATGAACCAAGGAGCGGGAGGTTCCAACACTACTTTTGAGAGATTTGGCGGTTATAAGGTATATTAGCGTGTTAATGAGCTATAATTGATCCGTGTGTCCCATGCTTATCAACCGAGGTTTTTGAGCGTACCTTAGAAGTGGTTATGCGCTACTTTTCCACGCATTAGAAATTATATTTAAAACGTAATAAGCATAAGTGTATGTGATCAAACAAATCATATGGGAGAAATTACAAACTATCACGCTAAATTCACCATTGTACTATTCTATTAGTTGACTACTTTACCTACAGGTGGCCACTAAAAACTAACCGATTTGAACATTAATTGAGATTCATGTAACTACAAGAAGGATGAGAAGAGGTTGATCTCATGGATGTCAATACCGAGAAATAATTATTTCTTTATTGACCAAGCTGATAGTTGCCCACATTATCTTACTGTAATTGAATATGTATTTTCCTTCCACAAATTCTTTAAATACAATGCAATATATCATTTTTGCATGAAAGTAACTTCAATTCATATAGTAGAAATAAATCAGCAAAATACAACGTGTTGTATATCTGCATAATAAGAATTTATATGGCAGCTGTATTGGATGGCCAGTACTCCCTCCGATCCATAATAAATGTCGTCGACTTAATATAAACTTTATACTAAGTCAGTATAAAATCACCGACACTTATTATGGTTAAACTTTGCACTAAGTCATCAAGAACAAAAAAGGGGAAGGAGCGGAAACAGGGCAAATTACTTGCAACCCTTCGGAAATTGACAAATTTTGTTTAACCCACGAGTTTCCCATGCATGTTCCGCACGTTCTGTTTATATACATGCCTGTCGATCGGGAATGCTCTTCATTACGCATAAACTCGCATCCTAATTTCCCCTCTTTCGGTACATTCCTTTTATTCGCCAGACAAGCAAAAGATCCATGGAAGCCACCATGGATCTGTCATGGGGAGCACGGTGTGCCGGCACCGTGTACTTCGCCCTCTTCTTCTGCTTGGTGGCCGTGGGCGTGGTGCTCCAGGTCATCCGGTGGTGGCCATGGTGCGGCTGCCATGTCTGCCGCTCGTACATGACTGGGTCGTGGGCACGGGAGTTCACCAATCTGTGCGACTGGTACGCGCACCTCCTCCGCGAGTCGCCGTCGCAGACCATCCACGTCCACGTCCTCGGCTGCACCATTACCGCCAACCCTGACAACGTCGAGCACATGCTCAAGATCGGCTTCGGCAACTTCCCCAAGGGCAAGCCCTTCGCCATGATCCTCGGCGACCTCCTCGGCGGCGGCATCTTTAACGTCGACGGCGACGCGTGGAGCCACCAGCGTAAGATGGCCAGCTTCGAGCTCGGCAGCGTCTCCGTGCGCTCCCACGCGTACAGGATCGTTGCCCAGGAGGTGGAGACCAGGCTCATGCCGATCCTGGCCGCCGCCGCCGACGGCGGGCGGGTGATCGACTTGCAGGACGTGTTTCGCCGCTTCGCGTTCGACACCATCTGCAAGATCTCCTTCGGGCTGGATCCGGGCTGCCTCGAGCAGGGCATGCCCGTGTCCGAGGCGGCCGTGGCCTTCGACACCGCCACGCGGCTCTCCGCTATCCGTGGCCTGGCGGTATCGCCGCTGCTGTGGAAGATGAAGCGGATGCTGAACATCGGCACGGAAAGGGAGCTAAAGAAGGCCATCAAGGTCGTCGACGAGCTCGCGGCGGTGATGATCCGGAAGCGGCGGAATCTGGGCGTCGCGGCCAAGAGGAACGACCTCCTGTCCCGGTTCATGGCCTCGGCGACAGACGTGGGCGATGACGACACGTTTCTCCGTGACATCGTCGTCAGCTTCCTCCTAGCCGGGAGGGACACGATATCCTCCGGGCTCACCACGCTCTTCATGTTCCTGTCCAAGAACCCGGCCGTGGCGGCCGCCATGCGCGCGGAGGCCGGCGACCGGAAACCCGTCACCTTTGAATATCTGAAGGGCCTGCACTACACCCACGCGGTGATCCATGAGAACCTTCGGCTCTTCCCGCCGGTTCAGTTCGACTCCAAGTTCTGCGCCGCCGCCGACGTGCTCCCGGACGGTTCCTATGTGGAGCGTGGCTCGCGCGTGATGTACCACCCCTACGCCATGGGTCGCATGCCCTCCATCTGGGGCGCCGACTGCGAGACGTTCCGCCCGGAGCGATGGCTCACCGGCCCCGGCCGATCGTTTGTGCCGGTGAGTCTGTACAAGTACCCGGTGTTCCAAGCTGGCCATCGCGTCTGCCTCGGCAAGGAGCTCGCTGTCACCGAGATGAAGGCGGTGAGCGTGGCAGTTGTGAGGGCGTTCGACGTGGAGGTGGTCGGAGAGAATGGGAGCGGTGCATGGGCGCCAAAGTTCGTGCCAGGGCTCACCGCATCACTCAACGGTGGACTCCCAGTGAGGGTTAGCCGGCGTATTTAACGGGGGAGTTATACTCCTATGCAACTATCCATGGGAAATGGGAATAATTTTGTACTCCGATCCATATTATCTTTCGCAAATATGAATGAATCTAGCAATAAAATATGTCAGATACATCCATACTAGTGATAAGTAATATGGGTCGGATCGATAGACAAGTTGCTTTAGATGGCACAATGGGGAATAATTTCTAGGTAAGTTGCTACTCATGAAAAATCTAAGCAAATTACTAGTATATGATTTAATCCAAATAAAACAATAGAAGAATAATGATCATAAAGATAGAAATTAAGCTAATCATGGGAACAATGAACATATTGCATCTAAACATGATAAACATATCACATCTAACCTGATTGCTACAACAAGAAACTCTAGCAAGATCTCGAGAGAAGACAATGTCACATGCATCCGGTGCCGCGCGAGCATTCACGTTGGTGTTGTCACCAATGTCGCCGAAGAGGTTGTTGATGTTCGGAAAGAAGACATTGTTGGCGAAGGACTCCTCCGACGAGGTGGTCTTGCCAATAGTTGCGCTAGAGCACTTCCTAATAACATGATCGCCTCTCACCCGTATAGATCTATTGGAGGTGGTGTTCTGGAGGCCTATTGTCATGTCCTTTGGCGTACGCCAGAAGATGGGATGGACAAGACTTGGGTGGTAGCACGAGGTTGTAGATGCGGTTAGTTCCATGTGTTGCATACACGTCTAGGGAGAGGAGCAACCTCGTTATGGACAGCGGAGGAAAAACAAATGGTCAAGAAAAGCTATTGAGACGAACCGTTCATATTCGTTCTTCACTTGTGTTGGACATGAAAATATTTCAACAGGAGGTTCAGATTTTCCAAGCGTGCGTGGCAAAATGAAAGGCAATTTGTAAAGAGGTGGTTGCTCGTCTCGGCATATTTTTGAGAGACCGAGACCGATGTGATGAGCAAGGGAGGAGGGGTGTGTGTAAGTCTTTTCTTATCATGCATGCTCATATAACATAGAAAAGAGCATACCTTATAAGGAGGACCATCTTCTTCTACATTACATTGTGAGACTAAACTTTAGTCTCACCTCTTGACATGCATGAATGGGCCAAAATGAGCATTTAGAATTTTTTTAGAAAAAATTATAGGATTATATTTAGTGAGTTTGCCCATAATCCTATAATTCAAATAGGGCCTTATAAGAGAATCATAACGATAGCTTGACACCTTCATGAGTCCCGTGCAAGGCAAATCCTATACGCCGATCAGGTCGGCGCGGACCGCGCGCCACACACCCCCACATGGGTGTGGGCCGGCCTAGGTAGGATTCTTTTCCTTTTCTGCTTTATGTTTTTTATTTTTATTTTCCCTTAATGTTTTATGTTTTTTACTTATTTATGATTCAAAACATGTTGAAATCTAAAAAATGTTTGGATTCAGAAATTGTTCAAATTCAAAAAAATTATACTTGAAAAACACGCAGATTCGAAAAGTGTTTAGATTTAAGAAATATTTGGAATTTGAAACTTGTTCCAAATTCAAAAGTTATTCACATTTAAAAATTCTTAAAAATTTGAAAATTTTATAGAGTTGAAAATTATAAAATTTTGAAAATTTGTTCAAAATTTAAAAATATTCAGATTCTAAAAAGTTTAGTTTTTGAAAAAAAAAATTAAGATTCAAAGCTTGTTCAAATTTTAAAATATTCATAGTTTTAAAATACAAAAATGGAAAACATTCAAATTTGAAAATTTCCAGGTTTTGAAATTTACAATTTCTAATAAATACGAATGTTGAAAATACTAAAAACAAAAAAAGGAAAAACCAAAAGGGAAAAGGAACAAAACACTGGGCCGGTCCATACACCATGCCTGGGTTTGCAACATACACCATGCCTGGGTTTGCAACACGTGTTATGGGCCGACCAGGGTGGTCCCCCCTGCAACGATGTTGCAACATCAAATTATAGCTCAGTTTTATTATAGGTAGCACAAGTAGTATTGCCAACGGAGTTCACCAGCCATCCCAGCTGCATCGATAGAGGGGTGTAAGAGAAGATCGAGAGTCCTAGGCCCTCCCATATTGACTCGATTATTAGCTGAAATCAATATCGATTTGGAAAGAAATGGGAAGAATATAAGCCTTCCGTTGAAGTTTGGTTAAAATAAATTGAGTTTGGGCCAATACTAGCTAGCCCGCCAGATTTCGACTAGGTATAACTCAAACTAAATGTTAGTAAATGTTTTGCGCAGAATTATTTTTTTGAACTTTATAAATGGAAACACGCGCAACAGTTTAGGGTAATAAACCTAGGGGTGTTCGGTCTAGACCGAAATTTTGGTCTTTGTAATTTGGTCCTTTATAAATAAACCTATCGTTCATGGGGAACATATTTTTACACATGGAAACACAACTCAAATGCGCCTAAAGATCGAATGGAGATCGTTTATTATAACCCTAGTCTTAGACAACTTTCTAATTCGAACGCTATCTCAAGTCGAATTGAGCTCGCTCCTATCATAAAACAAGTCGAGCCCAGCAAGCATCCAACGCGTGTGTGACCAATTGCATTGAGATTCGCTGATTTCACTGACGATTTTGACTGGGCAAGTTTGAGTCAAGGATATTGGACCCCACGTGTCAATGACTCGAAAATACCTGACTTTGAATCCCACAGTCACCTGACCTCCACAAAGATAGACAATCCATCCACGTTCAGTTAGACATTCTCGTAACGTCATGGACACGATCCCATAAGAAGAACCATGCCACCACTTGTCCTACTTTACGTGTGTGTTTTAAACACTATGGAAACCACAGAAACCAGTCGACATGAGCTTGGCCACATGTAGTCTTTTTCTAAGTGTTTTCTTATAAAGCAATAAGGTAATTTGTTCGGTGGGGATTTTTTTTTCTTATACCGGTTTTGTATCGCAGCAAATCAGATTATATCATATGAAGACATTCAGTATCACAACTCTTCCTGGACTTTGAGTATGCATGCTATGAATATAGTCGAATTCCAGAGCTTGTGCCTCCTGCCGGTCACGTCACGACATTCGTCCAACACACCCGCTCCACATGGACCTAGCATACCATGGGTCACTTACCGTTGGCCCCATACGACCCTCGGTCCACCGTGTTCGTGACCGTTGGTGGCTTGAGCCTCGTACGAGGATCTATGCCACCTTGTGAGTCTGTATCCCGCGCTAGGTGGGGTTTATCATGGTGAGGTCAGCTCTCTGGATGTGGTTGTACATGAGTTCTTACAGCCAATCATGTTATGTGTCTTGTGGACAAGATAAACTGGTTCTTTCGTAGGCACCTCGTCTGCAATCCCTCTCCATCGTGAGCCTTCCATTTCACGATGTAAGCTCTTTTCCTAGCCCCCCATAATTAAGTATGCCAGTACCCTCGTATGACTATCGCATCTTGGTAGAGCGCACGCGTCAGACATCTTTGTGTTACTTGTAACTCCCCGTGCATATACATGTCCACTCTCCTATTATTCTCTCTTCACGCATCTCAGACAAGCCTCTTCTCATTTACATATTAGCACGTCGTCCTGTTAAGTTGGACGTTGTAAATAATCGTCTATCCGACCTCTTTGGCCGACCGCAGTCGGCTGCGTGCCTTTTAGGCACATTGTTGTCGTGCCTACTCCGTCCGGTGAACGTCAATACTTGCCATATTGCTATGCCCTCTTTGTTTGGGCAGCGACGACTGTGGCATTGCGTGCCTCTTTTCAATGTTATCTGTGTTCCTACATCACCTGGTGTCCAAAAATTGATATTCTCATATGTCGTCGTCTTTGCTTTCCCGTTGATCGGTACTCCATCCTCTCCTCTTTCTGACTGAGCTATGTACCACTCCTAGACCGTATTTTTACCTGGTCTACTAGTAAGCAATCCCTCGCATCAATGCATTGGTAGAGCTCTCATCAATGTCACATGCAACGAATTTTTGTTGAACTCATCTCTCTCTTTGATCACATGCTTTGCCTCAGATCATGTGCCCAAAGCCGCTCTCATTCAAACCCATGCCCGTCGATGTCCTGCCATTTTCCCTTTTTGAGAATAGCTGGACCAACTTCTCGTCCCATCGGGCAACAATTTAAGCGCTCCCCAAGAAAATGCAAACGGTGCATTGGCTCTAGTTGCCGCCCTACAAAGGTGTTGTTTTGAAATTCAACAATTTAATCACTCACGTGCACATACAAGAGGAAAACTCAAGGCTTGTCATCTGTTTCCTTGATCTTACTAAAGAATCGAGACAACTTAGCCCTCTCGAGTCTTGACAGTACGATGCAACAAATCATTTTCTTCACTCTCTAAGGTGCCATTTGCGAATGTATTGACCACTCGAGACAACGAGGGAAAGTTAAAGCCACCATTGACCATGATGAAAATATGTGTTACTTCATACGTCAGCTTCCAGCCGCATTCTTGAAGACAAAATCGATATTCTAGAGCAAAACGGTGTTGAGTTCTTCCATCACCATGAAAACATGAACCTTCTCACTTCGTTTCACCAAAATCACATGGTATGTTCCCTTAGCCTGCCTAGCATTTCTAACTCCATTCACTCTAACCTCCAGTGACAGAGCTCTGTTGTGAACTGGGCTGTGACCCACCCAGCTCAGCCCAAAACATTGAAGGGTAAGTGAAAAATTGGCCCATGAAAAAAAAGACATTGTTCTATTCTTTGGGCTAGCTGGCCCGTCCAACAATTTGGGTGGAGCTCCGCCAGCGCTAACCTTGTTTAAACTCCCATTTGAACACGACATTTATCCCGCGGTGCACGGTATATATTGTCATGCATGGTAGAACCAACATGGATGGTGTCTACTACGTGCTAGCTCAAATCCAACATGGTGTGCGCATGCTATAAAATCTGCACGTGTGCGCCTGTTTCTTCTTGGCTAGGTCAAAAGTCAAAACTGGTGCGTGGACCGTAGAGCATATGGCAGCAGCGAAAAGTAGCCAAACAGGCGCATCCAAGTCAGGCCAGATGCTCAAATCAAGTGCTTAGGCAACGTATGGTTCCCACAAGTCCACGATCGATGGATCAGTTCCTATAATTCAGTGATGCTGCTAGTTCAACGTTGTTGTCTGTGTGTGTTTGTGTGGCGGCGAGAGGGTCTACGACGGCACGAGCGACGTGCTACGAGATGCTTAATTTGTCTTGGGATGGGGAAACGATCGATGATGGATGTGGTGTTGGCTCGTTCTATAATGGGTGATGGAACGTGCGGCACCGGCATCGGCAGCGCTATGTAACCATGGGATGGCTATCGGTCGAGGAGATCGAGAGGACCACGTACACGTCCACACCACGCGCCGCGGGGGAGGAATTAAGGAAAGTGCCAAGTCACTAGTACTACGCAGATTCTAATTATGGTGTATAAATTTAGTCAAAAGCTAGCTAATTAAGTCTCACCGAATTTCACTAAATATTTAGGAAATAAATTAACATCTTATATAGTTTTAACTAAATATATTATGAAAATATATTTTATTGTGAATATGTTGATATTGGTTTGGTATGGTAAAGGTTCATGTTTTTGTCTATATCCTTGATCAAACTTACGTGTAGTTGATTCGACAAAATTTATACGCCTTACTAATCATGAAGGGGAGTACGACGGTAGCCAAACGGCTAAAAATGCATTTGGAGCACAAGCTCAATGGAGCTCTTTATTTATAAAAATTTAAAAATGATATTTTGAAGTTATATTTTTTCAGAAAAACTATGTACATGTAGGTAATTATGTATATTTAAATTATGCAACATCTTAATCTAAAATACATTGTACTACGGGCTACAAAAAAATAAAATCTAAGAAGAGTTAAATGTGCACTATTCACATATCTATATCTAATACTTTTTCTTTTTTTGTAGAGTAGAATACAATGTATTTCAGATTGAGACCTTGCAGAATTGAAGTATGCATTATTACCTATACATATTTTTTAAGAATGTTTTGAAACATTTAAAATATATTTTTTAATGTTTAAAATAAAGGGCTCCGGTGAGCCCAGGGACCAAATCGACGCACTCGCCAAACACCCCTATTTTAGACTCTTCATGTGTTCCTCAAACACTTTTGGCTATGGAGCACATATAAATGAGAAGAGAATGGAAAGAAGAAAATACTCTCTATTTAGGTTTACTAGTCCCACGCATATACATAGGTCGTCAATTTGATCTAAACCATATAACACAATATTTTACTATTTAGAAAGTACAACAACTAATGTTTTGAATGATATGGCATAGAAGTTATCAATGGTATGCCACATGCTATCAATTTGACCAAGTTAACATGGAATCCACTCCAACGGTCCAATCTATGGCTAGCACAGACACTCACACCTTGATCTAGTGACACCCCATCAACCCCGTACACACATCATTATTGTGGCCTACTGACTTGCCCTAATTCCTCTCTAGGCTATCATGCCCATCCACCGCTCAATGTGCCCCATCTTTGATGTCAAAGCACGCACAAATCTAGTAAAATCTATTTATCCATTGTGGCATTGTACTAGCATGACTCATCAATGAACAATGTGTCAAACAATGATTCGTTAGAGCTGCATTGGCTCGATATGTCTCTTAAGCTAAAACTTCCAACTAGATCTGGTGGGAGGTTACGAACTTGACTGTCCGACGCGGATTCTCTGACTTGTCATCTCTAACTTGTCCTCACTGCATGCGGGCCCCACAAAATAGGGGACCCACCGATCAATGATCCCCAAGTTAGACTTGGCAAGTCAGAGAATCCCATCCATTGACTGTCAAGGCTGCATGTGATGTTGGAGTTGATGTCTAACTCTGTTGGCTAGCTAGAATGTTGCTCTCTACATGCTCTAGAAAAACTATGTAAGGAACACGTCCACGACAACAATGTGCCCTATGGCTACAGCCCTGCGTGATGACATCATCGTCCACAACAAAGCCTACGTCATTAGGGCCGGTGAATTTTAAGCGTCCGAGCTCAGTTCTTGTTCTACTACTCCTCGCGACACCACCCTAGGCGACGCGGAGTGATAGACAACATGCAAATGGACAAAATGAAGCAAACTCGGTTACATGATTGCATCGATAAATTACTTTTGGATGAACTTATGTTCTACCGACTTACATTTGCATTTGAATTTATTTTTTTCTTTTTTACAATAAGCATATTTAAATTTGGGAAAACGAGTAGTCAAAATACTTCCTAGATGACTAGAACCTTAAGTCCTTGCTTAGTGTATTGGAAGTGACGAGGGTTAACTCGATAAATGTCCTAGATGAAGGACTTAGGATCGGGGAGATAGGGCGTTGGATGAACTCGAAGGTAAACTCAGTCAAACAAGGTGTGTATCAAAAGTAAACGTGGGTGTAGAACCTGGCTTGCTTTCAATCTGTCCCTTACCGTCCCCTCCTGGCCCCTATATATAGGTGGCCAGATCTCAGGGATCGGGAGGGATCCGATATAGATTACAATATCGACATACGACATGAATTCGTATTTCGACTAACGTTACAATTGGGCCTAGCTTAACGGGCCTCAGGGGTACTCAACTGTCGGGCTCTATTATCTATACCCTTGTCAGTAGCCCTCGAGATTCTACCAGAATTGCAGATTCGGGTTGAATCTCAAATCTTCAAATCTTCGACTTGATCAATACTTCTTCTTCATATCTTCTTCATACTTCAATACTTCTTCTTTATATCTTCGAATCCTTGCAATACGACGAAAGCCTTGGATCATCGTATTATCCTTTTCGCTTGTACTGTATCTTCAGATAGTGTTTTGTTTACCATGTAAGCTAAGTACGGTTGCATCCAGGTTTCCTCGATCATCATGACTTCTTCGGGTTCAGCTGTGCTTGTTTTTCCAGCCCCCGAGCCTGTTGCTTGGTGCTGGCCTTGTTCCTCTGTAGTCGAAGTTTTACTGCTTTTTATTGACCTCTCTATGATTTCTTCCCAAAAGACTCCTTGTGGTACGGGTAAGCACTGGGACCCGATGTTTGCTAGATTGTCGGCTTCCTCGTTACTGTCTCTGCTGACGTGCAAAACTTTGCATCCGTCGAATGTTCCCTCTAGATAATAGTATAAGTTTCTGTGCGCTATCATATTGTCATTGATGGCGTCGCACTTGTTCATTACTTGTTGGACGACGAGGTTCGAGTCTCCAAATATTTTCAGTCGCGTTGCTCCACATGCCTTGGCCATTTTCATGCCATGGAGTAACGCCTCGTATTCGGCTTCGTTATTAGAAGCTTGGGGGAAAACTCATCCTTAACACGTACTTCAATTTGTTGCCTTGTGGTGATATCAAGACCACTCCTGCTCCTGCGCCTTGGATTCTTTTTGAACAGTCGAAGTACATTGTCCATACACTCGATAGATCTGGCGGTCCTGTGCTTTGTAACTCCAGCCACTCTGCTGTGAAGTCTGGTAAAACTTGTGATTTGATCGCCTTTCGCTTTTTGTACGTGATGTCCAGGGGTGATAACTCAATTCCCCATAAGGAGACACATCATGTTGTTGAAGGGTTATTCAATATATTGGATAGTGGTGCTTCGTTAACCACTATGATTAGGTGTACCGTGAAATACTGCCGTAATTTTCGTGCTGTTATGAATACGCTGTATGCGAGCTTTTGATAGTGCGGGTACCTTTGTTTTGTCGGGGATAGTACTTCGCTGACGAAATATACTGGCCTCTGGACACCGTGAGCTTTTCCCTTCTCACTTCTTTCGACTACCAATACTGTGCTCACCACCTGATGTGTTGCTGCAATATATAGTAGTAATGGACTCCTTTTCCTTTGGTGCGACCAACATGGGTGGTGTGGAAAGCACTTTTTTCAGTTGTGCAAAGGCTATGTCCGCTTCTTCCGTCCACTTGAATTTATCGTCTGACTTTTTCATCAATGCATAAAAAGGAAGTGCTTTCTCTCCTAGCCGCGCCACAAATCGACTCAGTGCTGCGACGCGTCCTGCGAGCTTCTGTACGTCGTGCAGCTTTGTTGGTTTCCCCATCGTTAGTATTGCTTGGATCTTCTCTGGATTTGCCTCTATTCCCCTTGCGGATACTAGGAATCCCAGGAGTTGCCCTGCAGATACCCTAAAAGAACACTTTGTTGGGTTAAGCTTGAGCTTGTACCTGTTTAAGTTGTCAAAGGTTTTCGCTAGATCACTAATTAGTGACTCTTCTTTTCTTGTGGTGATAACCACGTCGTCGATGTAGACTTGAATGTTTCATCCTATTTGACTTCCAAGGAAATTTTGCATCATCCTTTGATAGGTTGCTCCTGCATTTTTTAAACCAAAAGGCATGACTTGGTAGCAGAATACGCCGTATGGTGTTATGAAGGCTGTTTTTTCCTCATCTTCTTTCTTCAATTTGATCCGATTGTAGCCAGAATATGCGTCCAGGAAGGAAAGCCTTGCGCACCCCGCTGTTGAGTCAATTATCTGATCAATGCGAGGTAGAGGGAAAGGGTCCTTTGGACATTGCTTGTTGAGAGACGTATAGTCGACACACACTCGTTGCACATCTGTATTTTTCTTGGGGACTATAACTGGATTAGATACCCAAGTCGACGCTTTGATTTCTCGGATGAACCCTGCGTTTTCTAGCCTGTGTAGCTCAGACGCTATTGCTTTCCTTTTGGGTTCATCAAATCTTCTCAATGGTTGTTTGACTCGCTTTGCTTTGGGATCGACGTTTAGTGCGTGCTCGACAAGTTCCCTGGGAACCCCTGGCATGTCTGAAGGACACCAGGCGAAGATTTCCCAGCGCTCCCGGAGGAACTCGATGAGCGCGCTTTCCTATGCGGGATCCAGATTTACTGCTATAGAGGTGGTCTTGTTTGGGTCCGTGGGGTGGACCTAGATTTTCTTCGAGTCTTGCGTTGCATCGAAAGCCTGATTTGGCAGGGATCGTCCAACGTCGGGTAGCACGTTGTGGTCAGTTTTGCCTTTCAACCTTGCGTATTCTGCTGTCATGCCGAAAGTTTGTGCCAACCTGTTGAATTCCTTGTCACAAGTGTTGGATACTTCAAAGCTGCCTTGTACCGTGATTGTTCCTTTGGGTCCTGGGATTTTGAGCGTGAGATATGCATAGTGAGGTACTGCCATGAATTTTGCAAATGCTGGGCGCCCCAGGATTGCATGATACTGTGAAGGCCAATCCATGACTTCGAACTCCAGCTTCTCTCTGCGATAATTGTTGCTATTGCCGAAGCAAACATCGAGTTATATTTTCCCGAGAGGGTAATTTGCGCTTCCTGGCACTATTCCGTGGAAAGAACAATATGTTGGCTTTAGACTTTCCAGTCAAATGCACATTGCCCTCAGAGTTCTCGCGTATATTAAGTTTATGTCGCTTCTTGTGTCCATGAATACTCTCCCGATGTCGTCTCCCCCTATTTGCGCCTTTAGTACCATTGGTGCGTGCCCTGGCCTGAGAACTTTCCTCGGGTTGTCTGCTCTGCTAAATCTGACCGGTTGATCGGACCACAGTAAGTACTTTGTAGTAGCTGGTGGTGATGAAATTGCCAAGTTGACCTGTCTGGATATGCTCTTCCTCTCTTTTTTCGACTTTGGTACTGGTTGGATCATTGCCGATATATATACCTTTGACTCTAGCTATTTTGTGAGTCGTTGCATTTGGTATCGTTGGCTCATGCTTTTTCCTCTCTGTCGTGCTCTTTGGTTTGAATCCATGGTATTTTGCAACCTTAAGAAGGTTCTGCAATCCTTCATCTGGTGGTTGGAAACTCTTTTCCCATCTAGGTATGCATAATGGATGCGACAAGGACCATATAGCATGTCTTCTGCCGAAGGACCCGAGTACCTTGGTTTCTCTTTTCCTCTACTATCTCTCGTTTGAAACTCTTTGTTTTCATAGCCTTCCTCGTTCCTTCCTTCATATCCCGCGGCTATCTGATTTCGCCTTTCGTAGTTGTCGCCATTGCGGTATCTTCGCCTTTGCCTGCTTGTTTTGTCGACTTCTGGTGAACACCCCCTTTTGTTGTTATATGCATCTTCTCCATTGGCAAATCTGTTTGCTACTTCCATTAGTTCTGATACTGTCCTTGGGCTTGTTCTCCCTATTTCTTCCACGAGGTCCGAACGACGAAGGCCTGCCAAAAAAGCATCTATTGCTCTTTCGTCGGAGACGTCTTCAGCTGAATTTTTGATTACACTCCAACGTTGTATGTAAGAGCGTAGGGTTTCGCCTTTCTTTTGCACGCACGACTTGATTTCCTCCAGCGACGCTATGCGCTTATATGTTGAGTGAAAATTTCTTGCAAATTGATTTTCTAACTCTCCCCAACTCCCGATGGAATCGTTGGGTAGGGTGTTCAACCAGGACCATGCTACGCCGGTGAGGTGTAACTGCAAACTTTGCATGGTTGTTGCTCTTGTTCCTCCTAGGATCTGTACTGCTTGCAGGTAATCTGATAACCATAGAGTGGGTTCTTGCGACCCATCATACTTTTCTTGATCATGTGGCAACTTAAAACCTTTAGGTACCCGCGTTTTGTGAACCCTGCGGGTAAAGCATAATGCGCCCATCTCCTTTTCATCGTCTTCGTAATTTTCCTCTTTCCACGCATAACGCGAGTTGTTCACTCGTGCTTGTGCTATTATGTTTCTTGCGTCCTCCTGCCGTTTTTGTCGCCTCTCATTACCTGATGACTCACTGGATTCATTTCACGAGTATTTGCGCTTGAATTCTTCCTTTCGCCTTTCCTTATGATGTGTTGCCTTTTCCTCTGGAAGTTTTCCCATTAATTTGTCTTCTATCAACCCGAGGCTTCGTATTGCGGCCTGATGCATGTGCTCCCGCAGATCTCCAGGCTCTGGTTGTGTGGTTAGTAGGTACGTTTGCGCTGCTACCAATGCTGCTTCTGGTATTTCTTGCACGAAATCTTCTTCCTCTTCTGGCTGTTGCGCGCTTAGACTTTTTGCATAGCTTTCTTCTCTTGTCTGTGCTGTTGTCCTCCTATTGTGCTTCGGGTCTCTGCACCTTTCCATGCTGTACTCTGATGCATCGCTATACTCATCCCAGTATCCTCCACTTAACGTACTGTTGTCATCTCGGCTTCTCATGAACATGTCTCTTTCCTCCCTTAGCTTCTTTTTGTGCTGGTGCAGCGCGTATTGATACCCCATCAGAACTTCTCTCCTTGAATCTGCGGGTACCTCTGTGCCATGATTGATGGCTGACATGATGATTCTCCACTCTCCGGTTGAAACGTGAATTTTCTCTTTTTCCTTCTTGCTGTTACTCCTTGGATTGTCGACTTGCAGGTCGACCTCTTTGTTGCCTTCGTGATTATCCTCTTCTGCTGCTTCAGTGATAATAACGCATAACTGATGCACGCTTCTGGAGACGCCACTGCTTTCGATGGCGAAGTCCCTTGACCTATCGTAAGTTTTAACCGCTGTTGCTTCCACCTCAGGTGTTCCCTGAGTTTCGTCGAATTCCTTGAGTTTCTCTTGCATATCTTCTGTTGCTATGAGACTGACCGGCAATTTTACCTCGCTGGAAGAGCCTACGGATGATCCAGATATTGTGATTCTCATGGCTTTGCTTGCCGACGGACCCGATTTCATCGGATCCGAAAGGCGAGTTGAACCCGAAGGTCCAACGTAGAAGCTTAAACTTCCGATCGTCAGCTCCATCTCTTGACTTTCATCGACTTCTGGACTGCTGTTGGCTAAAAGCGAAAAAGTCGTCGAATTCATGATTCCAACGCCCAGGATCCCCACGGTCGGCGCCAATTGATGAGGGTTAACTCGACAAATGTCCTAGATGAAGGACTTAGGATCGGGGAGATAGGGCGTTGGATGAACTCGAAGGTAAACTCAGTCAAACAAGGTGTGTATCGAAAGTAAACGTGGGTGTAGAACCTGGTTTGCTTTCAATCTGTCCCTTACCGTCCCCTCCTGGCCCCTATATATAGGTGGCCAGGTCTCAGGGATCGGGAGGGATCCGATACAGATTACAATATCGACATACGACATGAATTCGTATTTTGACTTACGTTACAATTGGGCCTAGCTTAACGGGCCTCAGGGGTACTCAACTGTCGGGCTCTATTATCTATACCCTTGTCAGGAAGTGTATTCAAGGGGATTGGAGGGGATTATCTCAGATCTTGGAAAATCCCCAATTATTGTTTAAATGAACTGGGTTTTGATGGATAATCCTAGGACCCCCCCACGCACACACACAAACCTCCTGGTTTTTGTCTGGATAAAAAACTCTCTATGATACTAGCTAGTGTCTTGGGGGGTGAAAGAGTATTTGAGAGGACTGGCTGAAAGAGAGGGAGTCATCAAATCCACTTTGATCTCTCCAAACCCCTTGGGTGTAGAAATACCAGAGAAGGGCAAGGTCTAAGTGTGATGGATATATGTGACTACATAGAGTATGTTTTTTGTGTGCCGTGAGTATTGTTGTAGTTCACCTTTCAAGAATTTCATCATGATTAAATTTTTGCCAATAGTGATAATGGTTGGGCATATTTGGGAAAAGCTTGGAAAATATGTCATGCATTGATGTGTGTTGCATGAAATATATCGTGATACATTTTGATGGTAATATATTATCATAGTTGAGTGTATAATCATTCTTATGGGTGGAAAGAATATCAATCATGCTACTCATAGATTGGCCACAATGTTGAAGATTTTTGTATGATCCCAAAACTCATAATATCATAGCTCTTTTAGATATGACACTCAAGATAAAATGCATTGGGATAAGTAACTCTAAATAGCTACTACGTCCTAGGAGATCATGTTAAGAGACAATGCACTGCCCTTAAAGTTAGTGACAAGGGTATAGTTAATAGAGCCCGCTAGTTGAGTACCCCTGAGGCCCGATAAGCTAGGCCCAATTGTAATGATAGTCGAATACGAGTTCTTACCGTATGTCGATGTTGTAATCTGTATCGTACCCTACCCGATCCTCGAGACCTGGCCACCTATATATAGGGGCCAGGAGGGGACGGTGGAGGGCAGATTGAAAGCAAGCCAGGTCGAACACCCAAGTTTACTTTCGACACACTACCTATTTTGACTAACTTTACCTTCGAGTTCATCCGACGCCCTATCTCCCCGATTCTAAGTCCTTCAACTAGGACATTTGTCGAGTTAACCCTCATCAATTGGCGCCGACCGTGGGGAACTTGGGCGTTGGAATCATGAATTCGACGGCTTTTTCGCTTTTAGCCAACAGCAGTACCGAAATCGACGAGATGGAGTTGACAATCGGAAGCTTAAACATCCTCATCGGACCATCGGGTTCATCTCGCCTCTCAGATCCGACGAAACAAGATCTATCGGCAAGTGAGCTCAAGACAACAGCAGTAATGGAATATTCCGAAGGTTCTTCCAGCGAGGTAAACTCGCCGGTCAGCCCAGAGGAAGTACAAAAAGGAAAGATCGCAGAGGACAATGAAGAAAAGGAAAATTTTGACGTGGAAGTCCAACTCGAAGATCTCACGATCTGCCTCGACGATACTGCAGACAAGACAACAGATACATGGAATACAGGATTAGAGCTTTCTGAGGATAGTAACTCGATCTTCTCAAGCTTTAAGGGTAACATTGGCAAACAATGCCAGGTGCTCGCCATTATAGGAGATAACTCAGAAGAATTCGACGAAAACGACAATCCAGTACTAAACCCAGCAAATATCGAAAGAGGAGCAAATCACCTAGCAGAAGGGCAAACACCAGAATCCCTCGCAAGCAGGGAAAAAATTCGACTATCAGTCGACGAATGGAGGATAATAAGAGAAGCCGTAGAACACGGCACGCCAATACCATCAAATTCTAGCAAAGACATGCTTTTGGGGTATCACTACGCCCTAAGGCAGCAGGCCAAGCAGTTAGCAAAGGAGAAAATAGAGATACAAAGAAGAAAAGATTCAGCCATTGCAGCTAGCGAAGCTGCTCGAAAAGCGTGAAGTGACGCATCATATAGCAACACAAGGAAAAATCGTCGACACGGTTCAAGGTACGATAACCTCGAGTACTCCGACAGGCAAAGTATTTCTAAAAACCTCGACTCGTCCTTCCTATCGGTCGACGAGCAGGGAAACATCCTACCAAAAACTCCTGAAGTAGCACTAGTGGCAGCACAAGCATATCTACTTACAACTCGACCAAGTCCAGGAGATCCTAGAGAACATATGCATAGAGCAGCACTGAACGGACTCAACATGGTGGGCCACAAGCTATCAGCAAAAGGAGAAGAAGTATATCACCACAAGGAAGTGCACAAAGCAAGGTCACCTCGCCATCACAATAGTCCTCGGCGCAGAAGCAGCAAGCACCGATCTCGATCGCCATCACCAAAGCAGCACGGTGGAACTCGAAGATCGCGATCCCCAAATGAAAAACGCGACTATGAAGATGACGAAAAAGAGATGGGGGCATCATGCTTTACCCGCAGGGTTCGCACCACTCCAGTTCCCAAGGGATTCAAGCTACCTCATGACCAGCAAAAATACGATGGATCACAGGAACCACAATCATGGCTCGCAGATTACTTACAAGCAGTTCAAATATTAGGAGGAACTAAAGAAACATCAATGCAAAGTTTGCAACTACACCTCACCGGCGCAGCGAGGTCATGGTTGAGCAAACTAGAGAAAGAATCTATTGGAAGCTGGGAAGACCTCACAAAGCAATTTACAAGCAACTTCAGGTCGACATACAAACGACCAGCATCAATAGAAGAAGTCAAAGCATATGTGCAACAACGCGACGAAACACTACGGACATACATCCAAAGATGGAGCCTTATCAAAAATTCAGCAGTCGAAGTTTCAGACGAAAGAGCAATAGATGCGTTCATCATTAGATTAAGACGAAGAGACCTAGTCGAGGAGATGGGTAGAATCAAGCCGAAAACAGTGTCAGACCTCATGGACACAGCAAACAGATTCGCAGATGGAGAAGATGCGTGCAACA
Organism: Dactylis glomerata; assembly: GCA_007115705.1. Classification (NCBI taxonomy): domain Eukaryota; kingdom Viridiplantae; phylum Streptophyta; class Magnoliopsida; order Poales; family Poaceae; genus Dactylis; species Dactylis glomerata. Next base: position 1,970,465 of record QXEO01000096.1, read on the forward strand.
ATAAAAGGACGCGATCTCCAGAAGACGATAGAAGAAATAGATATGGAAGTCAAAGAAGACGGTCCAGAAATTTCGACAACTATGGCCCTCATAGCCAAGTCGCCGCAGGATACAAAGACAACAGCTATCAAGGAAGTGATCGAAGAAGTTCAGGATATCGAAGTAACGGAAAAGAGGACTACAAAAAATTCCCCGTAAGAGAATACAGAGAATACAACCCCTCGCCAGAAGACATGCTCAATGGACCTTGTCATATACACTCAACGTTCGTCGACGGAAAGAGAGTATCAAGGCATGCAATGAAAGATTGCACAACATTCTTAAAACTTCAAGAGGCGGCAGTAAACAAGCAAATCGAAGCAAGGCGACAAGGATTCGAAGGAAGCAACAACCCTCCGGCAAAGCAGCAAGGAAACAATGGAGCTCCTCAAGGACAAGACCAGCAAAATCAGGGACACGACGACGACGAAGGGTATGTTCCATCAAAAGGACACATCACAGCAATGATACAACCTGTACCCAAGTCGAACAAAGAAGAGAAGAGCATAACTCGACAAGTCAACCTAGCAGTCATATCACCTCCAGCTACAACGGAGTATCTGCACTGGTCAGAACAACCAATAGAGTTCAACAGAGAAGATCACCCTATAACAGTACCTCGGCCGGGAAACGCGCCTTTGGTACTCAAAGCTCAAATCGGCGCGTATGATGTTGATACGTCTCAAACGTATCTATAATTTTTGATGCTCCATGCTTGTTTTTACACCATTTGCCTATTGTTTCGTTACACTTAGTGGTACTTTTATACATTTTCCGGAACTAACCTATTAACGAAGTGCCACAGTGCCAGTTTCCTGTTTTCTGCTGTTTTTGTGTTTCAGAAGTGATACACAGGAAATATTCTCGGAATTGGACGAAACAAGTTCCTGAAGTCATATTTCACCGGGGAGCTCCCAAACATCCGAAGACCTGACGGAGGGGGGCCACGTGGCCCCCACACACAGGGGCGGCGCGGCCTGGCCCCTGGCCGCGCCAGCCCCGTGTGAGGCCGCGTGGCTCCACCTCTGACAGCCCCCCTTCGCCTACATATACCCCCTGACGAGAAAAACCTAAGTGCCCGATCAGTTTTCCTAGAATACATCGCGATCCGCCGCCGCCGTCGACCCGAAGATCGGGAGGGTCCAGAAGCTCTTCCCGGCACCCTGCCGGAGAGGGGAATCGCCACCGGAGGTCTTCTTCATCGCCATGCTTGCCTCCGGAGCGATGAGTGAGTAGTCTACCTTGGACTATGGGTCCATAGCAGTAGCTAGATGGTTGTCTTCTCCACCATGTGCTTCATGTTTAGATCTCATGAGCTGCCCTACATGATTGAGATCACCGTTATGTAATACTATGATGTTGGTTTGTTGGGATCCGATGAATATTGGTGTTTATGATTAAGTTGCTGTACTGAATTATATCTTTTGTTATCTCTATGTTATTTATGATCTTGCATGCTCTCCGTTGTTAGTAGCTATCTTGGCCGAGTAGTTGCTAGTGACTCCAAGAGGGGGTATTTATGCTCGATAGTGGGTTCATGTCTCTATTTCACCTGGGGGAGTGACAGAAACCTCTAAGGTGGTAGATGTGCTATTGCTACTAGGGAGAAAACAACATTCATATGCTCAAGGGCATATGCTTTGTTTACATTACACACTTTGCTTAATGCAATTATCTGTTGTTCGCAACTTAATACTTTTGGGGTGTTCGGATGATATCCCCGAGGGTGGATTATTAGTCATAGATGCAGTTGGATGGCGGTCTATGTATTTTGTTGTAATGCCCAGAGTAAATCTCATAGTGATCTTCTTGACATATCACGTTATCTTTATTCTATCAATTGCCCAACTGTAATTTGTTTACCCAGCATGTTATTTATCTATGGAGAGACACCACTAGTGAACTGTGGACCCCGGTCCTATTTTAATCATATTGCAATCACCTGTTTACTTTTCCCGCACTGTTTACTTTACTAGCATTTTACTACTATTTTCCACTCGATACACTCATAACCTTTGTTTCAAGCAAACCGGTGAGATTGACAACCTCATCGCAAGTTGGGGACAAAGTATTTGTCTGTGTGTGTGCAGGTTCCACAAACACCTTCAGTCGTCACCGTCTCTCTTCTCCTGTTCGATATACCTTGGTTTCTTAACTGAGGGAAAACTAGCCGCTACACTCATCATACCTTCCTCTTGGGGTTCCCAACGGGCTGGTCATCACCACGCACAAGGACATACTGCTCCCACGTCAACTAAACGCCACAGCTCTTTTCTGGCGCCATCACACGAGTAGCAGCTTCTTTTCTGGCGCCGTTGCCGGGGAAGAGAGAAGACTTCTGCGAGGGGAGTTCTTCGCACACACATACTTTACTTTGTTATTTGTTTTGCTTTACTTTATTTTATTTTACCTGCATTGCTTTTTATATCAAAAACCCAAAAAAATTAGAATCCTTGGTAGTTGTTATTTCTTTACTTTAGTTTATCATGTCGTTTCCTAAGTTCGTTCTGGAGGACCTCTCAGTAGGTAGTGGTTCAATTATTGGCAAAAGTAACATTGAGGAGTTCTTTAATCACATTAGTATGCATGATGAAGATGAGGAAAAGTCTTGGGTTGAACTTGCTCCTAGTATTGAAGTTGCTTCTATTTATTTAATTGACATATTGGAAACTAGGTTTGCTAGTCTTAATCCTTTTATGCAATACATGTTCCTTAAGCTTCATGAAATTGAGGACCCCGAAAAGAAAGCTTTTATCTTGGAAACTTTGCGTTTAGAATTTAAGGATGTCGTTATTGAAGCTAGGAAGGTTCTTAAACGTTTTAATAAACTCGGTTCACCTATAACGGTTATTGATACACATGATGGGGAGGCCGAGATACCTATACCTTGCAAGCTTTTGGGATTGAATGATGCTTTCAAAAACAATTTTGCCTGGATTTGTCCTGAAAATCTTTTTGATGAGAATAGTATACCAAAGCATGATCACCAAGGGTCTTCAAAAACTTATGTGGATGAAATACAATGCCTTATCGACAAGACCTCTTCTGTTGATCTTGATGCTTCATCTTTTGATATTACTTGATTCGCAATTTTCTGCGCCTAGCTCAAAGGCGTTAAAGAAAAGCACTCTTGGGAGATAACCCATTGTTTACTTTTCAGTACTTTTTCTTTTATTTGAGTCTTGGCAGTCATTACTACTGTAATGACCGCTCCTTATCTTGTTTATTTCGTTTTTGTGCCAAGAGAAGCCTCTAATTTGAGTGAGGTAAAGATTTGGGGTTATTGCTGTCCTGAAACTGTTTTCGGTGCTGCACCGTAAAAATTCGTGAAAATTCTCTGTTTATCTTTTGGACCTGCGATTTCTTGTGCATATGCCCCAGGTTATATCCAAACTTTTCTTAGTTGAACACTTTTTGATTTGAGCAACAGAAAATCCCTCAAAAATTCGTCCATTATCAGCTGTCCAGTTTTGACAGATTTCTGCCAATATTTGTTTTTGCCACTCTATCGCTTTCTTTTGAGTTCTTTTTGATCATGGAACTCTTGTGGAAGTTGCTACAGTAGTATATACTTTATATGTGGTAGTTTTGGGTTGAAACCTGAAGCTAAAAGAGGTTGAATATATTTTATGCTTACACTAATGTTGCTAATAGAATTGTGTTTAGTTTTGTATGAAGGAAGTTTTCAAGTGTAGGGATTGGAGAATGATGAGATGAGTTGAAGAATGGACAAAAGCTCAAGATTGGGGATGCCCATGCATCACCCCAAGAAATATCCAAGAAGTACAAGCGTCAAAGCTTGGGGATGCCCCCGAGGCACCCCTTCTTCATCGGCAAAAATCAGGTCACCTTTCAAGACACTATATTTTTATTGCTTCATGCACTATGTGTTTTTCTTGGAGCGTCAGTTGTTTTAGTTGTCTTAGTTTGTTTAGTTTGTTTGTTTGCTGCAATAAATGGTTGGACCCCAACAAATTTCCTTTGGAGGAGATGTACTCGTTTTCATTTGCAAAGAATGCTCTAGTTTTCACTCTTACTAAAAATCGAGCGTTCTACTTTTTCCGCTACTGCTTTTGGTTTTGTTTTCGCCTTGATATGCGTTCAGATCTTGTCATATCTTTTCATCAAGGTGTATTTTTGCCTCTGATCTTTATTGGTTTTCATCAAAAGAGGTGTCTTTAAAATTTTCAAATGGTGTTGGAAAAGAGAAAAAGCTTTGTGCAAAATAGTGGTACAAGAAGGAGCTTGTATAGACTGCGGCTTAGGCTTTTTCATGTCATGCTTGATGTCTTTTTGATAGTATGCTTAGTGGTTTTGCTTGTAGCATGACTTGTCTCAAATAACTGAGATTGCTTAATGAGCCTTTGAAAAAATCATGCATTGTTTTTATTGTATGGAAGCATTATTTTGGTTTTCTCCTTGATGCTTTATTTGGGTTGACTTGGCGCATGCTCACACATGTTAGACCCTTCCAAAGTCGCCATTAGCCTTCATGATCATTTAGTTTTTGACTTTTGATGCCATCGTATGCTTCTTTTAATGTCGCTTTGCATGATTATGGCCATTATTGCTCTCTTAGTTGGTCGCTCCCAGTCTTTTGCTAGCCCTCACCTTATACTGAGTATGAGCTCTACTCGTGCATCCAACTCCTAAAAGCCAAGTTTGCCATTGTGTCCACTATAAATTCCTATGCATGGTATTTGTAAGCCATTCCAAAGTAAAATTTTCGTGTGCTACCTTTCAAAAACCTTCAAAATACTTCTCGTTTTGTGACACGGTTTTCAGCTCATGGGGACATAGTGGTCGGATTTGCTATCTTCCATATTGTCTATTCCAAAAAGAAAAAAAAGGAAAAAAGAAAGAAAAAAGGCACTCCTCCAATGAATGTAAATGTTGGTGGGCACCCGATGGAATCGGTTAGCCATGGTATGTGAAAGGAAAAGGTGGGGAGGAGTGCCAAGTTTTATGAAAAGAGCACGAAGTGCCAATCTCTCTCTCAAAAACTTGCTTTATTTTTGTATGGAAGATAGTAAGAACCCCATTGCCAGTCGTTGACAAAGACAACCACCTCTCAAAATCAAGTTTTATCTCTGTTTTACAAATGAAAAGCTCTAGCACATGTTTAAATCACTACTTCCCTCTGCGAAGGGCCTTTCTTTTACTTTTATGTTGAGTCACCACCTTCTTTCTTTATGCACCATTAAGAGAGCATAGTTGTCATTCTTAGTGTGATATGCATTATCCCAAGGTTCATTGATTGACTCATATTGTTGGTTTCACTTGTTCTTAAATTATTTGTATCTAGTCACCCTCTTAAACTTTGAGGTGTCCTATGCATTTATGTTTTGCTCTCTTTGAAGGACAAGCTGAAAACCATTTGTATGTTTTTCCTTATGATTTGAACACATGTTTGACTTTCATTGTTTCATTATCATGATCTTTTGTTTGTGTTCATTTACATGTTTACAACGTGGTTGCTAAGTTCTTATTGTCATGATTATATCTTTCATGCCCATGTTTTAAGTTCTATTGATCCCAGCTCACCAATGCTTGCATATATGATCAAGATTGTGTAGGTGCATGTCACCTCAAAAATTATTCTTTTGTTATCACTTACCTACTCGAGGACGAGCAGGAGTTAAGCTTGGGGATGCTTGATACGTCTCAAACGTATCTATAATTTTTGATGCTCCATGCTTGTTTTTACACCATTTGCCTATTGTTTCGTTACACTTAGTGGTACTTTTATACATTTTCCGGAACTAACCTATTAACGAAGTGCCACAGTGCCAGTTTCCTGTTTTCTGCTGTTTTTGTGTTTCAGAAGTGATACACAGGAAATATTCTCGGAATTGGACGAAACAAGTTCCTGAAGTCATATTTCACCGGGGAGCTCCCAAACATCTGAAGACCTGACGGAGGGGGGCCACGTGGCCCCCACACACAGGGGTGGCGCGGCCTGGCCCCTGGCCGCGCCAGCCCCGTGTGAGGCCGCGTGGCTCCACCTCTGACAGCCCCCCTTCGCCTACATATACCCCCTGACGAGAAAAACCTAAGTGCTCGATCAGTTTTCCAGAATACATCGCGATCCGCCGCCGCCGTCGACCCGAAGATCGGGAGGGTCCAGAAGCTCTTCCCGGCACCCTGCCGGAGAGGGGAATCGCCACCGGAGGTCTTCTTCATCACCATGCTTGCCTCCGGAGCGATGAGTGATTAGTCTACCTTGGACTATGGGTCCATAGCAGTAGCTAGATGGTTGTCTTCTCCACCATGTGCTTCATATTTAGATCTCATGAGCTGCCCTACATGATTGAGATCACCGTTATGTAATACTATGATGTTGGTTTGTTGGGATCCGATGAATATTGGTGTTTATGATTAAGTTGCTGTACTGAATTATATCTTTTGTTATATCTATGTTGTTTATGATCTTGCATGCTCTCCGTTGTTAGTAGCTATCTTGGCCGAGTAGTTGCTAGTGACTCCAAGAGGGGGTATTTATGCTCGATAGTGGGTTCATGTCTCTATTTCACCTGGGGGAGTGACAGAAACCTCTAAGGTGGTAGATGTGCTGTTGCTACTAGGGAGAAAACAACATTCATATGCTCAAGGGCATATGCTTTGTTTACATTACACACTTTGCTTAATGCAATTATCTGTTGTTCGCAACTTAATACTTTTGGGGTGTTCGGATGATATCCCCGAGGGTGGATTATTAGTCATAGATGCAGTTGGATGGCGGTCTATGTATTTTGTTGTAATGCCCAGAGTAAATCTCATAGTGATCTTCTTGACATATCACGTTATCTTTATTCTATCATTTGCCCAACTGTAATTTGTTTACCCAGCATGTTATTTATCTATGGAGAGACACCACTAGTGAACTGTGGACCCCAGTCCTATTTTAATCATATTGCAATCACCTGTTTACTTTTCCCGCACTGTTTACTTTACTAGCATTTTACTACTGTTTTCCACTCGATACACTCATAACCTTTGTTTCAAGCAAACCGGTGAGATTGACAACCTCGTCGCAAGTTGGGGACAAAGTATTTGTCTGTGTGTGTGCAGGTTCCACAAACACCTTCAGTCGTCACCGTCTCTCTTCTCCTGTTCGATATACCTTGGTTTCTTAACTGAGGGAAAACTAGCCGCTACACTCATCATACCTTCCTCTTGGGGTTCCCAACGGGCTGGTCATCACCACGCACAAGGATATACTGCTCCCACGTCAACTAAACGCCACAGCTCTTTTCTGGCGCCATCACACGAGTAGCAGATGTCAACAGAATATTTATGGACGCAGGGAGTGGAATTAACCTGATATACGCGAAAACACTCCGAGCAATGCATATATCACTAGAGTTCCTGAAGCCAACAGATTGTTCCTTCCATGGAATCGTGCCAGGAAGTGCCAATTACCCATTGGGTCGAATAGCACTCAACGTTTGCTTCAGCAACCGACAAAACTACAGAAGAGAGAAGCTAGATTTTGAAGCTCAAACGTTTTCGCGATTCATGGCAGTACCTCACTACACATATCTGGTACTTAAGATGCCAGGACCAAGAGGAATAATTACAGTGAAAGGAAGTTTTGAAGTTTCAGATCTCTGCGACAGGGAGTTCCACAAAATGGCGCAAAACTTTGGCATGATAGCCAACTACGCAGAGAAGGCGAAAAGCACGACAACATAAGGCGTCAAACCACTCGAAGGGTACGCTGCGGAGCCAGAGATGAAAAAACCGCGAATAGGAGCATCAGAGGAGGACAAAAATACAGGAGAAGAGGAGAAAGCTACGACAGCATAAGCATCAAAAGCACAATTGACGAGGTTCTAACCCGGCAATGCCCATGTTTTGGGGCTTTCGATTCATGAGAGGAGAGAGTGGGATCCGGCGAACTCGACGGCGGTCGATAAACGACGAGGGGCACATGAAGTTTTACCTAGGTTCGGCCCCCCCAGAGGGTAAAGACCGCCGTCGAGTTCGCCGGATCCCACTCTCTCCTCTCATGAATCGAAAGCCCCGAAACATGGGCATTGCCGGGTTAGAACCTCGTCAATTGGCGCCGACCGTGGGGACGACGGGATCTGGATCTATGGGCTCGCCGGCTCCTTCATCACCATCACCGATGATCAGATCGCATCTAGCTGGCAGATTGCTTTGCACTTCGATTTGCTCGTGAAGTCAGATCTATTTTTCGGCGTCACGGCCGCCGGCTCTGAGGCACCTGTCTTCATCTGTACCTGGGATTTTCTCGCACGAATCCGTGTGGCTCACCCAACGGCAGAAGCAAAGGCGGATCAAGTCCCTAAGTCAATTGGGGAGTATATCGTTTCCAAGCCAGAAAAGATCAAGCAGAGGAAAACCAAGTGCGCGTATGCATGCAAGCAATCGGCCCGATGCATGCACACTCAATTCCATGAAGCCACGATCCGATCCGAGGACAACGAGTCTCGATCCTACGCGAGTATACTGTACTGCATCTGCGTCGACCTGCGCAAAGGATTTGGAATTAACACCACACGGATAGTTCATTTACATCAGCAGATCGGATCTAGTCAGTCCTCCACTTTGACGAGTTCCAGTTTTCATCATCAGGCAACTCCACGTCCAGGGCGGAAACAAGCCGGCGCAATGGATTGGAAGCCGCATGGATCTCGCGGCCGCACCTGCATCGAGCAAGTACATCAGTTGGAAAATCGACTCCTCGGCAAGTCCAACAAATTGAAGATAGCAGCTATCCCGATCGATCCGGCCAACGGCGTGAAGATAGTAGAACCGCATCTGCTGGAAAGCCGCCAAGATTCTCTAGCCACACCGTCGGGGGCTCGACGCCAGCCTCGTCCCTGCGCGCGTGACTACATTGACCCGATCACTTATGCGTCGAAGTGAACCAAGTCTCCCGTTGACCCAATCGCCTATGCGGAACGCATATCGGAGTACATGATTAAGTTTTCTCGGCAGTTTTTCATGTGCGACCCTTCAGAAAGATTGAAAGAGGATCAAGTTTCGATATCAAAATCCTATCGGCCTGCTCGTTCATGCGTGTTGCTAGCGATAGGCTGTTTTCGCATACTCGGCGGTAAAAATTCTCGCCAAAATCAACCACAAGCGGCAGCAGTTTACAGTCAATTAATTACATAGATGATCGGCCTCTATTCATTGGGTTTCTCGCTCTCACGTCAAAGACGCGGCAGCTAGAAGGAGCTGGCTGTTCCTATGCCGGTCACAAGCCAGAACGAGCTCACATGAAAATAAGTCAGATTACTACATGTACGGGAATCAAGAAAGCAAGAGCTGATGCTTATACATTAAGGCTAGTCAGACTACGGGAAGTAGCAGAGCATCTCTTGGCAAAGACCTGAAGGCAATAAACTAGTCGATCAAAAGGCGTGAAGAATGCTATACGTGCATGTTTTTCGGATGAGAGAGCGAGTCAGCTACATATTACATTGGCAAGTTACAAACTGTGCAAACATGAAGAACATTTCCGCGACTTCACCGCAGCTCACTTCTTCACCTACTTAAGTTCGACAGACTCTCTACCGCGTAGACTACGTCAGCGTCAACTACACCGCGCCCTGATTCGCGGCGACTGCAGTTGGTCACGCTCGGGGACTCGCCGTCGCGCACTCTGTCTCGCTCGGGGGCTCGTCGTCGCGCACTCTGCCTCGCTCGGGGGCTCGCCGTTGCGCACTCTGCCTCGCTCGGGGGCTCGTCGCTCTGCCCCGCTCAGGGGCACGTCATCGCCTCACCTCTGTGTGCGGAAGCTCACACACAATAGATTACATTACACGCATACAAACCCGCCTACGGCGGCTCCCTGTAAACACTATGCTCATATACTAGATTGCTAGCAGGATGTAGCGATCCTCCACCGAGGGGACGTGAACCTGGGTAAAATTCATGTGCCCCTCGTCGTTTATCGACCGCCGTCGAGTTCGCCAGGTCCCCAATGCGCTCCCTAGATCGAAAGCCCTTAAACATGGGCATTGCCGGGGTAGAACCTCATCAACAATAGAGTAGAAGAATAAGGCTGTAAAAGCCACGAGTTGTACCAGGGGCAATGCCCTCTAGATCCAGAACACGGGCCATAGGCCGGATCTCTTGGGTCACCTCATGTATCTTACATCGCAAATATAATGAAGACAAAACGTTCCTCATATTCGAGTTTACGAGTCTTTCAAAAAAAATGCGGCAAACGCAACATTTCACAGGCGGATTCAACGATACCAAGAATGAAAGAGTTGCATTCTTCGTGATGCAAAATCCTCGCCGTCAAACTGGACACTTCATCACTAAGAATCGACACCTGCTTCGTCAGAGCAGAAGTTTTGCTAGCCTTATCAAACGCCATCTGAGCTTGGCGTTTGGCTGAAGTCAAGCGAACCTCAAGGTCAGAAATCCTTGCCGAATATTCTGTGCACTGATTGCATCGACTAGGAGTCAACGAAATCGGAGAACCGAACACACGGGTAGAAGAAGGAGCAGAACCGTGAGTCAAAGGATCATTGGCGCGCATCGACTGCAAGCCAAAGGGGAAAGAAAGGAGAAGCATTTCAGAGAGATAGCATAATACTTTATACGCCAGAAATATATTTACATAAGTACAACACCCTATGACTAAGGTTCTCGGGTTGCACCCAACTAAAGTTTTTGCATCCAAAAGGAGAAAGCTAAAAGCTACAAAGAAAGCCGAGTCTACGCCACCTCAGCATTGTGTTCCGTGGCAGAGGAGGGCACGGCAGCTTCTTCGCCAGAAGTCGATGGTGGTACTGGATTTTCCGCCGCTGAAGCTGGTGCAGCAGGCACCGCAGAGGCTGCCGAAGGAGAAATAGTTGTCAACAATGCAGGTGCCAACTTCTTCACCCTCTCGAAAAAAGCCTTCATCTCGTCACGGGTGTGGCCATGAGGGGAGCTAACCCTCCCCCAGTCGAAATTCGTCCCATGAGCAAGGGAAAGTGCAATAGCACCTTCGGCGCCGCGCTTAATGGAAAGACCTTTCAGCTGGAGAGTGGGGTCTTCAATGGTATCGAAGGACTTGGCAAGATCAGTCAAGTTATCCTTCGGAATTGTCGCCCTTTTCTTCGGCCACAAGCCAGCAAACAGCCGTGATAAAACGCGGCTAACCAACTCAAAAGTCTCCTGGATAGATATCCAGTTCTCCTCGAGTAGGTTAACTGCATCCATAAGAGGATCATCGTCCGTTTGCAAGGACGACAGAGATACCCCGGTGAATTCTGAGCAATAGAAAAGAAAAGAAGAGACAAGTGTCAACAAATACACCAGTGCAACAGAAGACAAAAACAGAAGACAAGGCGAAGCACTTACTTTCAGCGGCAGTAGACATGGTGTGAAGACGCTCCGCCACGGCTTGTTCTCGTTAGGCATGCTCCTTGTTGGCTTCAGCTAAAGCTTTTTCAGCTTTTTTCGCCTTGTCAAGCGCAGCTTTCTGCGACTTCTCAGCATTCGCTTTAGCGGCGGCCGCCACATCATAAGCTTTTCGCGAAGCATTGAGCTCCGCTTCCAGCGACGCAATTCGAGCATTGGCTGTTGCTAAGGCAGCTATAAAAGAAGACGAAAGGGAGTCAGATAAGTGGGAAAAGAAAAAGCACAGAAGAAAAGTAATGACTGGACATCAAGATTGTACCTTCGGAAGCTTTCGCAACCTTTAGGTACCCCGCACACTCCATGCCCAGGGCAATAAATCTCTTCACTAAAGCCTGAGAAAAGAAGTGTGTAAGAGTAGAAGTGCATGAAAGGAAAGAAAGTAAAGAAGAATTGCTCACGTCATCAGAGGAAACCGTAGGTGCATGGGTTTCCAGAGAAACTTCGGCTTCTTTGGCCTTCTTTGAGCGTTTAGAGTATCGGGCTTGAGGAACCTTCTTCACACCAGACCTGGTAGCCCTCGGTGCAACATCTGGTTCGATAGGATCATCAATGGCCATAGGAGAAGGTGGTGGAGCAGATGTTGCATATGTTGGTGGTTCTTCATCATCACTGCATGAAAAATATAAGTTATGACAACAAGGCAAGAACAATGCAATTGAAGAACTCGACTACAATACTTACGATGCAAGCATGTCGAAGTACTCCATATCTTCTGCAAGAACGGGGGCTTTACCAGCCGCTGCAGAACTCGATGAAGCAATTTCGTCGACACGCTTCCTTTTCTTGTTGACACCAACATCTTCAGCTAGTACAGGAGGAGGCGATGTCGACGAGCTAGTTTCCTCTTCTGATTCTTCGACATCATCTCCATCCTGACTTTCGTCAGCCTCGGGGGCTTCAGATGCAGTAGAGGCAAGATCAGCTGGTAGGGGCCCTGCCTCTGGAAGAGGAGGACGAGAAACAAGGAATTGATGACCCTGCATATGAATAAATTAGCAGAGTGCAATGGCACAAGAATAAACACAAATCGAACCAAGCAAAGTTCGATAATAAGTAAACGCGAAGATACATACCTCAGGCAGAGGGTGCACGGAGTCGAAAAAGTCAGCGGTTAAATCCGCAACTGCATGTTCCTTGGTGAGCTTGGTAAGATTCCTGACTCGCTTGTCGACGTCTTCTTTCGATATCAGATCTTTAGATATGCGAGTAGGATCTTCCAAGCCGGAGTAATTCCAAAGTCTGGTAAGGCGGTGTTGTAGGGGTTGAACTCGACGCTGAATGAAAAACGCCATGAGTTGCATACCCGACAGAGCACCTCCTTGACCCCCTTTCAAAGCTTTGATGCGGGAAAGAAGAGGAAGAATTTCTTCTACTTCTGCATCTGAGGGGAGCGTATCCCATGATGCCAATTTCTTCACCTCCTGGGAAGCGTCAAAGGGAGGAAGGCCGTATTCATCTTCAGGAGAGGATTTGCGGTCCTTGATATAGAACCACTTTGTTCTCCACCCTTGAACAGATGCGGCCATGGAAAATTCAAAGTATTGCGCCTCAGGGCGCACAGAAACGACGGCTCCGCCCAGTTCGGGTTTCCTAGCCAAAGAAACGTTGGGGCGGAGTCAAAAGATTGACCTCCACAGAAGGAAGTGGGGCTCAATGCCCAAGAAGGACTCGCAGAGAGTCACGAAACAGGTGATGTGCAGCAGAGAATTCGGTGTGAGCTGGTGGAGCTACACACCGTAAACAAACTGAAGCCCACGGAGAAACTCGTGGGCAGGAAGAGAGAAACCGCGGAGGAGGAAAGCAAGGAACATTACCCGATAACCGCTCGGGGGCTTCGGGATCCGTTCAGTACTGGGGAATTTGATGGAATCTTTGGCGGCGATGAGGCCGTTCGCCGTAGCCTTCTCCACCTCCTTCTTTGTGATGGTGGAGCGAACCCAGTTGGTGGCAGAAGACTTGGCCATGGTGCTCTTAGTGGCCAGGTGTTTCACGCGCATCCAGTACGAAGTGCGCTTGGGGGCTATGCACGAGAGAAGGAGGCAGAGGAGATCAGCAATGGAGGCGGCGGAGGGAACGAGCTGGTAAACAGTAAAAATCCCCCACTACGCCCCTTATATATCTTCTGGGAGAAGGATCGTGGGCCGAGACGTGGCACAAAGAGCGGAAACGGCAGCCTACTAACGGTCAAAAATTGAGAAATTTACAGTACTGCCCATGCAACGGTTCGCAATGATATAGAGTGACGTATTCATTGATGTCATAAAGGATATATTATCAAGCAGGAAATGGCGCCGACAAATGCAAAATTCTTAGAGAAGATTATGTGTGAAGGATTTTTCGATTATAGCCTTGGGGGCTACTACTCTTAAAAGATGGTGACTGGAAATCTTTAATGGAGTTGTGGAAGCATATTCGACGACAAGGCGTTCTTAGAGTATCTCGAAGATGAAGTATATTGAAGTTGAAGTATTTCGAGTTGAAGTATGATGGATTGCATTCTATTTCGAGCCTATACTCGAAAAAATCTCTTTCGAGTATAGCCTCGGGGGCTACTCCCATCGGGAGCGCTGAGCGCGCACCCGACGATATTTCTTGGAAAAGCAGTAAAGCTGGAGAAGTGCAGGGGTGTTACTCCCATCGGGAGCGGGATTTATGGTTGAAAGAAACCCGAATATTTTTAGTCAAAATTTGACTGCGACATAAGATTCTCGAGTTGCGTTATCGCAACGCGACTCGAATGCCGTGACTTGTCACGAAGGTAAGACCCCGGGATCCGTCCTGTGTGGCCTGGTATACGCACATGGATGCGCTCTGCTAGTATGTATCTGTGTCTACGACGCGAAGAAAATCCTGGTGGACCCGCTGGGTACCTTGAGAACCACTGGGATTCATTCTTTGTAAGTCCTAAATGCGGCAAAAGAGTGGATTTGACCGGTATCCCGAATTCAAGTCCAAGGGGATTGAATTTGAAGTAGGTGACAAGTATCTGTTCCGGCAGTTAACTGACCTCTTGATCCGACAGGGTTGTCAGGCTTGTTCATCAAAACCCCTTGCGAAAGAATATCATGCAAATAAGTCGAAAAGACTAAGTCGAAGATTTGAAGATGAGAAGAAGTCAAAGAGTTGATCAAGTCGAAGATTTGAAGATTAGAGATTCAACCTGAATCTACAATTCTGGTAGAATCTCAGGGGCTACTGACAAGGGTATAGTTAATAGAGCCCGCTAGTTGAGTACCCCTGAGGCCCGATAAGCTAGGCCCAATTGTAATGATAGTCGAATACGAGTTCTTACCGTATGTCGATGTTGTAATCTGTATCGTACCCTACCCGATCCTCGAGACCTGGCCACCTATATATAGGGGCCAGGAGGGGACGGTGGAGGGCAGATTGAAAGCAAGCCAGGTCGAACACCCAAGTTTACTTTCGACACACACCTATTTCGACTAACTTTACCTTCGAGTTCATCCGACGCCCTATCTCCCCGATCCTAAGTCCTTCATCTAGGACATTTGTCGAGTTAACCCTCGTCAGTTAGTGTGATAAATAAAAAGTAATCCTAAGAAGTGAAGTCAACCTCATGGAATGGGTGGAGGCAACACGAGATGGTGTAGCAGGAACTTTTTCTCAAAAAAGGCTATACTAGCTAATTTGACAGTGGAAGTACAATGTACTTTATCACAAGTAATAAACAAATTATTTCACAACGTCTTCAAGTTTACTTGAAAAATCGTTCTTTCTCAAGGTGGAAGTATATACCTTTGAACATGTGTTGTGCGGATACATTTTGTTGTGGTTCTAATGATTGATGGTACCGCGGAGTGGTCATAGATATCGATAAAAATCTAGCCAAGACACTTATACAACACAACAAACAAAGTAAACCAAACTCGATTAGTGGGATCACATCCATTATGTTTGCTCCCACATAAGAAAATTTATCTAACTTCATTTTAACCATTAACAATGACATCGAGATTACTCCTTAACAAAAAAAACTCAAACGCTTTGCTTAGGATAGGATGCATGTATTGTGGTGAAATTAACACACACTTAGCATTAATGACCATTGCTCATAAAAGAAAAAACATATGCATACACATATGTAGAAATATGAAAAAGTCCTAAGTGCTTTCAATAGACAACTAGGACAAGCGCTAGATGATTTTAGAAGAAGAACATACACGTACTATGTGCTCTGAGCTAAAAACTGCAACAACAACACCAGCACATAGGCACATATTTAATAACAGTGGTGACCCTAAATTTGGTAACCCCCGCTAGCTAAAACCACACAATACGTCATCCATCATTATAAGTTTGAAATGCAAGTTCTTTATATAGCACTAAGGGTTCTCATGCGTAAAGATTTGGTCCAGAGAAGTTAGAGTTCAGAATGCTCACCAAAGATGATGGACCAACAGCAGCTCGGATGGTGGACCTAGACTTCAAAACCTAACATGATTCACTTTGCTTGATGATAAAGATCCTACTTCAACTTCCTCTTATTCCTTTATCTCTTGGTTTTTGTTCTTCTCCATTAGAGGCTAATCCTTGGTTGCCATCACTTCTCTTGGAGACTGTTAGAGGGGAGGCTTAATATCAGATGGTGGATTATTGCTTTAGGCTACATAGAAGGTGCCAAGCCTCTCCTCACATCCCATATGAAGAGGATCCCAATGTGTGTTTCATGTGTAAGTGAGCAACATAATAGAACAGTGTAGCGAAGCTGACATACTTTCAGACTTTGAGAATTCATTTAATGCACATGAGAATAGCAATACTAGCACAATGCATAAAAGAAAATGAAGTGCACAATTGAGAATCACATAAAAGAGAGCAACAAGTATTGCCGTATTGTTAAAACACATGAGAAACATGAGAAACTTGCTTCTATCAATGGATGAGTACTTAAAAGATATTGGAGTGGATTCTCAATTTCCAATGAAGATATCTGAAACGATTCACAAAATTTCATAGCCTCAGTACTCAGCAAACGTGTGTGAAAAATAGGAATTCTAAGAGTATAGTCCGTCTTATAAATACTTCAAGTGATCAAGATCTACAATCCAAAAGGGGAGGACTATAGAAATATAAACATCTCGAAAACTAAAACACGAGTTATTTCTGACTTGCAAGAGGAGCACGACCAAAACGTTGCTGAGCTGAAAAAGGATATGAACACGGGGAGCAATGGAAAAAGATTGCCTCTACATCATGCACAAACGGGTCCAGCTGTCAGCGAAGCTGTGATGTGGACCCCATCTGCCATCGTCAGTACAAAATAAACGACCAGGCGTGAGCTGTGTACACGCAAAAGTTCACAGGCAGTCTGCTAGCGAGAACGTTGTTTTAAGCATTAGCGCACGTGCTCCATGTGCTTCTTCCCCCGTCCACCCGCATTATATATAGACAGCCTCCCTTGACTCTCCCACACCAAGCTCACATTTTCCTTCATCTTCTTCCTCCATCTCGAACCAGCTTGACATTTCCGTCCATCCCATTTTTCGTTAGCCAGTAATCGAAGAGCAATATGGATGCCATTGAGTTGTCATGGGGCGCGCGGTGCGCGGGTCTGCTCTTCTTCGTCTTGTCCATCTTCTTGGTGGCCCTCGCCGCGGTGCTCCTGCTCTTGCGCCGATGGCCGTGGTGCAGCTGCCATGTATGCCGGGCGTACCTCACGGGCTCGTGGGCGAGGGACTTCACCAACCTCGGCGACTGGTACGCGCACCTGCTGCGCGAGTCGCCGACGGGCACAGTCCACATCCACGTCCTCGGCTGCACCGTCACCGCTAACCCCGACAACGTCGAGTACATGCTCAAGACCAACTTCGACAATTTCCCCAAGGGCAAGCCCTTCGCCGCCCTCCTCGGCGACCTCCTCGGCGGCGGCATCTTCAACGTCGACGGCGACGCGTGGCGCCACCAGCGCAAGATGGCCAGCCTCGAGCTCGGCAGCGTCAGTGTCCGCTCTTACGCCTACAAGATCGTCGCCCAGGAGGTGGAAACCCGCCTCATCCCGCTCCTGGCCGACGTCGCCGACAAGGGCAAGGTGGTCGACCTGCAGGACGTGTTCCGGCGGTTCGCCTTCGACACCATCTGCAAGATCTCCTTCGGGCTGGACCCGGGCTGCCTCGAGGCCGACATGCCCATGTCGGACCTAGCCGACGCGTTCGACACCGCGTCGCGGCTCTCCGCGATGCGGGGCGCGGCGGCTTCCCCTCTGGTGTGGAAGATGAAGCGGATGCTCAACATTGGGTCCGAAAGGGAGCTCAAGAAGGCGATCAAGCTCGTGGACGACCTCGCGGCGGCGATGATCCTGCAGCGCCGGAAGCTGGGCTTCGAGAACAGCCACGACCTTCTGTCTAGGTTCATGGCCTCGGACGGAGACGTGAATGCCATGGACGACAAGTACCTCCGCGACATCGTGGTCAGCTTCCTCCTCGCCGGGCGCGACACGGTGGCGTCGGCTCTCACCACGCTCTTCATCAACCTGTCCCAGAACCCCGAGGTCGCGGCCGCCATTCGCGCGGAGGCCGGCGGCGACAAGACGTCCACCTACGAGCACCTCAAGAGCCTGCAGTACACCCACGCCGTGCTGTACGAGAACATGAGACTGTTCCCGCCGGTGCAGTTCGACTCCAAGTTCTGCGCCGCCGCCGACGTTCTCCCGGACGGCACCTACGTGGAGGGCGAGTCGCGCGTGATGTACCACCCGTACGCCATGGGACGCATGCCGAGCATCTGGGGCGCCGACTACGAGGCGTTCCGCCCGGAACGGTGGCTCACCGGCCCCGGTGGTTCGTTCGCGCCAGCGAGCCTGTACAAGTTCCCGGTGTTCCAGGCCGGTCTCCGCGTGTGCCTGGGCAAGGAGCTCGCCGTCACCGAGATGAAGGCGGTCAGCGTAGCCGTGGTGAGAGCGTTCGACGTGGAGGTGATCGGAGACAACGGGCGCAGTGGCTCCCAGCCCAAGTTTGTGCCGGGGCTCACCGCTTCCATCAGCGGCGGGCTCCCGGTGAGGATCAAGCGCGCTTCCACTCCGAATTCAGACTTCAGATAGCGACTAGATTTTGTTTCTGTGACTGTCAGCTAACTGAAGATGCCGTAGCAATGTACATATCAAAAGAGGAGATATCAGTAGGAAACTTGTTTCTTCAATAAGAAATCGGAATTTCTCAACGGTTTCCAAGATTCCTACTACTCAGTTTAGACTGTCTATATTGTCAAGATTCAAGACATAATGCTTAACGCACAAATGGAATTTCGGCAGGCAGATGGTCATGTTTGACTCAATTTAGCAGATGTGAGAATCGAACCGTGATTGGCTCCTATTATCCACCAACTAGATGCTAGCAAACTGAATCCACGAGAATTAATTGACAGTTAGAGCTGTTCTTTCTTGCAGACCTTTTTTAGAATTTTTTTGTCTCTATTGGCCAACTAAACATATTAGAGCAGATTAAATAAACTAATTTTTTTTTATAAAGAGAATATATTAATACCAAAAAAGATATCAATTACACCCAGCCTCTGCAACAACATAATCTCTAGATCCAGTCTAGACATTAAGGATGCACACAGCCAAAAAAAGAAGAAGAAAAAGACCCCGCCAAAATAACCAGAGACACAGCAAGATCACCACTAGTGGTCACGACTAGACTCCGACCAAGGTACTCCAAAACGACGCCTCCAGAAAGGTAGCAGTGCAAATACACCGCCGTTGTCCGGTCTAATCAGCATGATCAGATCCTAGGCTTTCACCCTGAAGAAGATCCAAGTTCCAGACAATGCCTTCAACAAGGAAACGACTAGGTAGCCGCCACTGCCAGGTACAACCACCAAAGGTCAGACCTAGGGTTTTCACCCAGGAAATTGAAACCGCCAAGGAAGAAGTCATCGCCTTCCCCACTTGTCGAGAACACTGCTGCAAACTTTGTCATCCGACACACATACTTCTCTCGAACTTCTGTGAGTACTCCCTAATATCTTCACCGGCTCTCGACTCAATCTGAGCATTCGAGATAGGAACACGGGCGCCATAATCCCCCAAACAACACCTTGAAATCGCAGCAAAGAGGTGCCAAAGCGAATCCAGAGTGCACAGGGTCGCCACTAGTCAAAGGAACATGGATCTTCACGTCGACATCGCTGACGGTGGTTGCAACAATGTCGATCCCGATCCCCATGCGTAGATCTCACGCACGCCTAAGCGCGAGATGCAATACTTGTTCCCAACATGTAGCAAGCCATGGGAGACATCAACAGCAACGAGCCAGACCTTGATCGCGCGAGCTCAGGCAACGATCTGCTCACCCACGCCCTCCTGCGACGTCACCGTCCGAAACGGCGACACCGGCAAAATCCGATGCAGACTTGGCGAGATGGGGAACTGACCGCGCTGCAGGCCGTGGACGCACGAGCGCATGGTGGGGCGGCTGGGCACGCACACCATCGGCCGCATCCAACAAAAAATATAAAGAGAGAACTTTTAGATTTTAGTCTCACAGACGATGAGTTGCAACGTGACAATTATTGGTTGGTCCACAACAATTCGCTCTGAAAAACACCGTTCAATATTGGTGTCTAATAAATAAAGATGGCAAAACATGTGATAAAACTGAAAGTTGCATCAAGGTTCCTTCAAGTCATCTCTATCTTCACATTTTACGTCACAACATTCTAGAAACTTCAAAAAACCAAACCCCTACAAAGTAGGCTAATCTCAAGGTTTTTGAAAAACCACTTGAGCCACCCACTACAATAGGTGAGAACCTAAAATCATGATAACCTGTGACCCATACTAGTTTCTTTGATTTGTAGAATTGAAACTATGTTGATTTTCCAATAAGTTACTCTAAACATAATTCCGTAGGAAATTTTTCTCTATTAAGATCTAACCTCATTCATATTTTCTTTGTTGTGCATCGATTGATGTAGAAGCCGGGATGGCCCAATATTTTTAAAAAAACAATGATATGAAACTATTACTTTATACAAATTATTGCATTTTCCAGTTAGGATAAAATATTGTATGCTACCTCAATTACGTGTTTTTCAATTTTTTGCATTTTCATAATCTCGTGAAGTGGGGAAGCAGTTTGGGATCGTGATGTTGGCAATAAATTTCATAGTTAGATATAATAGTGGTCATCGAGAGGCTTGTGGGAGTGGTATGGTCTTCAAAGATTTCGTCTGGCTATGGGGATCTTCGGATCGTCAAGGAGCTTCATCGGCAGTTCTTCCTTTTTCTTCGTCTTCGGGATGGATGTGGTCTTGTTGACCCGTTTGGCGACTTCCTGTCCGCAACCAACAACGTCAGGCCGACTCAGGGTGGAGCGGCAGTGGCGGTGCACCGTCGACACGGTCTGGAGATTGAAGTTGAAGGGCTTCTCAAGGATCTAGTTGTAATTTTTGTTTTTCTTAGAATGCTTTGTACTGTTCGGTGTTTCTTTTAATGCTAGAGTCCTATTCACAAAAAAAGATACAATAGTGGTCTATTTTCTTAGCCAATGATCCAAATTTTACAGATTAATCAAATAAAATATGTATGTTGCAACATAGAGAAACAAATCACAAATAGCAAAACATGTTGACGAAACAAAAATTTACGTCCGTGCACATCAAAATCATTGTATCTTGCATGCTTCACCTTTTGCGCATCAATGCCTTTCATGACTCCGGTGAAAACATTGTTGAATATCACTAACCTCAAAATGTTAAGAACCGCATCAATCTTCTATGTCAAAAAGATTGGAACCTTAGATCATTAAACCGTATTGCAGCTAGAGTTCGTCCAAAGCAGTGATGGACAGTCTTATTTTAGTTACACTGATGTCATCTTTTAAGAAGGAAATATATTGATATCAAGTAGATATCAATTACGGTCTTTACAACAAAAGAATACCAAAATCTAGTCAAGACATCAAGAACGCATACAACCAAAAGAACATAATACAATCAAAAAGAGAAAAAGGCCTTGCCATAGCGAACAATGCCTCGCTTAGTAGAATCAATCACTACCATCGGCAACACTGAAAATATTTTAAAAAAATCTCCAAAACAGACGTATCTGAGAGTGAACAACTCTCACCCTGAAGATCGAGACACGGGCTTGAAGAACACCAACTAAAACAAAGGAACTTTGTGTTTTGCCACCTCCACTTGCAAACAGTACTGATCGCCCGACACACTTTCATGAGATGGCAACATGAAGTCACAAGGATCAATTGTTTTCATAAATACAAAGTATGCTTAAGCCGTTGTAGAAAATAATATCCTCCAAAACATCACCTTTCCAGGCATCTTTACTATGTAGAACCTTTTCAGAAAAAATTAATACAGTACATATAAATAACAAATAAAAAAAAACCTCCATGAGTCTCAATCTCAGAGCAAGATGGCAAGAAGCTGTCAACTAAAGCGACCCGGTGCCTTTGGTGCCACAAAAATTGCACATAACACAACTTTTCAAATTATGTAGGGGAGTACAGACCAGGTAAGATGATGTGGAAGGTACGGTGCACGAGCTGTACCTGTACTGTACGTGTCTGTACTTCACAGTTGCAGAGATGACGACCGCGAAAACGATTGGTTCCTGTGATGGTTGTGTCCATTTCTCAACAAATATAATGCACGATAGCGCTCGCGGATAACAGTGAATCTTTTGCTGATGCGAGATGAAGTGCGATTTCTCTGTCAATTTCTCCAAAAGTGGAGTGAAAGAAACAGAACAGTCGTTCGCCGAGTGGTTCTGCTGAATACACAAACAGATGCACCCAAAACGTGCTGAAATTCGTAAGACGGCTTGATGGAATCAGAGAAACACGCCAATATTTTAACACTGTCCGATGCCACAGCTGACGCCAACTCGAGTAGTTGTCGACAGTTTCGTGTTCTTCTTATAGCATTTGGTTAGTTGCACAGGATTCTCTTCTTCGATCGGTGGCTTGTCGTATGAGGAAAAGGGAAAATGCCGGTGCGGTTGACTCGACCACAACTCCTTGGCAAGACAGGTTTCGCTATTTGCTTCCATTTCTTGTCCATTTTTTTACGCCTTTGGAAGTCCTACATGTTCAGCGTACTGCAATTTCATTGCAAAAGATAATCCTGGAGGCAGGTGGAGGAAGAACGTTACAATATCATAAGCTGCAAGTGCTGGTTGTCCCGCAAAAGTGTTCTTGTTTTCACGGCCTATTGTCAGGTTTTTGTGTCGGCTGTCTCTGCATGTTGAAACATTACAACTGTTTTGTATTCCTCAATTATTATTATTTTTCCTCAATTTGGCTAGCCATGCGTGTGTCTACTTGGAAGGGCCAAATGATCTGAATCCAAGGCGGCCACGAAACGATCCCAAGGGTAACATGCTTTGCGATGTTCTTTAATATGTGTGTGCACGCGATGCGCTTGTAGAGATTATTCTGATATGATCGATCCTTATTTGATGGGACGGGACCAGCTAGAGGTCATTGCTCGATCGGTTCTTGGGGGTGTTAATTTTCAGAACACGAAGTGATAAGAGTGACCGGATTGCCATGGGCCCTGGGTTTGTTTTACAGAGTCTGACCAGCCTGCTAGACATGACAAACGGGGAAATCTTAAAGTTTACATATCAGAGTATTACAAATAGCTTTCTGGAGCTCATAATGATAGTGGTTGTACAATGATATAATTTGTTGATCATGACATACAGCAACTGTCTTAAGAGGAGAATGAAATTCTAAGAAAAGATTCTAGTGAAAAGAAGGTTTTTGAGCCAATTATGCAAATGGAAAAAATAGGCTCCAGAACAAAGTGGGTTTCCAGCTGAGTTTTATAAAAAATAATTAGAATATCTTGAAGAGTGATTTTATGAGAATGTTTAGCAGTTTTCAGTCGGGTGACCTACCTATTTTCCACTTAAATTATGGTACAATTATTCTTCTGCCCAGAAAAGAGAATATCATTCAAATTCAGCAGTATAGACCTATATGCTTGCTCAAAGTGAGTTTTCAAATCTCTACTAAAGTGGGCAAAAATATAATTACTCGGATCACATAAATTGTTATTTAACCAAGTCACATAGCCTTTAAGCTATGGAGACATCCTAGAGAGAATGGTTATCCTTTACGAGATGGTCCATGGACTTCATAGGAAGAAAATGAATGGGGTCCTTTTAAAAATAGATTTTGAAAAAGTCTATGACAAAGTTAAATGGTCCTTTTGACAGCATGCACTTAGGATGAAGGGTTTTGATCCAAAATGGTGTGTGTGGATTAAACAATTTGTTGAAAAAGGTAGCGTGGGCATTAGAGGTCATAATGACATTGCTCACTATTTCCAAACTCACAAAAGCTCTTAGGCAAGGTGATCTCTTATCACCAATTCTTTTCATATAATTGCGGACATGCTTGCAATTATAGTTGCTTGTCAGAGTATTACAAATCACTTTTTGGAGCGCATAAAGATAGTGCTTCTACAATGATATAATCTGTTAATCATGACATACCGCAACTCTCTTAAGAGGAGAATGAAATTCTACGAAAAGATTCTAGTGAAAAGAAGGTTTTTGAGCCAGTTATGCAAATGGAAAAAAGTAGGCTCCAGAATAAAGTGGGTTTCCAGCCGAGGTTTATCAAAATGAATTGGAATATCTTGAAGAGTGATTTTATGAGAATGTTTAGTAGTTGTCGGTTGGGTGACCTACCTATTTTTCGGTCAAGGTCATTTTTGGTAGAGTGACAGGCATAAGAAAAAGTATCAATTTACAAAAAGAAATTAGTTTGTCATCGGAAAGGCCAAGGTGGTTTGAGATTTGAAGTTTTAGAGCTAAGAAAATTCCTTCTAAGTAAATGGCTTTACAAGTTGATTAATGTGTTTGGCAAGAACTACTTCACAACAAGTATTTACACTCTAGAACTTTGTTAACGGTCACAAGGGATATATTCAGCTGATTCGGGTGGTGGTTTGATTACAGATTGACATGTCGAAGCTTGGGGTTCCTATGTGAAGTTGTATTTTTGGATGGCTGATTCATGTAATCACCATCTTAGATCCGTGAGATGTTACAGTTCGACATTTTAATAAAGAATGTTGTATGCATCAATTGATGCAGAGGCTGGGGCTACTCCCCGCTATGAAAAATCTAATAATTTACATAAAATACATCAACAAATTTAGATCGAAGGTAGTAGTAAAGGCGATCGAGCAAGTGGACTTTTTACAGGGATCTGCAACTATAAAGTAAATTTGCTTTTTCTCTCGGAGAGTACGCAACTGCATACCTTACTTTTATAGAAGGATAGACATATTTACAAGAGTGATCTCAGCACAAGGCAAAGAGATCAGAGAAAAACAAAAGAGAGAGAAAGAAAAACAAAAGAGACATCTATGTCTACTCTCTCGCGGCATCAGCATCTCCTCGCACTGGAGCTGTGAAGGCTGCCTTGATCAGGTTGTATTCTTCAGTTATTAGGGCCACCAAGCTGAGAGGCCCATGCTGTCGTTGCTTATTGCCGAAGACAAACGCGTTCCTGTTCTTCCAGAGGGCGTAACTGATCTTAGGAAATTTGCTTTTTATTGATGACAAGTACTGTAACATTGAAGGCGTCATTTAGTGACAACTACGGCATACCCAGTTATTTTAGACTAAGACAAATTTATTTGTTTTCATGTAGTACAATCAAACAACCTTTATTGTAAAATTAGGCGTTTTCTATATATGTAGAATTTCTTTACTCCCTATCGTAGCTTTTGTCAAATTAGGTCTAGCTACGCCATGAATTTAGACTTATTTTAGAATGTAGGTTCACTCATTTCGAGAAAAAAAGCTATGACAAATAATATGGATCAGGGGAGCAGTTGTTTTTGTTGTTCAGGATGTGCACATGCAGTGGAATCATCTTGTTTAACACTGAAAATTGCACCCTTCTATTTTGGCATCATTAGGAGAGAGAGGAGAGAAAACAAATCTGTAGCTAGCACACCCCTAGATATATCCAGAATGGTCATCAGATCATACCGTGTTCCAGGACAATCCGATTATATGGTCCTACTTGGCTACACGTCGACAAGACCACTTTAACGACCTAAGTTTTTTTGATGGTCTTTAACGACCTAAGTACTATCCGGCCAGGTGGCCGGTGGCTGACAAAAGATATGCAATCCATAGAGGAACTGTCAATCACACCACATGACAGCCATTTGGTACTGCGCGCGTTATCTGAGACGCGTAGCCGACACATTTGCACTAGCGGGAACACGTCTGGGACAGCTAGCTGGTGAGCAGGCGCACACGTTTTTGCGGCGCCGTCAGCCACATCCGCATCTGCGCGCGGCCGGCTGTGCCCACCGGCCGCAATCTGTCCAGCAGGTTATGCCAAAACACCGCGGGGTTCGCGTGGCCGTCACGGCCTCACGGGCAAGCATAGTTCGTCGCCATCCCTCGACGGCGACCACAGGGTTCACCGGTGCCACGTAAGTAGTTGCCGGGAATTGAAGAAAATCTGGATAAGACCATAAGGTTCAGCGACTATTTCAATAAAATACGCAGACAAATGAACCGTAAACGCGCCGAAAATGTATAGTACAACTTTTTCCGGAAAATGAATTAAGGAATACCAACTCAGAAAATCACATAGCATGCTGATGTTAACACCTTGCCAAATGAATTCTTTTTGGCAAGCTGTATGGTGGATATAATTTTTTAGAAAATAACTGCCACGTGGAAAAGAAGCCAACGCCCACAAACAAATGATGCTCACAACTTTATCTGTGAGCCAGACACGTCTAATAGAGAGATATGTTACTTCTTCCATTTCTATATGCAGGGGCATAGTTTTTGGCTAAAACTTTCATAATATAAGGTCTATTGTGTTGCAACATTCACATGGACAGTTTTTAGGGTTTTGATTAAGTTTCCTTATCTCATGGAAACTCCTCTATTTTCTCACGATCAATTAGCTAGCTAGGATTGTTACACGTATTCGAGTAGGATTGTAATTCTAGATAGCTTGACAACCAAGTTTTCTTGTACTATATATACTCCCACCGTGGGACAAATAAAAAAAGCACAACAAATCACATTTGCCTTCATGGTATCAGATTAGGGTTTACGGTCCCCTCTCTCCATGGCGCCGCAAGATTCCGTCGCCGTCGCTGCTCTCGCGGCGGAGGCCGAGGCCGCCGCCAAGGCCTCTCTCTGGGCTCTCGTGGCCGCCCTCCCCAGCATCCGCGCCATTGTTTCGATCATCCTCGCCCTCCCCAGTATCTTATGGGGTGCTCTTCATCGGTATGTGTTAGTGTTCTCCGGCAGGAATGGCGCCCTCGAGCCTGGGCGGAAAGGGAAGTGTTCCTCTTACCGGCGACAGTGACATGGTGGCGACTACCTGTATTATTCTTCTGCGGTGGCTGCCTGGGTTCATCTTGCTGACTCCCGGTATCTTCGCACCTTCTTCATCAACGTTTGTTCCCAAGCTTCACGGAGGGCACTACTGGTGGCAATCAGAACTTCATTTTCATGATTTATGTGATTGTCGTGTGTGTTGCGTTGTAAGGTGATTTGATCAGCACCCTTGTACCTTTCGAGTCGTTTGGGCCTTTATTAATTTAAAGTCCGGCCTTTTGGTCGTTCTAAAATACAACCAAACAACCTCTATTGTAAAATTAGGTGTTTTCAATGTATGTAGAATTTCTTTACTCCCTATCGTAGCTTTTGTCAAATTTGATCTAGCTACGCCATGAATTTAGACACGTTTTACAATATAGGTTCACTCATTTTGAGAAAAAAGCTATGACAAACAATATGGATCAGGGGCAGTGGTTGTTTTTGCTGTCGGGATGTGCACAAGTGGAAACATCTTGTTTAACACTGAAAACTGCACCCTTCTATTTTGACATCATTAGGAGAGAGGAGAGATAACAATTCTGTAGCACAATCTGATTATCTGGTCCTACTTGGCTACACGCCGACAAGACCACTTTAACGACCTAAGTACTATCCGGCCAGGTGGCCGGCGGTGGCTGACAAAAGATATGCAATCCATACAGGAACTGTCAGTCACACAAGACAGGCACCACATGACAGCCATTTGGTACTGCGCGCGTTATCTGAGACGCGTAGCCGACACGTTTGCACTGCACTAGCGGGAACACGTCTGCTAGCTAGCTAGCTAGCTAGTGAGCAGGCACACACGTTTGCGGCGCCGTCAGCTTCACCCAGCAGGTGATGGTGCCAAACGCCGCGGGGTTCGCGTGGCCGTCACGGGCAACTTCGCCGCGATCCCGGCCTTTGACGGCGACCCCTCCGTTCACCGGTGCCGGAAATTTAAATAAATCTGGATAAGAGCAAGAACAATAGTAGAGCCAATGGCCGGCTATAAGCAATTGTCATATCATTTATAGCTAACCTTATAGTCAATTTATACAATAGTTAGCTACAAAAGTGTGCAACTTTATGAATACATGACCCATTTGACACACTCACAAAGTGCCTAGGAGCACGTGCAAGAGCTAGCTCTTGCATAAGAGCCCATCTCTCTTCTCTCTCATTTCCTCTCTCCTCCAACTCATCACAAATATATTATTTAAATCCTTATAGCCAGCTGTCTAGGCACTATTGTACTTGCTCTAAGACCATGGATTCAGCGAGTAGATATAGTTCAATAGAATACGCAAGCGAATGAACCGTATAAGCGCTAAAATTATAGTACTATCTTCGATCAATATTATCTTTTTCAAATATAAATATATCTAGATATATTTAGTGTTAGATATATATCCGTATTTGTGAAAATAATATGGATCGAAGGGAATACAATACTTTTCTAAAAAAATAAATGAACGGATATTTTTGAAAATGGGCTTTTTTATTATTTAAAGAGTTTTAAGCAGTATTACACCCGGTCTCTTCATAACAAGATACACACAGCCGCACCACCATAAGGTCTGAATCATGCACTAAAAAAAATAAAAAGGCGAATTACAAATCTGAAAGGACATGTTCCTAACTTCCAGTTTTTAGGTGTTTGATTACAACACAAGGAAATTAATCTTGTGCTAAACATTGCAGGAATTCTCCAGGTATTGCACAAGACTGATGGTGAAGAGAAGTGAGAAAGGGGACTACTGTAGAAAGGCTCAAAATCATCCAGAGGAGTGTCAATTTCAAGGCCGGAAATTTGCTTTCAGGGCCGGAAATTCCGCCCCTGGACAAAATTTCCGGGGGCGGCCCTTCAAAATTCGGCTAAGTCCTTTACAAAACGTTGTGGTGCAACGTTCAGTAAAGGGGCCAAAAATTCTGGTTTGGCAGAATTTCCGGGGGCCGGAAATTTCATAATTTCCGGCCCTCAAAAATTTGGCTAAGTCCTTTACACCAGGGTGTGGTGCAGCTTGCAGAGAGGGGCCGGAAATTCTGAGTATCCAGAATTTCCGGGGGCCGGAAATTCCAGAATTTCTGGCCCTGCGAATTTTCGCTAAGTCCTTTTCTCCAAGCTGTGGTGCACCCTGTAGTAAAGGGCCGGAATTTCTGGCCAGAATTTTCAGAAATGAAAATTTCCGGGGGGCCAGAAATTCCGCCCCCGGGCCGGAATTTCTGCCCCCAGGCCGGAATTTCCGCCCCCAGGCCAGAATTTCTGTCTTAAGTGAACCCCGGAATTTCCGCCCCCTGGTCGGAATTTCTGGGGTAAGTCACCTCCAACGGACAGATTTCGAGCTGGCCTATAAATAGTCGTCCCCTACCTCAGATCTGAGCTACCTCGTCCACACTCTCTCTCCTCCATTAAAGCAGAGCTTCAACTCCGTAGATCTCCTTCCCTAGCCAACTAAATCCCCCAAGATTTGGTAGATTGGGAGAGGAGCCCTAGATCTACAATCCTACCGAAGTGATTTGTGTTTGCTTCACTCCTGCTCCGTGGAACTTGCCTTGGGCAAGAGAGGTCTCCTCAAAGCTTCCTCCGTGTAAAGGCTTTGTGGTTTTCTTGTTGGGAGCCTCTAATTGAGTTGTGGAGTTGTGCCCCAACCTCCGTGTAAGGGTTTCGGTCGGTGCCCCCAATACCAATGCTTAGTGGAAACAAGTTAGCCTCCGTGGCTTGCTCACCGGAGAACAAGGTGAGCCTTTGTGGCGTTGGTGGATTCCGTGTCGCCACACCTCTCCAACGTAGACGTACTTCCCCTCAAAAGGAAGGAACTACGGGAATACATCCTTGCGTCTCCGGTCTCCGCTTTACGGTCCTTTCTTACCCTTACTTGTATCTTGTTTGCGTTTTTCTTACTTGCTTACTTGTTTGCTTGTCACGTAGGAAATTCACCTAGTTGCGCATCTAGTGAATTTATTTCGTGTCAAGCCTTAAATTTGAAAAAGGTAAAATTTTGTGTAGCGCCTATTCACCCCCCCCCCTCTAGTCGCCCTTAAGATCCATTTCAATTGGTATCAGAGCAAGGGCTCTTTGATTGGGCTTAACCGCCTAAGAGATTATGGGCGACGAGGAGCCCGCCACTAAGGCGGATCTTAATAGTCTAATGACACGAATGGATGCCATGATGGCAGCCATGGAAAGCCAAAAATCTCAACTTGATGCTCTCACTAGTGGAACGTCTAGTACCACTCCACCAACTCCGGTTGAAACCCCGGATAAGGATAAGCCATCCTTAAACGAGGATGATCCGGACAAGGATGGGGATGAGAGCAACGAGGACCCACCTAAGAAAGATGACACCTCTCGGGGACATAGCACGGAAGTTCCACATCCTGCGAGCTATGTCTCCGGAAGACACCTTCAAATGCCACACCTTGCTTCATGCGGCCCACCGCCACCACTTGATGCTTCTAGCTTTGCCAATTGGCAAGATAACATGCGCTCTCACATAAACTTTGTGTCTATTGAGCTTTGGAGGATCATTGAGCAGGGTTTTCATCCAACTTCCAAGGATTTGACCAACTTGCTACCTTGGGAGAAAATCGACAAGCAACTCAATGCCTCCGCCTTGCATCTCATTCACATGTCTCTTACCGAGAAGGACAAGGCGTTCGTCCGCAACATCACCTCGGCCAAGGAAGCTTGGGATGCTCTCACGAACCTCTTCATCGGCAACGAGAGCATTCAAGAGTCCAAGTTTGACGAAGCATCTAATGAAGCGGACAACTTTGTCATGCTCGATGGTGAATCTCCCAAAGAACTTCATAGGCGTCTCTCGGCTCTACAAGTGAAGCTAGTCGACCTTGGCTCTACCCAATATGATGGGAGATGGATGAAGAGGAAGTTCTTCCAAGCCCTCTTGCCCTTCATGAAGGAAACAATGAACTTGATCAAGGGAGATGCCAACTTTAGGAAGATGACCGCTCATGACATCTTGCAAGAGATTGTGGCAAGGAAGATCTCCGAGAAAAATGCGGATGATGCTCTAGCTCGTGCACGTGGTGTGCGTGCTCCCAACCTTGCTTTGAAGGCCAAAGTCTCTTTTCATGAAGAAGCAAGCTTGATGGAAGAGGAAGAGTCAATGGGTGGAAAGCCCCGAGGACATGAAGTATGCTCATGCCGAGCACATGGCTCTCGCTCAAAGGGCATTCATGAAGAAGTGGAAGTAATCTAGTCCCTCCAAGCCTAAAGCCACAACTAGAGTGAGGACTTGTTACAATTGTGGTAACCAACACCACTTCATTGCGGAGTGTCCTTATGAAAGAGTGGAAGATCACAATGGAAGACTTGTCCGCAAGGAGATGAAGGCCAAGTCACACCCTCCAAGAAACTTTGACAAGAAGAAAGCTGTTCCAATACACGCCTTGACGACTCAAGAAGAATATCTCTCCGGTGATGATTCAAGTGATGGTGAAGAAGTAGGAAAGGCCGCCTTCGGCATCGTCAAGCCTACCTCTTCGTCATCCCTCTTCGCTTCCGCAAATGAGTCCAAATGCTCCAACTTCAAAGGGACATGTCTAATGGCTCACGCTACAAAGGTATCACCTACCTTCACACCCATCATACCTAGAAGCCTATCTTTGATGGATTGTGTTGATGCTAGTAATGATAAGGAAGAGCCTAATGAATTGGACATGTTCATGTCAACTTTGCATGGGGAGACCAAAGCTCGCTTTGAGATTCTCCTAGATCAATATAATGAGTCTCTTGAACTTAATGATAAAAATGAGGAACGCATCTTTGAGCTAGAAGGGCATGCTCGTGAGTATGTCGATGAAATTGCCACACTCACTCAATCCCTTGAGGTTGAGCAAGTCCTAAGGATGGCACTTGAGGCATCCAAGTTGGGTCTTGAAGAGTCTCATAATTTGTACATTGCTAGGCTTAAAAGTGATCGAGATATTGCTCAATCCGTTGCTAATGAACTTAGGTTGCAAAATGAAAAACTTAATCTTATAATTTCTAAAGAAGCAACCAAGTTCCCTTCTAGCACTTTTGTTGCAAGTACTTGTCACACTAACCCTCTTTATGAGAAAGATCCCCCCAATGGTGACACAAGGCTTGATGAGATTTTGTGTGCTCAAAAGCAACATGGTGACAAGACCAGAATTGGTTTCATCTCCAAGTCTAAGAAGAAGAGGAACAAGAAGAAGAAGAACAAGAAAACGAAGTTTCTTGTGCGTACTCCTCCTCCTAAGAAGCGCATCCCCAATGACATATGTTTTGATGAGGATGGCAATGTTTTTGAGGAGGAGGGGGAGCTTGTGAAGGAGGTGGTTGGGAATGCCAAAAAGGCAATGCCCAATCACAACGACTTTGCAGGAAAATATAACCCGTCCTATGTTCTTCGCCGTGCTTATGATGGGCATGTTTATGCCAAATTTGTTGGTTCGCCTAATGAACACATTGATTGTTCTATTTGGGTTCCTAAGACCCTTGTCACTAACAAAAGAGGACCCATTGAAAAATGGGTACCTAAAAACAAGACTTGATTTCTTGTAGGGCTTTGCTTCCGGTGCGGGACAATGGATAATTGATAGTGGTGCTACCAATCATATGTCCGGAAGCAAAGAGTTGGTGAAGGAGCTTCGCACCGGTCCATCTAGTGCGGGCTACGTCACCTATGGAGACTCCTCAAGGTCAAAGGTATTGGGTCTTGGTAAAGTTGTCATTTCTCAAAGTGTTACCGTGGAAGATGTCATGCTTGTTGAGACTCTCTCTTATAATTTACTTTTCGTAGCTCAACTTGCCGATATGGGCTTTGCAACTTTCTTTGATGTTGGGATTGTGGTTCTTTTGTGGAGCAAGTCTCTTAAAGTAGCCTTTGTTGGGCATGTCGAAAATGGCTTATATGTGATTGACTTCTCAGAGAAGGTCACTAAAGCCGCGACTTGCCTAATGGCTAAAGTTGACGTGGGATGGCTTTGGCATCGCCAGCTAGGCCACGTCAATATGAGAACTTTGCAAAGTCTCTACAAAGGTAATCACATCCTAGGACTAACCGATCTAACCTTTGCCAAAGATCATGTGTGTAGAGCTTGCATTGAAGGAAAGATGCATGAACTCCCTCATCCTAGCAAGACGAACATTTCTTCTAAGAGGGTCTTAGAGCTCCTCCACATGGACCTCTTTGGCCCTCCATCTCACGCAAGTCTAGGAGGGAAGAAGTATTGCTTGGTGATTGTTGATGACTACTCAAGATATGCATGGGTCTACTTCTTCAAGCACAAATACGAGACCCAACAAACCGTCAAGGACTTCGTCAAGGAAGTGAAACGTCAATATGGCCAAGATATCTTGATGATTCGAAGTGACAATGGGACGGAGTTCAAGAACTACACCGTGAATGAATTCTTAAGTGATGAGGGAATACGTGATTGCTGGTTGATGGTGCCAGAAAAGAGCTGGTGCCTAGTTGAATGACCAGCCCGTTGGGAACCCCAAGAGGAAGGTGTGATGAATATAGCAGCAAGATTTTCCCTCAGTTAAGAAACCAAGGTATGTCGATCAGGAGAGGAGAGACAAACGATTGAAGGTGATGCAAACTGGCTTAATAACACTCCAACAAGGGCGCCGTTTAACGATACTTGTTGACTCATCTTCGGCCAGTAGCAACGTGGAACCTGCACACACACAACCAAGTACTTTGTTCCCAACTTGCGATGAGGTTGTCAATCTCACCGGTTTGCTTGAAACAAAGGGTATGAGCGTATCGAGTGGAAAGCAGTGAAAGTATGCGAGTAAAGTAAACAGTGCGAGTAAAGTAAACAGGTGATAGCAATATGATGGAAATAGGACCGGGGTCCACAGTTCACTAGCGATGTCTCTCCATAAGATAAATAACACATGCTGGGTAAACAAATTACAGTTGGGCAATTGATAGAATAAAGATAAACGTGATATGTCAAGAAGATCACTATGCGATTTACTCTGGGCATTACAACAAAATACATAGACCGCCATCCAACTGCATCTATGACTAATAATCCACTCCCGGGGATATCATCCGAACACCCCATGAGTATTAAGTTGCGAACAACAGATAATTGCATTAAGCAAAGTGTGTAATGTAAACAAAGCATATGCCCTTGAGCATATGAATGTTGTTTTCTCCCTAGTAGCAACAACACATCTACAACCTTAGAGGTTTCTGTCACTCCCCCAGGTTAAATAGAGGCATGAACCCACTATCGAGCATAAATACCCCCTCTTGGAGTCACTAGCAACTACTCGGCCAAGATAGCTACTAACAACGGAGAGCATGCAAGATCATAAACAACATAGAGATAACATAAGATATATTTCAGTATAGCAACTCAATCATAACACCAATATTCATCGGATCCCAACAAACCAAACATGTAGAATTACATAACAATGATCTCAATCATGTAGGGCAGCTCATGAGATCTAAACATGAAGCACATGGTGGAGGAGACAACCATCTAGCTACTGCTATGGACCCATAGTCCAAGGTAGACTACTCACTCATCGCTCTGGAGGCAAGCATGGCGATGAAGAAGACCTTCGGTGGCGATTCCCCTCTCCGGCAGGGTGCCGGGAAGAGCTTCTAGACCCTCCCAATCTCGGGTCAACGACGGCGGCGGATCGCGATGTGTTTCTGGAAAATTGATCGGGTTCTTTGGTTTTTCCCATCGGGGGGTCTTTATAGGCGAAGGGGCATCGTCAGAAGTGGACCGAGGTGTCCTCACACATAGGGGGCGCGGCCAGGGGCTGGGCCGCGGCGCCCTGGTGTGAGGCCACCTCGTGGCCCCACTCCGTCTCCTCTTCGGATCTCTGGAAGCTTCCGGGGAAAATAAGACTTCAGGAACTTGTTTCGTCCAATTCTGAGAATATTTCCTGTGTAGCTTTTCTGAAACACAAAAATAGCAGAAAACAGGGAACTGGCACTGTGGCGACTTGTTAATATGTTAGTTCCGGAAAATGCATAAAATTGCGACAAAGTGTAACGAAACATTAGGCAAATGGTGTAAAAAACAAGCATGGAGCATCAAAAATTATAGATACGTTGGAGACGTATCAGCATCCCCAAGCTTAACTCCTGCTCGTCCTCGAGTAGGTAAGTGATAACAAAAGAAATAATATTTGAGGTGACATGCACCTTGATACGTCTCCAACGTATCTATAATTTTTGATGCTCCATGCTTGTTTTTACACCATTTGCCTACTGTTTCGTTACACTTCGTGGCACTTTTATGCATTTTCCGGAACTAACCTATTAACAAGTTGTCACAGTGCCAGTTCCCTGTTTTCTGCTATTTTTGTGTTTCAGAAGTGATACACAGGAAATATTCTCGGAATTGGACAAAACAAGTTCCTGAAGTCTTATTTTACCCGGAAGCTTCCAGAGATCCGAAGGAGAGTAGGAGGCGGGCCACCAGGGGCCCACATGCAGGGGTGGCACGGCCAGCCCCTGGCCCGCGCCACCATGGTGTGAGGCCACCTGGCCCCTCCTCTGACATCGCCCCTTCGCCTATAAAGACCCCCCGACGGAAAAAACCTAAGTACTCGATCAATTTTCCAGAACACATCGCGATCCGCCGCCGCCGTCGACCCGAAGATCGGGAGGGTCCAGAAGCTCTTCTCGGCACCCTGCCGGAGAGGGGAATCGCCACCGGAGGTCTTCTTCATCGCCATGCTTGCCTCCGGAGCGATGAGTGAGTAGTCTACCTTGGACTATGGGTCCATAGCAGTAGCTAGATGGTTGTCTTCTCCACCATGTGCTTCATGTTTAGATCTCATGAGCTGCCCTACATGATTGAGATCACCGTTATGTAATTCTACATGTTTGGTTTGTTGGGATCCAATGAATATTGGTGTTTATGATTAAGTTGCTGTACTGAATTATATCTTATGTTATCTCTATGTTGTTTATGATCTTTCATGCTCTCCGTTGTTAGTAGCTATCTTGGCCGAGTAGTTGCTAGTGACTCCAAGAGGGGGTATTTATGCTCGATAGTGGGTTCATGCCTCTATTTAACCTGGGGGAGTGACATAAACCTCTAAGATTGTAGATGTGCTATTGCTACTAGGGAGAAAACAACATTCATATGCTCAAGGGCATATGCTTTGTTTACATTACACACTTTGCTTAATGCAATTATCTGTTGTTCGCAACTTAATACTTGTCGAGTTCTTGGATTGATTCGCCACAAGTGGATTATTAGTCATAGATGCAGTTGGATGGCGGTCTATGTATTTTGTTGTAATGTCCAGAGTAAATCTCATAGTGAACTTCTTGACATATCACGTTTTTCTTTATTCTATCAATTGCCCAACTATAATTTGTTTACCCAGCATATGTTATTTATCTTATGGAGAGACACCACTAGTGAACTGTGGATCCTGGTCCTATTTCCATCATATTGCTATCACATGTTTACTTTACTCGCACTATTTACTTTACTCGCACTGTTTACTTTACTCGCATACTCTATTGTTTTCCACTCGATACGCTCATAACCTTTGTTTCAAGCAAACCGGTGAGATTGACAACCTCATCGCAAGTTGGGAACGAAGTACTTGGTTGTGTTGTGTGTAGGTTCTGCGTTGCAGTTAGCAAGCAAAGCTTGGACGAGGCGCCATATATAAGTTGTCGGAAGCTGTCGCAAGCTAGCAAGCATCACCTTCAGTCGTTTGTCTCTCCTCTCCAAGAACGATAAACCTTGGTTTCTTAACTGAGGGAAAACCAGCTGCTATACTCATCATACCTTCCTCTTGGGGTTCCCAACGGGCTGGTCATTCACCACGCACAATGACTGTCAAGCTCCCACATCAACTAGGAGCATCGGCTATTTTTCTGGCGCCGTTGCCGGGGAGGAAGTAGAAGACTTCTGCGAGGGGAGTTTTCGCACGCACATCCTTTACTTTGTTATTGTTTTGCTTTACTTTATTTATTTTACCTGCATCGTTTTATATCAAAAACCCAAAAAAATTAGAATCCTTGGTAGTTGTTATTTCTTTACTTTTAGTTTATCATGTTGATCCCTAAGTACGTTCTGGAGGACCTCTCAGTAGGTAGTGGTTCGATTATTGGCAAAAGTAACATTGAGGAGTTCTTTAATCACGTTAGTATGCATAAGGAAGTTGAGGAAAAATCTTTGGTTGAGCTAGCTCCTAGTATTGAAGTTGCTTCTGCTTATTTGATTCATATGTTGGAAACTAGGTTTGCTAGTCTTAATCCTTTTATGCAATACATGTTCCTTAAGCTTCATGAAATTGAAGATCCTGAAAAGAAAGCTTTTATTTTGGAAGCTTTGCGCCTAGAATTTAAAGATGTCGTTATTGAAGCTAGAAAAGTTCTTAAACGTTTTAATAAACTCGGTTCACCCATAAAGGTTATTTGTACTAACGATGAAGGAGCCGAAATACCTATACCTAGCATGCTCTTGGGATTGTGTGAAGCTTTCGAAAATAATTTTGACTGGATCTGTCCCAAAAATCTTTTTTGTGATTTGAGTGAACCAAAGCATGATCACAAAGGGTCTTCTAAAACTTATATGGATGAAATACAATGCCTTATTGACAAGACCTCTGCAGTTGATCTTAATGCTTCTTCTGAAAATACTTGATTCGCAATTTTCTGCGCCTAGCTCAAAGGCGTTAAAGAAAAGCACTCTTGGGAGATAACCCAATGTTTTTATTTTCAGTACTTTTTCTTTTATTTGAGTCTTGGAAGTCATTACTACTGTAATGACCACTCCTTATCTTGTTTATTTCATTTTTGTGCCAAGAGAAGCATCTAATTCGAGTGAGGTAAAGATTTGGGGATGTTGCTGTCCTGAAACTGTTTTCGGTGCTACACCGTAAAAATTCGTATAAATTCTCTGTATATCTTTTGGATCTGCGATTTCTTGTGCATATGCCCCAGGTTATATCCAAACTTTTGTTAGTTAAACACTTTTTGATTTGAGCAACAGAAAACCCCTCAAAAATTCGACCTTTCTCAGTTGTTCAGTTTTGACAGATTTCTGCCAATATTTGTGTTTGCCACTTTATCGCTTTCTTTTGAGTTCTTTTGATCATGGAACTTTTAAAGAAGTTTCTACAGTAGTATTTGCTATATATGTGGTGGTTTTGAGTTGAAACCTGAATCAAAAAGAGGTTGATTATATGTTATGCTTGCACTAATGTTGCTAATAGAATTGTGTTTAGTTTTGTATGAAGGAAGTTTTCAAGTGTAGGGATTGGAGAATGATGAGATGAGTTGAAGAATGGACAAAAGCTAAAGCTTGGGGATGCCCATGAATCACCCCAAGAAATATCCAAGAAGTACAAGCGTCAAATCTTGGGGATGCCCCCGAGGCACCCCTTCTTCATCGGCAAAAATCAGGTCACCTTTCAACACACTATATTTTTATTGCTTCATGCACTATGTGTTTTTCTTCGAGCGTCAGTTGTTTTAGTTTTCTTTGTTAGTTTGTTTGTTTGGTGCAATAAATGGTTGGACCCCAACAAATTTCTTTTGGAGGAGATGTACTCGTTTTCATTTGCAAAGAACACTCCGTTTTTCATTCTTATTTCACCGAGTGTTCTTCTTTTTCTGCTACTGCTTTTGGTTTTCGTTTTCGCCTTAATTTGCGTTCAGACCTTGTCATATCTTTTCATCAAGGTGTATTTTTGCCTCTGATCTTTATTGGTTTTCATCAAAAGAGGTGTCTATAAAAATTTCAAATGGTGTTGGAAAAGAGAAAAAGCTTTGTGCAAAATAGTGGTACAAGAAGGAGCTTGTGTAGACTGCGGCTTAGGCTTTTTCATGTCATGCTTGATGTCTTTTTGATAGTATGCTTAGTCGTTTTGCTGTAGCATGACTTGTCTCAAATAACTGAGATTGCTTAATGAGCCTTTGAAAAAATCATGCGTTGTTTTTATTGTATGGAAGCATTATTTTGGTTTTCTCCTTGATGCTTTATTTGGGTTGACTTGGTGCATGCTCACACATGTTAGACTCATACAAAGTCGCCAATAGCCTCTATAATCATTTAGTTTTTGACTTTTGATGCCATCTTATGCTTCTTTTAATGTCGCTTTGTCGCTTTGCATGATTATGGCCATTATTGCTCTCTTAGTTGGTCGCTCCCAGTCTTTTGCTAGCCCTCGCCTTGTACTGAGTATGAGCTCTACTCGTGCATCCAACTCCTAAAAGCCAAAGTTTTCCAAAGTGTCCACCATACATACCTACTAGCAATTTGCTATTCCAAGTAAATTTGACTTGCTTTTATTTTCTCTTCAAATTAAACTCTTACCAGTGTTATGCGAAATTCGGTCAGTAAAGCTCTCACGAACCGGAAGGCACACTTTACTTTTTCCTGTTCTTAAAAATTTGACATTGTGGTCTCTTATGTTGAGTTGTTATGCTTGCAAGTTGTAAGTTGGAGACTAGCCCAGCCATGCAGTCATGGGCAAGCTTTCAACATTGCACTTCTTATTTGAGTTGATATCGTGATCTTTTGTTTATGGATGCCCGCGGTGTGAAATGAATTGGGAATCTTGTGGGGATCATGGAGTTTGTATATGTGTTAGGGAAACGCCGGGCCGCTAATCTAAGCCATGCATAATTCATGGTGGAAATTTGCAGCATACCCATGGTGAACATTCAACGACGCATCTCACAATAAAAAGCTAAACAAATGGCAAATAAAAGAGATGTCGAGGTGTTCATTGTCTGCTTGTCCTGTCATTTTGGTGTGGGCTTGTTCCATGTCATCGAGCACGGAGGTACCCCATTGGCGGTTCTCAATGATATGCATATACTTACAATGACAAGAGCCTTGCTTGGGACTCTAAGTAAAGTAGCATGAGGTTTGGGTACTCGTATTCACGGGGCACGAGGTTTTCAACTTATGATTTGTCAAGCAGATGCATCATAATTGTTCTCGCATTAACTTTAACCATTCAAGATGCTTATGATGGGGGCAATGAGAGCTCAAAGCCGGTAAGTACCATAATTTTTGAAGGTTATAAAACTTGCAATCACTGCTTCCCTCTGCGAAGGGCCTTTCTTCTACTTTTATGTTGAGTCACCACCTTCTATCTTTATGCACCATTAAGAGAGCATAGTTGTCATTCTTAGTGTGATATGCATTGTCTCAAAGTTCATTGATTGATTCATATTGTTGGTTTCACTTGTTCTTAAATTATTTGTATCTAGTCGCCCTTTTAAACTTGAAGGTGTCCTATGCATTTATGTTTTGCTCTCTTTGAAGGACAAGCTGAAAACCATTTGTATGTTTTTCCTTATGATTTGAACACACGTTTGACTTTCATTGTTTCATTTTCATGATCTTTTGTTTGTGTTCATTTGCATGTTTACAACATGGTTGCTAAGTTCTTATTGTCAAGATTATATCTTTCATGCCCATGTTTTAAGTTCTTATGATCCCAGCTCACAAATGCTTACATATATGATCAAGATTGTGTAGGTGCATGTCACCTCAAAAATTATTCTTTTGTTATCACTTACCTACTCGAGGACGAGCAGGAGTTAAGCTTGGGGATGCTTGATATGTCTCCAACGTATCTATAATTTTTGATTCTCCATGCTTGTTTTTACACCATTTGCCTACTGTTTCGTTACACTTCGTGGCACTTTTATGCATTTTCCGGAACTAACCTATTAACAAGTTGCCACAGTGCCAGTTCCCTGTTTTCTGCGGTTTTTGTGTTTCAGAAGTGATACACAGGAAATATTCTCGGAATTGGACGAAACAAGTTCCTGGAGTCTTATTTTACCCGGAAGCTTCCAGGGATCCGAAGGAGAGTACGAGGCGGGCCACCAGGGGCCCACACGCAGGGGTGGCGCGGCCAGCCCCTGGCCCGCGCCACCATGGTGTGAGGTCACCTGGCCCCTCCTCTGACATCGCCCCTTTGCCTATAAAGACCCCCCAACGGAAAAAACCTAAGTACCCGATCAATTTTCCAGAACACATCACGATCCGCCGCCGCCGTCGACCCGAAGATCGGGAGGGTCCAGAAGCTCTTCCCGGCACCCTGCCGGAGAGGGGAATCGCCATCGGAGGTCTTCTTCATCGCCATGCTTGCCTCCAAAGCGATGAGTGAGTAGTCTACCTTGGACTATGGGTCCATAGCAGTAGCTAGATGGTTGTCTTCTCCACCATGTGCTTCATGTTTAGATCTCATGAGCTGCCCTACATGATTGAGATCACCGTTATGTAATTCTACATGTTTGGTTTGTTGGGATCCGATGAATATTGGTGTTTATGATTAAGTTGCTGTACTGAATTATATCTTATGTTATCTCTATGTTGTTTATGATCTTG
The DNA here is from genome assembly GCA_007115705.1 of Dactylis glomerata. Classification (NCBI taxonomy): domain Eukaryota; kingdom Viridiplantae; phylum Streptophyta; class Magnoliopsida; order Poales; family Poaceae; genus Dactylis; species Dactylis glomerata. The sequence continues at coordinate 2,011,584 of QXEO01000096.1, forward strand.
CATGCTCTCCGTTGTTAGTAGCTATCTTGGCCGAGTAGTTGCTAGTGACTCCAAGAGGGGGTATTTTTGCTCGATAGTGGGTTCATGCCTCTATTTAACCCGGGGGAGTGACAGAAACCTCTAAGGTTGTAGATGTGCTGTTTCTACTAGGGAGAAAACAACATTCATATGCTCAAGGGCATATGCTTTGTTTACATTACACACTTTGCTTAATGCAATTATCTGTTGTTCGCAACTTAATACTTGTGGAGTTCTCGGATTGATTCGGCACAAGTGGATTATTAGTCATAGATGTAGTTGGATGGCGGTCTATGTATTTTGTTGTAATGCCCAGAGTAAATCTCATAGTGATCTTCTTGACATATCACGTTTTTCTTTATTCTATCAATTGCCCAACTGTAATTTGTTTACCCAGCATGTGTTATTTATCTTATGGAGAGACACCACTAGTGAACTGTGGATCCCGGTCCTATTTCCATCATATTGCTATCACCTGTTTACTTTACTCGCACTGTTTACTTTACTCGCATACTCTATTGTTTTCCACTCGATACGCTCATAACCTTTGTTTCAAGCAAACCGGTGAGATTGACAACCTCATCGCAAGTTGGGAATGAAGTACTTGGTTGTGTTGTCTGCAGGTTCCTCGTTGCAGTTAGCAAGCAAAGCTTGGATGAGGCGCCATATATAAGTTGTCGGAAGCTGTCGCAAGCTAGCAAGCATCACCATCAGTCGTTTGTCTCTCCTCTCCAAGAAGGATAAACCATGGTTTCTTAACTGAGGGAAAACCAGCTGCTATACTCATCATACCTTCCTCTTGGGGTTCCCAACGGGTTGGTCATTCACCACGCACAAGGACTGTCAAGCTCCCACATCAACTAGGAGCATCACACCTACACAATCTTGATCATATATGTAAGCATTTGTGAGCTGGGATCATAAGAACTTAAAACATGGGCATGAAAGATATAATCTTGACAATAAGAACTTAGAAACCATGTTATAAACATGTAGATGAACACAAACAAAAGATCATGAAAATGAAACAATGAAAGTCAAACGTGTGTTCAAATCAGAAGGAAAAACATACAAATGGTTTTCAGCTTGTCCTTCATAAGAGAGAGCAAAACATAAATGCATAGGACACCTTCAAGTTTAAGAGGGCGACTAGATACAAGTAATTTAAGAACAAGTGAAACCAACAATATGAATCAATCAATGAAAACTTTGGGACAATGCACATTATACTAAGAATGACAACTATGCTCTCTTAATGGTGCATAAAGATAGAAGGTGGTGACTCAACATAAAAGTAGAAGAAAGGCCCTTTGGGGAGGGAAGCAGTGATTGCAAGTTTTATAACCTTAAAAAATTATGTTACTTACCGGCTTTGAGCTCTCATTGCCCCCATCATAAGCATCTTGAATGGTTAAAGTTAATGCGAGAACAATTATGATGCATATGCTTGACAAATCATCAGTTGAAAACCTCGTGTCCCGTGAATACAAGTACCCAAACCTCATGCTACTTTACTTAGAGTCCCAAGCAAGGCTCTTGTCATTGTAAGTATATGCGTATCATCGAGAACCGCCAACGGGGTCCCTCCGTGCCCAATGACATGGAACAAGCCCACATCAAAATGACAGGACAAGCAGACAATGAACACCTCGACATCTCATTTATTTACCATTTGTTTAGCTTTTTATTTTGAGATGCATCATCGAATGTCCACTATTTGTATGCTGCAAATTTCCACCATGAATTATGCATGGCTTAGATTGGCGGCCCAGGCATTTCCCTAACACATATACAACTCCGTGATCCCCACAAGATTCCCAATTCATTTCACGCCGCGGGCATCCATAAACAAAAGATCACGATATCAACTCAAAAGAGAAGTGCAATGTTGAAAGCTTGCCCATGACTGCATGGCTGGGATAGTCTCCAACTTACAACTTGCAAGCATAACAACTCAACATAAGAGGCCACACTGTCAAAATTTTAAGAACAGGAAAAAGTAAAGTGTGCCTTCCGGTTCGTGAGAGCTTTACTGACCAATTTTCGCGTAACACTGGTAAGAGTTTAATTTGAAGAGAAAATAAAAGCAAGCCAAATTTACTTGGAATAGCAAATTGCTAGTAGGTATGTATGGTGGACACTTTGTCAAACTTGGTTTTTAGGAGTTGGATGCACGAGTAGAGCTCATACTCAGTACAAGGCGAGGGCTAGCAAATGACTGGGAGCGACCAACTAAGAGAGCAATAATGGCCATAATCATGCAAAGCGACAAAGAGACATTAAAAGAAGCATAAGATGGCATCAAAAGTCAAAAACTAAATGATCATAGAGGCTATTGGCGACTTTGTAAGAGTGTAACATGTGTGAGCATGCGCCAAGTCAACCCAAATAAAGCATCAAGGAGAAAACCAAAATAATGCTTCCAAATAATTAAAAACAACGCATGATTTTTTTAAGGCTCATTAAGCAATCTCAGTTATTTGAGACAAGTCATGCTACAGCAAAACCACTAAGCATACTATCAAAAATACATCAAGCATGACATGAAAAAGCCTAAGCCGCAGTCTACACAAGCTCCTTCTTGTACCACTTTTTTGCACAAAGCTTTTTCTCTTTTCCAACACCATTCGAACTTTTTTAATCCAACTCTTTTGAGGAAAACCAACATGGATCAGAGGCAAAAATACACCTTGATAAATAAATATAAGAAGATCTGAACTGCAAATCAAGGCAAAAACGAAAACCAAAAGCAGTAGGAGAAAAAGGAAGAACACTCGGTTTTTGATAAGAGTGAAAACTAGAGCGTTCTTGGCAAATGAAAAGCAAGGCAGCTTCTCCAAAAGAAATTTGTTGGGGTCTAAACATTTATTGCAGCAAACAAACTAAACTAATAACGAAAACTAAAACAACTGACGCTCCAAGAAAAACACATAGTGCATGAAGCAATAAAAATATAGTGTCTTGAAAGGTGACCTGATTTTTGCCGATGAAGAAGGGGTGCCTCGGGGGCATCCCCAAGCTTTGACGCTTGTACTTCTTGGATATTTCTTGGGGTGATGCATGGGCATCCCCAAGCTTGAGCTTTTGTCCATTCTTCAACTCATCTCATCATTCTCCAATCCCTACACTTGAAAACTTCCTTCATACAAAACTAAACACAATTCTATTAGCAACATTAGTGCAAGCATAACATATAATCAACCTCTTTTTTGCTTCAGGTTTCAACTCAAAACCACCACATATATAGCAAATAGTACTGTAGCAACTTCTCTAAAATTTCCGTGATCAAAAGAACTCAAAAGAAAGCGATTAAGCGGCAAACACAAATATTGGCAGAAATCTGTCAAAACTGAACAGCTGACAAAGGTCAAATTTTTGAGGGGTTTTGTGTTGCTCAAATCAAAAAGTGTTCAACTAAAAAAAGTTTGGATATAACCTGGGGCATATGCACAAGAAATCGCAAGTCCAAAAGATATACAAAGAATTTATATGAATTTTTACGGTGCAGCACCGAAAACAGTTTCAGGACAGCAACATCCCCAAATCTTTACCTCACTCGAATTAGAGGCTTCTCTTGGCACAAAAACGAAATAAACAAGATAAGGAGCGGTCATTACAGTAGTAATGACTTCCAAGACTCAAATAAAAGAAAAAGTACTAAAAATAAAATATTGGGTTATCTCCCAAGAGTGCTTTTCTTTAACGCCTTTGAGCTAGGCGCAGAAAGTTGAGAAGATGCTCACATAAGAAATATGAATTGAAGCAAAAGAGAGCATCAAGGAGCAAATATAAAACACATTTAAGTCTAACCCACTTCCTATGCATAGGAATCTTGTAAGAAAATAAATCAAAGAAGCACATAGTAACAAGTATGTGTAGATAAATCAAGAGCAACTTCGGAACTTTCAATATAAAGAGAGGTGTTTTAGTAAAATGAGAATTCCAACAACCATATTTTCCTCTCTCCTAATAATTTTCAGTAGCATCATGAACAAACTCAACAATATAAATATCACCCTCATCCTCCTTTGTTAAGCATGGAGGGCTATCAAATAAGGTATTAGTTAAAGAGTTACTCTTATTGGGAGGTAGACATGGGTAGCTCCATTCTTCCTCCTCTTGATCATCCAATGAGCTTCCAGTTTCAGCAATTTCTTTTTCCATAGGCTCCTTCAAGGCATTAGTCTCTTCCGTTGGAGAGCATCTATTAAGATATTTAAGAATATAGCCATTTTCTTCCTTGTAATTATCAAAGCAAAAAGTAAGTATATCATAAACCTCATATTTATAAGGTGCATCATCAGTATTTTCAAGCAAATAAGCAAATTCGAATGCACCCTTCCAAGCAATAAATTCTTCAATTTGTTCCACATCATAAAAGTCATAATTTCCATTAATATAAGAAGATATGGTAACATCATCATTATACTCACATTGAAAAGGGAGGTGTTTATACCTCCTACAACAACAAGATTTATCAAAGCAATAAGTAACATTATAAGTAGAGCACACATTTCTAGCAATGATATACAATTTATCAATTTGTTCCCATAAGTGTTTACCTTTTTGTGACAAGCGGTGTTCCTCATAATATTTTCGTTGCTCTTCCGTGAACCCACCTTGCCAAAAAGATTTAGTTTCAAAGAAACCAACCATTGATAGAAAGCATGATAAAGCAAGACAATAACAGACCAACAAAAATAACAACTATAAAATGAACTAATTTTTTTGAATTTTTGATAAAACGATGCAAGTAAAAATAAAGTAAAGCAAAACTTAAAACAAAGTAAAGGATGTGCGTGCGAAAAACTCCCCTCGCAGAAGTCTTCTACTTCCTCCCCGGCAACGGCGCCAGAAAAGAGCTTGATTGCTGGTTGATGGCGCCAGAAAAGAGCTGGTGCCTAGTTGAATGACCAGCCCATTGGGAACCCCAAGAGGAAGGTGTGATGAATATAACAGCAAGATTTTCCCTCAGTTAAGAAACCAAGGTATGTCGATCAGGAGAGGAGAGACAAACGACTGAAGGTGATGCGAACTGGCTTAATAACACTCCAACAAGGGCGCCGTTTAACGATACTTGTTGACTCGTCTTCGGCCAATAGCAACGTGGAACCTGCACACACACAACCAAGTACTTTGTTCCCAACTTGCGATGAGGTTGTCAATCTCACCGGTTTGCTTGAAACAAAGGGTATGAGCGTATCGAGTGGAAAGCAGAGAAAGTATGCGAGTAAAGTAAACAGTGCGAGTAAAGTAAACAGGTGATAGCAATATGATGGAAATAGGACCGGGGTCCACAGTTCACTAGCGGTGTCTCTCCATAAGATAAATAACACATGCTGGGTAAACAAATTACAGTTGGGCAATTGATAGAATAAAGATAAACGTGATATGTCAAGAAGATCACTATGCGATTTACTCTGGGCATTACAACAAAATACATAGACCGCCATCCAACTGCATCTATGACTAATAATCCACTCACGGGGATATCATCCGAACACCCCATGAGTATTAAGTTGTGAACAACAGATAATTGCATTAAGCAAAGTGTGTAATGTAAACAAAGCATATGCCCTTGAGCATATGAATGTTGTTTTCTCCCTAGTAGCAACAGCACATCTACAACCTTAGAGGTTTCTGTCACTTCCCCAGGTTAAATAGAGGCATGAACCCACTATTGAGCATAAATACCCCCTCTTGGAGTCACTAGCAACTACTCGGCCAAGATAGCTACTAACATGGGAGAGCATGCAAGATTATAAACAACATAGAGATAACATAAGATATATTTCAGTATAGCAACTCAATCATAACACCAATATTCATCGGATCCCAACAAACCAAATATGTAGAATTACATAACGGTGATCTCAATCATGTAGGGCAGCTCATGAGATCTAAACATGAAGCACATGGTGGAGGAGACAACCATCTAGCTACTGCTATGGACCCATAGTCCAAGGTAGACTACTCACTCATCGCTCCGGAGGCAAGCATGGCGATGAAGAAGACCTCCGGTGGCGATTCCCCTCTCCGGCAGGGTGCCGGAAAGAGCTTCTGGGCCCTCCCGATCTCAGGTCGACGACGGTGGTGGATCACGATGTGTTTCTGGAAAATTGATCGGGTCCTTAGGTTTTTCCCGTCGGAGGGTCTTTATAGGCGAAGGGGCATCGTCAGAAGTGGACCGAGGCGTCCTCACACATAGGGGGCGCGGCCAGGGGCTGGGCCGTGCCGCCCTGGTGTGAGGCCACCTCGTGGCCCCACTCCATCTCCTCTTCGGATCTCTGGAAGCTTCCGGGAAAAATAAGACTTCAGGAACTTGTTTCGTCCAATTCCGAGAATATTTCCTGTGTAGCTTTTCTAAAACACAAAAACAGCAGAAACCAGGGAACTGGCACTGTGGCGACTTGTTAATAGGTTAGTTCCAGAAAATGCATAAAAGTGCCACGAAGTGTAATGAAACATTAGGCAAATGGTGTAAAAACAAGCATGGAGCATCAAAAATTATAGATACGTTGGAGACGTATCAATACGTCATCAATACTCGTCTCCCTACACTCCACAACAAAATGGTGTAGCCGAGCGGAAGAACCGGACCTTGATGGACATGGCTAGGACAATGTTAGCGGATTTTAAGTCTCTGTATAACTTTTGGGCCGAAGCTATCAATACCGCTTGTCATGCTTCTAACCGGCTATATCTTCGCAAGGGCTTGAACAAGACCCCGTATGAGATCCTCACCGGCAACAAGCCTAACATCAAATACTTTCGAGTATTCGGTTGTAAGTGCTTCTATCTTAGAAAGGATGTTCATTTGTCCAAGTTTGACTCTAAAGCTCTTGAGGGTATCTTTGTTGGTTATGCCACCGAATCTCATGCTTTTAGAATCTTTGACAAAGAGTCCGCTCGTATTGTTGAAGTTTCTAACGTGATATTCGATGAGAATGACGGCTCCCATGTGGAGCAAAGTGGTGTTTGTGATGTAGGTGACGAAATACCTCCTCAAGTGACGAGGGTTAACTCGACAAATGTCCTAGATGAAGGACTTAGGATCGGGGGAAAAGCAACGACTAGAGATTCCGGGATCGAGATTGGCACACGATGTACCCAGGTTCACGTCCCCGCGGTGGAGGATCGCTACATCCTGCTAGCAATCTAGTATATGATCACAATGGTGTTTATAGTGGGCCGCCGTAGGCGGAATATTGTATCTAGTCTATGTCTAATATATCTTGTATATCTAATATTGTGTGTCTATGATATTCGATATCTATGAGATTGTGTTCCCTAGGGACGCCCCTACCTGGCTTTATATATGCAACCGGGCTAAGGTTTTACAAGAGTCCTAGTCGAATACAGATTAGAGCCTTCCTTCTTCGTCTCCAAGTCATCTTTGTGTCCTTGTACTTGTCCACTTCCATAATGGGCCGAACCCGGTATACCAATCCGTGGGTACCCGAAGGGTATTCCCACGTCAGTAGCCCCCGAGACTCAACTTGAGTTGCAGACTCGGGTTGAGTCTCCAAACTTCAAATCTTTGACTTCTTCAAATCTTCGAGTTCTTCAATTCTTCGATTTCTTCAATCTTTGACTTCTTCAAACTTCGACTTCTTAAAAACTTTGATTTCTTCAATCTTCGACTTCTTCAAACTTCGATTTCTTCAATCTTCGACTTCATATATCTTCGGCTTCTTGAAATATGCTCTCCCGATGGGAGTAAATGTTGAGTCCATGGACTCGAAGATTTTCTTCCTCATTCTTCTCGAAATAATTTTTCATCTTTGACTTGATCAATACTTGAATTCTTCAGATCTTCAAATCTTCGACTTATCTTTTATTATAATGTCTCGCAAGGGGTTTTGATGAACAAGCCTGACAACTCTGACGGATCAAGAGGTCAGTTAACTGTCGGAACAGATACTTGCCACCTACTTCAAATTCAATCCCCTTGGACTTGAATTCGGGAAACCGGTCAAACCCATCCTTTTACCGCATTTAGGACTTACAAAAAATGAGTCCCAGTGGTTCTCAGGGTACCCAGTGCGTCCACCAGGATTTTCTTTGTGTCGTAGACACGAATACGTACCAGCAGAGAGTATCCATGTGCGTATACCGGGCCACACAGGACGGATCCCGGGGTCTTACCTTCGCGATATATTTCAACCACGACATTCAAGTTTTGTCGCGATGACGCAACTCGAGAATCATATGTCGCATCCCTGTTTGACTGTTTCAATTCTGAAAATGTTTGGGTTATTCAACCTTGATTGATATAAACTCTCTCCAGGTGGTAGTATTGATGATTTCAAAATCTTCTTTCACCTTCTTTGCTTCATTATTCATGAAAAAACATCGTCGGGTGCGCGCCCAGCGCTCCCGATGGTAGTAGCCCCCGAGGCTATGGTCGGATACTTGTAGTCGATCATAGGCTCCAATTTCTTCTTATCTTCTTGTTGAATTCTTTCTCAAAATTATTTTTCTATCGGGTGCGCGGCAGCGCTCCCGATGGGAGAAGCCCCCGAGTCTATGTTCGGGTACTTGTAGCCGGACATAGACTCGAAGAAGTTTGGCTCCTGCAGAAAATAAGAATTGTGAAATACATTTGTCGCTTTTAAGAAATATTATGCTTGTAGATTGCAATGATGATAATGTAGTATGTAGAATAAAAACTCAATGTTTTTTGTGCAATTTGTTGCTCGTACGTAAGACCCTTTCGTTAGCCTGATGCACTTTACGGCTCGATCAGCTACTCAGGTCAGACGTAATGTGATGCGTTTGGCGCATTTTTGAAGATACTTGCTAAGCCTTTTCGTTAGCCTGGCGCCCCAAGATTTTGTGCCTTGCCAACCGTTAGTCGAGCTTCATGCGACTGTAAACTAAATTGTCAAGTATTCGACAAGGAACGCCAGCTACTAGGGCTTTCGTAATTTTTCAAAGTCAATGATATGCAAGATGATTTTTCATGGCGGAGCCCCCAAGTGTCGGTTGCGGCGAAAGTAAATGATAATTGACCCTTGGAAGAGGAGAACTTAGCTTTTATCGGGTGCGGAGTGGTCGACGCGGCCGTAGTCGACGATGATGTAGTTGAGTTGTTGTCGTAGAATCATGATCACGATCGGAGGCGAAGTTGTTGTCGAGCCCCCGAGCGCTGTTGGGATTGTCGCGTTGCTGATGTCGACGAAATCGCAGGTCTTGAGGATGATTTTCCGCACTCCAGGGCGAGTTGATGTTGAGCCCCCGAGCGTTGCCGATAGTTTGCGCGAGTGCGCAGCGGTGAGCCCCCGAGCGTAACAAGCCACAGTTGACGCAGATGTAGTCGACGAAGTAGTCGAAGTATTTTTCTTGAAGTAGTCCGAGCGAAGTAGTCAAAATATTTTTCTCCAAATTATCCGAGCAGTCAGGCGACACGCCGTTGTAGTCGAAATATTTTTTCCAAGTTGTTCACATAGTCTTGATAACTCGCCGGTAGGAACACGTAGTATGCTTGCAGCTTGTTTTTTTTTCCCTTGAGCTTGACGGATGCCATGGAATTAGAGAGCTTTCTTCCTTGGGTCCTGAGTAGTTCCGGACCGTTTCCTTCTTGAAACCTGATATGTGAGATAGCAGAACCGGCCATGTATTACCGGATCAGCCAAAGACAAGGTCGTATGGCGCTTGTTTTGACTGAGCCAATCGTTTTATCGGCTTCGATGAACTGCAGTAATCGCCGGTGCTTGTGCTGGCTGGTGCCTTGGGTCGAGGCCAGAAAAAGAGAGCAAGTCGTAGCAGACTGCCGATCCGATCCGAACTCGAATTTTTTTGCCAAAATTGCCGGTTTCGATGCAAACTTGGACTGCTGAATTGGATATTGGAGACCACGCAGATTTTTCTTCACGGTCGTTGCTTGATTTCTTCATACTGTTCCGTATCCTTACTCCATGAATCTTCGGCTGTGTACGCGTTGTTGATCTTGATGATGTAGAAAAAATTTGCTGATATCGCCGATGGAAAAGTTGAAGGATCCCGCCCGGATAACAAAATCCAGTCGCCGCGATCCCCACGGTCGGCGCCAATTGACGAGGGTTAACTCGACAAATGTCCTAAATGAAGGACTTAGGATCGGGGGAAAAGCAACGACTAGAGATTCCGGGATTGAGATTGGCACACGATGTACCCAGGTTCACGTCCCCACGGTGGAGGATCGCTACATCCTGCTAGCAATCTAGTATATGATCACAATGGTGTTTACAGTGGGCCGCCATAGGCGGAATATTGTATCTAGTCTATTGATGACCCACAAGTATAGGGGATCGCAACAGTCTTCGAGGGAAGTATTACCCAAATTTATTGATTCGACACAAGGGGAGCCAAAGAATATATGAAAGCCTTAACAGATGAGTTGTCAATTCACCTGCACCTGGAAACAGTCTCACTCGCAGCGGTTTATCAGTAGCAACAGTTTTATAGCAGTGACAGTAGGAAAACAGTAACAGCAGTAGTAAAATAGCAGCAGTAGAAGTAACGGTTGTAAACAGTAGGAACAAATACTGTAGGCATAGGGATGGATAACGGGCGTTGCATGGATAAGATAATTCATGAAATCAATGAGATACGGGCATTGCAGATAAATAATGATAAAGCATCCTAGTACAAACAATCATAGGCATGTGTTTCGTATATAGTCGTACGTGCTCACAAGGAGAAACTTGCACGACATCTTTTGTCCTACCAGCCTGTTGCAGCAGGGCCTCAAGGGAAACTACTGGTAATTAAGGTACTCCTTTTAATAAAGTACCGGAGCAAAGCATTAGCACTCGGTGAACACATGTGATCCTCACATCATAGCCATCCCCTCCGGTTATCCCAATTTCTGTCACTTTGGGGCCTCGGGTTCCGGACAACAATATGTGTATACAACTTGTAGGTAAGACCATAAACAACAAGTATCATCATAGAAATAATAACATGTTCAGATCTGAAATCATGGCACTCGGGCCCAAAGTGACAAGCATTAAGCACAACAAGTTGCAACAATATCGTAGGCACTAAATAAAGATACTAGGCACTATGCCCTATCAATCTCATATCAAATTACATGAACAATCTCATCCAATCCCTACCATCCCCTCACCTACAGCGGGGGAATTACTCACACATGGATGGGGGAGTCATGGATGGTCGATGGAGGAGCGACGGTGGTGATGGTGATGAAGATCTCCTCCGAATCCCTGTCCCGGCAGGGTGCCAGAACGGAGTTTCTGGTTCCGAATCGCAGTTTCTGATGGCGGCGGCGCAGCGGAAGTCTATCTGGGAAAAACGCCGTCTCCCCGATATTAAGTCGTCAGGGGGTATATGTACGCGAGAGAGGGGGTCGAGAGGCGGCCTGGAGCCACCTCACACAGGGGTGGCGCGGCCAGGGCTGGGCCGCGCCGCCCACGTGTGACGGCTCCTCGAGCCACTTCTCCCTCCGGTCTTCTGGCTCCGTGGGTCTTCTGGTGAAATATGATTTTTGGTGATTTTTCCTGAATTTTTACTGGAAGTTGAATTTCTGCACAAAAACGAGACACCAGAGCAATTCTGCTGAAAACAGCGTCAGTCCGTGTTAGTTGTATTCAAAACACACAAATTAAAGGAGAAACAATAGCAAAAGTGTTCGGGAAAGTAGATACGTTTTGGACGTATCAACTCCCCCCAAGCTTAGCTATTTGCTTGTCCTCAAGCAATTCAGTTAACAACTGAGAGCGATAAAAGAAACTTTTACGAACACGTTTGCTCATGTGATGTATATATACTAACTATGTGATCAAGTACTCATGCAATTCATAATAAGAAATATGCAACTAATGCCACCTTATAGTCAAGCAAGCTATGAAAGAGTGCCAATGCAATAATAACAAATAACATGTGCATGAGAAGCTACACGATTGTAATATGCATAAATGATATGAGAAAATGGTATCCCACTTGCCTTTATTTGTAGAGCAAAACATAAATGCTGAGGCACCTCTGAAGTCCAAGGGAAGACTAGAAGTAGAAATATCAAAGATACAAGCATCATAGTTATACCACAATTAACCATGTTCTGGGACAAGCACATTACACTAAGAATAACAGCTATGCTCTCAAGAAGTGCTTAAAGTTAGAAGATGGTGACACAACATAAAAGTAAACGAATGGCCCTTCGCAGAGGGAAGCAGTGATTTAACATGTGCTAGAGCTTTTCATTTGTAAAACAGAGATAAAAGGTTCTTTTGAGAGGTGGTTGTTCTATGTCAACGACTAGCAATGGGGACTTACTATCTTCCATAATAAACAAGTGAGAGCGGTCCCGAGTTCTTTGAAAATTGGCACATTGGTGCTCTTTTATAAAGCTTTGGCACTCCTCCCCACCTTTTTCCTTTCTCAAACCATGGCTAACCGATTCCATCGGGTGCCCACCAACTTTCACATTCCATTGGAGGAGTACCTTTTTTTCTTTCTTTTAGAATTAAGATTATAATGGTCTGACCAGCTCCCTTGCAAAATTAATGACGAGCAGATGAAGCTGCCTAGTCGAGGGGTACTCAATTTAATATGGAAGATAGCAATTCCGACCACTACGTCCCCATGAGCTAAAAACAGTGGCACAAAATAAGAAGTAGTTGAAAGTTTTGAAAGGTAGCACATGAAAATTTACTTGGAATGGCTTACAAATACCATACATAGGAATTTATAGTGGACTCTTTGGAAGACTTGGTTTTTGGTAATTGGATGCACGAGTAGAGCTCATACTCAGTACAGGTGAAGGCTAGCAAAAGACTGGGAAGCGACAATCGAGAGAGCAATAACTATCATAATCATGCTTGCGATAAAACAAAATTAATATAGGCATAAAAATGATACAAGAACTATGAGGCAAATTAGATCATCGAGGCTTAATTGACTTTTTGTTCAGTCATATGCATGCATGAGCATGTGCCAAGTCGATTCAAATGGAGCTTTCAGAGGTGGATACCACAATATCATACCATACTATGAATAAAACAATGCATGCAAGCGTCTACATGACATGCTACAGGCTAATAGTAGATTGAAACTAATCATATGAAAGCAAGAACTACAAAGCATCCATTAGATGACATATACCTTACATGAACTGACTAAGCATGTCCACATAGATGAATATATGTACAAAAATGAAAACAAATAGAGTTCATACCAGCCTCTTACCACATCTCGGATTGTCATATGTCGTCATTATTGCTCTTCACTTGTGTGGCTTGAATAATATAAAATGAATACCAAGCTCCAATGGAGTAACGGGAGACTGAACTCTGCAACAAACTTTACAAAACCAAAGAAGAACAACAAATATTTTTGGAGTTTTCGATTTTTGAAAGCAAAAGCGGAAGGGAATAGCAACAAAGCAAAATATTTTTGGATTTTTCAAATAGAAAACCGAAATAGCAAGTACAGCAAACCAAAGGTAGAAAACTAAAGAACCAAATAGAGAGAAACAACGGAAATATTTTTGGTCTTTTTGTGTTTTGGAAGCAATGAAAACAAGAACAAAACAGTAAAGAAAGCGAAACATGAATATACAAAGGACCGACTAAATATAATATATAGATGAGTGAACTATCGGCGTACCTCCCCCCAAGCTTAGGCTTTTGGCCTAAGTGGAGATCAATGCCGGCTTGGGTAGCTGCTCCAAGCCGGTGGGTCATCATAGGTGTAATCGTACTCCGGTTCTCGCGAAGATGAAGCTGATGGCGCATAATCATAATAAGGCTGTGCATATGGAAAATTCATAGTGTTGGAGGGCTGCCCCGACTCCTCGGCGCCCTCCTCATCGTGCACAGGCGGCGGGTGCTCCTCTACGTACGCATCGAGCTCGCCTTCTGTAAGCGACCATCCATTCCTGCGATCAAGGTTAAACAAAAGAGGTGCAGGCAAACGGATTGATCGTTCAGTCTTTACTACCTTCCAGGTAGTCTTCTTGAAAAGGGTTAGCTCAAATGTTAAATTAATCAAACTGGCGGGAGGAGAAATAAACTTATGTTGAACCATAGCATCAAGGTCAAGTTTCTCCTCGGGGAACTGAAAATCTCGAAAATGAGGCAAAACGCCATGAAAAGCTAGCAGGCGAGAAGCTATAAGCCCCCCACAAATTTCCCCTTTCTCACGGTTAATATCAAGACGGAAAGCTATTAAGGCACCCAAATTGTAAGTTCTATCGCGCCTTAAAGCAGCAGCAACAAAAGCTAAATCATGGAGAGACAACTTACTTGCAGACTTCCTAGCAAGAACACATTTGGTAATGAAGAAGGCAAAATATCGGATGGATGGAAAATGAATGTTTCGAATTTTACCACCGTCTCCAGTGAAGCTTCTTCCTTGACAAATCTCCTCGTATAATTCTAACAATTGCCTTGGTTGTCCCTTTATCTTCTCAAGCGATCCCCACTGTGGTACTCTGATAACTGTGCAGAAAACATCGAGAGGCAAGTTCACAGATTTGTTATAAATTTTATAATGAACCATGGGGTTAGAAGTGGACCAACTAAATCTGAAATCCTGCACCACAGACATTGTTAGTTTAACATATTGGGGAGGTTCACCCTCAACAAAATATTCTAGTCCCGCATTAGAAAGTAAGGTTTGAAAATCATGAAGAATTCCAGCAGCACTCAAGAATGCCGAGCATGGATAGAGTGAAGGAAAAACCTTCTCTTCACGGTGAACTTTCATAACATCATGCACTTCTAGATCATGCTGAGAGAGTTGATACACATTCTCCTCCATTTCTGAAATTTTTCAACAAACTCATAAAAAGTGATTTAAAGACAAGCAAATGTAGGAAACTACTATAGAGGGTTACTAGAGAGCTATCATGCATCAAAATAATCTTTCTAAACAATAGAACAAGCATGCATACTCATTTATACTGTCACCTACAATGCTAAAATATTCAAGAAATACTTTACCAAAAGAAAATCTACTTGGACAAGTGGAGGAGTCACATACCGGAGAGCAAATGATCCAAGTTTCAGCAAAAATGTTGGGCTGAACAAGGAGATCGAGAAATCCAGGTGAAGAACAGCAAGAACTCGAGTTTGGGCAAATGGGTCGGTGTTTTTCGGGAGAGAGAAAGAGCAGGGGAAGAAGAGATGAGTGAGTGGCCTGGTGGGGCCCCCTCACACATGGGTGGCGCGGCCAGGGCTGGGCCGCGCCACCTGTGTGTGTGGTGGCGTGGCTGCCCCACCTGGTGCCACCCAGGTGTCTCTCTGCCCCATTTTTGACATAAAAATTTATAAAGAATTTTCTGGAATTTTTCGAGAAACTTTATTTTCGAGGATTTTTCAGAAATTGGCATATAGCTAAAACTCAGGAAAACGAGAATGGAAAGATTTCAAGCAAATCAAAACTAAGCATGCAGCAGCTCCGAGATACTCTTAATCATGCAACTGAACTGAAAGAATAAAATTTGATGAAAGTAAATACAAGTGAGGTGGAGTAGATGCGGTGAAAACGAAGTTTCTTTCATATAAAATCACTTTGTTAACAAGGTTGATCAAGTCTTGTTACCAAACTAACTTTTCATGAGGAGAAACTTTGCATATCACTTAATGCTTATGTTACCTCAACTTTGATAGGTATAGTCCCAACCATAACAATTTGGCATTCTTCCTTGGGCTTTTGCTCTGAACAAATAATTTGACCAACTTTGATGGTCTCAACATGCTTGATTGAATTTAGAGCATTCCTCCTATCAATCTTCTTGGGAAAATAAACTGTATATTCTTTGTCATTAACATTAAAAGTGACTTTTCCTTGATTACAATTAATAACAGCACCTGCAGTATTTAGAAAAGGTCTCCCAAGAATAATAGACATGTTATCATCTTCAGGCATTTCTAACACAACAAAATTAGTTAATATTAAACAGCTGTTAGCAACTTGAACAGGAACATTCTCACATATACCAATAGGAATAGTAGTAGACTTATCAGCCATCTGCAAGGATATATCAGTTGAAACCAATTTTTCTAAATCAAGTCTCTTATAAAGAGAAAAAGGCATGACACTAACTCCAGCTCCCAAATCACATAAGGCAGTTCTAACATAGTTATTTTTAATGGAGCACGGAATAGTTGGTATACCTGGATCTCCAAGCTTCTCTGGAACTTTACCATCAAAAGAATAGTTAGCAAGTAAAGTGGAAATTTCCTCACTAGGAATTTTCCTTTTGTTAGTGACAATATCTTTCATATACTTTGCATAAGGAGGCATTCTAATAGCATCAGTCAAAGGAATTTGCAAAAATAAAGGTCTCATCCATTCACAAAACCTGTTGTAGTGTTCTTCTTCCTTGGACTTGTGTTTCTTACTAGGAAAAGGCATTGGCTTCTGTACCCAAGGTTCCCTCTCCTTGCCATGCTTGTTGGCAATGAAGTCTTCTTTGGTGTACTTTACATTTTTATCACTCTTTTCCGGTTCTTCTTCAGCTTCTTCTTTATCTTCTTCTTTATCATTTCCTGGTTCTGTTTCAGCATCAGAAATTGAAACACTGTTAGGATCTTTACCTGCATCAGAAGATTCTGTAGTTGTTTTATGCTTCTTCTTCTTCTTGGGAGGAATATCATCACTTGAAGTGCGTTGAGAATCTTGCTCAACCCTCTTAGGATGTCCTTCAGGATATAATGGGTCTTGAGTAGCAGCACCACTTCTTGTGCGTATTTCACATGCTTGCTTCTCTCTTGCAGCATTAACTAGCAGGTCTTGCTGCACTTTGGTAAGCTGATCAATTTGTGTTTGGATCATTTGAAAATGTTTAGCAAGTATCTTCACATCATTGGCAGTTCTCTCCACAATATCCTGCATCTTGTTAATAACTCTAGAATTCTCCAACAGATGATTATGCACCATTCTATTAAAATTTTCTTGTTTAACAATAAAATTATCAAACTCATCTAAGCATTGTTCAGGAGGTTTAGTGTAAGGAATATCCCTTTCATCAAAGCGTTGGAGAGAGTGTACCTCAATAGTAGATGAGCGAGGGATTGGCTTACATAATTCTTCAATAGAAGGTAAATTCTTTACATCTTCGGCCTTAATACCTTTCTCCTTAAGAGCTTTCTTAGCCTCCTTCATAACTTCATCATTTAATTCAATCATCCCTCTCTTCTTCGGTGTGGGCTCTGTAGATGGCGCAGGAGTTGGTGCTGGTGCTGGCTCAACTAAAGTCCAATCATCATGATTCCAGCTTATTTTAGCCATTAACTTCTCTGCTTCAGCCGGAGTTCTTTCCCTGAAAACACAACCAGCACAACTATCCAAATATGACTTAGATTCATCCGTTAGTCCATTATAAAATATATCAAGGAGTTCATTTTTAGGCAATGGTTCTTTAGGCAAAGCTCTAATTAAAGAACAAAACCTTGTCCAAGATTCAGGCAATTTCTCTCCTTTTCCCTGTTCAAAATCAAAGATTTTCTGCACAGCAGCATGTTGAGCACTAGCGGGAAAATATTTCTGAAAGAAAGCATTAACCAAAGCAATAGGACTAGTAAGAGATCCAGGAGACAAGCTATTAAACCAAATTTTAGCAGCATCTTTCAACGAGAAAGGAAAAATCTTAGCAACAAAATAAGTGCGGAGCTTAATATCATCAGAAAACAAATTACTCAAAGTAGAAAGCTCATTCATGTGCTCCATAGCACTCTCATCTTTAGTACCACAAAAGGGAGTTTTCTCAACAATAGATATGTAAGATAAATCAAAAGAGAAATCATAATCCTTATCTCTAATATTGATAGGAGAAGCAGCAAACTTAGGATCAGGAGACAAATTATATCTAACAAAACGTTTAGCAAGAAGCTCTTTAATATTACCTGCATCACGAGCAGCACGAGCTTATGCAATAAAATCATCATTAAGCTCAATATAAGCATCATCATCATAATCATCACTAGGACATTCCCTAGACTCAGGTGAACTAACAGGTGTAACAGTGGTGTTTCCCAACTTAGCTCTAGCAATAGTAGCCTCTAAAAAGGAACCTAGTGATCCTCTCTCATCAAGCACAGTAGAAGCATCATCTAAATTATCAGTGGCACTTTCAATCTCAGCAGAAGTAGTAGCAGTAACGTGTGGGTGTGGTGGTGTAAGCAACTTACTCATAACAGAAGGTGAATCAAGAGCAACAGAGGTGTTGAGAGTCGTACCTCTTCTTGTAGTGGATGGCAATATAGGAACTTTTCCATCACGAGGTTTACCCATGATGAAAGGATTGCAGCGAACAATATGAATACCAAGTGAACTTACAGATAAAGCTATGCTCCCCGGCAACGGCGCCAGAAAATAGTCTTGATGACCCACAAGTATAGGGGATCGCAACAGTCTTCGAGGGAAGTATTACCCAAATTTATTGATTCGACACAAGGGGAGCCAAAGAATATATGAAAGCCTTAACAGATGAGTTGTCAATTCACCTGCACCTGGAAACAGTCTCACTCGCAGCGGTTTATCAGTAGCAACAGTTTTATAGCAGTGACAGTAGGAAAACAGTAACAGCAGTAGTAAAATAGCAGCAGTAGAAGTAACAGGTTGTAAACAGTAGGAACAAATACTGTAGGCATAGGGATGGATAACGGGCGTTGCATGGATAAGATAATTCATGAAATCAATGAGATACGGGCATTGCAGATAAATAATGATAAAGCATCCTAGTACAAACAATCATAGGCATGTGTTCCGTATAGTCGTACGTGCTCACAAGGAGAAACTTGCACGACATCTTTTGTCCTACCAGCCTGTTGCAGCAGGGCCTCAAGGGAAACTACTGGTAATTAAGGTACTCCTTTTAATAAAGTACCGGAGCAAAGCATTAGCACTCGGTGAACACATGTGATCCTCACATCATAGCCATCCCCTCCGGTTATCCCAATTTCTGTCACTTTGGGGCCTCGGGTTCCGGACAACAATATGTGTATACAACTTGTAGGTAAGACCATAAACAACAAGTATCATCATAGAAATAATAACATGTTCAGATCTGAAATCATGGCACTCGGGCCCAAAGTGACAAGCATTAAGCACAACAAGTTGCAACAATGTCGTAGGCACTAAATAAAGATACTAGGCACTATGCCCTATCAATCTCATATCAAATTACATGAACAATCTCATCCAATCCCTACCATCCCCTCACCTACAGCGGGGGAATTACTCACACATGGATGGGGGAGTCATGGATGGTCGATGGAGGAGCGACGGTGGTGATGGTGATGAAGATCTCCTCCGAATCCCCGTCCCGGCAGGGTGCCAGAACGGAGTTTCTGGTTCCGAATCGCGGTTTCTGATGGCGGCGGCGCAGCGGAAGTCTATCTGGGAAAAACGCCGTCTCCCCAATATTAAGTCGTCAGGGGGTATATGTACGCGAGAGAGGGGGTCGAGAGGCGGCCTGGAGCCACCTCACACAGGGGTGGCGCGGCCAGGGCTGGGCCGCGCCGCCCACGTGTGACGGCTCCTCGAGCCACTTCTCCCTCCGGTCTTCTGGCTCCGTGGGTCTTCTGGTGAAATATGATTTTTGGTGATTTTCCCGAATTTTTACTGGAAGTTGAATTTCTGCACAAAAACGAGACACCAGAGCAATTCTGCTGAAAATAGCGTCAGTCCGTGTTAGTTGTATTCAAAACACACAAATTAGAGGAGAAACAATAGCAAAAGTGTTCGGGAAAGTAGATACGTTTTGGATGTATCATCTATGTCTAATATATCTTGTATATCTAATATTGTGTGTCTATGATATTCGATATCTATGAGATTGTGTTCCCTAGGGGCGCCCCTGCCTGGCTTTATATATGCAACCGGGCTAAAGTTTTACAAGAGTCCTAGTCGAATACAGATTAGAGCCTTCCTTCTTCGTCTCCAAGTCATCTTCGTGTCCTTGTACTTATCCACTTCCATAATGGGCCGAACCCGGTATACCAATCCGTGGGTACACGAAGGGTATTCCCACGTCATCAAGCCATAAGAAGAATGGGTGTGGGACATCTCATACCCATTGAGGAACACATTTTGGCGGAAGGAGAAGGACTATGCTCTGCTCAAGTGAAGCCTTCACCTTCATAAGCTCCACAAGCTTCACAAGGTCCGATTGATGCTAACCAAAGACAAGCTCTAGACCCTCACTCAAGCGAGCAAGGCCAAGATCAAGACCAAGTGGACGGTGGTGATTCTTCACCAATGGTAGATCGAGGTCAAGCTCAAGATGATGAGCATGCTCATGATGATGATCAAGCTCAATTTGAAGGTCAAGGCAAGGACCAAAATAGTGGTGATGACCAAGTGGCTTCTCAAGAGTCTTTTGAAGAAGCTCAAGCTCGCCGGGCAAGGAAAGTGGAAGATGCTCTTCGCAAGGGGAGACATACCTTGGAAAGTGTGAGGAAAGGGGTTTCTACAAGGAGACAATTAGCCAACTTTAGTATCCATCATGCCTTCGTCTCTTGTGTGGAACCTCAAAAGGTGTTTGAGGCACTTGAAGACCCGGATTGGGTAGAAGCTATGCACGAAGAACTCAACAACTTCAAGCGCAACAAAGTTTAGACTTTGGTGGAGAAGCCCAAGGATTGCCGCAATATCATCGGAACCAAGTGGGTGTTCAAGAACAAACAAGACGCCAATGGGATTGTTGTGAGGAACAAGGCTCGCTTGGTTGCTCAAGGATACTCTCAAGTTGAAGGCATTGACTATGGGGATACCTATGCTCCCGTGGCACGCCTCGGGTCAATCTGTATCCTTCTTTCTTATGCTTCTCACTTCAATTTTAAGTTGTATCAAATGGATGTGAAAAGTGCTTTTCTCAATGGTCCTCTACATGAATTAGTCTATGTGAAGCAACCCCCGGGCTTTGAGGACCCTCATTTCCCGACCCATGTCTACAAACTTGATAAGGCGCTCTATGGCCTTAAACAAGCTCCACGCGCGTGGTACGAGCATCTTAAAGAGTTACTAGTAGACCGTGGGTTTGAAATAGGGCTCATTGATCCAATTATTTTTAATAAGAAAGTCAATGGGGAGCTTTTCATATGCCAAATTTATGTAGATGATATCATTTTTGGCTCTTCTAACAAAATCTTCAATGATGAATTTGCAAAGCTAATGACAGACAAATTCGAGATGTCTATGATGGGAGAGTTGAAATTCTTTCTTGGCTTTGAAATTCGGCAATTGAGAGGAGGGACCTTCATCAACCAAGCCAAGTACATCCAAGACATACTCAAGAAATTCAACATGGACTCCGGAGTTAAGGGAGCCAAAACCCCCATGCCGACAAAGGTTACTCTTGATCTCGATCCTAGTGGTAAAGTTGTGGATCAAAAGCTTTACCATTCTATGATTGGCTCGCTACTCTATCTTTGCGCATCTAGACCCGATATCATGCTTAGCATGGGAATGTGTGCATGATACCAAGCTGCCCCAAAGGAAAGCCATTTGATGGCCATGAAAAGAATCTTTCGATATTTGATTCATACCCCAACTTTTAGCCTTTGGTACCTGAACGAATCAAGTTTCGAGCTTGTTGGGTACTCGGATTCGGATTGGGCGGGAGACAAAGTGGACAGGAAATCAACTTCCGGGGCTTGCCAATTTCTTGGTAGGTCCTTGGTTAGTTGGTTTCCAAATAGCAGAATTGTGTGTCTCTCTCCACCGCCGAAGCCAAGTACGTGTCCGCGGCGAGTTATTGTGCTCAACTCCTTTGGATGCAGCAAATGTTGAAGGACTATGGAGTTCATTGTGACAAGGTTCCACTCTTGTGTGACAATGAGAGTGCCATCAAGATTGCTTATAATCCGGTTCAACACAACAAGACGAAGCACATTGAGATCCGGCATCACTTCATCCAGGACCACGTCAATCGAGGTGATATTAACCTATCTTATGTAGGTACAAATGATCTACTCGCCGACATATTCACGAAGCCCCTTGATGAAGCAAGATTCTGAGAGTTGAGGCATGAGTTGAATATCATTGATTCTTGCAATGTGGCTTGATAGTGTGCAGTCATTCCCATACGATAGCACGTGTTCTAATCTAGATGTGGGCATGGATATAGGGGGAGTGCGGTCCTAATTCATTGGACTATCCCTCCCCCCATAATGCCGAAAGTGATGAAATCATTCTCTTAATATCATTTTGTGATATGTGAGCTTCAATGATGAGTATTGGTTATGGACCCAAGATATATCTTCGCGGTCCAATGCCAAAATACTCATATATGGTGGCTTCGGCCACCGACCTCTTCTTTGAAGAGTTAATTCCTTGAAAATCTTTTGAATTTTATTGAGCTTTTTTGTTTTGTTTATCTCTTCGATATGGGAAGGCACTTGTGTTGGTTTTTATCGAGTTTTTTTCTTTGCCTCTTGCAACATTAATTGCCGAAAACCACTCTGTGTCTGTTATCTATCCTAAGCCCCCATCGTCCCTAAGACTCTTCATTCTAACACACAAGTCAACCTCTTGTTTTTACCTTGGTTCTTGATGAGATGTGATGCGGCACGGTGTTGATTATGAAAAGCACCGTCCAGTTGGGAACCCCAAGAGGAAGGTATGATGAGTACAGCAACAAGGTTTTTCCTCAGTAAGAAACCAAGGTTTGTCGATTAGGAGAGGAGGAAGCCAAACGACTGAAGGTGATGCTTGATAGCCTAGTGACACTCCAACAAGGGCGCCGTTAACGATATAATGAGTTAGCGCGTCTTCAGCTAGTAGCAACGTGGAACCTGCACACAACACAACCAAATACTTTGCTCCCAACTTACGATGAGGTTGTCAATCTCACCGGTTTGCTGTAAACAAAGGAATGAGCGTATCGAGTGGAAAACAGTAATAGTATGCGAGTAAAGTAAACAGTGCGAGTAAAGTAAATAGGTGATAGCAATATAAAGGAAATAGGACCGGGGTCCACAGTTCACTAGTGGTGTCTGTCCATAAGATAAAATAACACATGCTGGGTAAACAAATTACAGTTGGGCAATTGATAGAATAAAGACAACGTGATATGTCAAGAGGATCACTATGAGATTTACTCTGGGCATTACAACAAGATACATAGACTGCCATCCAACTGCATCTATGACTAATAATCCACTTGTGGCGAATCAATCCGAGAACTCCACAAGTATTAAGTTGCGAACAACAGATAACTACATTAAGCAAAGTGTGTAATGTAAACAAAGCATATTCCCTCGAGCATATGAATGTTGTTTTCCCCCTAGTAGCAACAGCACATCTACAACCTTAGAGGTTTCTGTCACTCCCCCAGATTAAATAGAGGCATGAACCCACTATCGAGCATAAATACCCCCTCTTAGAGTCACTAGCAACTACTCGGCCAAGATAGCTACTAACAACAGAGAGCATGCAAGATCATAAACAACATAGAGATAACATAAGATAAAATTCAGTACATCAACTCAATCATAACACCAATATTCATCGGATCCCAACAAACACAACATGTAGAATTACATAACGGTGATCTCGATCATGTAAGGCAGCTCACGAGATCTAAACATGAAGCACATGGTGGAGAAGACAACCATCTAGGTACTGCTATGGACCCATAGTCCAAGGTAGACTACTCACTCATCGCGCCGGAGGCAAGCATGGCGATGAAGAAGACCTCCGGTGGCGATTCCCCTCTCCGGCAGGGTGCCGGGAAGAGCTTCTGGACCCTCCTGATCTTGGGTCAACGACGGCGGCGGATTGCGATGTGTTTCTGGAAAAGTGATCGGGTGTTTAGGGTTTTCCCGTCGGGGGGTCTTTATAGGCGAAGGGGCGGCGTCAGAAGTGGACCAGGGTGGCCTCACCACCAGGGGGCACGGGCCAGCCCTAGGCCACGCCGCCCTGTGGTGTGGGCGCCCTGTGGCCCCTCTCCGTCTCCTCTTCGGTCTTCTGGAAGCTCTGTGAAATATCTAGACTTCTGGCTTTTGTTTCGTCCAATTCCGAGAATATTTCCTGTGTAACTTTTCTGAAACATAAAAACAGTAGAAAACAGGGAACTGGCACTGTGGCATCTCGTTAATAGGTTAGTTCCGAAAAATGCATAAAAATGCCACGAAGTGTAACGAAACACTAAGCAAATGGTGTAAAAACAAGCATGAAGCATCAAAAATTATGGATACGTTGGAGACGTATCAAGATGGCCGGACTTTCCGTGTGCAAGTGATAGAATTTTTCCAATGGGTGGAAACCCTTATTTCCTTAGCAAATTTTCATGCCTCCATGTACTTTCACGAAGTGGTGCACTTTGCAGTACATGGGCCAGAAATTTGCCCCAGAAATTTGGGCAGAAACGTTAAATTTCCGCCCCCCGGAAATTCCATCACTTAACCCAGAAATTCCGCGGGCTGGAAATTCCGCCCTCAGGGCCAAAATTTCTGCCCCCTGCGGTTAGCCTATCTAAGGAGGGGGCCAGGGTGAAGATACCTCTTGGCATCTTCTTCCACCCCCGACCTCCTCTCTCCAAACCGCCGCCGCCGCCTCTTCAAGCACCTCTCCGGTGGCTCCCTAGCCGCCGGAATCCTTGGATCTCATCGGCCCGTGCTCTCCTCGGCGTGGGGGTTCCTTTCCTCCATGTTGTTTTCTCCATGGATGACGGTATTGTCCCAAATCTCTCTCCCTAGGCGCTCTTGCCCTAGTTCTAGATTCGGGCTGATCTGTTTTTCCATTGAGTGGAGCATGTTTCTAGAGGTAGTATCCTGTCTAGGGAACCTAGCATTGAACTTAGTTTGGGCCGATCTACTTTTTCCAGATATTTTTGCATCTATTTCGTAGTTCTCTCAACAGGCCAGAATTTCCGCCCTCGGCGCCGAAAATTCCGGGGGCCGGATATTCCGCCCTCTGGGCCAGAATTTCCGCCCCTTTGGCCGGAATTTCCGCCCCTTATGCTGAGATTAATACGACATAGATGGTTCATCTCTAGAGTGCTTCTGCCTTTCTAGTTACCTTCTATGTTCTATCTAGCCATCTTTTCGACTTGTGTGTTCTCAACCCCCTGCTATTCTCCCAATTTCTTTCACAGGTGACTCTAGTTCCCGTCCTCATCGTGACCAGCGTGGCCGCTCTGCTGTTCGCAAGCGGAACTTTCGGTTTGCCTTTGAAGGAACATTTGAGGATGAGTACCTATCTCGGCAAGCTGATGAGGAGGCTGCTCAGGAGGCAGCAAGGCAGAAGGCAGCTAGGGTGACCAAGAGGGCTGCTAGCCACCCCTCGTGGGCACCACAGATCAACTATGATGCTATGAATTCTGTGGAGTACAGCGCCTTGAGGCAGTTGGACTGGTTTTCTGAGGCAAGAGATGAAGAGCTTGAGGATCCTCGTTTCTAGTGTTTTGCTCAGCAGTGCATCTATGAAGATACCTACCGCACTATGTCACAGAGAGTTTGTTATATGCATGTGTTAGATCGCACTCATCTTCGAAAGAAGTCGGAGTACTTTGGTGATGCTTTGGGTATTATGAAGAGGCTCGGGTTATTTTATCTCATGGATGTTCAGTGTCACTACAATGAGAAGATTATTCAGCAGTTCTACGCTACTCTCTCCTTTGAGAAGAATGAGGCTCTCACCTTCAAGTGGATGACTGGAGATACCATGCATCAGTCTAACTTCTATGAGTTTGCCAAGCTTTTGAACTATGATTTTCAAGGTTTCAGTGTGCCAGTTGGTCACCGTGTGCATCAGCATGGAGCCCATCCGGATAAGAATCGTTTGGCCCCGCTCTACACTTCCAATGGGAAGATTGGCACCATCAAGGGTTTGCTTCCTCTCTACAACATTTTGCTCTGCATGTTCAGGGAAAACATCTCACCTTTTGGAGGCAATCGGGATGCTATTCGTTCAGCTCTTGTTGAGCTCATGTACCTATCTCACCGCTGCTTTGTGAGTGAAGACCCCAATGAAGACTTCAAGTTGGATGTGATGCACTACATCTTCAATAAAATGCATGATGCCATGATCTCCAAGCGTACTCCACCCTATGCTCCTTATATCATGCTCCTCATTACTGAGAAGGTCAAAGACATGGATTTCTCCAAGGGCAACTCGGAGCACAAGCTCAAGCGTATGAATGTGATCAAGCCAACAGAAGATAAGAAAGCTGTGAAAGGTAAAGGAAAGAAGCAGGTTCATGAAGATGGTGATGATGTTGTGATGGATGATCCTAGCTCTCCTATGCGCAAGACCTCCTCCGCTCGCCCGTCTCGCAGCAAGAAGAAGCTCTCTTTGTGGCAACGCACTCTCTTGTGCATCAATGTTGCCATCCACAAGGAAAACTATGCTGCCTATGAAGAGAGGAGGGCCATCATTCACAATCAACAGTCCATTTGTCATGAGATTCAGCTTATCCAAGACCCCTCAGCTCAGCTCTCTCCTGTTCCTGAACCTACCTACATTCCGTATGATTGGTGGCAAGATGACAGTGGCATCGATTGGCTCAGTTGGAGGATCTCTCCAAGGTTGGTAGTGATGAGGAGATTTCCGAGGGTGATGAGGAAGATGCGGATGCTGCGGGTGATGAGGACGAGTTCGATGATGAGTGATCTTCTTGTGGGGAGTAGCATCGCTCTTCTCCCTTTTTGGTGTCTCGATGCCAAAAGGGGAGAAGTAGTTCTATTTAGGATTTGCTTTGGGTTGGGTGTTAGTCGTGGTTTTTTCCTTTCATTCCCGTGAACTTTATTTGTGTGGTTGGAGCTTTGGTCGAACTACTATCTTATTGTAATAGGCTAGATGAACTTCGTGCTCTTCGTTATAATATCGTGTCCTCCTAGTGTGTGCAAATTGCTTCTTGATATCTTGTTTCTATCTCGCACACGGCGGAGCACTCGTATATGTTCTATATTGTAAATCCTTGTATTGTCATCAAACACCAAAATGGGGGAGATTGAAAGGACATGTTCCTAGCTTCCAGTTTTTGGGTGTTTGATTACAACACAAGGAAATTAATCTTGTGCTAAGCATTGCAGGAATTCTCCAGGTATTGCACAAGACTTATGGTGAAGAGAAGTGGGAAAGGGGACTACTGTAGAAAGGCTCAAAATCATCCAGAGGAGTGCCAATTTCAAGGCCGGAAATTTGCTTTCAGGGCCGGAAATTCTGCCCTTGGACAAAATTTCCGGGGGCCAAAAATTCCTGAATTTCCGGCCCTTCGAAATTCGACTAAGTCCTTTACAAAACGTTGTGGTGCAACGTTCAGTAAAGGGGCCGGAAATTTCATAATTTCCGGCCCTGCAAATTTTCGCTAAGTCCTTTTCTCCAAGCTGTGGTGCACCCTGCAGTAAAGGGCCGGAATTTCTGGCCAGAATTTTCAGAAATGAAAATTTCCGGGGGGCCAGAAATTCTGCCCCCGGGCTGGAATTTCCGCCTTAAGTGAACCCCGGAATCCCCCCCCCCCTGGCCAGAATTTCCAGGGTAAGTCGCCTCCAACGGACAGATTTCGAGCTGGCCTATAAATAGTCGTCCCCTACCTCAGATCTGAGCTACCTCGTCCACACTCTCTCTCCTCCATTAAAGCAGAGCTTCAACTCCGTAGATCTCCTTCCCTAGCCAACCAAATCCCCCAAGATTTGGTAGATTGGGAGAGGAGCCCAAGATCTACAATCCTACCGAAGTGATTTGTGTTCGCTTCACTCCTACTCCATGGAACTTGCCTTGGGCAAGAGAGGTCTCCTCAAAGCTTCCTCCGTGTAAAGGCATTGTGGTTTTCTTGTTAGGAGCCTCCAATTGAGTTGTGGAGTTGTGCCCCAACCTCCGTGTAAGGGTTTCGGTCGGTGCCCCCAATACCACCGCTTAGTGGAAACGAGTTAGCCTCCGTGGCTTGCTCACCGGAGAACAAGGTGAGCCTTTGTGGCGTTGGTGGACTCCGTGTCGCCACACCTCTCCAACGTAGACGTACTTCTCCTCAAAAGGATGGATCTACGGGAATACATCCTTGTGTCTCCGATCTCCGCTTTACGGTCCTTTCTTACCCTTACTTGTATCTTGTTTGTGTTTTTTTTGACTTGCTTACTTGCTTGCTTGTCACGTAGGAAATTCACCTAGTTGCACATCTAGTGAATTTATTTCGTGTCAAGCCTTAAATTTGAAAAAGGTAAAATTTTGTGTAGCGCCTATTCACCCTCCCCCCCTTTAGTCGCCCTTAAGATCCATTTCAATATCATAATGAGAAATTGTAAGACGCCTATAAAGGGGGCGGTCCAATCTGTAGATTATGTTGCCATCCATGCCGAGAAAATAGATGTCTCGCAGTATCCTCTAGCCTCGTGCACACCTCCATAAAGAGGTCGTGGTTTTCCAAACGTTGAAGTTAACATCTTAGAAAATCACATAGCATGCTGATGTTAACACCTTGCCAAGTACTCTCTTCGTCCCACGACATAAATTGTTTTGACAAGATCACTGGCAAGATGTCGGATCTTATGTCCCTCAGTTGCGAAAACTGAAGCATGTTCCGCAAAAACTCTCTTTTAGGAAATTTTAAAAAATATTTACATTTATTAAAAATCTAGAGGTAGTCAATGATGTTTCTACTACTCTCTCAGACCCATAATACTCTTCACCAATATAGATATATCTAGACATAATTTAATGGTAGATACAACTATATAAGTAAAGAGTAATATGCGTCGGAGGGAGTATAAGAATATTGACAACGTTAAAATCTCTGGATTCCGGGCTACATAAAAAATTATAAAACATGGTAGATTTGGAAGTTTTCAAAATATGCATTTCTCGGCCTTTTGAACTTGTGTAGATCAGAATACAAACTACTTCAAAGAAAGATTTAAAAATTTGTGTTGAGCGAACGTGAGCATTTAAGTCTTCTAGAGCGAATGCATCATGGACCATCCAATTTTACAGTGTGTCATGTGGAAATTTTAAAAAAATAACAATCACATGAAAAAGTTGTCAGGACCCACAACAAAATGATGTTATCTGAGAGCCACACGCGTCCAATAGAGAGCAAATTGTTGCGCATGATATATGATACTTTCTCCGTTCCTATAATTTAGGGGTATACTTTTGGCTAAAGCTTCCATAATATAGGATGTATTATATTGCACCACTCGGATGGACATTTTTTTAAGGATTTTGATTAGGTTTACATCCCATGGAAACTCCTCTATTTTCTTACGTCAATTAGTCAGGATTAATTTCGCCTAAAATTGGTGTAATTTTTGCTCCACGTGTGTTCTTTTATTTTTGTGGCAAAAATTGTACACCCTACATATAGGAACGGCGATAGTAAATTATTGGGTATATCCTGCAATAAATCTTTCAAATTTTAAAACCTGCAAAATACAAATTTAAAACTTTTTAAAAATAATTCAATCATTATTGCTCGGGAGCCAGAAATCCCTACTCCATGTAGGTTTGTTATGTTCTTGCATCAAATTTCCTCTCTTTTTGGGTCACATCCATTGTCCACTACTGCAATTTTGTCCAACAAAGTTCGAGGAGCAAGTCCCACACTATGCACTACCTTTTGTTGCGTATTACTGCAGTAAGGCAAAGTTGCTGTTTTTTCACGTGGCATGCCAAAAACGTGCTTTTATAATCAGCATTTAGCAACGATAATGCGTGCGGCCGGACATTGCTCATCTCTTCCCAGGCGGTTTTTCTGCCGGCTGTCTGAACATTCTCCAAAGGAAATTTAGGAAGTGCACTGCTCCAATTTTCAAATGCCACGAAATAATCTTTCCGTGCCATACATGTGTACTTGTTGGAAAGTTCAGTTGGCCTGAATGCGAAAGGTAGAACGTGGCAATACTGAAAACAGTAAGCGATGACGAGAGTATTTGTATTATGTTAGTTATACAGAGATTTACATGTGCTGGAACAAGTCCGAACGGACCAGTTGGCCTGAATGCTAAGCGAAGGAAGAAACAATAAACTACTAATCTGATATGTGGAAACATGTGGTGTGATCTAGCTTCTTTACGCGCGTGCACAGTGTAAATCTGGTCTGTTCTCAGAATCTCAGCTGATGGGCAGTTGTACTTGTCCTTTCGGAGATCTGGTGATATGTTGATTGTCACAACACGATGGACGATGTGATAAGGTAGTATCTTCAGTATCTTGCCCGCCAGTGGTATTGACAATATTATCTCGGTTCCCGAATACCAAAAACGTATAAATTTTGTTAAAAGTCAAAGCAAATTATGTTTGATCACATGTATAGAAGAAAATAGGAACGTCTATACTATTAAATAAATAGTGTAAAAATATCTTAGGATGCATCTAGGGACACTGATTTGGCTAAATTTATTGATAATTTATATGAACATTTAAAACACCAATTTAGTATATCACCGTACCGGTTGGAATTTGAAAAAATGTTGGCCTAGCCCAATATCATATTTCATAATTCGAGAGGCCCACTTGACCTAACCATGTATGGCAAGATGTAAAACTACTAGCTAAATACCTGTGCGTTGCAACGGGACAACAAAATAAATTTATAGTGTTTGGTCATATTATGTATCCTCAAGTCATGTCTCAAGTATTTCTTCATACACGTTATGATAAAGATGTCTCCTCTGGCTTTAGAAAATATCATGTGATCTAAATTATGCCCTAAAATCGATCAATCTGTGTGTTGCAATAGACAACAAAAATCCACATTTTTTGTCAAAATTTGTCTCTTTTGGTTTGCCGTCCTCAAGCTACTGTAGTCCGCTAGGACCAGGCACGGCCACGGCTGGCCCTCGCAGGAAGGAGGCCTCTAGCGCCAGCGCTCCACGGGTGATGCAGGGGTTGCGCGAGACAACCGTTGCCGCCGTCTCTATGGCATACATGATTAGAAAATGAGGCACTGTAGCTTGATATGCCATTTTTTAGGGGGCAAACATAAAATCGGGCCAAATCGCTATAACACAACAGTCAACCAAATTCCCTTTTATCCATCGACTCCTAGCCTCTCGTTGGCCCCTCTCCAGTTTGAGCAAAAGTCACAGAATACTGACTTCCTATAATTCAATATAAATTGTCATCTTGCCGCGAATCATTGAAATGCAGTGAACCTACCCATAGTAATACGAAGGAAAGAAGATGGAAATATATGGATCTGCACATCGATATATCTATATCTTACTACTCTCTATTGTATTCAGTTTCACAATAAGACAATCCAGATAACGCGATATTTGTTTATAGATTATCTGGAGCCACACCAGAATGGAGTAAGCTATGCAGCACCAACCAGTAACATGAGTATGTGGCTCTTTCACGACCATTACCGTCTTCATAATCAACCAAAGGAATAAACAATAGATACCATTATAGTGATAAGAGAAGGTAAAGCTGCTCAAAGGGATACATTTGCATTACCTTTTGCTCATTTGTGTTCTTTATCTGTTGCAACATGATTTCATAGTTCACTTGTAAGTAAGAAAATTACTTCCACAATATAGCAGATTTCACACCAAAGTATTTATTTATCTGAACAACTACATGCTACGGTTGCATACTAATTAGCATTGCGTTTTTGATCACCCAAGATAGCTTAATTTCAGCGCACTTCATAGCTCTAGTACATTGAACTATAAGTTAAACGAACAACAAGAGAGTCGCCCTCCCTTTCCTCTCCCCGATACAGATCTGAGAGGCGATTTTGAGAGTCCACCGCCGGTCCACCTCTTCTGCCGGTGAGGCGTGGGTTCCCTCCCCTCCGTCGGCTGCTCCGGCGGCGGGAGGGTGGGGGAAGCCCGTCTCACGGCGTGTATTCATGGTAGGGCTTGGCAGGTGTCCGGCCGGCGGCGCTTCGGAGGCGGAGGTGCTGTCGGTTCGTCCGTTGTCCGCGCAGATCCCCTCCGGCGGTGGAGTTCCCTGGGGCTTCACCGACCTGCGCGCGATTTTCCCTGCACCACGGCCAGATCCAGGTATGCGGTGGATCTGGATGCAGTTCAATAAGAGGATGATACAGAGGTTCTTCGCGGCGGCGCCGGCGCTCCCGGCAGTAGTCTCTTCGGAGGCGGTGCTCGGTGACTTCCCGTCTGCGGTGTGGTGGGCTCCGGCGATCCAATGTTTGGGGAGCTTCAGCAGCGGCGCGCCATCGTCAGCTCCGGCTCGTCGTCGTCGTCGTCGGGATCCAGAGGGCTTCCTTGTAATTTTTCCTTTGTTTCTGGACCTTTCTGTAAGTTCGGAGAATTAATATATCATCCCTTTCGCCAAAAAAAAGAACTATAAGTTAAACAACTAACAAGACATGGGAAAGAACTAAGAGAAAGAAGCCCACACCTTGCAGGCTGTGTCTGATCCGACATATGGAGTCACAGCAGCAGCCGTGCCATCACATCCGCTACGGGATGAACCGCCGTGCGACCCGGCCATATATGCAGAACATAATCACAACTAGAAAAATACCCCGCGCGTTGCAGCGGGATTCTCTTTAAAAATCTACTATGTATAAGACACATAAAATTTGAAATTGTCTACTAAAATCACTAAAATTAATTTGAAGATTCAATTGGTCACAATATTAAAGGGCTAAATTTAATTAAAGTTAAATTTTTGTGTATTTGCCAACAAAAAATAGTGAATTATTCAATTGTATGGCTTAAAAGAATTGATGAGGTGGATATATTGCATGCAGAGATATTAATTAATTAATATTAGTAGGATGACATGGACAATTAATTGGTTAATCTAGTTGATGATGTGGATAGCTTGCATGTTGAGATAGACAACTTAAATGACCCTTTAGTGGGGTTTTGCTTTATAAGAAGGGCACTGCTAGGGATCGGCTCCCGATATTGGATTCCCATCGGACTAGCGTCTAGCCGTGCGATCAGAACAGCCTATGTCGTTGGATGGGAGCCCCCAGGCATCCTGGCGTATGGGGAGTTTTAAAACAGAATCAGTTTGGCTGGAAGATAGGAATCAGTTACCTAATAACGTGGAGTTTCCAAACTGCTCCCGATAACTGCTCCGCATTCTTGATTTCTAGGAAACTAATCTCCATGATATGTGATTTGATTATTTTCAGAACATATTGTGTTTCCATGGCTACTTAAATCTGCTTCCGATGGAATCAAAATTGATATTTCCAGTAGTACTCAAATCTGCTTCTGATGGAACAAAATTTGCTTCTATATGAATTTTAACTGTAATGGTTAATTTGGCACTGTCAAAGTTATGATTCAACCAGCCAGATAACTAGCTTCCTTCATCACTGAAATTTGCTTCAGTTTAACGTAAGCTGTATAGTATCATATATAAGGGCGTATTTCTTTCAAAACAATCACCTATAGAAATGCTTCTAGAAATTTGCTCCCACAAAAGAATTTTTACATGTGCTTCGAATGAATACGGGATGTGCTTCCAAAGAAATAAAAATTCGCTACCGTTGAATGCTGAATTTGCACCTGTAAACATATGTTTCAAATGGTAATCGATAATCAATCACGTATCTTTTATTGTTACAAACAAATAAGAGCTTCTTACAAACGAATAAGAGCTTCGAATCCAGCGTACGTTGCAACGACAAACAATCACATATGTGGGAAGACCCATCCCGTGGATTGTTCCAGCCAGACGTGCATCCTCTTCAACTCCATCCGCACGGTCACATCGTCAGCCAACAAAGCTACAGGCCCGCTAGTCGGTGTCGTCTTGGAGACTTGGCGGACATGTTCACAGTGCTGCAACCGTCGCCATGCTCATGCCCAAGGTTTCAAGCAAAGTCGACGTCGCCGATTGGGCGTGGAGTCGCCCATTCGTCGCAGCAGCAAAGTATGCCTCTTCAAAATCAGCAGCCTTGTAGAGTGGATCTCAATGCTGCGGACGTCCTTGCTGCAAACAAATATAAAGTTAACAATGAAACTGCTTGAAAACATGAAATACGAGCGGTGGAAACAGGCAACGACATGTTGCTTCTCCGGATCAAAAGAATTGACCACCCGGTAGAGCCGCCGCCGACACCTAGTTCCGTCGCCCGTCGGTCGCCTATCAGTTCTGCCCCTGCGTTGTCTCCCCGCGGCGGAGCGACATGCATAACATTGCACGGTATGGAAGAGGTGGAAGGGCAGGGCTGGATCAAATGATGTCGCTGTGGGCGGCGGCAGAGGCAGAGCGAGGCGTTGCAAGGAAGGGGGTGGGTGACGGGTGCGGTGCTTTCTCGCTAAATTAGAGGAGGCGTTTCCAGAGGAGACAAGGCAAAGTTAATGTGCGTAATTATGGGAAAAAATGATGCAAATCGAATGGTTAGATTGAGTCGAGATGAACGGCATCGGTGAGTTCCGATCATTTGTTTCTAATCGGACCCCTATAGATAGTGTTTACCTTATAAGAAGTATAGATTAGGCGGAGTCAGTTTTCCAAACATATTTATTTGGTACTGAATTATTCAGTTTCTCAACCTGAAGCCATATCACTTTCTCAATCTGAAGCCATGTCACTTTCTCAATCTGAATCCCAGGCGTTCCAGCATTCACTTCTCTTATTTCTTTGTAGATACCGCACCACCATAATCGATTTTCCTGACCTGAAGCATGATTCATATCAATAGTAGCACGGTCATCTCCCTATGGAGAGATTGGAAGTGTTGAAGCCATGGAGACATAGTCCACGAATTGCAATGCATGGCTGCACTGCCTTCTTGCTCCTCCCGCGGACGTCAAATGTGTTGGCTTCCCGCTGCCCATCGAGAAGACGATTGCAGGCGACTTGAATCCTCCTGGATTCAATTGGAAAAAGCACATCACACTATCCTCATATGTACCTTGTTCTTGTGCCAGCGACGGGATTGCGGGAATTGAGGTAGGAGTGAAGGACCAAGTTGAGAAGGGGGCCGGTGGCGGCGTTGGAGACCCGGGCTCCAGCCGTTTTCCAGGGAGCGACCGTCACCGCTCAGGACTGGCCTCCGGCGAGAGGCTGCACGAGATGGAGGCGACTCCTGATTGGGGGTGCGACCAGCTGGGGAAGAGAGAGGATGACGGAGAGAAGGTGGCCGGTGGCGGCGTTGGACACCCGGGTTCAAGCCATTTTTCAGGGAGCGACCGTCACTGACCAGGTCCCGCCGCCGGGTAGAGGCTGGGCGAGATGGAGGCTGGGGGCGATGCGGTGATTGGGTTGCTGGGCTAAATTGCAAAAGTGTTGAGATAAGAAGGCCTGCGGGTTTATTTCTCGATAACTGAAGGGCTAGAATAAAAATACAGCGACGCACGGACGTACGTACCACCTGATCCAAATATTATTAGTAGAGATAGTTTACTCCCATATTACTAGTGGTCTCTTCTACTTGTTGTATGAGCATTTGAAGTGGACATCAAGATGTGCGCTCCTCCGCCGCCGCCTGCATTGTCTTGCCCCGCCTTGAATGAGCTGATCCAGGATAGTATGTATGCTTTGTGTACGCGTTTTGTTCTTTTTGCCACTCATGAATGGACGACTACTAAGGGTCGCTCAGAAGACGAATTATATTGCACCCATCGACAATGAATACGAACGACAGATGGATGTTCGGCTTCCGTGGCTGCATGTTCGCTTCGCTTCCATCTATTCATTTCCTCTTCTGCCCACATTGTTTGCCTCTATTTTTTTTCACATACAGAGTTCGCCTCTGCTACCATGCCTATAAAACAGAGCTCGCTCCTCCTCTCTGAGAGTCATAGCATACACACCACATCCTACGCGTCTGCCACGCTCGGTTCTGGAGCACAATGCTGCCAATCAAGTCTTCCCTGTCTGGTCCTGCGGCGTGCATCGATGTTCTAACCTCAAGCCTTTGAAACTCTGGTTCTTGCGATTCTGTACGATAGAGTGGTGATAAGGTATATATTTGGGAGCGCTCTTGCGATTCTATATGGGAGAGAGATGATACGATCTTTGAGTAGCGTTTTTGCGTGACTACTGACTTGTTCTTCAACATGGACATCGATGTCGACTTCCCCAACGACAACTTCCTGACATCAACGACATCATATCTTAGTCGACATGTCTGTCCCCGATATTACCCGAACACGAACGGGGGGTCTTCATGCGTGCAACGCCCCTTATGTGATCTTGCTTCATCTAATTGAGGCCATGCTTCAAATATCACTTGTAGCAATCTATGTAGACTTGCTATTTGCGTATACTCTCCGTCACATTGCATGAATTCAATTTCTACGTTCTTAGTCATGTTTTCTGTACTATTTTTAATCGATTAAATTATGCGAAAGTTGCTCACATTTTCAACATGCACCCGCATATCTGCGTGAGTTTAAGACCATCTTGGCGTCATAATCCGGCTAGCTAGTGAGAATTTGTCAGCTACTCCGTAGTACACATGTCACTGGCACTACATCTCGGTCAGTACGGCTGAGGACTTATCCGAGTTCGCCGGATCGACAAGTCGACAACGATACGCAGCTAACCGTCACGCGCAGCCAACGCAGCATGGGAAAATTGAGAGGGCAAGGCAGTATGGCAACCGGCAGATGCGCACGTTTGCGTCCCGATCACTTCTGCGGCGCCGCTAGCTACCTGCATACGCTGCGACCGAACGTCCCTAGCGCCGCCGGATAGATACGATGAATAGGCCAAAACACGGCGAGATTTCGTGCGTGTGGTCTCGGTAGATCGATCTATGGGCTGTGGCAGTCGCGTGCGCCGCATCGCTCGTTGACACAAGAGCCACCGCGATCAAAACGTGACCGACTAGCATATATATGTGGCACGTGTCGTGTGAGCCGGTCAGGGTTTAGTCGGTCTGCACTCTGCACTTCTTAGGCCTCGTTCGGAGCAAGTGTATTGCCTCGTGTTTGGGCCGGTTTCCAAGTGTAAAATCCGAGCCCGAATACGACACGCTAAAACACTGGTGAGCTGTTCGGTGGGCCGGTTTTGGCAGGGAAAGGCCCAACAAAACACTCCAAGACCCGTCGGGTTGGGGTGGAATCGAGCCACGCCACCCCCCTCGCGTCTTCTCGCGTCTTCTCTGCTGGCGGCGCAGGGCCGAAGCAGACGCCACCGCCGCGACGCCCCGAGCCGCCACCGGCGTTGATACCCCCACCGCCGCCAGCGCTGATACCGCCACCGCCGCCGGACGCTGCCGCCTCTCTCCTCCCCCGAAAGCTGACGCCGCCGACGCTGCAAGCTCCTGACGCCGTCGGCTCCAGCCCGCTCCTGACGCCGTCGGCTCCGACCACCTCTCGCCGCGCCTCGTCTCCGGCAATCTGGAACCGTTTGTAAGCACTACCTCTCCGCCTCCCCTCCCCGTGTACTACTAGATGAGCAGGATTAGGGTTGCCTCGTGGACAGAATTAGGGTTCTTGTTCTGGAGATGTTCTTGCTTCATCGTCGCGACTGTCTGTTCTTAATCATCTTGTGGATGGGTACTGAAACCATGCGTGGATGTCCGTTGGATTCGAACTACATCTGCTGTTTCTGTACTGCTACTTGCTATGATGATGCATGCGTAACTCGACGATTTGGTTGATTACTTAGTACTTACTGCATGCGTCCTTCTTGTTGATCCTGTCAATGGATACTGAAACCGTAATGCAAGCATCGATGATTCCATGGATGCTTTGGGTGGATGATATGATGCAGCGATTCGTCTCTGTAATCTGTTTTTTACTGTCAGGAAATTTCTGCAACTTGCTGTTGGTTTATCTGACATCCTAGAGTTAATTATTCTAGCTTGCAGTAAATTGATTTGGGTAAACCGCCATGAGATATTTACGCTGTTGCAAATTGTAGCCTGGAATACATGTGCAGTACCAGTGGTGCCATTTCGAACTGAATTTGCAATGTGCAGTTTGTAATTGCAATCAGGGGGAGATACAATTGTGTTCATGCACACATCTGTGGCTGATTAGCAGCAACTTATTTCCTATTAACAGCATGGGTTAATAATGTAAGTAGTTAGCGCTGATCAAGTATCAGGAGCATGACCAGTTATATTTTGGTACTTCTGCATAGAAGCTACCCAGTAATATATTTGTTTAGAACCTACAACAGCTTGGCTCATGTTACTTTTCTTCTCTTTTGAGTTTACTTTCTATCTTTATAGTAAATTCATGCATGGCTCTCTTATTATTATTTCTGTACATCAGTACATGCATAGGATTGTCATCCTAGAGGTGTCTATTTTATCAAAACCAGTCTGTAATGCATGATAATTATTTGCAGATTCTAGTGGGTATTGACGAGCCGCCGCCTTCTTGGGATCCCGTGAGCACGCCGGAATTCGGTATGTCCACGGCAATTGCATTTAGGAATTCTTTTGAAGCGTGAACATGCATGTTTGTGACTGCTTATTTTACAAGTGTTTATTCTCTATTGCTTTTTGCTAGTCTAAAATGGATCCAAGGAGCCTAGAGCGAATTAGGAAGAGAAAGGCTACCGACGATGATGAGATGTTGTTCTTTATTCTTCCATCATTGTACTTTTATCTGACAAAGACAGAAAAGATGAAACGCCATAGCTCCATCCTATATGGCAGAATGAGAGTTAGGGAACTACTTGATGGACATCTAAAAAATTGCTTGGCAGCTTTTAGGATGGAACCATATATATTCAGGTGGCTGGCATCTTATCTTAGAAATGAACATCTCATTTTAGATAGTGATACAATCAAGGTGGAAGAGAAGTTGGCATTCTTTCTGTATATGCTATCGCATAATGCATCATATGAAGATTTGCAACTGGCGTTTCAGCATAGTGCATCGACCTTCCATGATTATATCAACGAGTTCTTTGACATTATCCCTGTCCTAGCAACTCGTTTTGTGAGGCCTCGGTACATTGATGAACCACATCTCAAAATTGCTATGGATGGTCGCTTCTTTCCGTACTTTGAGGTTCAACCCTTTCTTTGACACTTCTAAAACTTTCTTCTCTTATCTAATTCTTATAATATAAGAAACAATGATTTCTATTCCACTTCATTGCAGAACTGTATAGGTGCCATAGATGGGTCTCATGTGCCTGTCACTAGATCTCCTCGACGTCAAGCTCCGTGGAGGAATAGGAAAGGGTCACTTAGCCAAAATGTGATGCTTGCGTGCGATTTTGACATGAATATTACTTTTATATCTTGTGGATGGGAGGGTTCTGCAAGTGATGCCCGGGTACTTAGTTTAGCCATGCTCAAAGGCTTTAATGTACCAAATGGAAAGTTTTATCTAGTCGACGGTGGTTTTGCAAACACACAACATTTTCTTGCACCATACAGAGGTGTGAGATATCATTTGAAGGAGTGGGGGCATGGTCGCCATAGGCCACGGAACCATATGGAACTATTTAATCACCGCCATGCAGTTTTAAGAAACCACATAGAAAGGCTTTTGGGCATCCTGAAGAAGCGGTTCTCTATCCTCAATGTTGGAACTTTCCATCCAATAACTAATCAAGTCAAGATCCCAGCTGCTGCTGCGATATTCCATAACATTATAAAAATGCCCAATGGAGACGAAGAATGGCTTGACAACCAAGAGAACAACATAAGGAGAAAGATCTAAAGAGAGACTATAGGATGCTCAAAGAGGTACGCATGCAAAGTGGCGTTGGGTGGAATGATAGCGAGTTGAAGCTACAAGCTGAGCCCCATCTTTGGGAAAATTTGGAGAAGGTAAGTTTTCCAACTCTTGTAGTCACAACTCTTGTAGTTACTGTTTATTCAACTTTTGTAGTTACTATTTATTCAACTCTTGTAGTCATTCGGTCCAAGGATAAGGCGTTTCAGAGGCAAATCTTTTCCTCTCTATGAGTCAGCTGATGAGAAGATCTTGGCCTTGGAGGTTTTCAAAGTTGCTGACAATCGTGAGATATTTGTGAACCTTGTTGCTGATAAAGATGACACTGCAGTTCCATGGCTCCGTGCACAGATAGCAAAGTTAACATGAGGTAAGAAACAAACTGAACATTTTCCATACTCTAGTCCCATGTTGCTGTTCTTATTAAGCCACTGCCATACTTTAATCTGCCATACTGTTGCATAATGATATGAGAGTGACCACTCTCTCCGGTCCTGTGCATAATAATCATGCAACCATGTTGTACTCAAACTTATGGTATACTGATCGCTGCTCCTGCATCTTAGTAGTGCATCTTATATTCTTCTATAATAAGCTTACATGTAGCAGTTTGATTACTAGTTTTTTCTTATATAAACATGAAGCACATAGACTTTGCAAAGAGTTTTGTTTGCCTGCACCATAGCTTGTCACCTGCAGGAAACTGGAGTGTGATGGATGATCACTCTTTGCCTGCTCATTAGTAGCTTCCAGCATGCTTTAATATGCAAGCTTCCAGTATGGTACATAACTAATTAGCCGTAGATATCATGCATGAATACCAGGATGTTAATCCTCTTATTTCTGCTTGCGATTTTGCTTTATACTGAAAATGAACTGCTTTTTTCATGACAGCAACCAGTGTGGGATGATAGGATGCTGTTGATGGTCGGCAACAATGACCTTCAAGAAGCACAATGATAAAACAAGCTTTAAGTTCTTATTGCAGAAGTTAAGTTATTGTGATGTTTTATTCTGAGCTGCCAAATTTGTAGTGCAAACTGTGCCTGAGAAATATTTCACATCCTCAGCATCGCCTGGTACAAGACCATGAATTGTCGCATGTTAATTTTCAAACTTTTTCTTCATGTGCTGCTGGAAAAGTTGTCTTTTTATAATCTGGGTTTACTTGCCTCCCTTGATGTTTCTGGTACTGTGTGTGTGATGCAATAAAAGTTTGTGAGGTACTGAGTTTTCTGAATTTTATTGTCTGACAATAGCACGCCATTGTAATTGTGAGCTGAGTTGGCTCTGATAAAATATTGTTTTTGTAATATAGTGATGAGGTGTTCTTGTAATGCTTTGTGACATGATAAAAAAATATTGTTGAAACGATGTGCTAATGTGCTATAAAGATTCGATTTTTACTAGCGGTATACACTCAAGCAAAGTATTGCTAAAACTATGAAAAGACACGTCGTGGCAAACCCCTTGTGCCAAACGGTAGAGTTAGTGGTGGGAGACGAGTATTTGGGTGGGAAGTGTATTTGGTGGGATCACTGATTCACCAAAACCACTTGGTATAAGACACAGCGGGACACTGGAAACCACCACTGCCGAACGAGGCCTTAGAGTAAACAAAACTCGCTAGCTACTCATTGCACAATCTTTCAATCTAAAAAGCTCAATCTTCCCTCCAGGTGGTTGACACCTGGTGCGTGGCGCTTAAAATAAGTCTGGTAACTTAACTAGTGGAGCACTACTCAATGTTGTCACCTTGCTGATTAAGGAGTATATATTTCGTTTGAATTTGGCCGGTGATACCGTCCTTAATTAATTAACAAAGTGACATCAGAAGTCAAACGAGCCTCTGTTGACTACAAAACTCAATATTTCTAGGCTTGATGGATGCCTCGAAGTACACATGATGCCATCCATATATCTTTAATCGAGAAATCATGAGCGGATGCACCCGTGCCGGTGAGTACATTCCTCCTGGCTCAGTGAGAACTTGCGGACCAACTTTTAAAGCATGCTGCGTGGTACTCCCTCTTTCTGTTTATTAGACTTACACGTACTTCTAGGTTGATAATTTTAGCAAGTTAACATGAGTTATATATTATAAAAAATATACCATAAAAAACTTCAGTTGTTATACTTTCTAACGGTGTAATTTTTGAGTTGTATAATTTATATTATATAGATCAAATTGACCACCTAAATTGACGTGTAAGCCTAATAAACTGAGAAGGAGGGAGTAACAAGGTAGTGGAAGAGAATATTTATATTCAGGAAAAGTCTAAGAGAAGTTTTACATCGTCTGTCTACATCGTGTCTCTGGTCCAAACTTATTGAATTAAGCTCTTTGCCAAACAAATAAACTCACCACCTATCATCAGAGTAAGATTGCCATAAAATCGTGAAAACTATAATTCGTTAACCATCGTCATAGAGAAGAGCGCTTCGCCTAGCTCAATAGAATCAACCACCACCACAGCCAACACCAGGACTACTGAAAAACTACTCGAAGGGTAAAGCCTTTTGAAATGGAACAATGAAGAAGCGTTGCCATTGCTCGATATCACCACAAGAGGCAATCATAGATTTTTATCCAAAAGAAAGTTTGAGCAGCCTTCAGACAGTACCTTCGGCATGGAATATAAGTATACCACTAGCAGAAATCTACCATTGTCAGTCCAACTCAATGAAGGCTAGATCTAGAGTTCTTACTCCGGAGATCGAGACATGGTGCTTGAAAAACACCTCCTAAAACGAACTCACTCTTTGTTGCGCTTGTACTTGCAATGAAACTGCTGCAAAGATCGCAAAATGAAGTCACGAAAGATCATTTTTTTTATTCTGAACAAAATGTATGCTTTAGTTGTCGTAGAGAATAATGTCCTACAAAATCAACTTCTGCGGGCATCTTTGATAAAAATAAATAAATGCAAAACAATCTATGAGTCGCAATTTTAAATAATGATGGCAAGAAAGGTGACCATGTGATTTTGGTGCCACAAATATTGGACATAGCATTTCTTTGTAAACCCCAAATGGAGCCGAGCTCCACGGAGCTCTTTATTTTTCATGACTAAAAATAGGTTTTTGAAGTTTTTTTTGAAAAAAAGTCTAGTTGTAGAAAATATTGTGCTCTACTAATGTGCGAAGTCTCAACTTGAAATACCATTTCGAGGCTACTCAAAAATAACAAAATTTAACATATTTGAAAGGTTCAAAAGTTTGCACTATTCACTACTTTACATGTCAGATTTTATCTTTTTAGGTCCATCGAGTGGTTTTGCTGAATACGCGAACAGATGCACGCAAAACGTGCTGAAATTCATAAAACGGCTTGATGGAATCAGAGAAGCACACCAATATTTTTAACACAGTCTGATGCCAGCTGATGCCCAGTCGAGTAGTTGTCGACAGTTTCGTGTTCATCTTGTAGCATTTGGTTAGCTGCACAAGATTCTCTGCTTCGGCTGGAGGAAGAACGCTGCAATATCATAAGCTGCAGTTCGGCAGGTGCTGGTGATGTTCTCTGGCTCGAAAGGAGATAGAGGGTTAGAGTACTGTTGCCCTCTAACGGTGCCCGCAAAATGTTCTTGTTTTCGCGGCCGGCGGCAGGACAGACACCAGGGTATATATCAGAGCGGCTGCAGTTGCTCATTTTGTCAGGCTTGTCTCTGCATGTTGAAACATTACAAGTTTTTAAATTCCTCTAAACACGTTGTTTAAGTAGATATACTACTATATATTAATAATAATAATACTTTAGGAAAAACTAGATCCAGAGTAGATGGCCTGAATGCAGCAAGGCGGCGACGAGACTGTCGATCTCAAGGGTAACATGTGCTTTGTGATGTTTTTTAATAGTATGTGCGTGCACCAGATAC
This sequence comes from Dactylis glomerata, assembly GCA_007115705.1. Taxonomy (NCBI): domain Eukaryota; kingdom Viridiplantae; phylum Streptophyta; class Magnoliopsida; order Poales; family Poaceae; genus Dactylis; species Dactylis glomerata. The sequence goes on from QXEO01000096.1 coordinate 2,054,962, forward strand.
GACTGTAATGAAGAGTAGCAATACCCCTTTTGTAGATCAACTTGGAGATCCATCCTTAGGCCTTTCACAATGCATTGTATCTTAGCGCGATATCCTAGGTAATAGTTTATTTTAAGAGACAACTATCACAATGCATTGTTTCTTAAGTGTTGTATCTATATTAATTGATTTTGGGTACATGCATGTATGTGATTGGGCTAGCCATGCATTTTTACTTATGATACTGTGCAAGGGTTGTAGCTTAGCTAAGATACAACACCACTCTCTTTCATCATTAATTAGGGTGCCACATCACTATTTTACCTATGATACCGTGCTAAGATACACCCATTGTGAAAGGCCTTAATTGATGGGATTGGACCAGCTAGAGATCATTGGTCGATCGGTTCTTGAGGGTGTTGATTTTCACAACACGAAGTGATAAGAGTGATCAGCCTGTTAGACATGACACGTAGTATAATAGTATAATAGTAGTACTCTCTTTAACCATTATTATAGCTACGTATCAGCCGCCACTAGCATCTTCCACTGCACCACGAGACCCCCCAAACCCCCATATAGTTAGAGCTAACTTTTTGTTAATATAGATATATCTGGATATATTTTAGTGTCTAGATACATTTATGTTAGAGATAAATAATAGTAGTCTTAATACATACGTATGTAAATTTCCAACTATATTTGTTCTATAAAGAAAAAAGAAAAAGAAAAGTTGTATTTCTTTGAACAGTAGAAATCCAATAAATTTTGTGTTTTTGGACATTTTCCTATTTTCGTGTAGGCCACATACAGTAAATTCTTTTCTTTGGTAATCATGAAGGTAATAGGTACATGCAAAAAATTATTTCGAATTTTTAAAATTTAAAATTCATTATTTTTTTGAAGAAAAAAAAGGTCCTGCCACCTCGACCGACGTTCCGCCAACTATTTTCGAAAACTGGACATGCTACAATATCGCGAATTTTTTTGCCTTAAACAAAGCAATTGCAGGATTGGAGACTGAGGAACACGTGTCACGCTTTGGAGTTGGGATCAAGGAATTTAGAAAAATATCCCTGGGGACGCCCAACGGGCCCCTTAAAAAAATGGATGATCATCATGGGGTCCAAGAAATCTGATTACCTGATCCTACTTGCTACACGTCGACCAGACTTCTATCCAGACCCACTGGGCGGTGGCTGACAAAAGATATGCAATGCATAGAGGTACAGACACTCACCCAGGGACACGGTATCCATCTGGTTGGTACTGCGTTGTGTGAGACGCGTAGCCGACCTCGCAGCACGCACTTGCGTTGCGTCTTACGGGAACACGGCTAGGACAGCTAGCTGGTGAGCAGGTACACACGGTTTCCGGCGCCGTCAGACTTCATCCGCGCGCCGGCCGCTATCTATCCAGCAGGTATGCCAAGCACCGCGGGGTTCGCGTGGCCGTAACGGGCAAGCATAGTTCGCCGCCATCCCTCGACGGCGACCTGTCTGTTCACCGGTTCCACGTACAACGTTTTTAGAGCATTTCCACTCGCGCCCCCCCCCCCCCCCTCCCCCCCTCTCCCCCTCTAAAGGCTCCCCAAAGGGTATTTGGAGGCGCCGCCGCGGAGCAGAGAGCGATCCTAGCGTCTTTCGAGACGCAGCGCCGCGACCGGGCGGCGCAAGAGCTGGCCGTCGAGAGGAGGGCGGCAGCGGCAAGGCTGGTGAATGACCATGCTGCCGCCCGCGCCGACGCCCACCGCCGCAACATCGAAGCAGCGAGGGCTGCTGACGAGGGTTAACTCGACAAATGTCCTAAATGAAGGACTTAGGATCGGGGAGATAGGGCGTCAGATAAACTCGAAGGTAAAGTTAGTCGAAATAGGTGTGTATCGAAAGTAAACTTAGGTGTTCAACCTGGCTTGCTTTCAATCTGCCCTACACCGTCCCCTCCTGGCCCCTATATATAGATGGCCAGGTCTCGAGGATCGGGTAGGGTCTGATACAGATTACAATATCGACATACGGTAAGAACTCGTATTCGACTATCATTACAATTGGGCCTAGCTTAACGGGCCTCAGGGGTACTCAACTAACGGGCTCTATTAACTATACCCTTGTCAGTAGCCCCTGAGATTCTATCAGAATTGTAGATTCGGGTTGAATCTCTAATCTTCAAATCTTCGACTTGATCAATTCTTCGACTTCTTCTTATCTTCAAATCTTCGACTTGGTCTTTCGACTTATGTTCATGATAATTTGCTCGCAAGAGGTCTTGATGAACAAGCCTGACAACTCTGACGGATCAAGAGGTCAGTTAACTGCCGGAACAGATACTTGTCACCTACTTCAAATTCAATCCCCTTGGACTTGAATTCGGGATACCAGTCAAACCCACTCTTCTGCCGCATTTAAGACTTACAAAGAATGAATCCCAGTGATTCTCAGGGTACCCAGTGCGTCCACCAGGATTTTCTTCGCGTCGTAGACACGGATACATACCAGCAGAGCGCATCCATGTGCGTATACCAAGCCACACAGGATGGATCCCGGGGTCTTACCTTCGTGATAAATCACGGCATTCGAGTTTCGTTGCGATAACGCAACTCGAGTATCTATTGTCGCAGCCAAGTTTTTAACTGATAAAATCAAAGAATTTCGGATTTTAATTTAACTTCTTCGCTCCCGATGGGAGTAATCTCTTTGTATTTCGTCGACTACGTAGTCGAAGTTTGCATGACAATCTTTCTTCATCTGCACTAGTGATTATCTCATCCTCTATCGGGTGCGCGCTCAGCGCTCCCGATGGGAGTAGCCCCCGAGGCTATGCTTGAATACTTGTAATCGAGCATAGGCTCAAAATTTAATTCCTTTTTCCCTGTTGACTTCTCCTGTTTGCAAGCCCCCGTGTTCAAAGCGAGGTCCTTCATGATGTCTTGCAAGCCCCCGAGTTCAAGTCGAGGTTTTCATATCGTGCGACCACAGTCTCCTCTTCTTGTTTTTTTTTTCTCTCTTTGGTATTATCGTCTGCTGTGTGAAGAATTTAACTCCTGTTGTAAAATATGTTTACGGGCCTTGCTTTAGCACGGGGGCCCAATAATACGTGCTTATAAATAAAGCACCTTCTGGCAAGGGTAAAAATCCTAATCAGATTCTTCCTCCGCCGCATCATCTTCTCTGTCTCATCTAGGGTTTTCTAGCCTTTTCCCTTGTCCACATGGCGGATGCAGATGGTTCTCGTCTGAACCTTGGTTCTCCGGTGGCGCCGCGAGGTCGAGGTCGCCCTCGTGGAAGCAAGAACAAGAACAACACAACTCCGGCCACCGCAGGAGCGTCATCAGCCGCTCCGGTGAAACGTCGTCCCGGCCGCCCACCTGGTAGCAAAAACAAGCCCAAGGTGACTGGCGTTGCCCCAGGTCCGAGCGCTCCTCCTCCTGCTGCTCCTGCTGTTCTTCCCAGGATCTTCTCTTTCTTTTGCATTGCCATGGCGCAGTGCCGCGAGATTCAGCGTCTGCCACTGAATTTCACAAAGTTCATGGATGGGCGTGAACTGCGAGAAGCGGTTCTTCGCGAGCAATCTGGCAGCAGGACTCCGTATGAAGTGGAGGTTTGGTATGATGGCAACGACGAAGAGTACTTTAAAGGTGGCTGGTCGCAGTTTGCAGAAGACCACGACATCCACCAGGGCTTCTTCATGGCCTTCGACTTCCACATCGGCACGTCGAAGTCCGACATGAAAATCTATGACGACACCCAATGCCAGAAGAAGTATGAAGCTGAAGTCCACTTCCACTAGGATCTGCTTTTTTATGTAATTTCGTTTGATAATGCCCTTGCTGCCATGTTATCTGTAATGAATACTCGTACTCTGTTTTGATGTTTTTACTAGTACCATGAAAACAAGTCACTTAATCTGAGGTATGCTTGAGATATATCGGGTTCTTTTACGAACCAATTGGCATGAAGAATATCGGGTTCTTTTGTGAACCAAATTGTTTGAGTATTATCGGGTTGTCTGCACAACCTTTATAATGAAGAAAGAAGGTCTCCATGTCGCGATAGAAATTTCGTTCATACGACCCGAGGGTTGAAGCCCCCGAGCGGAGAAAGGAAAATACTTGTACAATTTGTCGAGTTCAACCCAAAGAAACCGACCTATGGCCTCGTGTTCTGGGTTCAGAAGGGTAAACTCAAGTTTAATTGCACCACTAGATGTAGTCTACGCGTAGAAACGTCGTAGCTGCTCTGCGTTCTACGGATTGCTCTCGTCTTTTCCTGTCTTGTAGTCGATATGCTCCTCCTGGTATTACTTCTGTGACGATGTAGGGTCCCACCCAAGGGGACTCCAATTTGCCATGGCTGTCTTGCCTGAGTCGCAAGACTAGGTCTCCCACCACGAAGGATCGTGGACGAACTCGACTACTGTGGTAGTTTCGTAGGCTCTGTTGATACTGCGTGGCTCTTTCTAACACCTTATCCCTTGCTTCATCTAGTGCATCAACATCCTTTTGCAGTGCTTCTGTCGATGTTGTCTCGTCGTATGCCGTCACTCTTGGTGCCTCGTGTGTAACTTCGACTGGAAGTACGGCTTCTGCGCCATGGACCAGGAAGAAAGGAGTTTCTTGAGTTGCTACGTTAGGCGTAGTTCTTAGGCTCCAAAGAACGAAGGGCAATTCTTCTACCCAAGCGCTCTTGGCTTTCTCGAGAGGTGCTAAGAGCCTCTTTTTTATCCCACTATATATCAGGCCGTTGGCTTTTTCGACTTGCCCATTTGTCTTTGGGTGCGCCACAGATGCAAATTTGAGCTTGATCCCTAGTCCTTCGCAATAACTCTTGAATTCCTTTGAAGTGAAGTTTGTCCCGTTGTCTGTGATGATGCTATATGGTACCCCAAAACGGAATACTATCGACTTGATGAAGCTGATTGCTGCTGTCGAATCATGAGTTGTTACCGGGGCCGCTTCCACCCACTTGGTAAATTTATCGACTGCCACTAGCATGTAAACATGCCCTCCTGGCCAAGATTTGTGCAACTTTCCCACCATATCAAGGCCCCATTGCGCAAAGGGCCAGGACAATGGTATTGTTTCTAGCTCTGCTGCTGGTGCATGCGGTCTAGATGCAAATCTTTGACACGCTTCACACTTTCGAACTATATCTTTTGCGTCTTCGATGGCTGTTAGCCAATAAAATCCTGCTCGGAAAGCCTTTGCCGCTATTGCTCTGTTGCTAGCATGATGGCCGCACACTCCACCGTGTATGTCTTGTAGTATTGTTTGCCCTTCCTGGGGTGTTACACAACGCTGCAAAACGCCGGTAATACTCTTCTTGTATAATTTCCCCTGCAACATGACAAATGCCTTCGATCTTCGAGTTATCCTCTTGGCCTCCACTACATCTTCTGGTAATTGTTTATTTATCATGTATGCAAGATATGGATGCATCCATGTTTCTTCTATCATCATGACCTCCTCTGCCTCCGACGGAGCCCCCGAGTCTGCTACAGTAGTCGAGCTTTTCCCACGCTTTATTGATCTTTCTACTATTTCTTCCCAAAATACTCCGGACGGCACGGGTAAACACTGTGACCCGATATTTGCTAAATTGTCGGCTTCTTCATTACTATTCCTGCTTATGTGCGATACTTCGCATCCATCGAATGTTCCTTCGAGATAATGATATAAATTCTTGTAGGCCATCATGTTGTCATTGATTGTGTCACATCTGTTCATAACTTGCTGGACAACAAGGTTGGAATCTCCAAATATTTTTAGGCGAGTTGCTCCACATGCTTTGGCCATCTTCATTCCGTGCAACAAAGCCTCGTATTCTGCTTCGTTATTAGAAGCCTGTGGAAAGCTCATCCTTAAGACATACTTCAATTTATCGCCGTGAGGCGATATCAAGACCACTCCTGCACCTGCGCCTTGAACTCTCTTAGAACCGTCGAAGTACATTGTCCAAACACTGGATAAGTCTGGTGGTCCCGTGCTTTGGAGCTCCAACCACTCTGCCGTGAAATCTGGCAAGACTTGCGACTTGATTGCCTTCCTTTTTTCGTACGTGATGTCCATGGGAGATAACTCGATTCCCCACAAAGAGACACGTCCTGTTGCTGAAGGGTTGTTCAATATGTTTGATAGTGGTGCTTCATTGACCACTATAATTGGGTGTACCGCAAAGTACTGTCGCAGTTTTCGTGCAGTTGTGAAAACACTATATGCAAGCTTCTGATAATGCGGGTACCTCTGTTTTGTCGGAGATAATACTTCACTGATGAAATATACCGGCCTCTAGACGCCGTGCGCTTTTCCTTCTTCGCTTCTTTCGACTACTAATACTGTACTCACCACCTGATGGGTTGCTGCGATGTACAATAGTAGTGGTTCTTTTTCTTTTGGTGCGACCAGCACTGGTGGCGTGGAAAGCACTTTTTCAACTGTGCAAACGCTGCGTCTGCTTCTTCTGTCCATTCAAACTTATCATCTGACTTTTTCATAAGTGCGTAAAAAGGAAGCGCCTTCTCCCCTAGTCGAGCAACGAAGCGACTTAGTGCCGCGACGCGTCCTGCGAGTTTCTGTACGTCGTGTAGTTTCGTGGGTTTCCCCATTGTCAAAATTGCTTGAATCTTCTCTGGGTTCGCCTCTATTCCTCGTGTTGATACCAGGAACCCTAAAAGTTGTCCTGCTGATACGCCGAAGGAACATTTTGTCGGGTTAAGCTTAAGCTTGTACCTGCTCAGGTTGTCGAAGGTTTCTGCCAAGTCGCTGATCAAAGATTTCTCCTCTCTTGTGGTGATGACTACATCATCAATGTAGACTTGAATGTTGCGCCCTATTTGGCTTCCGAGGCAATTTTGCATCATCCGTTGATAAGTTGCTCCCGCATTTTTTAGGCCGAACGGCATCACTTGGTAGCAAAACACTCCATATGGTGTGATGAAGGCCGTTTTTTCTTCGTCTTCTTTCTTCAATTTGATCTGATTGTAACCAGAATATGCGTCCAAAAATGAAAGCCTCGCGCATCCCGCTGTTGAATCGATTATCTGGTCGATGCGGGGTAGAGGGAAGGGATCCTTTGGACAATGCTTATTGAGAGATGTGTAGTCGACACATACTCTTTGTACGTCTATGTTCTTCTTGGGTACTATGACTGGGTTCGACACCCAACTCGAAGTTTTGATTTCTCTGATAAATCCGGCATTTTCTAGCCTGTGCAACTCTGATGCTATCGCCTTCCTTTTAGGTTCATCAAATCGTCGCAATGGCTGCTTGACTGGCTTTGCCTTGGGATCTACATTTAATGCGTGCTCGACGAGTTCCCTGGGAACCCCTGGCATGTCTGACGGACACCAGGCGAAGATTTCCCAGCACTCATGGAGGAACTCGACGAGCACGCTTTCCTATGCGGGATCCAAGTTCACCGCAATTGATGTCGTCTTGTTTGCATCTGTAGGGTGGACCTGGATTTTCTTCGAGTCCTGAGTTGTGTCGAAAGCCTGATCTGGCAGGGATCGTCCAACATCGGGTAATACATTATGATCCGTTTCTCCTTTTAACCTCTTGTATTCTGCTGTCATGCCGAAGGTTTGCGCCATCCTGTTGAATTCTCTGTCGCATGAATTTTTAACGTAGGATACGCGTGGTACTGCCATGAATTTTGCAAATGCTGGGCGCTCCAGGATTGCATGATATTGTGACGGCCAATCCATGACTTCGAATTCTAGCTTCTCTCTTCGGTAGTTGCCGCTACTGCCAAAGCAGACATCGAGTTCTATTCTTCCCAAAGGGTAGTTTGCGGCTCCTGGTACTATTCCGTGGAAGGAGCAATCTGTTGGCTTCAGACTCGACAGCGAGATGCACATTGCCTTTAGGGTTCTAGCATATATTAAGTTTATGTCACTCCCTGCATCCATGAACACTCTTCCGATATCGTACCCTCCTATTTGCGCCTTTAAAACCATAGGCGAGTGGCCTGGCCTGGGAACTTTCTTTGGGTGGTCTGCTCTACTGAACTTAATTGGTTGGTCTGACCACCGTAGGTACTCTATGGTAGCTGGTGGTGATGATATTGCTAGGTTTACTTGCCTGGATATGCTTTTTCGCTCCTTCTTTGACCTGGGCACCGGTTGAATCTTGGCTGATATGTAAACTTTTGACTCTAGGTGCTTTGCTAGCCTTTGCATTTGATATCCTTGACTTCTGTGTTGTTCTCCTTGCCCCCCTCCTTGGCTTGAGCCCATGGCGCTTTGCAGCCTTAGGAATGTTTTACAATCCTTCATCTGATGGTTTGAGACTCTTTTCCCGTCGAGATATGCGTAGTGGATTCGACAAGGTCCGTATAGCATATCCTCGGCCGAAGGACCGGAATATCTCGACTTTTCTACTCCTTTTGCTTGAAATCTCCTACTGTCATATCCTTCCTCTTCTTCTACTACGTAGCCCATGGCTACCTGACTTCGCCTTTCTTGGTTACCCCTGCTGCGGTATCGTCTCCTTTGTCTGCTTATTCTGTCGACTTCTGGTGAACGTCCTATTTTGTTATTGTATGCGTCTTCTCCATCAGCGAATTTATTGACTTGTTCCATTAACTCGGCTACTGTCGTAGGTCTTGTTCTTCCTATTTCTTCCACGAGATCTGAGCGACGAAGTCCGGCCGTGAAGGCGTCTATTGCTCGTTCGTCGGAGACGTCCTCTGCTGAGTTTTTGATTATGCTCCAGCGTTGTATATAAGAACGTAGAGTTTCGCCTTTTCTGTGCACGCACGCCTTAACTTCCTCCAGTGATGCTGGGCGCTTATATGTTGAACGAAAATTTCGTGCGAATTGACTTTCGAGTTCCCCCCAACTTCCGATGGATTCGTTGGGTAGGGTATTCAACCAGGACCGTGCTGCGCCGGTGAGGTGTAGCTGCAAACTTTGCATTGCAGTCGCCTTTGTTCCCCCCAATATCTGTACTGCCTGCAGATAGTCTGATAACCATAGGATAAGTTCTCGCGACCCGTCATACTTATGCTGGTCGTGTGGCAGTTTGAATCCTTTGGGTACCCATGTTTTGCGAACCCTGCGGGTAAAACATAACGTCCCCATCTCTGTATTGTTGTCTTGATAATTCTCTTCCCTCCAAGCATGACGCGATTTGTTTACTCGAGCTTGCGCTATTATATTTCTTGCGTCCTCTTTCCTCTTCTGTCGCCTTTCATCTTCTGATGACTCGGTGTACTCGTTATTTGTGAAGTTGTATCTGAACTTCTCCTTTTGCTTTTCCTTACAGCTTGTCGATTTTATCCCTGGGCCTTTTTCCCTGATCTTACTTTCCACTATTTCAAGGCTTCGTATCGCGGCTCGGTGCATATCTTCTCATGGGTCCCCAGGTTCTGGCCTTGTAGTTAGTAAATACGATTGTGCTGCTACCAATGCTGCTTCTGGTGTTTCTTGTATGAAGTCGTCTTCCTCCTCTTCTAGCTGTGGGGTAAGGCTCCTTGAGTACCTTTCTTCTCTGCTACGCGCCGTCGCCTCTCTATTGTGCTTTGGGTCTCCGCGCCTTTCTCTGCTGTACTCTGAATCTTCGCTATGGTCTTCCCAGTACTCCTCCCTTGATATATTGTTATTGTCTTGAAAAACCATGTCTCTTTCCTCCCTTAGTTTCTTCCTGTGTTGGTATAATGCATACTGATAGCCCATTAGAACTTCTCTTCTCGATCCTTCGGGTACTTATGTACCATAATTGATAGCTGATTTGATCATTCTCCATTCGCCAGCCAAAACGTGGACTTTCTCCTTTTCCTTTTTGTTGTGTTCTTTCATTTTATCGACTAGCCTGTCGACCTTTTTATTTCCTTCGCTGTTGTTTTCTTCTTCTGCTTCGGTGATAATAACGCATAACTGATGTATTTTGGAGACGCCGCTGCTTCCCACGGCGAAGTCCTTCGCGTTGTTGTGCGTCTGGCACGCTCTTTCTTCTGAGTCAAAATTTTCCCAAATTTTGTCGCCTTCTGCGATTGGTGCTTTGTCGAAGCTGACCGGCGAGTTTACCTCGCTGGAAGAGTCTTCTGATGATTCCCACGTTTCCTCTGTTTCGGGCTTGTTTGCCGACGGATCTGATTTCGTCGAATCCGAGAGGCGGGATGAACCCGATGGCTCGATAACGATGCTCAAACTTCCAATGGTTAACTCCATCTCTTGATTTCCGTCGAGTTCTGGACTGCTGTTGGCTAAAAGCGAAAAAGCCGTCGAATTCATGATTCCAACGCCCCGGTCCCCACGGTCGGCGCCAATTGACGAGGGTTAACTCGACAAATGTCCTAAATGAAGGACTTAGGATCGGGGAGATAGGGCGTCGGATGAACTCGAAGGTAAAGTTAGTCGAAATAGGTGTGTGTCGAAAGTAAACTTAGGTGTTCAACCTGGCTTTCTTTCAATCTGCCCCACACCGTCCCCTCCTGGTCCCTATATATAGATGGCCAGGTCTCGAGGATCGGGTAGGGTCCGATACAGATTACAATATCGACATACGGTAAGAACTCGTATTCGACTATCATTACAATTGGGCCTAGCTTAACGGGCCTCAGGGGTACTCAACTAACAGGCTCTATTAACTATACCCTTGTCAGCTGCGATGGCGGAGGCTGAGCAACGCCTCTTCTGGGCGGACATGGCCGGAGGGCTCGCGAAGGTGGCGGCGGAACGCCAGCGCCGCGAGCATCAGTACCCTCCCCCCTCCTTCGACGCATCGGCGAAGCGAGAGGAGGAGCGCCGCACCTTCACCTCCTTCCTCGAGGAGGCCGAGCGTGACCGCCGCGCCGCCGTGGGATGGTTTCCGACCGCCAGTTCGATCTTTTAGGGTTTGGTGGTGGGGATAGAGTGGTGGGGAAGGAGCGAGCGGGTGGCATGGGGATTAAATAAATGCGCCGGGGGGCGGTCGGGTCACTACCAGGCGGGCCAGGGGACGAGGGAGGACGCTGTTCGTGTCCTCTTTAGCCCCAAATGCTCCCCAATTTTGCGATCCGTTTGAGGAGAAATGTGATGTCCCGGGGGGGACGGACACCACTGCCGGAGCTATGTAGGTGCCGAACCGGGCCACGGCCCGCCCAGGATTTTTGCCGAAAATAAATTAGGTACTAGGCATCAGAGGCCCAGCCCAACAGAATGGCTGATCGTTAGCTGTTTGCCTGTCTCCAACGAGTCCAGGAGCCGGACGGACTAGTTCTTTCTCGACCAGACAAGATGGAGAGAGAGACGTGCGCAGGCGGCCATGGAGATGCGGCTCGCTAGGTTTAGGAATTAAAGAGCGGTGGCGGAGGGGCTGCGCTCGCCCGTCGCCCGGTCACCGCAGCTCGCAGGCACAAGCTTAGGTCGCTCACTCGCCCGTCGCCTGTCGCTCGGTCGCCGCAGTTCGCAGGCACAGCCGCACGCACGACAGCCGACGGTGCGACCAACAACAACTCAAGCCAGTACAGCAGTACGCGTCCTCAATCTCTCTATTTGGGTACCTTTCTTTCTTTCCCCAAATCCCTGGTTAGCAATTTGTCACGGATTGGACTGTTCCCTAAAATAATTTCGATTTTACAAATTACAACAGCTATGGGAAGGTCAGTCAGAGAAGAATCAATTTTGTATTGGAAAGAAAAAAGAGATTTTTCGCGAAAATACAATAGACTGTTGCGTTTCATTTCATTGGAAAGGCAGAATAGTTTAGATACAGCAGGCCTCTAGCGACACAACTGAAGTTGAAGAAGATACTCTAGAATCAGCAACTGATCATTTGCCCTTTCTTGAATGTGAACAACATCAACACACCCATAACGAAGGACAATCAAAACGGGTCGAAAAGCTGAATTGTAGTATCCAGTATGTTCTGTGAAGTGGAATTGATTTAGAACAAAAAAAATTATGTCTTTTCTAGCTTGGCTCGCTCATAAATTCCTTTAAAGCTCCGCTGCTGACGGACACAGATTTGGTAGCAGCGTTGGGTGTAGTTTTCGGTTCAGTGATATCTCTTTAGACAAAAAAAGGACCAATAGGAGGGTTTGGGCAAATGTTGGAGATGCTTGACAAGTCGACAAGATACGCAGCTATATATCCGTCACGCGCAGCCAACGCAGCATGGGAAAAATGATACGGCAAGGCAGTATGGCACCGGCAGTCGCGCACGTTTGCGTCCCAATCACTTGTGCCGTTCTGCAGCGCCGCTAGCTGCTACCCGCGGCCGGATAGATACGATGAATAGGCCAAAACAAGGCGAGATTTCGCGCGTGTGGTCTCTATTGGTAGATCGATCTGTGGGCTGCCGCCGCATCGCTCACCACAGCGATCAAAACGTGAGCGACCACGAATGCGGGGCACCACGTGTCGTGAGCTCGGCCGCTCCTCAGACCTCAGGGTTAGTCGGCCAGCAATTCTTAGCTGCTCATTGCCCACTCTTCTTCTAGTCCGCAAATTAATCTAAAAATGTAGAGTCTGCTTGACACCTGATACGTATGTTTCGCTTAAATAAGTCTGCTTAGTGGTAGTAGGGGGGGAGTGCTGTCACTTTGCTAATTATATAAGGAGTGGAGTAGTATAATATTTCGTTTGAAGTTGGCCGGTGATGCCGACCTTAGTTAACAAAGTGACATCAAAAGTCTACCGAGCTTCCGTTGACTAGGACAATAGATTTTCTCTAGCTTAATGGGACACATGATGCCATCCGTATAGTATATCTTACTCAAGAAAATGTGGACGTATGAACCGATGCCGACGAGTACGTTGCCCCTGGCTAACGAGAACTTGCATTACAACTTTTATAGCATCCCTGTTTTTTAGTTTTCGTCCGAGATTTCCGAAATCTCACTGGAAACCAGTTTTCTCGGTCCCCTCTAGAAAAAGATGATACCGTTTTAAAAAAATTAGTTAAATTTGAATTTTAAGTATAATATAAGGTTCAAAACTCCACGTATACTATACATGTCCTAAACGAACCCATGGTCCTGTAGCAAAAAAAAATGCTTTTGGAGCCCAACCTCACTAAAGTCCTTTATTTTGAAAATTAAAAAAAAATGTATATGTAGATAATGATGTATACTTCAGTTGTGCAACATCTTAATCTGAAACATATTGTATTACGGGCTACACAAAAAAGATAAAATCTAACAAGATTTGAATGTGCATTATTCATATATCCAGATCTATGTCTTTTTTTTATGTAGAGTAGAATACAATGTATGTCAGATTAAGACTTTGCACAATTAAAGTATACATTATTGTCTATAAGTACATATTTTGAATTTTTTTTTGAATATATAAAATAAAGGGCTCCAGTGAGTCCGAGAGCCAAATTGACGCACTCGTCCTGCAGCCCTTTTTAGGGTCGCGAGCTCGATTCCCAGTTCGGTCTATTTTCTTTTTCTGTAGTTTTAGTCTAAAAAGACGAAAACTTATATACTAGGTCGCCTGCGTAATTCGAACACAGCACCTCTGGTTTATAGTGCCGTAAGAGCATGCGAACAGTCCTGTGTAGATATGGTAACAAATATATTTGTTTTGACATAAAAAAATTAAATTCAAAATTCGTTTGAATTATCTCATCCGGTAAACTCGCGAGATTTTCGAGATTTCGTGGTAACCAAAAATTCCGGTGCCCTCCAGTAAAAAAAAAACTGACCGAGAAAAAAATCTTTGGGCAAGGGCATCTTTGAAATTCCGCTCGTCTAAAAAACTTTGCTCGCACGCACGCTGCCGCCCATGGCATTTTCATTATCACGCGTGCACCGTCAAGCACTCTTTAAAATCTCGTCTATTTCCTCCCACCACCTGCGACCGCCGCGCGCCATCATTGGCTCCCGCCACCCTACGACCTTCCCACGGCCGTACGCCATAGATCTGCCCCGCCGCCGCCTTTCCACATGGACTGCGCCTCATCGGCAAAACCTAGCCGCCACCGCCACCATGCCCCCGCGTCGTGGCCCTCCCCTCGGCTCCACCAGCTTTTGGGGGGTCCACGTGTGTCCCTCCGGCACCTTCCCCACCCTGCACGAGGCCACCCGCGAATACAACAGACTTGGATGTTGGGCCACAATGCTGGCTTGCTCAACCTCTCCGAGATCACAACTCGAGAGGAAGTGGAGATGCTCGCACTGGAGCCACTGCTTGTGATGGCCAAGGACCGGCGGTGCCACCGACAAGCACAAGAATGCCCAGCCATTGCCAACGTCGACGAGAGGCGGATGGCGGAGTGAATGTGTGTCTACTCGGAGGACCTTGATACGGAGCGCGTGTTCTTTCCATAGAAGAAGGCCGATGGGAAGGCTGCGAGGGCGCCGGAGAAGAGGAGGAATAAGGCATGGATCGAAGTGCAGCTTACCGGTCTGACAATGCTCGACGAGGATGCCAACTAGTTTCTCGACCTCCTCCTCATAGACGAGAATAGCAGAAGTGACAGTCGGTATGGCCGAGTAGTCATTGACATTATCTAGTATCTATCTAGTTTGTTTGTGTTCTTGTTTATGTCAAACTAGTTTGTTTTCGGTGTCGTTTGTATTAAAGTACTATCTATCTAGTAGTATCAATTTAGTACTCCCTCTGACCTATATTACCCTTCACAAATATGGATGTATCTAGCACTAAAAATATGTCTAGATACATCTATATTTGTGAAAGGTAATATGGATCAGAGGGAGTATGTAATACTTGTTTTACGCATCAATGTAGTTTGTTTTCGCTCTTTACCACCATTTCTTGTCCATTTTTTAACTATTTCTGGAAGTCCCACATAGTCACTATTGCAATTTAATTGCGAAAGATAATTGACAAGGGTATAGATAATAGAGCCCATTAGTTGAGTACCCCTGAGGCCCGTTAAGCTAGGCCCAATTGTAATACTAGTCGAAATACGAGTTCATGTCGTATGTCGATATTGTAATCTGTATCGGATCCCACCCAATCCTTGAGACCTGGCCACCTATATATAGGGGCCAGGAGGGGACGGTGTGGGACAGATTGAAAGCAAGCTAGGTTTTACGCCCACGTTTACTTTCATAGCCACCTTGTTTGACTGATTTCATCTTCGAGTTCATCCGACGCCCTATCTCCCCGATCCTAAGTCCTTCATCTAGGACATTTGTCGAGTTTAACCCTCGTCAATTGGCGCCGACCGTGGGGATCCTGGGTGTTGGAATCATGAATTCGACGGCTTTTTCGCTTTTAGCTAATAGTAATCCAGAAATCAACGAAAATCAAGAGATGGAATTGACGTTCGGAAGTCTAAGCTTCTACATCGGACCCTCAGGTTCAACTCGCCTTTCGGATCCGACGAAATCAGTTCCATCGGCGGGCAAAACAGAGAGGATGACAGCATCTGGATCACCTGTAGGCTCTTCTAGCGAGGCAAACTCGCCAGTCAGCTTAGCAACAGCAGAAAATTTGCAGGAAAAATTAGAGGAACCCGACGAAACCGGGCAAAAGACCATTGAGGAAGTGGCAGTGGACAAGTCAAGGGATATCGTCAACAGAAGCAGCGACATCTCCAGGAGCATACACCAATTATGCGTTATCATCACTGAAGCAGCAGAAGAAGAAAACAATCACGCCGGTAACAAGGAGGTCGATATGCAAGTCAACAAAGCAAGGAGCAATGGCAAGAAAGAGAAGGAGAAAGTGCACGTTTCCGCCGGAGAGTAGAGAATGATTATGACAGCTGTTAACCATGGGACTGATGTACCCACAGATTCACGAAGAGAAGTTTTAATGGGGTACCAATACATGCTACACCAGCGCAGGAAAAAGCTAAGGCAGGAAAGAGATATGATTATGAGAAGCCCAGATTACAACAGCACACCAAGTGAAGGATATTGGAGCGAATATACCAACTCAGCAGAATCTAGCATGGAGAGGCACAAAGACCCGAAGCACAATAGAAGGACAACATCATGTATAGTAGAAGAAAGCTATACGAGAAGCCCAAGCGCGAACCTACCAGAAGAGGAGGAAGAATTCGTGCAAGAAACACCAGAAGCAGCATTGATAGCAGTGATACGTCTCCAACGTATCTATAATTTTTGATGCTCCATGCTTGTTTTTACACCATTTGCCTATTGTTTCGTTACACTTAGTGGCACTTTTATGCATTTTCCGGAACTAACCTATTAACAAGTCGACATAGTGCCAGTTCCCTGTTTTCTGCTATTTTTGTGTTTCAGAAAAGCTACACAGGAAATATTCTCGGAATTGGACGAAACAAGTTCCAGAAGTCTTATTTTTCCCGGAAGCTTCCCGAAGACCGAAGGAGAGAAGGAGTGGGGCCACCAGGGCCCCACACACAGGGGTGGCGCGGCCAGGCCCCTGGCCGCGCGAGCCCCATGTGAGGGCGCCTGGCTCCCCCTCTGACGACGCCCCTTCGCCTATATAAAGCCTCGGGACGGAAAACCATAGGGGATTCGACGATTTTTCCAGAACAGTTCCGCAGCTCCGCCGCCGTCGCCGACGAATTTCGGGGGACAGAAGTCTCTGTTCCGGCACCCTGCCGGGATGGGGAAGTGCCCCCGGAGCCATCTCCATCGGTCTCCATCGCCGTCTTCGCCGTCTCCATCGACCTCACCGCCATCTCCATCAACCTTGCTGTCTCCTATGATGAGGAGGGAGTAGTTCATCCCCGGGGCTAAGGGCTCTACCGGTAGCTATGTGGTTCACCTCTCTCTCCCATGATGTGATCTTTATGTGATCGTGAGCTTTGTATCATGTTGAACAAGTAGATGTTATTATTCAGATATTATGTGTACTCTAGTGGTGTTATTAAAGTAATCTATTCCTCCTGCCATGGTGTAACGGTGACAGTGCGTGCATCATGGTGGTACTTGGTTTAGGCTATGATTGTGATCTCTTGTGGATTATGAGAGTAATTATTACTATGATAGTATTGAAGTGATCTATTCCTCCTTTTATGGTGTAATGTTGACAGTGTGTGCACCGTGTTAGTACTTGGTCTAAGTTGCAATAATATCTATCTTGAGTTGTGCTTTGATTTGGATATCTCTATGAGTGGTGTTTGTCAAGTACTTGATGAACTTTAAGGGGTGCTTCTGTAGCCACTACACAATGATTAGTGTTATTCAATAGGAGAGTAATTCAGAGTACCATAGTGGAGAGAAGTTGTTTATTTGTTCAATCATGTTATATTGTTGGGAGTGTGTCCACTAGTGAAAGTATGATCCCTAGGCCTTGTTTCCAAGCATTGCACACCGTTTATTTGCTGTTTTGTTACATGTTTGCTCGCAGCGATTTTTATTCCAGATTGTATTTACTACTTATAATCATCTATACCACTTGTATTTCACTATCTCTTCGCCGAACTAGTGCACCTATACATTTGACAAGCGTATTGGGTGTGTTGGGGACATAAGAGACTTTCTGTATCGTAATTGCAGGGTTGTTTGAGAGGGATAGCTTTGACCTCTTCCTCCCTGAGTTCGATAAACCTTGGGTGATCCACTTAAGGGAAACTTGCTGCTGTTCTACAAACCTCTGCACTTGGAGGCCCAACAAGTGTCTACAAGAATAGAAGTGCGTAGACATCAAGCTCTTTTCTGGCGCCGTTGCCGGGGAGGTAAGGTAAAAGGTACTCGCATCCTCCTGTGTGAGTTCTCGGAGTTATTTCCTTTAGATTCTGCAATTACATCTTTTTGTTTCTTGTTTTTATTTTCACTAGTTAGGCTTAATGGAAAACAAAGAGTTCTTTAGTCTTTTTCCTGATTTTAGATTTGAAGAGAAAATTGAAAATCCTTTGGAGCTTATTTCGCATAGCAATGTTATTAGTACGAATGCTTTGAATACTGTTAATGCTAATGCTATAGAAAAGTCTAAGCTTGGGGAAGCTGGTTTTGTTAAGTATGATATTTTTAGTCCCCCAGCTTTAGTGGAGAAAGTTTGCTCTGATGATATTTTATCTCCCATATGTGATGTTTCTAATGATGCTTGTGCTCCTCATTCTTTTAAAATACCTATGAAAATTGTTGATCATGTTAAGAATAACTGCTATTTAGGAGATGGAACTGTCTATCTTGGTGATCATTTGCTTTTTATACATGAATTATGCGAGTTGTTCCAGTGTGCAGGTATTTCAATGAACCAAGTTAAGAAGAAGCTATTCTCTTTGTCACTGAAAGGCAGAGCTGAGGAATGGTATCGGCTGCTTGAAGATGGTCCATCTATTGCATGGGAGGAAATTGTGTCTCTCTTTTATTCCAAGTTTTATCCTCCAAGTGAAATTCATAAAGATCGTAATCGGATATATAACTTTTGGCCTCATGAGGGAGAAAGCATTGCCCAAGCGTGGGGAAGATTGAAGTTACTAATGCATAAATGTCCTATTCATGATCTTCCCCGTAATATTATTATTAATAATTTTTATGCAAGGCTTTCAGGACATTACAAGGACTATCTAGATGCATGCTTTGATGGGTCTTTCACAAGCAAGGATGTCGACACCAAGTGGGGTCTGCTTAAAACAATTCAAAACAATATTGAAGGTTGGGATAGCGACAAAGGTAAAGGATCAGGTATGAATTGCGAGTTTGATTGCATTAAGTCTTTCGCTGAAACTGCTAATTTTCAAGAGCTTAGTGCTAAGTATGGTCTTGATAACAGGGGAAAGGAGAAACCAAGGTACTCGGGTCCTTCAGCAGAAGATATGCTATATGGTCCCTATCGCATCCATTACGCATACTTGGACGGGAAAAGAGTCTCCAACCACCAGATGAAAGATTGCAGAACCTTTCTAAGGTTACAAAATGCCATGGATTCAAACCAAGGAACACGACAGGGAGGAAAAATCACAAGTCAAGGATATCAAATGCAGCGACTCGCAAAGCAACTGGAGTCGAAGATATATATATCAGCAATGATTCAACCAGTGCCAAAGTCGAAGAAAGAGAGAAAGAGCATATCAAGACAGGTCAACCTGGCAATATCGTCGCCACCAGCTACTACAGAGTATCTAAAGTGGTCCGACCAACCAGTTAAATTCAGCAGAGCAGACCACCCAAGGAAAGTTCCCAGGCCGGGGCATGCATCAATGGTACTAAAAGCACAAATACGGGGATACGACATTGGAAGAGTATTCATGGATGCAGGAAGCGGCATAAATCTGATATATGCAAGAACTCTGAGGGCAATGTGCATTTCACTAGAAAGTTTAAAGCCAACGGATTGCTCTTTCCATGGAATAGTACCAGGAAGCGCAAACTATCCTCTCGGGAAAATAGAACTCGATGTTTGCTTCGGAAATAGCAACAATTATCGCAGAGAAAAGCTGGAATTTGAAGTTATGGATTGGCCTTCACAGTATCATGCAATCCTGGGATGCCCAGCATTTGCAAAATTCATGGCAGTACCTCACTACGCATATCTCACACTTAAAATCCCGGGACCCAAAGGAACAATCATGGTACAAGGCAGTTTCGAAGTATCTAACACCTGTGACAAAGAATTCAATAGACTGGCGCAAACCTTCGGCATGACAGCAGAGTACGCAAGACTAAAAGGTGAAACTGACCACAACGTGCTACCCGATGTCGGGCGATCCCTGCCAGACCAGGCTTTCGATGCAACTCAAGACTCGAAGAAAATCCAGGTCCACCCTACGGACCCAAGCAAAACTACCTCTATAGCAGTAAACTTGGATCCTGCATAGGAAAGCGCGCTCGTCGAGTTTCTCCGTGAGCGCTGGGAAATCTTTGCCTGGTGTCCTTCAGACATGCCAGGGGTTCCCAGGGAACTCGTCGAGCACGCACTAAACGTCGATCCCAAAGCAAAACCAGTCAAGCAACCATTGAGACGATTCAATGAACCCAAAAGGAAGGCAATAGCATCGGAACTACACAGGCTAGAAAATGCAGGGTTCATCCGGGAAATCAAATCGTCGACTTGGGTATCTAATCCAGTTATAGTCCCCAAGAAAAACACGGATGTGCAAAGAGTGTGTGTCGACTATACGTCCCTCAACAAGTACTGCCCAAAGGATCCCTTCCCTCTACCTCGCATTGATCAGATAATTGACTCAACAGCAGGGTGCGAAAGGCTTTCCTTCCTGGATGCATATTCTGGCTACAACCAGATCAAGTTGAAGAAAGAAGACGAGGAAAAAACAGCTTTCATAACACCTTACGGCGTGTTCTGCTACCAAGTCATGCCTTTCGGCCTAAAAAACGCAGGAGCAACCTACCAGAGGATGATGCAAAACTGCCTCGGAAATCAAATAGGACAAAACATCTAAGTCTACATCGACAACATGGTTATCACCACGTAAAAAGAAGAGTCACTAATCAGTGATTTAGCAGAAACCTTCGACAACTTAAATAGATACAAGCTGAAGCTCAACCCGACAAAGTGCTCTTTTGGGGTATCTGCAGGGCAACTCCTCGGTTTCCTGGTATCCGCAAGAGGGATAGAGGAAAATCCAGAGAAGATCCAGGCAATACTAACGATGGGGAAACAACAAAACTGCACGACGTACAGAAGCTCGCAGGACGCGTCGCGGCTCTAAGTCGATTTGTGGCACGGCTAGGGGAAAAAGCACTTCCCTTCTATGCACTGATGAAAAAAATCCGACAATAAATTCGAGTGGATCGAAGAAGCAGACATAGCTTTCACACAATTGAAAAAAGTGTTTTCCACACCGCCGGTGTTGGTCGCACCAAAGGAAAAGGAGCCATTGTTACTCTATATCGCAGCAACACATCAGGTAGTAAGTACAGTATTGGTAGTCAAAAGAAGTGAAGAAGGAAAAACCCATGGAGTTCAGCGGCCAGTATATTTCGTCAGCGAGGTGCTATCTCCAACAAAGCAAAGGTACCCGCACTATCAGAAACTTGCATACAGTGTATTCATATCAGCACGAAAACTACGGCAATATTTCGCGGTACTCCCGATCATAGTGGTCAACGAAGCACCACTATCCAATATATTGAATAACCCTTCAGCAACAGGACGTGTCTCCTTATGGGGAATTGAGTTGTCACCCCTGGACATCACGTATGAAAAGCGAAAGGCGATCAAATCGCAAGTGTTACCAGACTTTACAGCAGAGTGGCTGGAATTGCAAAACACAGGACCACCAGACCTATCAAGCGTATGGACAATGTACTTCGACGGATCAAAAATGGTCCAAGGCGCAGGAGCAGGAGTAGTCCTGATATCACCATAAGGCGACAAGTTGAAATATGTGTTAAGGATGAGTTTTCCCCAAGCCTCCAATAACGAAGCCGAATATGAGGCGCTACTCCATGGGATAAAAATGGCCAAGGCATGCGGAGCAACTCGACTGGAAATATTTGGAGACTCAAACCTCATCGTCCAACAAGTGATGAACAAGTGCGATGCCATCAACGACAATATGACAGCGTACATGAACTTATATTATTATCTTGAGGGAACATTTGACGGATGCGAAGTTTCGCATATCAGTAGAGCAAGCAACGAGGAAGCCGACAATTTAGCAAATATTGGGTCCCAGTGTTTACCCGTACCACAAGGAGTTTTTTGGGAGGAAATCGTAGAAAGATCAATAAAAGGAATCAAAGTTTCGACCACAGGAAAACAAGCACAGCATCAAGCAACAGGCTCGGGGGCTGGTACCAGTGGGACAACTGAACCCGAAGAAGTCATGATGATCGAGGAAACCTGGATGCAACCATACTTGGCATACATGGTAAACAAAACACTACCCGAAGACATAGTACAAGCGAAAAGGATAATACGACGATCCAAGGCTTTCGTTGTGCTGCAAGGAAAACTATACAAGAGAAGCATAACAGGCGTCTTACAGCGATGCATCACCCCTCAAGAAGGGCAAGAAATTTTAAGAGATATCCACGCAGGAGTATGCGGACATCACGCTAGCAGCAGATCTATTGCAGCCAAAGCTTTTCGTGCAGGATTTTATTGGCTAACAGCCATTGAAGACGCAAAAGACATAGTAAGGAAGTGCGAGGCTTGTCAACGCTTCGCATCTCGACCGCACGCGCCAGCAGCAGAGTTGCAACCAATAACATTATCTTGGCCCTTCGCACAATGGGGTCTCAACATGGTCGGGAAACTATATAAATCTTGGCCAGGAGGGCATGTTTATATGCTGGTAGCAGTCGACAAATTCACCAAGTGGGTAGAAGCAGCCCCGGTGACAACTCAAGATTCCACAGCTGCGATTAACTTCATCAAGTCCATAGTTTTTCGCTTTGGAGTACCACACAGCATAATCACAGATAATGGGATAAACTTCACATCAAAAGAGTTCAAGAGTTACTGTGAAGGTCTGGGAATTAAATTGAAATTTGCATCTATGGCGCATCCAAAGTCAAATGGGCAAGTCGAGAAAGCCAATGGCTTAATATGCAATGGGATAAAGAAAAGGCTGCTCGCGCCACTCGAAAAAGCCAAGCACGCTTGGGTGGATGAGCTACCCTCCGTACTCTGGAGTCTACGAACTACACCGAACGCAGCTACTCAAGAAATCCCCTTTTTCCTGGTCCACGGCGCAGAAGCCGTGCTTCCAGTTGAAATAACTCATGAAGCTCCAAGAATCGCGGCATATGATGAGGCAACTTCTACAGAAGCACTTCAGGACGATGTTGATGCACTTGACGAAGCAAGAGATGTAGCACTCGCTAGAGCTACTCAATATCAGCAAAATCTACGAAACTATCACAGTAGTCGAGTTCGTCCACGATCTTTCGTGGTGAGAGATCTAGTACTACGACTAAAGCAAGATGGCCATGAAAAACTAGAGTCCCCATGGATGGGACCTTACATTGTGACAGAAGTAATACTAGGAGGAGCTTATCGACTACAAGACAAGAAAACGGGGAAGGACGAGAGTAACCCGTAGAATGCAGAGCAACTACGCCGGTTCTACGCATAGGCGAAATAAGGCGACCAAGGAGTTTTTCGAGTTATGATCCTCTGAATCCAGAACATGAGGCCATAGGTCGGGTTCATTGGGTCAAATCAACAATATGTGTAAATATTTTACTTTACACTCGGGGGCTAAGACCCTCGAGTTGTACGAAATAATATTAAACAAGTTTTGTGACTATCTGCGACATACTACAAGGTTGATTGCAACCCGATATTCCGACAGCACCATATACGGTTTAAAGGAACCCGATAAAATGTTAATGCACATACCTCGGAACCATGATTCGTTCCCATGGTCTATTCATAAACACATAATTCTGATACGATTATTTATTACAGATAAGCACGACGAAGAAACAATTGGATTACATAAAGGAGAAAATTAGTGAAACTACACTTCGGCTTCATACTCCTTCTGGCACTGGGTGCCGTCGTAGATTCTCACGTCGAACTTCGATGTGCCAACATGGAAATCAAAGGCCATGAAGAACCCCTGATGGAGGTCATGGTCCTCCGCAAATCGCGACCAGCCACCCTTGAAGAATTGTTCACCGGCGCCGTCGTACCACACCTCTACTTCGTATTGGGTTCCTCCACCAGAGTGTACACGGACAACTGCTTCACGCAGTTCTTGCCCATCCATGAATTTAGTAAATTTCAGTGGCAGGCGCTGAATTTCGCGGCACTACGCGTTGCAGATGCAGAAGAAAGAATAGATTCGGGGCGAAGAAGAAGAAGCATCAGGGGAAGGAGCACTTGAACCTGGCACAGCAGAGGGTGCCTTGGGTTTATTCTTGCTTCCGGCTGGACATCCGGAGCGTCGCTTCCCCAAAGCAGAAGATGATGCTACCGCAGTTGCGGCAATAGACTTGTTTTTGCTACCGCGAGGACGGCCGCGGCCCCGTTTCTCCACCGGGGCGCCGAGGTTCAAGCGAGATCCACTTGCATCGGCCATGGAGACAAACGACAGGGACAAAAACCCTTGATGGGTTGAGGAAAAAGAAGACGATGCGGCGGAGGAAAGCACTAGTGAAAGGATTAGGGTTTTTACACTGGTCAAGCGTGCTTTATTTATAAGCACGTGCTAATAGGCCTTTGGAGCAGCAAGGCCCAAAGTATACTTTTGGGTTTTTTACAGTGCAAAATAGTAAAGAAGAATTAAACGTACCAAGGGAAAAGATGCGAGCAAAAAATAAAGAAAGCAGGGAGTAAGAAAATATCTGTCAAGAAGCACAAGTTCACCTCATCTTCGACTCGGGGGCTTGTGTTACGAAGAGGGAGGAAATCCATTGCAAAGGCGAAGAAAGTCAACAAAATTATGTGAAAAAGAAATATAAGGAACAGGTTTTACCTATTCTCTTGAGCCTATACCCGAAAATTTCGGCTATAGCCTCGGGGGCTACTCCCATCAGGAGCGCTGTCGCGCACCTGATAGAAAAGAGTCGACAAAGAAGGACAGAAAGAAGTGGAAACAGATGATAAAGGGAAAAGGTGATGAAAGCGAAGTGTATGTATAATCGGTTGCTTTTCGTCAGCAAAAAACTTTGGCTACACTGTCGACAAAATAAGACGTCGATTACTCCCATCGGGAGTGATACGTCTCAAACGTATCTATAATTTTTGATGCTCCAAGCTTGTTTTTACACCATTTGCCTATTGTTTCGTTACACTTAGTAGCATTTTTATGCATTTTCCGGAACTAACCTATTAACGAAGTGCCACAGTGCCAGTTTCCTGTTTTCTGCTGTTTTTGTGTTTCAGAAGTGATACACAGGAAATATTCTCGGAATTGGACGAAACAAGTTCCTGAAGTCTTATTTTACCCGGAAGCTTCCAGAGATCCGAAGGAGAGTAGGAGGTGAGGGACCAGGGGCCCACACGCACAGGTGGCGCGGCCAGCCCCTGGCCCACGCCACCCCCGTGTGTGGCCGCCTGGCCCCTCCTCTGACATCGCCCCTTCGCCTATAAAGACCCCCCGACAAGAAAAACCTAAGTACCCGATCAGATTTCCAGAACACATCGCGATACGCCGCCGCCGTCGACCCGAAGATCGGGAGGGTCCAGAAGCTCTTCCCGGCACCCTGCCGGAGAGGGGAATCGCCACCGGAGGTCTTCTTCATCGCCATGCTTGCCTCCGGAGCGATGAGTGAGTAGTCTACCTTGGACTATGGGTCCATAGCAGTAGCTAGATGGTTGTCTTCTCCACTATGTGCTTCATGTTTAGATCTCATGAGCTGCCATACATGATTGAGATCACCGTTATGTAATTCTACATGTTTGGTTTGTTGGGATCCGATGAATATTGGTGTTTATGATTAAGTTGCTGTACTGAATTATATCTTTTGTTATCTCTATGTTGTTTATGATCTTGCATGCTCTCCGTTGTTAGTAGCTATCTTGGCCGAGTAGTTGCTAGTGACTCCAAGAGGGGGTATTTATGCTCGATAGTGGGTTCATGCCTCTATTTCACCTGGGGGAGTGACAGAAACCTCTAAGGTGGTAGATGTGCTGTTGCTACTAGGGAGAAAACAACATTCATATGCTCAAGGGCATATGCTTTGTTTACATTACACACTTTGCTTAATGCAATTATCTGTTGTTCGCAACTTAATACTTCTAGGGTGTTCGGATTAATATCCCCGGGGGTGGATTATTAGGCATAGATGCAGTTGGATGGCGGTCTATGTATTTTGTTGTAATGCCGAGAGTAAATCTCATAGTGATCTTCTTGACATATCACGTTATCTTTATTCTATCAATTGCCCAACTGTAATTTGTTTACCCAGCATGTGTTATTTTATCTATGGAGAGACACCACTAGTGAACTGTGGACCCTGGTCCTATTTCCATCATATTGCTATCACCTGTTTACTTTACTCGCATACTATATTGTTTTCCACTCGATACACTCATAACCTTTGTTTCAAGCAAACCGGTGAGCTTGACAACCTCATCGCAAGTTGGGAACAAAGTATTTGTTTGTGTGTGTGCAGGTTCCACAACACCTTCAGTCGTCATTGTCTCTCCTCTCCTGTTTGATAACCTTGGTTTCTTAAACAGAGGGAAAACTTGTTGCTACACTCATCATACCTTCCTCTTGGGGTTCCCAACGGGCTGGTTATTCACCACGCACAAGGATAGTCTGCTCCACATCTACGAGGGATCAGCAAGCTTTTTCTGGCGCCGTTGCCGGGGAGGAGAGAAGACTTCTGCGAGGGGAGTTCTTCGCACACACATTCTTTACTTTGTTATTGTTTTGCTTTACTTTATTTACTTTACCTGCATTGCTTTTTATCAAAAACCCAAAAAATTAGAATCCTTGGTAGTTGTTATTTCTTTGCTTTTAGTTTATTATGTCTAGTTCAGTTGCTACTACTATGTCCCCCGAGGACATGATCTTTACTTTTAAGCAGAAAGATGAGGAAAGCTTTAAAGAAGCTTGGTCTAGAATTTATGATTGGCATGAAAAAACTGAACCTAAAATGACATTGAGTTTGCTTCTTAGTAGCTTTTACTTTGGACTTTCTCTTCGTTATAGATATGCTTTGGATGCTACTGCAGAAGGAGATTTTCTTCATTGTGATGGAGATCAAGCCTTCAATATTATAAAAAAGTTGATTACAATTTATAGCATGCTAACCTATTTTGATTCCTCTCTTGTGTGCATTTTTAATAGACTTAATACTCTTGAGACTCAGACTGCTAGTTTGAATTCTTGCTACAATACTTTGCACCAGCATTTTGATTATGTGCCAACAAATACCGAACCTTCGAGTTGGTATCCTACAATAAAAATCACCATTAGTGGTGAAACTTTTCATGCTCGTTGTGATATTATGTCTGAATTTTGTCTCATGCCAAAGGATGTTTATGAATCTTTGAGCCTTTGGAAGCTTTCTGAGGGAGGAGAAGAAATTTCTCTTACTAACAATGCCACCATATTTACCCTTGGAATAGCTGAAGAAGTCTTTACAAAAATCCTAGGAAGAATGATATCTACTGATTATCTTGTTATTGAATGTGTAGGAAAAGGACAAATCACACTTGGAAGATCCATTCTGAAGCTCCTGGCCGCCGTTATCGATGTGGGAAAAGGCAATATAACATTTACCTCTCCACCTTGCAATAACCATGTCTTTCCTAGAGTCAAGAGCAAAGGTAATTAAGGGAGATGTAAGGCACGTGCTGATCCTAGCACTTCATCACCTGATAATACTTGATTCGCAATTTTCTGCACCTAGCTCAAAGGCGTTAAAGAAAAGCACTCTTGGGAGATAACCCAATGTTTTCTTTTCAGTACTTTTTCTTTTATTTGAGTCTTGGAAGTCATTACTACTGTAATGACCGCTCCTTATCTTGTTTATTTCGTTTTTGTGCCAAGAGAAGCCTCTAATTTGAATGAGGTAAAGATTTGGGGATGTTGCTGTCCTGAAACTGTTTTCGGTGCTGCACCGTAAAAATTCGTGAAAATACTCTGTATATCTTTTGGACCTGCGATTTCTTGTGCATATGCCCCAGGTTATATCCAAACTTTTCTTAGTTGAACACTTTTTGATTTGAGCAACAGAAAATCCCTCAAAATTCGACCTTTGTCAGCTGTTCAGTTTTGACAGATTTCTGCCAATATTTGTGTTTGCCACTTTATCGCTTTCTTTTGAGTTCTTTTGATCATGGAACTTTTGGGGAGGTTGCTACAGTAGTATATGCTATATATGTGGTGGTTTTGAGTTGAAACCTGAAGCAAATAGAGGATTGATTATATGTTATGCTACACTAATGTTGCTAATAGATTTGTGTTTAGTTTTGTATGAAGGAAGTTTTCAAGTGTAGGGATTGGAGAATGATGAGATGACTTGAAGAATGGAAAAAAGCTCAAGCTTGGGGATGCCCATGCATCACCCCAAGAAATATCCAAGAAGTACAAGCGTCAAAGCTTGGGGATGCCCCCGAGGCACCCCTTCTTCATCGGCAAAAATCAGGTCACCTTTCAAAACACTATATTTTTATTGCTTCATGCACTATGTGTTTTTCTTGGAGCGTCAGTTGTTTTAGTTTTCTTAGTGGTTTAGTTTGTTTGTTTGCTGCAATAAATGGTTGGACCCCAACAAATTTTCTTTGGAGGAGACGTACTCGTTTTCATTTGCAAAGAACGCTCAGTTTTTCACTCTTATCGTTCATCGAGTGTTCTTCTTTTTCTGCTACTGCTTTTGGTTTTCATTTTCGCCTTGATATGCGTTCAGATCTTGTCATATCTTTTCGTCAAGGTGTATTTTTGCCTCTGATCTTTATTGGTTTTCATCAAAAGAGGTGTTTATAAAAATTTCAAATGGTGTTGGAAAAGAGAAAAAGCTTTGTGCAAAATAGTGGTACAAGAAGGAGCTTGTGTAGACTGCGGCTTAGGCTTTTTCATGTCATGCTTGATGTCTTTTTGATAGTATGCTTAGTGGTTTTGCTGTAGCATGACTTGTCTCAAATAACTGAGATTGCTTAATGAGCCTTTGAAAAAAATCATGCGTTGTTTTTATTGTATGGAAGCATTATTTTGGTTTTCTCCTTGATGCTTTATTTGGGTTGACTTGGCGCATGCTCACACATGTTAGACTCTTACAAAGTCGCCAATAGCCTTCATGATCATTTAGTTTTTGACTTTTGATGCCATCGTATGCTTCTTTTAATGTCGCTTTGTCGCTTTGCATGATTATGGCCATTATTGCTCTCTTAGTTGGTCGCTCCCAGTCTTTTGCTAGCCCTCGCCTTGTACTGAGTATGAGCTCTACTCGTGCATCCAACTCCTAAAAACCAAGTTTGTCATTGTGTCCACTATAAATTCCTATGCATGGTATTTGTAAGCCATTCCAAAGTAAAATTTTCATGTGCTACCTTTCAAAAACCTTCAAAACACTTCTCGTTTTGTGACATTATTTTCAGCTCATGGGGACGTAGTGGTCGGATTTGCTATCTTCCATATTGTTTATTCCAAAAAGAAAAAGAAAAAGAGAAAAAGAAAGAAAAAAAAGGCACTCCTCCAAAGAATGTGAATGTTGGTAGGCACCCGATGGAATCGGTTAGCCATGGTATGTGAAAGGAAAAAGGTGGGGAGGAGTGCCAAGCTTTATAAAAGAGCACAAAAGTGCCAATCTCTCTCTCAAAAACTTGCTTCATTTTTGTATGGAAGATAGTAAGAACCCCATTGCCAGTCGTTGACAAAGACAACCACCTCTCAAAACCAATTTTTATCTCTCTGTTTTACAAATGAAAAGCTCTAGCACATGTTTAATCACTGCTTCCCTCTGCGAAGGGCCTTTCTTTTACTTTTATGTTGAGTCACCACCTTCTTTCTTTATGCACCATTAAGAGAGCATGGTTGTCATTCTTAGTGTGATATGCATTGTCCCAAAGTTCATTGATTGATTCATATTGTTGGTTTCACTTGTTCTTAAATTATTTGTATCTAGTCGCCCTCTTAAACTTGAAGGTGTCCTATGCATTTATGTTTTGCTCTCTTTGAAGGACAAGCTGAAAACCTTTTGTATGTTTTTCCTTATGATTTGAACACACGTTTGACTTTCATTGCTTCATTTTCATGATCTTTTGTTTGTGTTCATTTGCATGTTTACAACATGGTTGCTAAGTTCTTATTGTCATGATTATATCCTCATGCCCATGTTTTAAGTTCTATTGATCCCAGCTCACCAATGCTTACATATATGATCAAGATTGTGTAGGTGCATGTCACCTCAAAAATTATTCTTTTGTTATCACTTACCTACTCGAGGACGAGCAGGAGTTAAGCTTGGGGATGCTTGATACGTCTCAAACGTATCTATAATTTTTGATGCTCCATGCTTGTTTTTACACCATTTGCCTATTGTTTCGTTACACTTAGTGGCATTTTTATGCATTTTCCGGAACTAACCTATTAACGAAGTGCCACAGTGCCAGTTTCCTGTTTTCTGCTGTTTTTGTGTTTCAGAAGTGATACACAGGAAATATTCTCGGAATTGGACGAAACAAGTTCCTGAAGTCTTATTTTACCCGGAAGCTTCCAGAGATCCGAAGGAGAGTAGGAGGTGAGGGACCAGGGGCCCACACGCACAGGTGGCGCGGCCAGCCCCTGGCCCGCGCCACCCCCGTGTGTGGCCGCCTGGCCCCTCCTCTGACATCGCCCCTTCGCCTATAAAGACCCTCCGACGAGAAAAACCTAAGTACCCGATCAGATTTCCAGAACACATCGCGATCCGCCGCCGCCGTCGACCCGAAGATCGGGAGGGTCCAGAAGCTCTTCCTGGCACCCTGCCGGAGAGGGGAATCGCCACCGGAGGTCTTCTTCATCGCCATGCTTGCCTCCGGAGCGATGAGTGAGTAGTCTACCTTAGACTATGGGTCCATAGCAGTAGCTAGATGGTTGTCTTCTCCACTATGTGCTTCATGTTTAGATCTCATGAGCTGCCATACATGATTGAGATCACCGTTATGTAATTCTACATGTTTGGTTTGTTGGGATCCGATGAATATTGGTGTTTATGATTAAGTTGCTGTACTGAATTATATCTTTTGTTATCTCTATGTTGTTTATGATCTTGCATGCTCTCCGTTGTTAGTAGCTATCTTGGCCGAGTAGTTGCTAGTGACTCCAAGAGGGGGTATTTATGCTCGATAGTGGGTTCATGCCTCTATTTCACCTGGGGGAGTGACAGAAACCTCTAAGGTGGTAGATGTGATGTTGCTACTAGGGAGAAAACAACATTCATATGCTCAAGGGCATATGCTTTGTTTACATTACACACTTTGCTTTATGCAATTATCTGTTGTTCGCAACTTAATACTTCTAGGGTGTTCGGATTGATATCCCCGGGGGTGGATTATTAGTCATAGATGCAGTTGGATGGCGGTCTATGTATTTTGTTGTAATGCCCAGAGTAAATCTCATAGTGATCTTCTTGACATATCACGTTATCTTTATTCTATCAATTGCCCAACTGTAATTTGTTTACCCAGCATGTGTTATTTTATCTATGGAGAGACACCACTAGTGAACTGTGGACCCCGGTCCTATTTCCATCATATTGCTATCACCCGTTTACTTTACTCGCATACTATATTGTTTTCCACTCGATACACTCATAACCTTTGTTTCAAGCAAACCGGTGAGATTGACAACCTCATCGCAAGTTGGGAACAAAGTATTTGTTTGTGTGTGTGCAGGTTCCACAACACCTTTAGTCGTCATTGTCTCTCCTCTCCTGTTCGATAACCTTGGTTTCTTAAACTGAGGGAAAACTTGCTGCTACACTCATCATACCTTCCTCTTGGGGTTCCCAACGGGCTGGTTATTCACCACGCACAAGGACAGTCTGCTCCACATCTACGAGGGATCAGCAGGGAGCTCTTCATGAGAAGATAACTCGAAAAGTTATGTATATTGAATCAGTCAAACAAGGCTGCGAAATATAATTCTCGAGTTGCGTCATCACGACAAAACTCGAATGCCGTGACATATCACGAAGGTAAGACCCCAGGATCCATCCTGTGTGGCCCGGTATACGCACATGGATGCGCTCTGCTGGTATGTATCCGTGTCTACGATGCGAAGAAAAATCCTGGTGGATGCACTGGGTACCCTGAGAACCACTGGGACTCATTCTTTGTAAGTCCTAAATGCGGCAAAAGAGTGGGTTTGACCGGTTTCCCGAATTCAAGTCCAAGGGGATTGAATTTGAAGTAGGTGGCAAGTGTCTGTTCCGACAGTTAACTGACCTCTTGATCCGTCAGAGTTGTCAGGCTTGTTCATCAAAGCCCCTTGCGAGATATTATAGAAAAAGGTAAGTCGAAGGATCAAGTCGAAAATTTCAAGATTTGAAGAAGTCAAGTATTGATCAAGTCGAAGAAATGAAGATCTGAGATTCAACCTGAATCTGCAATTCTGGTTGAATCTCGGAGGCTACTGACAAGGGTATAGATAATAGAGCCCGTTAGTTGAGTACCCCTGAGGCCCGTTAAGCTAGGCCCAATTGTAATACTAGTCGAAATACGAGTTCATGTCGTATGTCGATATTGTAATATGTATCGGATCCCACCCGATCCTTGAGACCTGGCCACCTATATATAGGGGCCAGGAGGGGACGGTGTGGGACAGATTGAAAGCAAGCTAGGTTTTACGCCCACGTTTACTTTCATAGCCACCTTGTTTGACTGATTTCACCTTCGAGTTCATCCGACGCCCTATCTCCCCGATCATAAGTCCTTCATCTAGGACATTTGTCGAGTTTAACCCTCGTCAATAATCCTGGGGGCAGGAAGAAGAAAGCTGCAATATCATAAGCTGCAGTTTGCCAGGTGCTGAGGATCTTCTCTAGCTCCAAATTAAAGGAGATAGAGGATTAGAGTACTATTGCCCTCTGACGGTGCCCGCAAAAAATGTTCTTGTTTTCGCGGCCGACGGCTGCACTAGCTCTTTCTGTCAGGCTTGTCTCTGCATGTTAAAACATTACATGTTTTTTTAATTATTCTAAACATGTTGTTTAAGTAGATATCTTAAAATATATATTGATAATTTTTATATTAATAATATATTTACATCCATTTGGTTAGCCATGCGTGTGTATACTTGGAAGGAATAACCATACTTGGAAGGAACAACACAAAGCGTGTGTATATTGATGAACAAATGCTACAATAGCACAAACAATTTGGTATTTGAACGTTTTTTTTTTTGCTTCAACAAAGCATTTGCTGGCTTTAGGAGAAAACTGAACCGACACGGATTTGGTGAACTTGGGACTGGGTGGACCCAAATTAAAAAATTAAAAAAAATAGAAGAATGCTATTTCAAAGTTTCAGAAAAAATGAAATAATTCAAGCGTGTATATATTATCTTGACACATACTCATGTAAATTTTCAAGTCAAAATGCGACTGTATATGGCCTACACAAAAAGACGAAATAAAAAGTTGCATTTCTTTGAACATTAGAAATCCAATCATTATAGTGCTTTGAACGAAACATTCTTATGGTTCAACGAAGCAATTGTAAGAATAGAAACTGCATGGACAAGTGTCACGCTCGAGGAATTCAGGAAAATATCCCCGGAGACGCCCAGCAGGGCCCTTCAAAAAAATATAACGACGATCATCATGCGGTCCAAGAAATCTGATTATCTGATCCTACTGGCTACACGTCGACCAGGCCTCTATCCAGACCCACTGGGCGGTGGCTGACAAAAGATATGCAATGCACAGAGGTACAGCCACTCACAGAGGGACACGGTATCCATGATCCATCCATCTGGTTGGTACTGCGCTGTATGAGACGCGTAGCCGACCTCGCAGCACCTGCGTCTTGCTGGGACAGCTAGCTGGTGAGCAGGAAGCCAACAGGTGATGTCAAAACGCCGTGGGGTTCGCGTGGCCGTCACGGGCAAGCACAGTTCGTCGACGGCGACCCGTCGGATCGCCGGTGCCACGTACGTACTTGCCGGGAATTGAAGGAAATTTGGATAAGACCGTAGGGTTCAGCGACTAGTTCAAATACAATACGCAAAACACTTGCTCTTTTTATTAATTAAGAAGAAGGAACAGAAATGCCTAGGAAAATTCTTAGAACCCGCAAACATACCTATTTTTCTAAAATTATATTACTCCCTCTGATCTATATTATTTTTTGTAAATACAGATATATCTAGCACTAAAATATATCTGAATACATTCGTATTTACGAAAGGTAATATGGACTGGAGAAAATACTCAAAAATTGTGCACCGACTATGGTCCACATTCTAGCCATCCCTAAGGAGCTCCAAGCTCCCTCATATTGAGAGCCTAGGAGCGATCCGTCAGTCATTGTCGTGGGGTCTACTTAGGATTCTAGCTTTTTTTAGACAAAGGTCGGTTCTAGCTATCCTGCGTGTCTGCTGGTCGAGTTCTATGTCGATGTTAAGTTGGGCCTTTGTTCGGGCTTTTTTTGTTTTGTGTACATGTGTCGATGGATGAGGAAAGTATTGTTACGGGTCGGTTCGCTGCCGCTTTAACTATGGAGTTTATCTGCTGTTCTTGCGGCGCGGAGGTGCTTTCTGCCGGTGCCCGGTGGTCGTTCTGGTCTCATTCGCCGGACGAGCTTCGTGGGTGCGCCGGTGTTGAGCATCGCTGCTGCATCCGCTGGTCTTTCCTCCCATCATAGCACTGGTCTGGTCCGTCTCCTCTATCGCTTGCTGCATAGTACCTCTTTCCTGTTTATGTGTTGCTCGCGGGTGCGCTGGTGGATCTCACCGTGGATGTGTGGTGTTGTCCGGCTGTGTGTATTGCGGAGCTGCGGTGCTAGATTCTCCCTGGGAGCAGTGCGCGCGCTAGGAGCTCCACGCATCTAGCCAGGTCTCTGCTGCGGTTCGATTGGTGCCGCCTTCTGAGAGATATTTCCCAACGTGGATTTGGACGCAGCGCGGGAGCTGCGGACAGAGGTGGTGGCGCTGGCGACGTGCTCTGGAGGCTCGAATCTAGGCTTCATCCTATCATTTTCTGTTGCTCTCTATGATTGGAATCTCATGCTCAGATCAATTTGTAAGTTTTTTATTTCCCGATCTATGATTGGAATCTCATGCTCAGATCGAAGGTCACAGGCCCCAGTTGAACATCATCTCCATTTGATTTCTTGTTTTCTAGGTTAGTAATCATAGCCCATATCCCCATGCCCTTCACCAGAATTCATATTTATTGCCCAGAATCTGACCACGTCTTGGATCAAAGTGTCACTGTAAGTAAACAATTCTGGTGTTGGTTCAGAGTAGAAAAATATGGTGCATGCATTACTTGATCTAACAACCATGTACCTGCCTGAAAATATGTGTATTTAGTACCTTGCATTACATTTAGTTCAGTCTGGATAAAATAGTTCTAGAGGTGCACCTACCTGAAAACATATGTATTTGCAAGCAGCGACATCAATTAGCACACGGAAACCAACTTCGATACCATTTTGAATACATGGTAGTTATGTTTCGGATTAGTTTATTGCTGTGTAATTTGGTTCTAAAAATAGTAAATTTCAGAATGTTGAAGTTTAGCAACTATATAGATTGCCACTGTTATCATAATTTTGCTTTTGTCTTCGACTGTTTCCCTATCAGGTTCTTAGTGCTAGAAGCAATTTTATTATAAGTTTTAGCAATATTGATCATGCCGTTGCGTCTCCTGACTTTGTTGATGAAGGATTGGTCATGTACTTTATTCTCAACATATAGCATTTGCTCCATGTTAGAGAAGTAGCATATTATCCAGAAGTAATATTCAATCGTGGAAGTTCACACCAGGCTATGGTGATGTTAGGGAGAGTTTCAGCATGTTGAGTTATTCATCAACTATGTGAGAAAATATTAATGCAACAGTCCTCAGATACTAGACCTTTGTGTTTGAGATGCCGATATTTCTGTATCATAAATCTCTATTTTACACAGATATTGGGGCCTGCTATGGCATCTACGACGTGGGTTTCATGACTACAAGGACTGGAGACACTTCTCTGCCCGCATTCTTATGGCAGAGAAAATACTTCGTGTTGGACATGTCCAACACGATCCATGACTAGACTTTCATCCTTCTCGAGTATGGTATCAGACCGTATCCTTTCACCTATTTGCTTAGGCTGTTTTTAGTTGTCTATATTCCACCTACATTTTGTAATGATAAATTGGCCATATGCTTATTTATCTGAGTTTACATAACTCATGGGAGAATATGGTTGATCTGGCATGAGATTTTTATTTCCTAGCATGACAAGCGTGATTTTACTTGACTTGGTTCAGAAGAGAAAATGGAAGATATCAGTGGATCTGGATAGGGATACAATGTTGCTTACAATTAGGTTACTAATATCAAGAGATTGTTATGTTCATATATAGTCATAGGATGCACTTTTGGTTATACTGCACTATAAAATCGTTTTGCATAGTTCGAACAATGTATGCCTCTTATTAGTCTGATTATAATTGTGTAAACTGTTAAGACTTCAATTCTCGCAGAAAATGGTGCTTAAGAAATTTGTAGAATTGTTATCTTTTAATTTATTTGCAGCAGCAACACAACACCAGATTTAAATTGTTAGTGATGTATCCCATAAAATTGCATCAACTTTGTGAGCCAATGACATAATAAATGGGACAACCATTGCTCAAGGATGATGTTGACTAAATGGACCAAGTAGCCGTTGCTAAAAGTAACTGATGTCTCGCAAGATTTTTAGCAAAAAAAACTACTTTTTGTCCAGGTAAACTCATAATCTTACTAAAATGACCTTATTTAAAATATATATTTTACTTGGAAAAATTAATAATATTGTCCTTTGTATCCAATTGGAATTCTTGCCAACTCCATATTCACTGTGTTTTCAATATGATCTATTTTGGAGCCCTTGTGAGATCAATTCTTAATTGTTGTCGGCTATCATTGTAAGTTGATCCTTGAGAGAAATAACAATAAAATACCTTGTTAGTTGGTCCTTACCCGCTCCATTTAACATGAGTTGTTCTTTCTCGGTTGCTGCAATGCAAAAGGTGGTCTCAGCACCAAATGCTTAACTACACTCAAAGATTTTTTTCCAAAAATTTTATGCCTTGACCTTTATGATGGGGAGCTACTTCTCGGGTGATTGAAGCAAATCATGTGATGCATGAAGCCTCAATAATTAGATAATGCACGTATTTCTTCTTGGATCTAGGAGGTGCTTTATTTTGCTATGAAGATGATCTCAATTGAATATACTCAATTTTCAATCATATTTGTTTGTGTGTCATAGTGTCAAAATTGCTTAATCTCTAAAGATCT
Source organism: Dactylis glomerata (assembly GCA_007115705.1). Lineage (NCBI taxonomy): Eukaryota > Viridiplantae > Streptophyta > Magnoliopsida > Poales > Poaceae > Dactylis > Dactylis glomerata. Next base: position 2,091,624 of record QXEO01000096.1, read on the forward strand.
CTAACCTCTCTAACTTTGAGTGCTTCTGATTGATCAGGGTGTCACTTTTATGGGGCCTACCTGCATGTGAGTCAGCGTTTCTTTTGCAGGGGAGCAATTGGTTAGTTGGCCCATCAAACTCTGCCTTTACATGTAGAGGTAATATAGAGGTAATAGGACTGTGGATATTAGTAATGTCTATCCACTGAATGTCATATTCAAAAAGTTATTTTCAAAATAATTGTTATCCGCTGGATATGGTGGGGCAATAGCCCCTACTTTCTCATTTATTTATGTTATGTACAAAGTCTAATATATACATTAATCTCTTTAGATATGTATAATAAATAGTTAAGTAGATATTGTTCTATTGTCGAGCTAAAAGAGTTATGTACTCGTGAATTTGCATTATTCGTCGGTGTGTACTGTTAGGCCTACTTGCACGGAAATGGAATTTGTGAGTGAGCGACAAGTGGGTTAGGTCAAATACAAGACGTGTTGCTGACCGCGCCGCCTCACCCCATTTGAATCCCAAATTTGGTTCGGGCGAAAAGATAAACACCGGTCTGTTTCCGTTGAGTGGATGCACCTGTTCGCGTGGACATAAGCTTCGAACTGACAACAGACAAGCGCAGGCCAAGTGAGCGACACATATTGTGCATGTGCAGCGGCACACCGTCCATTATAGAACATGTCGGCTCCACTATATTGTACCCAAAGCCAAAACTCAGTGAGGCACAAACAAAAATCATGCATGTGCTGATAAAAGAACAGATGTACCATAAAAGTTAAATATTGGTAGGACGGCGCAGCAGAGCGCGCTTGGTCCATCTAGTGTATTTGATCTTTGCGATGATTAGTTGTTGTCGGAGAGGTGTAGTGCCAAAAGACCCTCGCATTTCTTTCGAAATCTCCCAAGATACGAGCACAAGCAAGCAAGCATGCCATAGCCTTGCGGGACTTGCCATGTCGAAAGGCCATCTTCATCCACCAATCTTTTTTTTATATTTGAAACTGGGCTGCAGCGGGCTTACGCCAGCCTGAACTTTATATAACCAAAGGAGGGGGTCCAATACAATTACAGGAAGAGAGGACTAAGAGGAAACAAAAAGAAAAAGAACATCAGAAACTAGAACAGGACTGGAAATACAATCAGGGGGATCGAACTGAATACACCAATTAGTTAGGAGGGAGCGAGAGGTAACATTGCTACATCTATGAGCCCAAAGTCGAACATCCTGGATGCAGCGTTGCGTGGTGACGGAGACAGGTTCGTCAATGCCATTGAACACAAGGGTATTCCTTCACTTCCAAATATTCCAAGCGATGGCCGTGTTGAGAGTAGAATCTTCGCGTTGTTGATAGTGCAGGAGGAGGAGGTCGTTGAAGCTAGAGGGGAGCAGAGCAGCATTGTCCGGGGAGAAGGCCTCCCAGACTTCCCGGGCGCGGGGGCAAGCAAGCAGCAAGTGGTCAACATCTTCGTCGAGAGGGCAGTAGGGGCAGGCAGCAGAAGTAGCGAGCATGTGCCGGAACCTTCTCTCATTGGTGGGGAGCCGACGGCGCTTTGCAAGCCAACAGAAGATCTTACACTTCAGAGGTGCATCACTCCGCCAAACCATAGTCGCAAGCTCGTCCGTCTGCAAGTGCCTGAAAGTACAGGAGTAGAAGTCTTTGTTTGACAGCAGCTTGTTAGTGAGACGACCAACACGACTATCCACCTCAGCAGGGCGGATCTCAACAGAGGCAAGCTCAGAGGTGAGGGTTCGAAGCTAAGCCCAGGCCACAGGGGTGAGGCGGGGGCCAAGGTTGGCCCGAATGCCACCAAGGAAAGTAAAGGAAACAGATGCAAGTGGGCGGATGGAGTGCGAGAGAAGGGCCGGGAACCGTTCTGAGAGGGTGTAATCACCAAGCTAAAGGTCAAACCAAAAGGAGGTGGATGCACTATTGCCCAGAAGAACTTTCGTGACGGATCTAAAGGAGTCAAGATTGGCAATAATGGCTTTCCAAATAGGGGTGTCAAGGTAGTGAGGGTCTCCAAGATCGTGAGCGGAAGTCATTTGCACAAAGCGACATTTGAAGAGAAAAAGCGAGGCGTCGATCCTTGAACTTGATTGTTGCAAAGTGTGCAATTGCTACAATTTGGCCGTCACCATCTTTACAATCGGTCTTCCGTCCAAACTCTATCTTAAAGGATTAGCCATACAAAAAACTTGCATTTAGGAGGTGTCCAACTTCTCCAACTAGTATGTTTCGTGAGGGTGAGAATGTTGCCCTTAATAGCATCTTGTTGGCGGTCACCTTGCTATGCACTCTCTCTGTTCCACCATGTAAAATGTTTTGGCAAGCTCGCCGGTAAGGCACCTGCTCGTATACGGCTTGGCTGGCCACTCCGCTACTCCTTTGGGCAAGGCAAAATTGCGGCATGTTTGACGAAAACTCTCTTTGGGTCCAGAATTCCAATTATCCTTTATTTAAAAGTTAAAATCATATATTTATAGTCCTTAAAATCCTGAAAAAAAATCTAGAGGTAGTCAATGATTTTCCTAAAACAAGGCAAACTCACAACGCCAAATTCTTTGGGTTCTGAGCTACATGAATATAATAAAATCTGGTAGATTTTGGAGTTGAGAAAATATGCATTATTCTACCTTTTCCATTTTCGCGTATCTCAGAATACGGAGTATTTCATATTATGTTTCTAGACGTTTATATGATAAATCATTGATTTTATCCTGAAATAATGTTTACAAAATTTAGGACTTGCAAATATAATTTTCATTTTCAAAAAATAGAAAGGTCACTAGTGCTCTAGAGCCAAGAAATCCCTACTCCATGTTAGTTTAGATTTGTTTTGTTCACTACTGCAATTTCATACAAGAAAGTTGGAGGAGCAAGTTCTAGTAGTATGCACGTTTCTAAGGAAGACTTGTTGTTCTCTGAAAGGCCTGTTGGCCTGCAAAACGTGCTTTTTTTCTTTCTTTGAACGGTGTCTTGTTTAATAATTAAGTAGTAGCACGATAATGCGTGCGGCCGGACAAAGGATTTGGTCATCTTTCTAGGCGGTTGTTCTGCCGGCTCTGTCTGAACTTCTCCAAATGAAATTTAGGAAGTCCACTGCACCAATTTTGTAATGCCACGAAATGATCTCACCGTGCCTGAAATACTAAAGGTACAACGTGGCAATACCAGACAGTAGGCGGCAACACGAGAATTCCGTGGACGCATGCATCCACGAGAACTGTCTGGCGGTGCGCATAGGAGTGTTGTTCTGCCGAAAGTTATGCTGGCGTAGTACGGCAGTAGTACTGCCGATACTGGCATTTGTATTATGGAGTCATACGCACGTGCTCGAACAAGTGCGAACGGACCAGTTGGCTTGAATGCTAAAATCTGATATGTGGGAGGAAACAGCACATCACACCATATGTTGGTGCTTGTTTTGTATAAAACCATAACATACGTTTGTTTTGCAAAGAACACCATATTTTGTTGTAATCACTTGTAGAAAACACATAACCCTTTATTAGCAGCTTTGATAACCAATTAGCCAGTTTGGCCCCACTGTTATGCATGGTTTTTTAATTCATATTCAATACTAACTATGATTTTATATCATGAAAACTACACATAAATTAACAAATAAATTGTTAATCCAATATTTTATTAATCAACCAATATATAACCTATACATTCGAGAGCATGCCGTGTTTTAGAGTACAAGAAATATGGTAAAGAAAAAAATATGCGTAATATTTCTCAGTAAGTAATCTTAGAAGTGAACATATATACATCACATTTTCAAACAATTATGTGTATTTCTTTTACAATGAAATTATGTAGAGCGTTGATTTGTAAAGGCTGTTTATATATGTAATACACTTACTATACATTTTTAAAGAAACATTATGAGACGAAGATAAGAAGAACACTATAGTTAAGTGTACCTTCAGTTAATGTAATTTATCATTTAAATGGGCGCAAATTTGGTTATATGTTGCACTTCTTAATATCAGGCTATTTAAAATTATATCAATTTTATGTTTCAATAGATGCAATATGTAACTAGTATTACATAAATTTATATAAATATATTTTTAGTACAATTTTATATAAAGAAATGCACTCCAAACAAGTAATTCAGTTAACAATGGAGATTAATTAGCCATTAAAGCTGGTAATGATTGGTTATATGTTTTGTGCAAGTGATTACAATAAAACATGGTGTTCTCTGCAAAAGCAAACATATGTTGTGGTTCTATGCAAAACAAGCACTAACATGTGGTGTTATATGCTATTTCCTCGATATGTGGAAATATGTATGTGGTGTGATCTAGCTAATTAGCTTTCTTTACGCGCATACGTGATCATATCACGTTAGAGAAATTAGCCTGATCGATCTGTTTCTTGGCTGATGGGCAGTCTGGACTAGCTAGCCAGAGATTTTTGGTCGATTGGTTTTTGGTTTTGGAGATCGTCGATCTGAGCGAGTAGTCCTACATCTCGACCGGTGCGGTGCGTAATGGATGATGATCACTTTTATCCGAGCGAGTTGGCCGACAAGTCGACAACGAAAGGCGCAGCTATATATCCGTGTTACTGTCTGTCTGTCGATCACTTTTGCGGCGCCGCTAGCTAGCGCCAACTTGCGGCGGCCGACCGTCCCTTGCGCCGCCGCGAAAACACGGCCGGCGAGATTTCGCGCGCGTGGTCTCGGTACAACGATCTGTCGCCGCCGCGGGTGCAGATGTAGCTCGTGATCGGAGACCGCGACTGGTTGATCAAAGGACAAATTGGCATGTAGCCCAGTTGACACAAAGACCTAGCCACCGCGATCAAAACGTGGCCGACTAGCTAATACGGGGCACGAGTCATGACCTCAGCCGCTCAGGGTTTCTTACTACTCGGGCTGCACTTCTTAGGGCTAATTTGGTTTCAACTGGAGAGTATCCCAGGGTTCTAAACTTCTACTCCCTCCATTTTAAAATATAAGATGTTTTAGATTTGTGAAGCAAATGTATTTAAACATGTTTTTTTTGAAATAACAAATAATATATTTAAACATGCTTTAGTATGTATATTCAAGTGAACCTACATACTAAAAGATGTCTAAATATATTTGCTTCATAAAACTAAAACATCTTATATTTTAAAACAGAGGGAGTAATTCCCTTGGGGGAGGAACCTGACTAACCAAGTACTGAATTTGACTATGGTTTCTTATAAATAGAGAAGATTTTATTTGGTTATGATCCAAAGAGGATAGAATAGGAGATAAAAGTTCTACATAAATCCATCTAGAATCTACTTTTAGAAAGACATATCATTGGAAAATAAAATAAAATAAAATAATCATTACCGCAAGGCATAGAGGGGGAGGTCATCAGCACCTATACCATAAAACAGTGTCAGTAGTACTCAAGAGGAACACGAAAATCAATTCTGTTTTCCCTAGAAACGACGTATCACTTCAAAACTAACTAAAAATTACATGTTTCTCGTTCAAAATCTAGAAATACAAACACAAATTAAACAGCAATGAGGAGTAAGTTGTTGACCCGGGATAACATGGTGAAACGAATTCATGTCCCTGATCTTAGTTGTTTGTTTTTTCCAAGAGGGAAACTGTTAATCACTTGTTTTTTGATTGCTTGGTTGCCAAAATTGCTTGTGTGCCCCTTCTGATCTAAAAAAATTACTCTAGTACTAGAAACGGAAAATTTTGTATAGGATACCTTTATTTTCTTGTGTTTAATGCCCAAACACACCGCTCAATTATGGCTTTGCCAAGTACCATTACAATTTTGTGTGACCTTTGTCAGATCACATAGCATTGCCCAAAACGGAAAGTTTGATATTTTTCTTGGGATGACGGTACCATAGCCGGTTAAAACAACTTTTTCTTTTTGGGTCATAGTGTGTTTGGGCAAAGGAACAAACAAGCGGTGTGTTTTATCAAACACCGGAAATTAACGGTGTCTTGTAGCAAATTTCCCTAAAAATAAGCATTTCTTTCCACTAAAAATCTGCATATGTCTGACTGATTATGCTAGATTATCTTGTAGTGGAAGTAGTCATTCTACATCTACCTAGAGCCAGCCCTAGGGCGGGGCAGAGGGACCCTATCCCTGGGGCCCCTAGCTAGGGACCCCGGCTCAAGATTTTTTGTGTCTATCCATATATATATACATATAGTAGGCATCCAAAATATTCTAATTGATAATAGAATAATATTCTATACATATGAATCCCCTATGTAGTAGGCACCCAAAAAAGGCACCCATTCGTCCCCACTCTCCCCATTCCCCTCGATGCGCATTGGGTCGACACCACCCGCGCCCAAAGATTCTCCCCGCCGGCCGAATTCCCACGCACGGCCGCCTGCAGGGCCTCTGCGCCGCCGCCTGTAGGGCACTCGCTCCGCTGCTCGGTAGAGGGCACCCGCGACCGCGTGGAATCCCCCACAACGCCGCTTGGAGGATGCTCGCTAAAGCCCTGGGTGCCCCCGCCGCCGGCCACGCCCATGGCTCCCTCCCCTGCTCCCCGACCTCACCCTCCACCGCCACACCGGCTAGACCATGGCAGCGGCGGCCCTTAGCCTGTCCAGGCAGCGGCGACAGCGAGCGCGACCTAGACGATTGCAGCGACATCGCTTCCCTTGTCTAGCGGCAGAAGCAACCAGCCCGACCTGCACCTCCGATAGGGCCTGGCCCGACCCGGCGTCCTGCTCAAGAGCTCGCCCGACCCGACGTCCTGGCGCCGTCTACAAAATCTTGCCCGGCCGTGAGCCTCGGCTCCTCCTAGGACCTCGCGCCGACCACGACCTCAGCCAGGAGTATGGGATTGACATGGATTTACCGAGGAGCTTGACTAATTGGGAAGAGGAGCTTGGTAGGAGACGAATTTGCTTGGCGGATAATGGGGATTTTTCGGTGGACTGAGCTGGACGCGAAGAACTCCCGCGACGGAACTGCATGTTGGTTCGTGCTAAGTTTTCTATCCAAACGTGGGTCCTGATTTAATTTTGCTCGACCAAGGTTGTGACTTGTGAAATCTGTGCCATAAATATTTTTGGACATCGCTCGCATTTTCAGGTTTTGGGCGCTGACTATGTACTGGATTGCCATACAGCTATGTCAGCTTTCCTGCGTTGTTCTTCTTTAAACTTAATACAATAACGTACAACTCTCCTGCGTTGTTCTCGAAAAATACAGCTATGTCAGCTTGACTTTACTTTTCAAATATAAATAAAAGCAGTAAAAAGATGTCAAGCAGTATACTTAATTGCAAAAAAGGAAGTACAATTTGCTTATGTCAAGCAGTACAAATGGTTGTAACCTAGAAATGTACTCCCTCCGTTTGGAAATATAAGATATTTTAGCTTTGTGAAGCTGTATAGATTCAAGCGAACATATACACTAAAAGATATCTAAATACATTCACTTCACAAAGCTAAAACATCTTATATTTTTAAACGGAGGGAGTACTCTTTTGATCAAAAAGTACAAAAATCTTGTTAGGTAAGTGCAAAAAAAAAATGGAAATACCCGTTATAGGGAAGTACAAATACTCAGTTTAGAGAAGTATATGGCCCCTTGTAAGTTTGCATGAAAATTAAGTCATGATAGAAATACATGATAACGCAGGGAAGTACAATATTGTGATGAAAGAAAGTATAACATGATACCACAGAGAAGTACAATATAATAACGAAGGGAAGTACAATATTGTGACGGTGGAACCAACAAAGAACCATATAAATTGCAAGAAAAATAATGAAATTATCCGCAATAATGCAAAAAAGTATATACAGTGACAATGAGAAGTGCAAGGTTTAATTTTTTGAAGTACACATGCTAATTTTGGAAGTACACTAACCCCACGCTGCTATCTGGATACCCGCTGCTCCGCCGATTGGAGGCTCGCACGCGGCCGCCTCGAGGCCCGCCGCGCCGCCGACGGGAGGGCTGCCGCGCCGCCGCCTGGACGGCTACCGCGCCGCCGCCTGGAAGGCCTCGTGCCTGCGTCCGGCCTGTTCACGACAGCCTATTCCCCAGGTCGGCCACATGAACTCGCTCCGTCCTGCCGTTCTTCCTCCACTCCGGTGACCGCACGCTGCCGGCGTCTCTATTCCCCAGGCGGGCTAGTGATATCGGCCGCTTGAAGCCGACAGGCACGGCTCCCTCATGTGGCCCACCCCCGCGGCTCCATCTGAACCTCTTGCCGCTCCACTCCTCATCACAACCGCCCGGTGGCCATGCTCCGACTCCCCGGTGTCAGGGGAACTACCATCGACACCGTGTCTATCTCCCCCTGTTTCTCTTTTTATTCAAATTTTTGTATCTCCTTATCGGCAGTACACTGGTTCATCCAAAGTAAGTACAGTCGTTACTATGTGGAAACTAGTGAAAAATGAAATTATGTTTCACTCATTTAGGTAGTACACAGACGAGTAAAAAATTCGGACGGGACAATCTGATGCAGCAGTGCTGGTGCTAACCTAGGATTTTATTCAATCGAATAAGCTGCCACCGTTGTGAATTTGGGTGCGGCATGAACAAAAGCAAGTTCGATGTGGAATTATTTTTTATCAGTTAGGTGTGCTCACTTCCACATACGCATGGAGAAAAAGAAGGTTTGGCGTAAAAAAAAATGGGAAGTACAGATGAGCTAGTCGAAGCAGAAGAGGACACAAACTTACTGTTGGGAAGTATGACTGAAATGTGCGAGGATGTGCTAGCAATGACAACTAGCCATAGAAGCATGCTGATTGATCTTTTCTTTTAGGAAAGCAGCTTGATTTATCCCGATGCTACTTGTGTGGTCATCTTCGTGAAACACCTTTCTCTTGCTAAATTAAAGCTTATATACTTTCCATGCCAGAGCAATCCACTAGAGAAATTCATATCTTTGATTGTTGCCATTGCAAGCCTCGGAACACAAAGATATAACAAAAAAATGGAAACAAATTTTTGCTAAAATGCAAAAAAAAAGTTCATAATGAAGTACATACAATTAATCACGGAACTAGACATTTTTTGTTTTAGTATGTACAGAAATTGAAAATACTTAAACTCGTCTATGATGAAATACATATAGTAGCATTAGAAAGTACAAAGGTTCACTTTCGAGACTTATAGTGGCCGTGAAAATTCATGAATAAACTTAGGCTACCATGTCAATAAACAACAAGGCTATGGGGAAGTACATATTCCTTATTGAGAAGTGCGGAACTTCTGTTCCAGGAAGTACCCGCTGACACTACGGAAAGTATACCCGATGACGACAGGAAGTATGAAGCCTCAACTTTGGGAAGTACACGGGATGAAGATGGGAAGTACACGCAATGAAGATGGGAAGTACACGTCTTTGATTGTCCTATACGTTCCAAAAATCATCTGCAAGTGTAGAAAAGTACACACATAGACTCTGAGAAGTATAAATAGTAACTACATGAACTACATAGTTTTTTTAGAGAAGTGTAGAACTTCTATTAAGGAAATTACACATGATAAAATCGTCATGAAGTACACATAGTGACGACAAGAAATAAAAAAATGTGACAAAGAGAAGTACAAATGTTCAACATTGGGAAGTGCAGAGTCCCCGTGAAGTGCTAAAAAATAATAAAATCATTCACAAAATTGAGGAGTACGGAGAACGACTCTGTAAAATACGCACGGTGATGATGGGAAGTACAAATGTTTATTTTTTAAAGTGCAACTTCACGAAGTGTTAGAAAAATAATAAAATTATCAAGAGGGAAGTACGTAACTATGATAAAAATACATGTCATGATGGGAAGTTTAATATTGTGATAGAGGAAAGTGCACACAAATAAGAATAATAAGTAAAAGATATTTAGTTTAGGAAAGTACTCGATCCCTCGTAATTTTGAATTAAAAATGAATGCCATAACGAGAAGTACAACATTGTGATGCAGCAAAGTACAGACTAGTAAGACCGAAAAGTACTTATATCTAATTTAGATAAGTACATACCGTCTCTTTTAATTTTGCATGAAAAATGACTGTCACAATAGGAAGAGAAGTACACACGAGTAAAAATAAGAAGTGCAGATATCTAGTCTAGGGGAATACACACGGTATCTCATAAATATGTATATAAATAACTTTCATACAAGGAAGTACAACATTATAATGACCGGAAGTATACAAAAGTAAGAATTAAAAGTATGAATACACAGTTGAGGGAAGTATATGTCCCCTCGTAATTTTGCATAAAAACGTAATTTTTCATGATGGAAAATACAACATGATAACGGAGATAAGTACAATATTATGATGGATGGAAGTACAATATGATAACGGCGAGAAGTACAACATGATAACGAAGGGAAGTGCAATATTGTGATGATGGAACCGAAATGACATAGTATAATAAAGTTACCATTGTTTTACTGAAAAGTTCTAGAAACACCGTCTGGAAATACAAGAACTTTTAACAAAGAAGTACGAAAGACGTATCCAGGGAAGTACGGAAATTCTGTTTTCTCGGGACGGACATATATCATGCAAATCATATCGTTTTAAGCTCCGATCGCCTCTACAGTAGGCACAAATCATTTGTATGGTATAAAAAAACTTTAATTTCAGTACTTTTTGTTTTCCATGACGAATCAAATAGTATAATTTCTCAATTTCAAAGCGTTAACTTGCGAACAATACAAATCATATGACGTTAAAACTATATAAATTATTCTTTAACAGTAAGAAATTTGTAAAAGTATTGTGAATGAAAAAGTTGCGCATTTTCCATAGCTTTCCAACGGTATATCATTTGCACCATTCCGACTAACGGTTAAAAAAGTCAAGTCAAATTACCTTGCATCTTTTTTGGATATCTCCGAATTCGTTATTTTTAAAATTATTCAAAAAATTATGTAGAATTTGAAAAACTTAAAACACAAAAAAGTTGCGTCTGCTCAATATCTATCCAACGCCATATTATTTGCATCATTCCGACAAATGGTTGAGAAAATCTGCTCAAATTACAGTCCGCCCATTTTTGAATAGATCCGAATTTCAGTTTTTTCAAAATTGTTCAAAAATCGTGGTGAATTTGGAAAAACTTACAGAGATAACAAAGTTGTGCAATTTCAATAGCTTTCCAACGATGTATCATATGTGTTATTCTAATTTGTGGTTTGAAAAACAAGTTGAAATTACATTCCAGACGTGTTTTTGAATGCTTCCGATTTTCAAAATTAAACGTAAACCATTGAGAATTTGAAAAAGTTTCAAGATGAAAAAGTTGCGGTTTTTCTGTAGCTTTCCAACGATATATCATTTGCATAATTCTAAGAAACGGTTTAGAAATTAAAATAAATAACTACGTAGATACGAACAAGCAGTTCAAAATTTGCAAATGAGCAGTATGATTCTGTCATACAAAGCAGTACAAATGCGTGTCGTAAGCAGTACAGAATATGTACATAATATTATTCTATTATCGATGACAGAATAGTCTCCATGTATATATATTTTTATATATTTATATTTATATTTATAGTCTTAAGTCCCAATAGTTTATAATGATTCTAGAAAATATAGACGACGAAAGTTTCAACCTACCGCGTCTCTATTATGACTCCTATTACCCAGAAAAATATTTCTAAATAATTTGTCTTGATGCCACGATTTCTCTCTTACCTTCCCAAATATATAGAACAACACAAACCCTTATTATGGAATTATCAAGTATGCAGAAAAACACCATGGATATATCAAGTGTATATATTATATAATTTGCTATTGCATTACACTAAGATTTCTCTTGCGGAATACTTATATATTTTAAGTCTTTCGTGTGTGACCAAGGGGCAAAGCTTGACAGAGATTGTTGAGGGATCCAAGAACACTAATCAAGCTTAACCTTTACATAATATTTGATAATTTATCATAAATATTAAAGATATCTTTAATACTTTTCTGTAGTAGGGGAGCCACGCCCCCCATGCCCTAGGAATGCTCTGCCATTGTGAACAAGGGTCCCTTAGTGTCGTGTCTCCCTATGGCCCATGAAAACTATGGACTGACGACCCTGGAGAGGATAAATGGGACATACCTTGGAGCTCAAGAAATTGCTCGCGATCGCAGGCGTTGATGCTGAGGAAGTGGCTGAGACGAGAGCTCTTCAATTTGGTTTGACACTGGCTTTCAACAAGCTTTAGGTAGCTTTAATATTTGAATCCAACCCTCCCAGTGTTATATAGAAAAGGTAAAAAATAACAGGGTAGCTAAGGCTCAAGATGGAGGTGGCATACATTGAAGTTGGGCGTGTAAGTTTAGAAATGTGCACCTAAGTCGTTGAAAAAAGTGTGCAATCAAGGTTCTATATGTGTTTCTCAATTCTTTTGCATGGTTATTTGTATAGGTTCTACTTTTAACCACATCATATAGTTGCGCTTTTTAAGTAGCCAACACGGTGGCCCTCGCAAATGCTAGAGCAACATCTGATAGGGTCTAAAACATTACATGTATTGTTTCATACATAATCATATTACACATTAAGATTACCATGCATGGATCTACATTCATGATAAATTCTATGGTACATAAAACATATCACTGTGCGGGAAACCTCATTTATTTATGTTTCAGTTATGAGCGAATGATTTCTTCGGGACTTGAAAATTCATATATCAATGACCATATGCAATCTTTCTACTCGTGATATAAGATCAGTTCACAGAACTAAATGAACATGGAAAGGTTTTTGTCTAGTGTATCGGATGTCGCACACATGGATATCATGAAATGACTCATCCTGATGCAGAGCTTGACCGAGATTGTCGAGAGATCCAAGAACACTAATCATGCTTAAAATTTAAATAATATTTTAAAAATTAGCATAAATACTAATCATATCTTTAATTAATTTTCTGTAGTAGGGGGGGGGGGGGGACACGGCCCCCCTTTCCCTAGGAAAGCTCCGCCATTGTGAATAAGGGGCTCTTAGTGTCGTCTCGCCCTAGGGCTCACAAGATCTATGGACCGGCCCTGCATCTACCATCATCTCGTTTAACATTTTCATTGGCAAGCTTTAGGAAAACCTGGAGAGCAAAAGTAGAAACAAAGTAATTACCAAAATATTAAATTTGAAATTATATATATGCACAAATCCCTACGTATATGCATGCTTCTCAAAAAATGTAGGCGCTACTAGGGACAGTAGCTACAAACAAAATAAGCACACACTAATCTATGTTCTCGTTGATTCCTGGACGCCCACAGCATGGAGGCAACATTTGGAAACTTGGGAATAGTACCCAAGGATTTTGAGTTGTATAAATCTTATTCACCATGTTCTGAATAATAGGTACTGATCGATTGTCAGCATTCCCAGGAGTGGCAGCCCTTAGCAAAATCCTATAGCCCCTGGGAACATGCTCAGCTTACTAGTACTGATGAGAGATATTGACACCACTGCATATTTGCAAAGCATGATCGACCCAAAACAAAGAACAGGAAGAAGTCCGTCGTCGACCCAAACCAAGAAGACCACTACGATCATGGTATGCACCAAAACATTGTCTACGTATAACAAAACCTGGGCTGCACAAATTATAAGACGTGAAAATTGCACTTATTACAGTAAATAATCCACCAGCTCCTCATCGCCCAAATCTTCCAATCCCTGTTAACGCTCAATCTTTCCTCCAGGTGCTTGACACCTGGTACGTACGTGTCGCTTAAATAAGTCTGCTAATTTAGTGGAGTAGTAGGGGATGTGCTGTCACTTCGATAATTTATTAAGTAGGAGTATAATGTTTAACGCTTGAATTTGGCCGGTGATGCTGTCCTTAACTATAACAAAGTAGTAACAAAGTGACATCAAAAGTCAAACGAAGCTTCTTTGACTAGGACGATATATAAATGTTTTCTTACTTGGCTGATGCCATCCGTATATCTTAATCAAGGAAGCATGAACTGGTGTTCACTGCCGGTGACGTTGCTCCTGGCTCACTATCTTGTTTGACTTTTTCCCCCGAGAAAACAAAAGGTAGCGGAAGAGAGTGTATACATTGTGGTCTTCCATCTGAAATCGTTCTTAAGTTCCCTTGTCTGCCTTCTTTCTTTACAGTGTCTCAACTTCCTCGTGTTTGCCAAAATAAAAAAGCAGTTGATTTGTGATTGCAGACCACGTTGCATAATCCAATGTGCCGATCCGATCGATGTGCACTGCAGCAGTTGGTTGGTGACGGAACAACATGCGAATATGAAGCAGAACCCTCCCGTCCCCAACCCTAGCCGCCACAACACTACCCACCCCATCCCGCCGCCGTCGCCGGTGGCGCCATCGGGCAAAGCCCCGGAGGCGTGGCGGCGGCGGGGGACCTTCTTCTGCTGCGCTGGGTAGCGGTTCGGCTTGGATCCTAGTAGGTGATACGTCTCCAACGTATCTATAATTTTTGATGCTCCATGCTTGTTTTTACACCATTTGTCTATTGTTTGTTACACTTAGTGGCACTTTTATGCATTTTCCGGAACTAACCTATTAACAAGTTGCCATAGTGCCAGTTTCCTGTTTTCTGCTGTTTTTGTGTTTCAGAAGTGATACACAGGAAATATTCTCGGAATTGGACGAAACACGTTTCTAAAGTCTTATTTTACCCGGAAGCTTCCAGAGATCCGAAGGAGAGTCAGAGGGGGGCCACCAGGGCCCCACACGCAGGGGCGGCGCGGCAAGGCCCCTGGCCGCGCGGGCCCCGCGTGAGGGCGCCTGGCTCCCCCTCTGACAACGCCCCTTCACCTATAAAGACCCCCCGACGGAAAAAACCTAAGGACCCGATCAGATTTCCAGAACACATCGCGATCCGCCGCCGCCGTCGACCCGAAGATCGGGAGGGTCCAGAAGCTCTTCCCGGCACCCTGCCGGAGAGGGAAATCGCCACCGGAGGTCTTCTTCATCGCCATGCTTGCCTCCGGAGCGATGAGTGAGTAGTCTACCTTGGACTATGGGTCCATAGCAGTAGCTAGATGGTTGTCTTCTCCACCATGTACTTCATGTTTAGATCTCATGAGCTGCCCTACATGATTGAGATCACCGTTATGTAATTCTACATGTTTGGTTTGTTGGGATCCGATGAATATTGGTGTTTATGATTAAGTTGCTATACTGAATATTATCTTTTGTTATCTCTATGTTGTTTATGATCTTGCATGCTCTCCGTTGTTAGTAGCTATCTTGGCCGAGTAGTTGCTAGTGACTCCAAGAGGGGGTATTTATGCTCGATAGTGGGTTCATGCCTCTATTTCACCTAGGGGAGTGACAGAAACCTCTAAGGTGGTAGATGTGCTGTTGCTACTAGGGAGAAAACAACATTCATATGCTCAAGGGCATATGCTTTGTTTACATTACACACTTTGCTTAATGCAATTATCTGTTGTTCGCAACTTAATACTTCTAGGGTGTTCGGATTGATATCCCCGGGAGTGGATTATTAGTCATAGATGCAGTTGGATGGCGGTCTATGTATTTTGTTGTAATGCCCAGAGTAAATCTCATAGTGATCTTCTTGACATATCACGTTTATCTTTATTCTATCAATTGCCCAACTGTAATTTGTTTACCCAGTATGTGTTATTTATCTTATGGAGAGACACCACTAGTGAACTGTGGACCCCGATCCTATTTCCATCATATTGCTATCACCTGTTTACTTTACTCGCATTGTTTACTTTACTCGCACTGTTTACTTTACTCGCATACTATATTGTTTTCCACTCGATACGCTCATAACCTTTGTTTCAAGCAAACCGGTGAGATTGACAACCTCATCGCAAGTTGGGAACAAAGTATTTGTTTGTGTTGTGTGCAGGTTCCGCATTGCTACTGGCCGAAGATGAGTCAACAAGTATCGTTAACGGCGCCCTTGTCGGAGTGTTACTAAGCCAGTCTGCATCACCTTCAGTCGTCATTGTCTCTCCTCTCCTGATCGATATTAAACCTTGGTTTCTTAACTGAGGGAAAACTAGCTGCTATACTCATCATACCTTCCTCTTGGGGTTCCCAACGGGCTGGTTATTCACCACGCACAAGGACAGTCTGCTTCACATCAACTTGGCACCAGCAGCTAATTTTCTGGGCGCCATCAACAAGTAGCAGCCAATTTTCTGGCGCCGTTGCCGGGGAGGAAGAGAAGACTTCTGCGAGGGAGTTTTTCGCACACACATTCTTTACTTTGTTTTATTGTTTTGCTTTACTTTATTTTATTTTACCTGCATTGCTTTTTATCAAAAACCCAAAAAAATTAGAATCCTTGGTAGTTGTTATTTCTTTACTTTAGTTTATTATGTCTAGTTCAGTTGCTACTACTATGTCTCCCGAGGACATGATTTTTACTTTTAAGCAGAAAGATGAGGAAAGCTTTAAAGAAGCTTGGTCTAGAATTTATGATTGGCATAGAAAAACTGAACCTAAAATGACTTTGAGTTTGCTTCTTAGTAGCTTTTACTTTGGACTTTCTCTTCGTTATAGATATGCTTTGGATGCTACTGCAGAAGGAGATTTCCTTCATTGTGATGGAGATCAAGCCTTCAATATTATAAAAAAGTTGATTACAATTTATAGCATGCCAACCTATTTTGATTCCTCTCTTGTGTGCATTTTTAATAGACTTGATACTCTTGAGACTCACACTGCTAGTTTGAATTCTTGCTACAATACTTTGCGCCAGCATTTTGATTATGCGCCAACAAATACTGAACCTTCGAGTTGGTATCCTACGATAAAAATCACCATTAGTGGTAAAACTTTTCATGCTCGTTGTGATATTATGTCTGAATTTTGTCTCATGCCAAAGGATGTTTATGAATCTTTGAGCCTTTGGAAGCTTTCTGAGGGAGGAGAAGGAATTTATCTTACTAACAATGCCACTATATTTCCCCTTGGAATAGCTGAAGGAGTTTTTACAAAAGTCCTAGGAAGAATGATATCTACTGATTATCTTGTTATTGAATGTGTAGGGAAAGGACAAATCACACTTGGAAGATCCATCTTGAAGCTCCTGGGCGCCGTCATTGATGTGGGAAAAGGCAATATAAGATTTATCTCTCCACCTTGCAACAACCATGTCTTTCCTAGGGTCAAGAATAAAGGTAAGAAAGGAAGACGTAAGGCACGCGCTGATCCTAATGCTTCATCTATTGATATTACTTGATTCGCAATTTTCTGCGCCTAGCTCAAAGGCGTTAAAGAAAAGCACTCTTGGGAGATAACCCAATGTTTTCTTTTCAGTACTTTTTCTTTTATTTGAGTCTTGGAAGTCATTACTACTGTAATGACCGCTCCTTATCTTGTTTATTTCGTTTTTGTGCCAAGAGAAGCCTCTAATTTGAGTGAGGTAAAGATTTGGGGATGTTGCTGTCCTGAAACTGTTTTCAGTGCTGCACCGTAAAAATTCATATAAATTCTCTGTTTATCTTTTGGACCTGCGATTTCATGTGCATATGCCCCAGGTTATATCCAAACTTTTTCTAGTTGAACACTTTTTGATTTGAGCAACAGAAAATCCCTCAAAAATTCGACCTTTGTCAGCTGTTCAGTTTTGACAGATTTCTGCCAATATTTGTGTTTGCCACTTTATCGCTTTCTTTTGAGTTCTTTTGATCACGGAACTTTTGGGGAGGTTGCCACAATAGTATCTACTATATATGTGGTAGTTTTGAGTTCAAACCTGAAGCAAAAAGAAGGTTGATTATATGTTATGCTTACACTAATGTTGCTAATAGAATTGTGTTTAGTTTTGTATGAAGGAAGTTTTCAAGTGTAGGGATTGGAGAATGATGAGATGAGTTGAAGAATGGACAAAAGCTCAAGCTTGGGGATGCCCATGCATCACCCCAAGAAATATCCAAGAAGTACAAGCGTCAAAGCTTGGGGATGCCCCCGAGGCACCCCTTCTTCATCGGCAAAAATCAGGTCACCATTCAAAACACTATATTTTTATTGCTTCATGCACTATGTGTTTTTCTTGGAGCGTCAGTTGTTTTAGTTTTCTTAGTTGGTTTAGTTTGTTTGTTTTCTGCAATAAATGGTTGGACCCCAACAAATTTTCTTTTGGATATGTACTCGCTTTTCATTTGCCAAGAACGCTCTAGTTTTCACTCTTATTAAAAATCGAGCGTTCTTCTTTTTCTGCTACTGCTTTTGGTTTTCGCCTTGATTTGCGTTCAGACCTTGTCATATCTTTTCATCAAGGTGTATTTTTGCCTCTGATCTTTATTGGTTTTCATCAAAAGAGGTGTTTATAAAAATTTCAAATGGTGTTGGAAAAGAGATTAAGCTCTGTGCAAAATAGTGGTACAAGAAGGAGCTTGTGTAGACTGCGGCTTAGGCTTTTTCATGTCATGCTTGATGTCTTTTTGATAGTATGCTTAGTGGTTTTGCTATAGCATGACTTGTCTCAAATAACTGAGATTGCTTAATGAGCCTTTGAAAAAATCATGCGTTGTTTTTATTGTATGGAAGCATTATTTTGGTTTTCTCCTTGATGCTTTATTTGGGTTGACTTGGCGCATGCTCACACATGTTAGACTCTTACAAAGTCGCCAATAGCCTTCATGATCATTTAGTTTTTGACTTTTGATGCCATCTTATGCTTCTTTTAATGTCGCTTTGTCGCTTTGCATGATTATGGCCATTATTGCTCTCTTAGTTGGTCGCTCCCAGTCTTTTGCCAGCCCTCGCCTTGTACTGAGTATGAGCTCTACTCATGCATCCAACTCCTAAAAGCCAAAGTTTTCCAAAGTGTCCACCATACATACCTACTAGCAATTTGCTATTCCAAGTAAATTTGACTTGCTTTTATTTTCTCTTCAAATTAAACTCTTACCAGTGTTATGCGAAATTCGGTCAGTAAAGCTCTCACGAACCGGAAGGCACACTTTACTTTTTCCTGTTCTAAAAAATTTGACATTGTAGTCTCTTATGTTGAGTTGTTATGCTTGCAAGTTGTAAGTTGGATTCTAGCCCATCCATGCTGTCATGGGGCAAGCTTTCAACATTGCAGTTCTTATTTGAGTTGATATCGTGATCTTTTGTCTATGGATGCCCGCGGTGTGAAATGAATTGGGAATCTTGTAGGGATCATGGAGTTTGTATATGTGTTAGGGAAACGCCGGGCCGCCAATCTAAGCCATGCATAATTCATGGTGGAAATTTGCAGCATACCCATGGTGAACATTCGACGACGCATCTCACAATAAAAAGCTAAATAAAAGACAAATAAAAGAGATGTCGAGGTGTTCATTGTCTGCTTGTCCTATCATTTTGGTGTGGGCTTGTTCCATGTCATCGGGCACGGAGGTACCCCATTGGCGGTTCTCAATGATATGAATATACTTACAATGACAAGAGCCTTGCTTGGGACTCTAAGTAAAGTAGCATGAGGTTTGGGTACTCGTATTCACGGGGCACGAGGTTTTCAACTTATGATTTGTCAAGCATATGCATCATAATTGTTCTCGCATTAACTTTAACCATTCAAGATGCTTATGATGGGGGCAATGAGAGCTCAAAGCCGGTAAGTACCATAATGTTTGAAGGTTATAAAACTTGCAATCACTGCTTCCCTCTGCGAAGGGCCTTTCTTTTACTTTTATGTTGAGTCACCACCTTCTATCTTTATGCACCATTAAGAGAGCATAGTTGTCATTCTTAGTGTGATATGCATTGTCCCAAAGTTCATTGATTGATTCATATTGTTGGTTTCACTTGTTCTTAAATTATTTGTATCTAGTCGCCCTCTTAAACTTGAAGGTGTCCTATGCATTTATGTTTTGCTCTCTTTGAAGGACAAGCTGAAAACCATTTGTATGTTTTTCCTTATGATTTGAACACACGTTTGACTTTCATTGTTTCATTTTCATGATCTTTTGTTTGTGTTCATTTGCATGTTTACAACATGGTTGCTAAGTTCTTATTGTCATGATTATATCTTCATGCCCATGTTTTAAGTTCTTATGATCCCAGCTCACCAATGCTTACATATATGATCAAGATTGTGTAGGTGCATGTCACCTCAAAAATTATTCTTTTGTTATCACTTACCTACTCGAGGACGAGCAGGAGTTAAGCTTGGGGATGCTTGATACGTCTCCAACGTATCTATAATTTTTGATGCTCCATGCTTGTTTTTACACCATTTGCCTATTGTTTCGTTACACTTAGTGGCACTTTTATGCATTTTCCGGAACTAACCTATTAACAAGTTGCCACAGTGCCAGTTTCCTGTTTTCTGCTGTTTTTGTGTTTTAGAAGTGATACACAGGAAATATTCTCGGAATTGGACGAAACAAGTTCCTAAAGTCTTATTTTACCCGGAAGCTTCCAGAGATCCGAAGGAGAGTCGGAGGGGGGCCACCAGGGCCCCACACGCAGGGGCGGCGTGGCTAGGCCCCTAGCCGCGCGGGCCCCGCGTGAGGGCGCCTGGCTCCCCCTCTGACAACGCCCCTTCGCCTATAAAGACCCCCCGACGGAAAAAACCTAAGGACCCGATCAGATTTCCAGAACACATCGCGATCCGCCGCCGCCGTCGACCCGAAGATCGGGAGGGTCCAGAAGCTCTTCCCGGCACCCTGCCGGAGAGGGGAATCACCACCGGAGGTCTTCTTCATCGCCATGCTTGCCTCCGGAGCGATGAGTGAGTAGTCTACCTTGGACTATGGGTCCATAGCAGTAGCTAGATGGTTGTCTTCTCCACCATGTACTTCATGTTTAGATCTTATGAGCTGCCCTACATGATTGAGATCACCGTTATGTAATTCTACATGTTTGGTTTGTTGGGATCCGATGAATATTGGTGTTTATGATTAAGTTGCTGTACTGAATATTATCTTTTGTTATCCTTATGTTGTTTATGATCTTGGATGCTCTCCATTGTTAGTAGCTATCTTGGCCGAGTAGTTGCTAGTGACTCCAAGAGGGGGTATTTATGCTCGATAGTGGGTTCATGCCTCTATTTCACCTGGGAGAGTGACAGAAACCTCTAAGGTGGTAGATGTGCTGCTGCTACTAGGGAGAAAACAACATTCATATGCTCAAGGGCATATGCTTTGTTTACATTACACACTTTGCTTAATGCAATTATCTGTTGTTCGCAACTTAATACTTCTAGGGTGTTCGGATTGATATCCCCGGGAGTGGATTATTAGTCATAGATGCAGTTGGATGGCGGTCTATGTATTTTGTTGTAATGCCCAGAGTAAATCTCATAGTGATCTTCTTGACATATCACGTTATCTTTATTCTATCAATTGCCCAACTGTAATTTGTTTACCCAGCATGTGTTATTTATCTTATGGAGAGACACCACTAGTGAACTGTGGACCCCGGTTCTATTTCCATCATATTGCTATCACCTGTTTACTTTACTCGCATTGTTTACTTTACTCGCACTGTTTACTTTACTCGCATACTATATTGTTTTCCACTCGATACGCTCATAACCTTTGTTTCAAGCAAACCGGTGAGATTGACAACCTCATCGCAAGTTGGGAACAAAGTATTTGTTTGTGTTGTGTGCAGGTTCCGCGTTGCTACTGGCCGAAGACGAGTCAACAAGTATCGTTAACGGTGCCCTTGTTGGAGTGTTACTAAGCCAGTCTGCATCACCTTCAGTCGTCATTGTCTCTCCTCTCCTGATCGATATTAAACCTTGGTTTCTTAACTGAGGGAAAACTAGCTGCTATACTCATCATACCTTCCTCTTGGGGTCCCAACGGGCTGGTTATTCACCACGCAAAAGGACAGTCTGCTTCACATCAACTTGGCACCAGCAGCTAATTTTCTGGGCGCCATCAACAAGTAGCAGTAGGTTTTCGGGAGACGTTGTCAAGATGGAGGGGACGGCGTCGCGTCAGAATAAGAGAGCCAGAGCTCGGTCCCCATCTCGGCAAGGTCACTTGTGGCGGTACCGGCGAGCTGCTGGCCTGGTTTCCTCTCAGATCTACGGTTCTGGGGAGGGTGGGTTCTCCAGGCGCGATCGTCTTTCGACGTGGCCGTGGAGTTTCTAGAGTCTGTTCAGGTGTCGGAGGGCTGCTGATGCTGTTGCCTTTCCCTTGGCCGGCCGTGGTGGCGAGGGAGTGGAAGGGGATGGCACCACCGTCTTCCTCGTTAGGGTTGATTATGGTCTTTTTTTGAGATGCGACTGTCGCGGCGTGAAGCTTCTTCTGGCCGGCCATGGTGGCGAGGGGAGGATGCATCTCGACGTGACGTCGGTGGTTGGGACCTACTGCTCGGGGATCTTGGATTGGAGGTACTGCTTGGTCTTCCCCATCTCCTGCCTGCCTGATGTTCTGGAAAAGGATCTTAGCTCTCACCCCTCGGGGTGGGCACTCTTGCGGTGTTCAAAGCCCATTGTGGCGATAGTGGCGGCGGTGACAAGATGGTTTCTGAAGATGAGCTACTTCTGGGTCCGATACCTGTACTTGATGGTGCTTTGGGAGTACGGTGTGAGGTCATTATTGCAAAAGTCTGGGACCATATTGTATTTTTCTTTTTTTGTGCAGTTGTTTGTAATTGGTTTCGTCATTGTTGAAATACCATCAGTTGTTATCTAAAAAAAAATATGCGAATATGTACAGACGTGTCAATTGTACGGCCGCGCGATCTCGCGATCTCAGTCTGATCCTAAACCATAAATCTTAAACCAGAAATAAACATGCCTTGCCTAAAAAACATTATGACGGCTCAAGCGTCTTGGTCTGCCCCTGCCCCCACTCATGGATGTCAACCGCAAGTGTGGAGGGAGCACCTATGCTCCAACCCGTGCGGCTGTTGCCCGCGGCCGCACACTCGGCGTGCCCCGCGGAGGTCTATTGGGCCACGGCCCAACAGGACAGACAGTAGTTTTTTTTTTCTTTTTCATGTGTTTTATTTTTTTGTTTTTTAAATAAATCAGATTTTAAAGATATTTTTCCACTATGTAAAAATAATTGTCAAAAATCTGAACAAATTTTAAATTTAAAAAAATTTAAAATTGAAACAACTTTTAAAAATAGAAAAAAATTAAACTAGAAACAATTAAACTTTGAACAAATTTTAAAAGAGAACAAAAAATTTACCAGAACAAATTTCAAATCGGAACAAAAATTCAAATTAGAACAAATTTAGGATATGAACAAATTCAAATCGGAACAAATTTCAAATCAGAACAAGTTTCAAATCGGAATAAATTTCAAATTGAAACAAGTTTTAAAATCTGAACAAAATTAAAAATTTGAGCAAAATTTCGAATCTAAAAAAAATAAAAATCTGAACTTTTTAAAATCAAAACAAAATTCAGAATCGTAATATAATGCTGTAAAAGGAAAAATGAAAAAGAAAATAGAAATGAAAAAGGAAAAAGAAATAAAAGTAGAGAAAAAGCAATAATGGGCCGACCAGGTCGGCCCATACTGCGCGCAGGGTGTGCGGCGTGCGGTAGCGTCCGACCTAGTCGGAGTATAGGAATCGCCAGGTGTGGACGTGTCGCGTGGTTTGCGGGCCGGATAGATTATAGCATGATGGATCACAATACTGGGTGTGGATTTTACTAACTTGGGCTAAAAGAGATTGGCTCAATGGGGATTCGTATATGACTCGTAAAGCGACTGTTCTGAAAATTTATACACCACTCGATGTAGCATAGAGCACTTGCACGGCGCACCCCAATTTTGCTGCAGCGAGCATTAGGGCCTAGTCCATTTGGTTTACTGGTGTGGTGGAAAAAAGGTCATTAGTCTCGGTTTGTAAGGCTTATTTGTCTCGGTTGTAGCAACTAAAATTGCTAAAGCCTTTAGTTCCGGTTGTTTACAAATCGGGACCAATGGGCCTCCACGTGGCCCGGGTCATGTGCTGTGGTTGGAGGACCTTTGGTCCCGGTTCGTAACACAGACCAGGACTAAAGATCCGTTTGGAATAAAATTTGTATTTTCTTTTTCAGAATTTCTCTATTTTCTTTATTTCTCTAATATCTAATCACCTCTATTCTCATATTAAATTAGATACTTATGACTCTCACTCCATTCTCATATCAAATTAAATACTTGTGGTCCTCACTTTCCGATCGATCACTCATCCTCATACTGCTTCACCCTTAGCACGCTTAACTTTTTCATTCCTTCCATAGTAGCTTCCATGACTATGCTCACGACTTCTTGATATTGGTACGTTGCCAATTCTATTAACCTATACACTTTGAAAACATATAATATTACTTTTTTAAATTCTAAATAAATTCACAAATTAAGCAACAATGATTAAGTAATAATAAGTATGAATGAATTCCAAATAATTTTTATACATAATTTAATTATTGATTTTTAATAATTAAAATATTTAAAAAAGGCTGAAAAACTTGAAAAATCCGAAATTCAAAAATTAATAGACTTGTTAACCAAACAAGAGGGAGTACATTTTTTCATATATATATATATATATATATATATATGCATACTCGCACACCACACCACACACACATCTAGCTAGTAGCCTTCTAGCTTCCAAAAACTCCTAGCAATCTCGAAGTCCAAGCGAGCGTCTAGAGCGGCATACAACACTTGCTTGTCACTTAATGGAACTTTGGCCCAACTATGGGGGAGTTCTTTTAGGCTTCTAGATGGGCTTCGAGGTCCCAAACAGCTGAAGCCCGAAAAAAGTGTTTCGCTTATTTTGACCGAGAAGCCCGCCAAAAGCCAGCGATACACGCGATCGGAGAAACAGCGAGCGAGCTGTTTCTCGCCAGTTTCCCGAGCTTCTGGCCAGCAACCCGAATTGTTATGTCTATCTGCCCCCTTTTTCAGCACTATTTACATAAGAATGCCACTATACTGGTTTTAATGCATTGAAATGAATCGCTTTGATCCCTGTGCGTGTACGTGACCTCCTTGACCCTGGCCCCGCGTCCTCCTTTTCAGTCATGGACGAACACGAGCAGGTTTGTTGGACGCGACTGTGCTCTCTTGGTCAGGTCAACGTATTTTATTGTACCAGAAAATGCTACAAAATTTGATAGAATAATTGCAAGGTTTGGAGAGAAATATAAGAAGATTCTGTGACAACATGTATGTGATTTTGTCCATTAATTTGGCCAAATTTTGGTACACAGTTTTCCCATATATTTGACAGGAACTTGGTACAAAAATTTAACAGCAAGACATTTCTTTTTATTTTGGCATGTACTGAAATATACTACCGCACCTTTTGTTCTATTCATAATTTTCTTGATTTATTTCTAGCTTATTTTAACTTAAATTACTGTATATGTGGTATCATCACTTATTTAGCTTACGTATTTAATCTAGGGGCGTTATAGACATTTCACGACTCAACAGATCCAATAAGCCAAATTTCTATAAGCCTAAAAGAAGTGACCAGTGGGGTTTCTAGGAGCTTCTCCCCACTACAGTTTTTCCCCACCGTTTTCTAGAAGCCGGCTTATACATAAGCACAAGCCCAAAAGAAGTCGGCCTATATATAAGTTCTTCTTCTTCTTCTTCTTCTTCCTCGTCGCCCTTCTTCTTGTTCTTCTTGATGCTCTTCTTTTTCTCAAGCTTTGTTCCAATAGTAGCATTGGACAGATCGTATAGACGCGGAATTGGTTTATTGGTGGAGTTTGGCATAATCACTTGGAGGTCGTACACCGACGGAATTTGAATTCCGTATGATTGCAGTATGCGCACGTTATTGCCGATAGCCGCGCGGCAGAATCTAATTGTAGGGTCCCCCAAGAAATCCCTGAGCAGCTGCGGCACATGATCGCCCCGACATATTTTGAAGGCCAAAACCTCGGACGCCACCGAGAGTTGAAGGACGGCGACACGCTGATGGAGCCTATCACGAGGGGTGGTGAATGATACGTCTCAAACGTATCTATAATTTTTTATGCTCCATGCTTGTTTATACACCATTTTCTTTGTGTTTTGTTACACTTTGTGGCGTTTTTATGTATTTTCTGGAACTAACCTACTGACGAGATGCCACAGTGCCAGTTCCCTGTTTTTCTGCTGTTTTTCTGATGTTTTTTTATTTCACAAAAGCTACACATAAAATATTATCGGAATTGGACGAAACAAAAGCCGAACCTCCTATTTTTACCGAAGCTTCGCGAAGACCGAAGATGAGATGGAGGGGGGCCAGGGGCCAGCCACACCATGGGGTGGCGCGGCCTAGCCCCTGGCCGCGCCACCAGGTGGTGAGGCCACCTGGCCCACCTCCTGACGTTGCCCTTTCGCCTATAAATTTCCCTCGACGGGAAAAACCTAAAGGACGGATCGCTTTTTCTTGAAACATACTGCAAGCCGCCGCCGTCGTCGAAGAGAGATCGGGAGGATCCAGGAGCTCTTCCCAGCACCCTGCCGGAGGCCTTCTCCACCACCATAGTCGCCTCCGGAGTGATGTGTGAGTAGTCTACCTTAGACTACGGGTCCATAGCAGTAGCTAGATGGTTGTCTTCTCCACCATGTGCTTCATGTTTAGATCTTGTGAGCTGCCCTATGATACGTCTCAAACGTATCTATAATTTGTGATGCTCCATGCTTGTTTTTACACCATTTGCTTAATGTTTTGTTATACTTCGTGGCGTTTTTATGCATTTTCCGGGACTAAACTATTAACAAGATGCCACAGTGCCAGTTCCCTGTTTTCTGCTGTTTTTGTATTTCAGAAAAGTTACACAGGAAATATTCTCGGAATTGGACGAAACAAAAAACAAACATCCAGATATTAAACGAAGCTTCCAGAACAGCGAAGAAGAGATGAAGGGGAGCCACGGGGTGGCCACACCACCAGGGGGCGCGGCCAACCCCTGGCCTGCGCCGCCCTATGGTGAGGGCCCCCGGCCCACCTCTGGCGCTGCCCCTTCGCCTATAAAGACCCCCCGACGGGAAAAACCTAAATACCCGATCAATTTTCCAGAAACACATCACGACCCGCCGCCATCGTCGACCCGAGATCGGGAGGGTCTAGAAGCTCTTCCCGGCACCCTGCCTGTAGCGCCATGCCTTATCAAAAGACAGAACTCCTGTGTATCTGTGCCATTACCTAGATCAGTAGATAGCACCACAATACAAAATATAGTAATCATTGCAATAGCATCAATAATATAACGTAAATCCAGTTACATAGGTCTTTAACCTTACGAGTACACAACATAAAGCATAGTTGCAATGAGCCTCCATCTTCATCAAGTGCGATAGGCAGACATGTTGGAATGTGTTGCCACGCAAAATTGTTGCGCGACACCACGATAATCGTCGTGCTTTCGTGACGACGAACGGATGATTTTCAAGCAAATCAACAAAGAGTTCCTCGCTTTCGTGGAGGAGATCGGCCGCTTTTCAACGCAAAACGGCAAAGATTTAGCCAAACCTTAGACAGCTAGGGCTTAGCAGAAAAGGAACGGTACGTAAACTAAAAATAGTATGTTTGTATTGAATAACGATCGATTGGGGGCTTTTTTCGATCGGCCATGTACCCATATATATAGGTAGCCTGGACTTTGGCGATAAGAGCTGGCCTCTCACGTAATAGAGCAGGACTCTCACGTAATGTTTTCTTGTCAAATAAAGTATTCCTATTCCTAATCTATATCTGATCCGGCCAACGTACATACTTTGGTCTTCGCTTGAGCCACCGAATCAATCATGCAAACTCTGGCACACGCACCTTACTTACGTGAGCTTGATAGCAATGCCACATTACGCATTGTATAGCTTGAACTCCAGAAATCTGCACAGGACATGTCTTGGCTAGTATCATTTAGATTCGACGCATCTCCATATGATACTGATAAGAACTTGTCTTAAGCATATCATTGTAAAAAATATCCATTCACTAGCCCGGCTGAGAACTCCTGATCTAGCTGCATCATTGTACTGGACTCCGATAAAATCTGCATCTGGAACTAAATAATAATTTAAAAAATATGTGTTACTCCATACCGCAAGCAGCACATTATAATCTAATTTGGCTTATAAAATTCCTAGTAGCCAAATTATGCACTTAACACATGCCCCCCTATTTTTGGTATAATTATATTTATCAAAAACACTATAACAATACCTTAGGATGATGTTGGTCGCTCCACCGACCACACATTTGCTTAGGGCGATGCTCAAAGAATACATCGGCCAAATTTTCCTTAGGGCGATACTTTGAACAATATATCGGCCAAATTTTGCTTAGGGCGATACTTGAAGTAATGTATCGCCATAATGTCTTCAAGCCTCCTGCCACATGCTAGGATAATACCTTTTCAAATATTTTCCATTGTGCGCTTTTGGTAATTTCTTTCCTGAGTCTCGGTGTCGATCAAGCGACGACTTAGATACGCAATGATGTACTCCTTCCCGCCGTCTTCTTGCACCAACACCGCGCCGATCACTGTATCTTGTGCAGCAATATATAATCTGACCGGCACACCACACTTGGGCGCTCGCAAAACCGGAGGACTCGACAAGTATCTCTTTATATTATTAAAAGCCTCATGTTGTTCTGCCCCCCCAAGTAAATTCGGCTTCGTTCTTTAGCCGAAGTAAAGGAACAAACGATTCAATTTTCCCTGCAAGGTTAGATATGAATCGCCTCAAGTAATTAATTTTTCCTAGCAACTTTTGCACATCCTTTTTACATTCAGGCTCCTTCAACTTTCTAATTGACTCTATTTTTGTAGGATCAATTTCTATGCCTTGTTCATGAATAATGAAGCCTAAAAACTTTCCAGCCGACACTCCAAATGCACATTTAAGTGGATTCATTTTTAACCCATACCGGCGCATCCTTTCAAAAGCTAAACGCAAATCGGCCAAATGATGATCAAACCCATCCGATTTAACAACTATATCATCAATATATACTTCTAGTATAATACCAAGAAGATCATGAAAAATTAAATTCATAGCACGTTGGTATGTAGCGCCGGCATTTTTTAACCCAAATGTCATAACAACCCACTCAAACAAACCAACAAAACCCGGGCAACGAAAAGCAGTCTTTGACATATCTTGTTCGGCCATAAATATTTGATTATAACCAGCATTACCATCTAAAAAGCTAATTACTCTATGTCCTGAAGCATCATTAATAAGCATGTCGGCAATAGGCATAGGATATTCATATTTAGGAGTAGCTTTATTTAAATCTCTAAAATCAATGCAAACTCTAATCTTATTGGTGTTTTTCTTTTCGACAGGCACAATATTAGAAATCCATTCGGCATATCTACATGGCCGAATAAAACCAGCTTTCATTAACCAATCAATCTCTTCTTTGATGCGGTCATATATATCAGAATTGAAGTTTCTGCGAGGTTGGTTATGCGGCCTAAAACCAGATTTAATAGGTAATCTATGTTCAACTAATTCTCTACTCAAACCAGGCATCTCGGTATAATTCCAAGCAAAGCAATCAACAAATTCTTTAAGTAATGCACATACCTTGCTTTTCTGATCGGCTTCCATGTTAGCATTGATGAATGTAGGCCTCGCAACACTTCCATCACCAATATCTATCTCTTCAAGTGGGTCAGCCGATGAGAATCCTTGCCCAAGCTTCTCCATGTCATCTAAATCTTCAATTGTTTCATGCATATCGTTCTTTCCGGAACGATACTCCTCGGTGCGCTTTTGCAACCACTTAATACTATCGTGTTTACTCATCATTTATATAGATAAATCATTAAGCCGAGCTATGCTAGCTGGCTGTGCATTAATAGGTACAAAACCATCTTTACCAATATTGATATAATCATAGTCCGATAAATCCCTACCTGTCAAGCATCGCATCTCGCCGTGTTGCCAATCAACCGACGCCTCTGTCAAAGCAATGCATGCAGAACTGTCCGCCTCAATAACCTCCACATCATCATCTACCCACTGAATTAAGCACTGATGTAGAGTAGATGGGATGCAGCAATTTGCATGAATCCAATCACGCCCCAAAAGAATATTATATCGGCCTTTGACATCAACCACAAAAAACGCAGTCTGCAATGTTTTGCTTCCGACTGTGAGCTCCATAGAAATAACTCCTTTAGCTTCAGACAATTCACCTGAGAAACCACTAAGTCCCATATTGGTCTTCATTAACTCGCTCTCTTTTCGGTTCAGTTTACAAAAGACCGAAAAAGGCATAATATTAACACCGGCACCGCCATCGACAAGCATGCGACCAATAGGCTTACCATCAATGTGTCCTCTGATGAACAATGGCTTTAGGTGCTGCTCGGGCTTCTCTGGCTTCTCGAATGTAGCATTTTTAGGACCAAGAACAAGTTCTGCAACTTCAACTTCGGGTGCACGAAATTCGGCAGGCAATGCAAACACCATATTAACCTCCATATCTGCAGGCACATCATCATTATTTTCTGAACCCTCATCAGACGATGTATCATCTGTAATTTTGTTTATCTCCTCTATAGTGCGCTCTTGCCATGTCTTCTGTGGAGCCAAATTATCATCTACATCAGCAACTCTATCATCTGCAAGTGTATCATCTGCAGTTTTATTTTCCTCCGCCGCAATGTGCTTCTCCCTCCAAATCTGTGTAGGCACCATGGGCTTATCTCGATTGAATTGATCCTCGCGTTTCTTCTCAGCGATCTCTTCTTTGATCTCCAATGTCCGCAATCGCTGCACCCGCCGTTTTTGAGTATGTGTAAGTCCCGTTGGACACCACTGAGGTCCTGGTTTGGTCCCCGGTGCAACGGACATAATTCTACTAGCCCCTGGATATCTCGGCCTATATACTGCTAGTTTTGATGTATACTCTCTGTATATAGCCGACCGAAAGTTCTGGCTAGACGGACCACCAGCCTCAAACTTTGTGATGCCTCTCGATAGATTAGCATATGCATCAACTCGCCTACTAGTACCAAGACGTATAGCGGGTTTCTCCGAACGTGCCTCCACATTAGTCTTCAAATAAGTTTGTAAAGTCGTGCCTTTAGCTGCCACATGATCAGTGCACCAACGCTTAGGTCCATCACGTATGACCGCATGCTCTGCATGGGTACTTATAACATTTCTGTTCTGCAAACCAGGCTCTAACGTTGCCTTCTTCCGAACAAGATCAAGCCCTTTATGCTCCTGATTTACATCACTGCCAACTGAAATCTCTAAACTGCCGGCTCGCACGACCATATCAGTGTATACGCCAGCTGATTCAAAAAATTTACTTGTAGTTGTACCAGATGATGCACCGATTATTTCAGAACCATCAACTTCTCCTTGAACTGATCCAAAATCGACTCCCTCAACACCATTGGTTTTTGGATTGGCAATAACGTTTTCAGCTGACTGGTGTTCTCCAAGTCTCGGACTACGAGCATCATTTAAATTCTCTGAACTTTCTGCATATTTAGATTCGGCACGCTTCACCCACATACGGTTGCGGTCGCCCATATAATTCTTGCCATATGCACGGTGCCTGGGCGATTGTCTACCTTGAACAATTATTGCATCATGTGATCTAACCTCAGGATTTAAACGAGCTCTTTTATCATGCATGTATGATCTGAAAGGAGGTCTTGCTGGAACCCAACCCGGCTGAAAATAACCCGCTGGCCCTGTAGGATATGGCGCCCACGGACTGAAACCCCATGGAGGATACTGAGGATACATAGGAGGCGGGCAGCCCCAATATGCCGGCGCCACTGGAACATAAGGCCGCTGATCATATGAATTTCCATGCCAACGCTCATGCCCCCCGGGTCGAGTAGGAGATCTAGGACGTTTGTTACGTCCGAGCCGATTAAACACATTATCGGCCTTGCGTGAAGTGTATTTCTCCAACAACATGCTAACTATTGGCTTTGGCCTTGGAGCTTGCCTCTTCGTTCCATTAACTTTCCACTCTCCTACTACTGGATTTTTTGGCTTGATCATCCTTGGAGGAGCACTATCATCTACAATAATGTTTTTCCCTCTCGCAAACCCGGTCTGATCTGACCGAATAAGCACCTTTTTGTTCTCAAAATCAATTACATTGACAGGAGAAGGATCAGTATCGAGCTTCATCTTAGAACTTTCAGTGAATATCAATCATCCGTCATCAATGGCCGATTGAACCTGTCGACGAAACACATTACAATCATTAGTAGCATGTGAAAAAGAATTATGCCACATACAATAGGCCTTTCTACCCAATTTTTCTGGAGATGGTATTACATGACCTTCTCTCAATCTAATTAAGTTTCCTTGCAGCAACATATCAAATATTTTATCACACTTGCTAACATCAAAAGTATATTTAATTTCCTCTCTTCTAGCAGGTGTGGGTTTCAAAGCAGGACATACAAAAGGTTTTGACTTAGATGACTGCACCCATTTGGCTACACATATGTCAACATCATCTTCACTAGACGAATCATCATTATACTCTAAAGCATTAACCGTGTGATTTTCCTTCTCCCTATTTCTATTTTCTTTAAACCGGCTAAATTGTTTAACATCTTTAGCTCGGTTTTCCTGTGCCAGAGCCTTCTGCAAAACTTGATTAAGATCTGAACATTGTTGCCCTTCTAATTTATCTTTAATATGAGTGAGCAAGCCCGAAAAAGCAAGATCAGCTAAATCTTTTTTGGCTATGTTCAAACTAAAACAACGGTTCTTGACATCTCTAAATCTCCTTATATAATCACGAACAGGCTCATTATATTTTTGCCTAACCGTTGTTAAATCTAAAAGTCGAAGTTCAGTTTCACCGCTATAAAAATACTCATGAAATTTTTGCTCCAATTGTGCCCATGTTGAAATTGAATTAGGAGCAAGCGATGTAAACCAAGTAAATGCAGTACCAGACAAAGATAAAGGGAAAAGTTTTACCCTAAAAACATCTGAAGTACCAACCTCGCTGCATTGTGCTAAAAACTGTCCTACATGCTCAAAAGTAGACCTACCATCTTCCCCCATAAATTTAACAAAATCTGGAATTCTAAAACCACGAGGATATGGCGTCGAGTCAAAATATTCAGGATATGGTTTTTGATAAGCGCGTGCTCTACCCTTAGGTTCCAAACCAAATTCTCTAAGTATACTAGCGAGTTTATCTTTAAAATTATCGGTGGGTTGTGGAGAATTAAGTTGTGGAACAGGTGGAACATAAGTACGCGATGGTACCTCCGGCAAAGGAATTTGAGCATGTGTGGTTTGCTGCGGAGACCCATTAAAATACGAATCTGGTACAGGCCCATATGGAACCCCGGTACCGACGGGTAGCAAAGGTGATGTGTTATATGCTACCGTCTGATAATTAGGTTGCTGCAAATTAGAATTAAATCCAGCGCTTCGGTTATTATTACTGAAATTTTGTGGAACCGAAGTTGTAATAACAGGAGTAGCAACACTAGACAAATAATTATGGGCTGAACTGCTAGCATAATTTTGCCTATAATGATTATTATTATTTAAGGCGGCGTGCTGCCTAACATTAGCCGATGCACTTGGGACATGCGCATTACTTTGCAAATTCATATACGTGCTAGTGCTATTCTCTAGGATCGGCCTTTCAGTAGAATTTTTATCTTTGATCTGCAGCACTATAGAGCGAACGTGACGAGGCAGATTAGTTTCAAAATCTTTATTAAACTGCTCCTTGAACTCTTCAAATTTACCAACTACAGATTGAGTAATTGTGCGTGTCGCAATTTCCATATCAGACCCATACTTGCTAGCTACAGACGCATCAATAAAATGAGCAAGTTCTTCAGTCGAGTTAATTACCTTAGCGTCAATAGCAAGAGATGGGCTTGGCGTGATTACCTTCTTGACAACGCCGTTCCTCGTCCTGAGATACTGCTTCAACCTTGCAGCCTTTTCTTCTTCAATTCCCCGCTCACTCTCGTCGATCTTCCTCGGACAGATCGTCAAGCGTGACAGGGATGATGTTGTCCGGGTCGAGGTCGCTTGCGTTCTTCTGTTCGGTGGTCATGGTGTGTATCTTCTTCTTCGTCCCCAGCGGAGTCGCCAATTGTATTGCCACACAAAATTGATGCGCGACACCACGATAACCGTCGTGCTTTCGTGACGACGAACGGATGATTTTCAAGCAAATCAACAAAGAGTTCCTCGCTTTCGTGGAGGAGATCGGCCGCTTTTCAGCGCAAAACGGCAAAGATTTAGCCAAACCCTAGACAGCTAGGGCTTAGCAGAAAAGGAACGACGGAAAAACGTACGTAAACGAAAAGTAGTATGTTTGTATTGAATAACGATCGATTGGGGGCTTTTTTCGATCGGCCATGTACCCATATATATTGGTAGCCTGGACTTTGGCGATAAGAGCTGGCCTCTCACGTAATAGAGCAGGACTCTCACGTAATGTTTTCTTGTCAAATAAAGTATTCCTATTCCTAATCTATATCTGATCCGGCCAATGTACATACTTTGGTCTTCGCTTGAGCCACCGAATCAATCATGCAAACTCTGGCACACGCACCTTACTTACGTGAGCTTGATAGCAATGCCACATTACGCATTGTATAGCTTGACCTCCAGAAATCTGCACAGGACATGTCTTGGCTAGTATCATTTAGATTCGACGCATCTCCATATGATACTGATAAGAACTTGTCTTAAGCATATCATTGTAAAAAATATCCATTCACTAGCCCGGCTGAGAACTCCTGATCTAGCTGCATCATTGTACTGGACTCCGATAAAATCTGCATCTGGAACTAAATAATAATTTTAAAAATATGTGTTACTCCATACTGCAAGCAGCACATTATAATCTAATTTGGCTTATAAAATTCCTAGTAGCCAAATTATGCACTTAACAGAATGTAAGCTCGAGATCCTACTCCTGGTTTCTTATTCGAATAAAAACCTGCAAATTTGAATATGCAGCCCCAGAGAGGTCAGTACAACAACGTACTGGCAAATGACCCATATTTGTGGCATTTGTGAAAAAGATTAAACTACATGCTATCTAGCTTAGTGGATCTCAAAGGCTGATTTGCATAAAGCTAATTTTATCCTAAAATCTTTAAAAATCTTTTTACCAAAATTTTAGTTTATAAGGGTCAAGATAACCCCCATACATTATATACTGGCCGGTATGTAGTTTCTGGGCGAAACTCAACATAGTTTTGAAGTATAGAAACCACCACCCCTCGGAGTGTATGGCCCTGAGACTTCTCCTGATTGTTGCTAGTCAAGTTTTAAAGCATTCAGAAAAGATGATGAGATTCTTCCAATCATTCTATGGCTAGAGACTCAATTGTCCATTCCGAGAACTCGGCTAATCGATTAGATTTTAACACCTTGCAAGGGTTGTGCACTTTCACCTTATCCTTCATTTTATGCCCATACATAAAATGAAACAAGACCTTTCAGAAAAAGCATTCAACCAAACTAGTCTGACCATACCCCCTATATTTTGCTACCACCTCATGTCAGTACTCTTGGTTGAACCCTTAATTATACTCAATCAAGACAGAGCCCATATTGTCATAAGGCTGCACTGGAAGTACTTTAATCATGGAAGCCTTATTAATCTTTTGAATCCTGAGTGGCCGTCCCGAGCGGCATCCTGAGCTACACATCTGTCCTAGTATGTGCCCCAGGACCCACCTACTTCACTTTCCATCACAAACCACTCCACCCAGGTAGTTCATTTTAGTTGAAGTTGTTAATTTTATTCACAAAACAACTTTTCATATGATCAAGCATAGCATCAATATTTAGGTATTTAGCATCCTACCAGGTGGTATTTGAGGGATAGCTACTCACTACTAGGATCTAGCACTTTGTAAATAGTTGAACATTCACCTATCATGCATACTACTGAAAATCACTAATGCATAATAAAAATAGGTAGAAGATATGTGTGTCACTTGCCTTTTTGAAGAATACGATCTTTCACTCTTCTCTCAACTAAGCACGTAACTCTTCACACAACTATAGCACAAAATAGCATAACATAAACAATCCATACAACACAACCAAACAAACAAACAATTTAAAAGTGTTTGTTTAAGAATTTAGATTTATTGAGATGTTATAATAGAAAGATTTGGTATAGGATCATGAATTGTGAGATGTGGATTTGAGAGCTTAGTAGGGAAAGATCAATATGATTGGTGAGAATTGGCTGAACAAAACATAAGTGATGAAGCCTTTATGCTTTATCAAAGCATGAATGAGTTTCAGAAAAGCTCATGTGAATTAGATCATATAGGTGTGGGATAGTGCAACAACAATACTATTGAATAAGTGTGACAACAATTATTCTGAAATAGCATACATTACACTTGGGTTTTGGGTAAAGATTAGTGAATCATTACATTACTCAATTAGCACATTTGCAAATTGAATAGTTCAACACAAGTGATCAAGTTTAAGTAGGCATAAGACTGGATATAGGTAGATGACATTTGAGAATATGGCTTAAAGGTTCAATAGGGTTCATGGAACATCATGAGAATAGATCATATGCTATGGTGTAGGTTATATTTATACCACACTAGCAAAGGTTGAATAATAGATTTGAGATGAATTCATATTCTACTCAAGTAGCACAATTGCAATTTGAATATACATGAATTAGACAAAGTATGTTTAGATGAACAAAATATGGGTCAAGATGATGTCTAGATGATATTTGATAACTAGCTATGAACCTAGGGTTTACTAAAGTAGAAGAGAACATTAATTGAAAAAGAACTAGAATTAAAGGATATAGGATATACTCAAATTCTCATATTAGAATTTGAATAATTGTGAAGTGATTCAATTAAATATGAGAGTGATGTTACTGGATAGCTTGCAGTAAAACAAAGTCACTGCAATTGGAATCAATAAAAAATAATTTATAGAATTTGAATTATCACCAAAATAGTGATTTGGATAGATTTGAATGCACAAAGTGTGTACACATATCAACTTTGGATTTTCTTGATCCTATGATGTTCTACATGTCGAGAGGATTCCAAAGACTATAAATTTGTAATTTTTGGATACTTGAAACAAAAGATATGAATTAATTAAGCTAACAGAAAGGTTTAACTAAATTTGAAAATTATTTCAATTTGACTACTGAAACTATGTGATTTTATGGCATTACTGGATTCTACACTTTCTAAGGATTCCAATGACATATTATTTGTAATTTTTGGATCTACGGTTTGAGAGATATGATTTTTGCAAAATCTGCTTATTTTCTGACTATTTTAATCAAAATCGAAAATAACAGGGAAAAGGGACCCGCGACGTGGCGAGCTCTGATTCGCCGATACCTTTTCGCGCGGATTAGGTATTCTGGCCGTCAGATCTTAAGCGCCACAGACGGCCGAGATCTGTTCTTCTGGAGCTCACCGGTGAGGCGGCCGTCGGCTATGTCGGCGGTCGAGCGGCGGCCTCCGATGGAGTTCCGGCGGTCTACGGCGGCTCCGAATCGGCGGACGAGATGCGGCAGACATCGGCGATCTTGCTCGTGTCCTCGATGGCGACTTTCCCTCCCTCTTGCGGAGACTATGGGCGAACGGAGGCGATGAACGGTCGTGCGACTCTGGCGACAGATTGCGGCTGCTACGGTGAAGATAGGAGGGGGAAAAGAGGTTAGGGGCACTCCATACGGCAAGGGGAAGAGCATAGGACGGATAGAGGGGGAGGGGAACCTCTTTAACTGCAAGCCTGAGCTTTGGTGACGTCTTCCTCCGGCGAGATTGGTTCAGACTCGGTGGCGGCTAGGGTTTGATGGTTTTTCGCAAAAGGGTGGCAAGAGGGGATTCAGAGGGTTTTTATAGACGGTATTACATGGGCGAGGGGGCAAGAAATCAATCGAATCAGACGAATTTCGGATCGGTATGAATCCCGTGCGTGCCATGGTCTCTGGACCGAGGTCGGGGATGACATGTAGGCCCCACTCGTTAGAAAAAAAAGCAAGAGGAAAAGGGAGAGGGGTGCGGGTTGGGCTGCTGCGGGCTGCTCTTGCTGGGCCCCGGGGTCGACCCAGTGCGGGGCGTGCACGCGCGGGGATGGCTGGCTGGGCCGGACCCGGCTGGTTCGGTCCGGCCAGTCCGTTTTTTTTGTAATTCCTTTTTCTTATTTTCTGTTTTCAAAATCTTGAATAACTTTTCCAAACCAGCTTCAAATGAAAACAAACCAAAACCTAAAATTCTATAAAATTCCACACAACATTTTAATACAGTAAGAAACAAGTTTTCAAAATAAAAATAAGATTTTCAATAGAACTTTATAAATTTGGAAGAGGGCTTTATTTGCATGAAGCAAAATAGGAATAGGGTTTGAAAAATAGTCCTTTGAAAACAGGGAATAATATTTGATAAAATAATAATCGGATATCACTCTTCATCATAGTTTTGAAAAAGAGACCTTTAGTAAATATAAAACCTTTGTGATTCATTCCTTTGCAAGCAAGCTTGCATAGGTTTGAATAAAAGAATGAAAATAATATTTTGACATTTGCTTTTCTCAACGAAATTCTTCAAGAAATAAATAGAGGATTTAAAATAGTTTTCAAATAAACTCAAAAAGTTTTAATTCCTTGTGAATTTTCAATCATCTTCTACAAAACAAAAGCAAAAAATTTCCCCAAAGTTTGATAAAATCTTGGGATGTTACAGACTACCACCCTTAAAAGAAATCTCATCCCCGAGATTGGAGAGGCTAGAAAGAAAGTAGGGTTTAGGTTACCTAGGTGGCTACCACCCTTAAAAGAAACTTTTGTAGGTAGTCTAGGCTCTTAGGTTTAATTAGAAACACCTTGGTGTTGACGTGGCACTAGGTCATCCTTTGACTTGGCACTGGGTCATCCTTTGAATCCATAGATAGTCTTCTTCTTCATTTCCCATAGATAGGTGTCTATTCATAAACTTGGGCACCGGCCTTCCTTAAGGTTGCTTGGGTATACTTTGCTCCATTGTAGAGCTTCTATCCGGCGGGGTAGTTGTTGAACTACTTTGGACACTGAGGAGTCACTCTTCGGTTCAATCAGAAGTCCTAGTTGATATGTTCCTTGTTGGGTCAATCGGAAGACCAAGTTGAGAGGTTTTCCTATCTTTATCTCCACTTCTTTGTCATCATCCTTGGATGTTCTTCATCTTATGGCTACTTCCTTTATGATACCATTCTATTCCATTCCATTCTGGTAACCTTCATTGTGATACCATTCTGTTCTTGTAACCTTTCATGTTGATGAACATCTTCCATAGTAAGTCTTCTTCAACAAAATTCTTGGGGTTCATCCTTGTCATATTCCTATGTTTTGGCAGCACTTGCCTACTATAAGAGTATAATATACTATCTTCCTAGGGTTAAGGCTTAACAACATCATCTCTAGTAGGTGTGTCTCTCTAGATTCACCATTCCTCATGATGGTCTGGTGCATCTCACATTCTAACTCTTGGTCAACCTCACTAGTTTTGACAAAAGTTTTTCTTGAAAATGAAACCAATGTTCTAGATCCTATTTTTGAATCTTGAAAACAAAATCTATCGTTCCTAACTAGAGGTTTGCGACACAATTCATGGCAACAATCCTTAAGTTGTAGATCCTTTGGTTTGCCATTTAAGGTGAATTAAAATCATTTCCATTGCTCTATTTGTCCTTTCCATTGCTTTGTTTGCTCTTTCCATTGCTCTGTTTGTCCTTTCCATTGCTCTGTTTGCTCTTTCCATTGCTCTGTTTGCTCTTTCCATTGCTCTGTTTGCTCTTTCAACCTTCCTTGCATGAGGTGGTTGAATAGTATTACTTCCACATTAGCTACACCTTGGGGTGTTTTCTTATTATTTGCGTGGTATCCTTCAGCCTTCCTAGCTTACTGAAGTCTTGGGGTATCATCCTTTGTGCATCTTCTTGCGTAATGTCCTAGTTCCTTGTACTTGAAACACTACCTCTTGTTGTTGTACTCTATATCCTTATCTCCAACTGAGGGTTATTGTGGTTGTTCTGTCATTGAAGATTCTTCGGTTTGGGTTTTAAGATAAGTCTAGAGCTTAGCATAGATGAGAATTAGATAGAAGAGGTCTCAAGAAGATTCCTACCCAAAAGTAGCAGATTTGTTTACAAGATGAATTCTCTTGATCTGCTGTGCAAACAATATCTAACCAGCAATATCTAACAAACATTCATCATAACAAGCAAACTAGTTTTCAAACAAACGAGAAGGTACGATCATCCATAAGTTGGTATGATCATAAACGTTTATTACACGCTGTTGCTTATTAGAATTTTCTAAATGGAGGTCTAACTAAGGCTTCTTGGTTCTCTTTCATACAGATCCATTGTTCTGGTCCAGCTGCTTCTGTAGATTGGCAATCTGTTCATCCTTGGTTTTGATGAGGTCTCCTTGATCACTAAGTTCAGATTCCAACTTTTCTAGGTTACGTTGAAGTTGACTTATGGTTTCCTTCAATGTGGTAGTGTCTTCCTTTTCTTCTTTGAGGTCTTGCTGAGTATTATGAAGTCTCCACTTGAGTCTTTCTCCAAGTTCCTTTATGGCTGACCATGCAGCACATCTTGCGGAGTCAAGGAATGATGGATACATCTCGGAGTTGGTGAACATCCAAAGCCCCATCTTATTATGGTCATCTTCTTTGTTCTTGTATAGGTGCAGTTGCACCCACCAATATTCTTCACCTTCGTTCATCACGGGAAATCCTTTGTAAACAGCTTCTCCTTGCATTCCCATGCTTAACATGAGGTTCTTCAAGGCTTTCAGAAATTCAGTCTCACTCTTCAGAATCATGATCATCACTGGTCTTTTAATAGGTAAGGCTGAATCCACCAAGAAAGGACCCGTGGGGTTGGTCATCTAAATTAGAAAGAAGAGTAGTGTAAAACAGATGAATGGGATAAGTTCTTACAAGAAAATTTCAAACTAAAAGTAAATAGATTGATTTCATTTAGAAATCTGAATTGATTTTCTTCTTAAGGTGAGAAAAGAATCCTAGGGCTTCCTAGTCTATTCCAAACCTAGGGTCTCGATCCTACAGGCAACACTATGCTCTGATACCATTCTGTAGCGCCCTGCCTTATCAAAAGACAGAACTCCTATGTATCTGTGCCATTCCCTGGATCAGTAGATAGCACCATAGTACAAAATATAGTAATCATTGCAATAGCATCAATAATATAACGTAAATCCAGTTACATAGGTCTTTAACCTTACGAGTACACAGCATAAAGCATAGTTGCAATGAGCCTCCATCTTCATCAAGTGCCACAAGCAGACATGTTGGAATGTAAGCTCGAGATCCTACTCCTGGTTCCTTATTCGAATAAAAACCTACACATTTGAATATGCAGCCCCAGAGGGGTCAGTACAACAACGTACTAGCAAATGACACATATTTGTGGGATTTGTGAAAAAGATTAAACTACATGCTATCTGGCTTAGTGGATCTCAAAGGCTGATTTGCATAAAGCTAATTTTATCCTAAAATCTTTAAAAATCTTTTTACCAAAATTTTAGTTTATAAGGGTCAAGATAACCGCCATACATTACATACTGGCCGGTATGTAGTTTTTGGGCGAAACTCAACATAGTTTTGAAGTACAGAAACCACCACCCCTCGGAGTGTATGGCCCTGATACTTCTCCTGATTGTTGCTTGTCAAGTTTTAAAGCATTCAGAAAAGATGATGAGATTCTTCCGATCATTCCATGGCTAGAGACTCAATTGTCCATTCTGAGGACTCGGCTAATCGATTAGATTTTAACACCTTGCAAGGGTTGTCCACTTTCACCTTATCCTTCATTTTATGCCCACACATAAAATGAAACAAGACCTTTTAGAAAAAGCATTCAACCAAACTAGTCTGACCGTACCCCCTATATTTTGCTACCACCTCATGTCAGTACTCTTGGTTGAACCCTTAATCATACTCAATCAAGACAGAGCCCATATTGTCATAAGGCTGCACTGGAAGTACTTTAATCATGGAAGCCTTATTAATCTCTTGAATCCTGAGTGGTCGTCCCGAGCGGCATCCTGAGCTACACATCCGTCCTAGCATGTGCCCCAGGACCCACCTACTTCACTTTCCATCACAAACCACTCCACCCAGGTAGTTCATTTTAGTTGAAGTTGTTAATTTTATTCACAAAACAACTTTTCATATGATCAAGCATAGCATCAATATTCAGGTATTTAGCGTCCTACCAGGTGGTGTTTGAGGGATAGCTACTCACTACTAGGATCTAGCACTTTGTAAACAGTTGAACATTCACCTATCATGCATACTACTGAAAATCACTAATGCATAATAAAAATAGGTAGAAGATATGTGTGTCACTTGCCTTTTTGAAAAATATGATCTTTCACTCTTCTCTCAACTAAGCACGTAGCTCTTCACACAACTATAGCACAAAATAGCATAACATAAACAATTCATACAACACAACCAAACAAACAAACAATTGAAAAGTGTTTGTTTAAGAATTTAGATTTATTGAGATGTTATAATAGAAAGATTTGGTATAGGATCATGAATTGTGAGATGTGGATTTGAGAGCTTAGTAGGGAAAGATCAATATGATTGGTGAGAATTGGCTGAACAAAACATAAGTGATGAAGCCTTTATGCTTTATCAAAGCATGAATGAGTTTCAGAAAAGCTCATGTGAATTAGATCACATAGGTGTGGGATAGTGCAACAACAATACTATCGAATAAGTGTGACAACAATTATTCTTAAATAGCATACATTACACTTGGGTTTTGGGTAAAGATTAGTGAATCATTACATTACTCAATTAGCACATTTGCAAATTGAATAGTTCAACACAAGTGATCGAGTTTAAGTAGGCATAAGACTGGATATAGGTAGATGACATTTGAGAATATGGCTTAAAGGTTCAATAGGGTTCATGGAACATCATGAGAATAGATCATATGCTATGGTGTAGGTTATATTTATACCACACTAGCAAAGGTTGAACAATAGATTTGAGATGAATTCATATTCTACTCAAGTAGCACAATTGCAATTTGAATATACATGAATTAGACAAAGTATGTTTAGATGAACAAAATATGGGTCAAGATGATGTCTAGATGATATTTGATAACTAGCTATGAACCTAGGGTTTACTAAAGTAGAAGGGAACATTAATTGAAAAAGAACTAGAATTAAAGGATATAGGATA
The DNA here is from genome assembly GCA_007115705.1 of Dactylis glomerata. NCBI lineage: Eukaryota > Viridiplantae > Streptophyta > Magnoliopsida > Poales > Poaceae > Dactylis > Dactylis glomerata. The sequence continues at coordinate 2,134,711 of QXEO01000096.1, forward strand.
TACTCAAATTCTCATATTAGAATTTTAATAATTGTGAAGTGATTCAATTAAATATGATAGTGATGTTACTGGATAGCTTGCAGTAAAACAAAGTCACTGCAATTTGAATCAATCAAAAATAAGTTATAGAATTTGAATTATCACCAAAATAGTGATTTGAATAGATTTGAATGCACAAAGTGTGTGCACGTATCAACTTTGGATTTTCTTGATCCTATGATGTTCTACATGTTGAGTGGATTCCAAAGACTACAAATTTGTAATTTTTGGATACTTGAAACAAAAGATATGAATTAATTAAGCTAACAGAAATGTTTAACTAAATTTGAAAATTATTTCAATTTGAGTACTGAAACTATGTGATTTTATGGCACTACTGGATTCTACACTTTCTAAGGATTCCAATGACATATTATTTGTAATTTTTGAATCTACGGTTTGAGAGATATGATTTTTGCAAAATCTGCTTATTTTCTGACTATTTTAATCAAAATCGAAAATAACAGGGAAAAGGGACCCGCGACGTGTGATGTCTACACACGCTTCTGTTCTTGTAGACAGTGTTGGGCCTCCAAGTGCAGAGGTTTGTAAAGCAGCAGCAAGTTTCTCATAAGTGGATCACCCAAGGTTTATCGAACTCAGGGAGGAAGAGGTCAAAGCTATCCCTCTCAAGCAACCCTGCAATTACGATATAGAAAGTCTCTTGTGTCCCCAACACACTCAATACACTTGTCAGATGTATAGGTGCACTAGTTCGGCGAAGAGATAGTAAAATACAAGTGGTATGGATGATTATAAGTAGCAAATGTAATATAAGACAAGTATCGCTGCGAGCAAACATGTAACAAAACAGCAAGTAAATGGTGTGCAAAGCTTGGAAACAAGGCCTAGGGATCATACTTTCACTAGTGGACACACTTCCAACAAATATAACATAATTGAACCAATAGATGCTATCATCAATATGCAACTCAAACAATTCTCTAATGGAAAACATACAATAATCATGCATAGGGCTACAAAGCACTCCTCAAAGTCTTATGTACCCAAACTAGATTGTCCCACACTATCACCATGAACGCACTAGATGGTTCCAACAAACACCACATTCATAGAGACATTAACCAAAAAGATACACATGATGCACACACTAGTCACCTTTACACCATGATACGAGGTATCTTCGGAGAGTATAATAATTAAGCATAGGAGTAGCATAATATCTGAATAATAACCTCTACCAATTCAACTAGATACAAAGCTCACGATCACATAAAGATCACATCATGGGAGAGAGAGAGGTGAACCACATAGCTACTGGTAGAGCCCTCAGCCCCGGGGGTGAACTACTCCCTCCTCATCATAGGAGACAGCAAGGTTGATGGAGATGGCGGTGAGGTCGATGGAGATGGCTCCGGGGGCACTTCCCCGTCCCGGCAGGGTGCCGGAACAAAGACTTTTGTCCCCCGAAATTTGTCTTCGACGGCGGCGGCGCTGCGGAACTGTTCTGGAAATTTCGTCGACTCCTCTAGGGTTTTCCATCCCGAGGCTTTATATAGGCGAAGGGGCATCGTCAGGAGTGGCCCCAGGCCTCCTCACACCTAGGCGGCGCGGCCAGGGCCTGGGCCGCGCCGGCCTAGTGTGAGGCTGGCCTGTGGCCCCTCTCCTTCGCCTCTTCGGATCTCTGGAAGCTTCCAGGCAAAATAAGACTTCAGGAACTTGTTTCGTCCAATTCCGAGAATATTTCCTGTGTATCACTTCTGAAACCCAAAAACAGCAGAAAACAGGGAACCGGCACAGTGGCATCTTGTCAATAGGTTAGTTCCGGAAATCGCATAAAAACGCCACGAAGTGTAACGGAACACAAGGCAAATGGTGTAAAAACAAGCATGGAGCATCAAAAATTATAGATACGTTTGAGACGTATCAGCATCCCGAAGCTTAACTCCTGCTCGTCCTCGAGTAGGTAAGTGATAACAAAAGAATAATTTTTGAGGTGACATGCACCTACACAATCTTGATCATATATGTAATCGTTTGTGAGCTGGGATCATAAGAACTTAAAACATGGGCATGAAGATATAATCTTGACAATAAGAACTTAGCAACCATGTTGTAAATATGCAAATGAACACAAACAAAAGATCATGAAAATGAAACAATGAAAGTCAAACGTGTGTTCAAATCATAAGGAAAAACATACAAATGGTTTTCAGCTTGCCCTTAATAGAGAGCAAAACATAAATGCATAGGACACCTTCAAGTTTAAGAGGGCGACTAGATACAAATAATTTAAGAACAAGTGAAACCAATAATATGAATCAATCAATGAAAACTTTGGGACAATGCACATTATACTCAGAATGACAACTATGCTCTCTTAAGGTGCATAAAGGTAGAAGGTGGTGACTCAACATAAAAGTAAAAGAAAGGCCCTTCGCAGAGGGAAGCAGTGATTAAACATGTGTTAGAGCTTTTCATTTGTAAAATAGAGAGAAAACTTGGGTTTTGAGAGGTGGTTGCTTTTGTCAACGACTAGCAATGGGGTTCTTACTATCTTCCATACAAAAATAAAGCAAGTTTTTGAGAGAGAGATTGGCACTTTTGTGCTCTTTTATAAAGCTTGGCACTCCTCCCCACCTTTTTTCCTTTCACAAACCATGGCTAACCGATTCCATCGGGTGCCCACCAACATTCACATTCCATGGAGGAGTGCCTTTTTTCTTTCTTTTTTTTTCTTTTTTTTCTTTTTGGAATAAGTAATATGGAAGATAGCAAATCCGACCACTACGTCCCCATGAGCTGAAAACAGTGTCACAAAACGAGAAGTATTTTGAAGGTTTTTTGAAAGGTAGCACATGAAAATTTACTTGGAATGGCTTACAAATACCATGCATAGGAGTTTATAGTGGACACAATGGCAAACTTGGTTTTTGGGAGTTGGATGCACGAGTAGAGCTCATACTCAGTACAAAATGAGGGCTAGCAAAAGACTGGGAGTGACCAACTAAGAGAGCAATAATGGCCATAATCATGCAAAGCGACAAAGCGACATTAAAAGAAGCATAAGATGGCATCAAAAGTCAAAAAATAAATGATCATAGAGGCTATTGGCGACTTTGTAAGAGTCTAACATGTGTGACCATGCGCCAAGTCAACCCAAATAAAGCATCAAGGAGAAAACCAAAATAATGCTTCCAAACGATAAAAACAACGCATGATTTTTCAAAGGCTCATTAAGCAATCTCAGTTATTTGAGACAAGTCATGCTACAGCAAAAGTCACTAATCATACTATCAAAAAGACATCAAGCACGACATGCAAAAGCCTAGGCCGCAGTCTACACAAGCTCCTTCTTGTACCACTTTTTTGCATAAAGCTTTTTCTCTTTTCCAACACCATTAAAACCTTTTTGAGGAAACTCTTTTGAGGAAAACCAACATGGACCAGAGGTCAAAATACACCTTGATGCAAATATAAAACAAGATCTGAACAAAAATCAAGGCGAAAAATGCAAGCTAAATGCAGTAGCAGAAAAAGAGAACACTCGTTGAACGATAAGAGTGAAAACTAGAGTGTTCTTGGCAAATGAAAAGCGAGTTCATATCCTCCAAAAGAAACATGATGTGATCTAACCATTTAATGCAGCAAACAAAACAAAATAAAACTAAAAACAAAAACAACTGACGCTCCAAGAAAAACGCATAGTGCATGAAGCAATAAAAATATAGTGTTTTGAAAGGTGACCTGATTTTTGCCGATGAAGAAGGGGTGCCTCGGGGGCATCCCCAAGCTTTGACGCTTGTACTTCTTGGATATTTCTTGGGGTGATGCATGGGCATCCCCAAGCTTGAGCTTTTGTCCATTCTTCAACTCATCTCATCACTCTCCGATCCCTACACTTGAAAACTTCCTTCATACAAAACTAAACACAAATCTATTAGCAACATTAGTGTAAGCATAACATAGAATCAACCTCTTTTTGCTTCAGGTTTCAACACAAAACCACCACATATATAGCATATACTACTGTAGCAACTTCCCCAAAAGTTCTGTGATCAAAAGAACTCAAAAGAAAGCGATAAAGCGGCAAAAACAAATATTGGCAGAAATCTGTCAAAACAGAACAGCTGACAAAGGTCGAATTTTAGAGGGTTTTCTGTTGCTCAAATCAAAAAGTGTTCAACTAATGAAAGTTTGGATATAACCTGGGGCATATGTACAAGAAATCACAGGTCCAAAAGATATACAAATAATTCATACGAATTTTTATGGTGCAGCACCGAAAACAGTTTCAGGACAGCAACATCCCCAAATCTTTACCTCACTCAAATTAGAGGCTTCTCTTGGCACAACAACGAAATAAAAAGGATAAGGAGCGGTTATTACAGTAGTAATAACTTCCAAGACTCAAATAAAAGAAAAAGTACTGAAAATAAAACAATGGGTTATCTCCCAAGAGTGCTTTTCTTTAACGCCTTTGAGCTAGGCGCAGTAATTTGCAAAGATGCTCATGTGGGCGCCATATGAGAGCTTGAGGCAAAGGCGCCATATAGGAACTTAAAGCAATAGAGAGCATCAAAAAGCAAATATGAAACACATTTAAATCTAAACCACTTCCTATGAAAAATAGTCTTGTAAAAAGACAAGTCATGAAAGCGCAAAGCAAAAAGCATAGGAAGGCAAAACAAGTACTACTTCAAGAATTGCAACATAAAGAGGGGAAACTCAATATTGTTGAGATCCATCAAACCATGTTTCCCTCTCTCATAAGAACTTTCAGTAGCATCATGAATAGAACTAACAATATAACTATCACATAAAGCATCCCTATCATGAGCCACATGCATAAAAGGATTAATACTCCCCACATGAACAATCATAGTAGGAGCAGATTCAACAGAATAATTATTCTCATCACCATAATCATCAAAAACAGGAGTCATATTGTAATCATAACTAATTTTCTCCTCAAAAGTAGGTGAACTGAAAATATTATACTCATCATCATAACCATCATAAACTAGAGGTTTAGTATCATCACAAGCTAGAGAACTATTATGTCGCAAAGCATATTCATCAAACATATCATCATAAGAAGGAACATGGATAGCACTGATGGTACAACAATTATTAACCTTAGAATTGGTACCAAAAAGATTTTCAATATCAAAAGTAGAGTGCTTTTCCCAATCATGATCACTAACATAGGTAACAGGCATGGGAACATCATCCCAATAAGAATTATCATAATCTATAGCAGGATCATAATGCTTAGGGGGAGATACCGTGTTCTCTCGCCTTTTACTCCTCTTCTTCTTCTTCATACTCTTCTTACTCTCTCCTTTAGGAGGGAGAGACTTGAAGGGCATCTTCTCCACATATTCTTTAGGAGGGAAAGGCATCTTCTCCACATAATCTGGTTTGCTGACAGGAACAATAGAAGAAACTTTGGAGGATTTCTTCTCTCTATTAATAAGATTGAAACATCTATTAGTCATGTCATAGCTTGGCAAAACATCATGTTTTATAAGATCTTGTAAGTAAGTATTTGCAAGGCAATCTTTGGCACAATAGAGATGACAACCACGAAGGGTACTATTAATATCGACATCTCTCATATCAACCAAAGAAATCTTTCTAGATATCTCTTCACAATTCAAAAACAAAGTAAGCTCATCATACTAATTGAAAGTAATCTTATCATCATAATACAAATCTGCGGTACTCGTTCGATTAATTGGACATTGAAAATTAAAGTGACCCTTTTCACCGCAAAATTCACAAAGAAAAGGATAAAGCTCACAAACCCTTTCACCAAGCACATCTAGATCCTTGAGCCACATACTGGTTTCTTCATTTGCGTGGGTGATGCAATAATCTTCCTTGTTGTAACTCTGTTCACAAGGTCTATGTATTCCACAAAAATTAACATGCTTATAAGAAATAGTACTTTTAGAAGTTTGAGCATGTTTATTGCAATCATCAATAACAATATCACTTTCTATGCAAGTGTCCTTAAAAGGTTCATGATACACGTCCCCATTTCCTTTAGGAACATTCATATGGGAAGCAAAGGCTTTAAAGCAATCAACCATAATTTGAGGATCAAGACCATATTTAGCACTAAGATCTTGAAAATCAGCAGTTTCAGCGAAAGACTTAATGCAATCAAACTTGTAATTCATACCTGATCCTTTACCTTTGTCGCTATCCCAACCTTCAATATTGTTTTGAATTTTTTCAAGCAGATCCCACTTGGTGTCAGCATCCTTGCTTGTGAAAGACCCATCAAAGCATGCATCTAGATAGTCCTTGTAATATCCTGAAAGCCTTGCATAAAAATTATTAATAACAATATTACGGGGAAGATCATGAATAGGACATTTGTGCATTAGTAACTTCAATCTTCCCCACGCTTGGGCAATGCTTTCTCCCTCATGCGGATGAAAATTATAAATGTAATTCCTATCTTTATAAACCTGACTAGAAGGATAGAATTTAGAATAAAAGAGAGGTTCAATTTCCTCCCAATCAATAGATCGGCCATCCTTCAATGTTTTATACCATTCCTCAGCTCTGCCTTTCAGTGATAAAGAGAATAGCTTCTTCTTAACTTGGTTCATCGAAATACCTGCACACTGGAACAACTCGCATAATTCATGTATAAAGAGCAAATGATCACCGGGATGGACAGTTCCATCTCCTAAATAGCAGTTATTCTTAACACATTCAACAATCTTTGTAGGTATTTTAAAAGGATGAGGAGCACAAGCATCATTAGAAACATCACATATGGGAGATAAAATATCATCAGAGCAAACTTTCTCCACTAAAGCTGGGGGACTAAAAATAGCATACTCAACAAAACCAGCTTCCCCAAGCTTAGACTTTTCTATAGCATTAGCATTAACAGTATTCAAAGCATTCGTACTAATAACATTGCTATGCAAAATAAGCTCCAAAGGATTTTCAATTTTCTCATCAAATCTAAACTCGGGAAAAAGACTAAAGAACTCTTTATTTTCCATTAAGCCTAACTAGTGAAAATAGAAACAAGAAACAAAAAGATGTAATTGCAGAATCTAAAGGAAATAACTCCGAGCACTCACACAGGAGGATGCGAGTACCTTTTACCTTACCTCCCCGGCAACGGCGCTAGAAAATAGCATGATGTCTACACACGCTTCTGTTCTTGTAGACAGTGTTGGGCCTCCAAGTGCAGAGGTTTGTAGAGCAGCAGCAAGTTTCCCTTAAGTGGATCACCCAAGGTTTATCGAACTCAGGGAAGAAGAGGTCAAAGCTATCCCTCTCAAGCAACCCTGCAATTACGATACAGAAAGTCTCTTATATCCCCAACACACCCAATACACTTGTCAGATGTATAGGTGCACTAGTTCGGCGAAGAGATAGTGAAATACAAGTGGTATGGATGATTATAAGTAGCAAATGTAATATGAGACAAGTATCGCTGTGAGCAAACATGTAACAAAACAACAAGTAAACGGTGTGCAAAGCTTGGAAACAAGGCCTAGGGATCATACTTTCACTAGTGGACACACTCCCAACAAATATAACATAATTGAACCAATAGATGCTATCATCAATATGCAACTCAAACAATTCTCCAATGGAAAACATACAATAATCATGCGTAGGGCTACGAAGCACTCCTCAAAGTCCGTATGTACCCAAACTAGATTGTCCCATACTATCACCGTGAACGCACTAGATGGTTCCAACAAACACCACATTCATAGAGACATTAACCAAAAAGATACACATGATGCACACACTAGTCACCTTTACACCATGCTACGAGGTATCTCCGGAGAGTATAATAATTAAGCATAGGAGTAGCATAATATCTGAATAATAACATCTACCAATTCAACTAGATACAAAGCTCACGATCACATAAAGATCACATCATGGGAGAGAGAGGTGAACCACATAGCTACTGGTAGAGCCCTCAGCCCCGGGGGTGAACTACTCCCTCCTCATCATAGGAGACAGCAAGGTTGATGGAGATGGCGGTGAGGTCGATGGAGATGGCTCCGGGGGCACTTCCCCATCCCGGCAGGGTGCCGAAACAAAGACTTCTGTCCCCCAAAATTTGTCTTCGACGGCGGTGGTGCTGCGGAACTGTTCTGGAAATTTCGCCGACTCCTCTAGGGTTTTCCGTCCCGAGGCTTTATATAGGCGAAGGGGCATCGTCAGGAGTGGCCCCAGGCCTCCTCACACCTAGGCGGCGCGGCCAGGGCCTGGGTCGCGCCGGCCTAGTGTGAGGCTGGCCTGTGGCCCCTCTCCTTCGCCTCTTCGGATCTCTGGAAGCTTCCGGGCAAAACAAGACTTCAGGAACTTGTTTCGTCCAATTCCGAGAATATTTCCTATGTATCACTTCTGAAACACAAAAACAGCAGAAAACAGGGAACTGGCACTGTGGCATCTTGTCAATAGGTTAGTTCCGGAAATCACATAAAAACGCCACGAAGTGTAACGGAGCACAAGGCAAATGGTGTAAAAACAAGCATGGAGCATCAAAAATTATAGATACGTTTGAGACGTATCAACGTGGTGAGCTCTGATTCGCCGATACCTTTTCACGCGGATTAGGTATTCTGGCTGTCAGATCTTAAGCGCCACGGACGACCGAGATCTGTTCTTCTGGAGCTCACCGGTGAGGCGGCCGGCGGCTATGTCGGCGGTTGGGCGGCGGCCTCCGGTGGAGTTCCGGCGGTCTACGGCGGCTCCGAATCGGCGGACGAGATGCGGCGGACATCAGCGATCTTGCTCATGTCCTTCATGGCGACTTTCCCTCCCTCTTGTGGAGACTATGGGCGAACGGAGGTGATGAACGGTCGTGCGACTCCGGCGACAGATTGCGCCTGCTACGGTGAAGATAGGAGGCGGAAATGAGGTTAGGGGCACTCCATACGGCAAGGGGAAGAGCATAGGACGGACAGAGGGGGAGGGGAACCTCTTTAACTGCAAGCTCGAGCTTCGGTGACGTCTTCCTCCGGCGAGATTGGTTGAGACTCGGTGGCGGCTAGGGTTTGATGGTTTTTTCACAAAAGGGAGGCAAGAGGGGATTCAGAGGGTTTTTATAGACGATATTACGTGGGCGAGGGGGCAAGAAATCAATTGAATCAGACGAATTTCAGATCGGGATGAATCCCGTGCGTGCCATGGTCTCTGGACCGAGGTCGGGGATGACATGTAGGCCCCACTCGTCAGAAAAAAAGCAAGAGGAAAAGGGAGAGGGGTGCGGGTTGGGCTGCTGCGGGCTGCTCTTGCTGGGCCCCGGGGTCGACCCAGTGCGGGGCATGCGCGCGCGGGGATGGCTGGCTGGGCCGGACCCGGCTGGTTCGGTCCGGCCAGTCTGATTTTTTTTGTAATTCCTTTTTCTTATTTTTTGTTTTCAAAATCTTGAATAACTTTTCCAAACCAGCTTCAAATGAAAACAAACCAAAACTGAAAATTCTATAAAATTCCACACAACATTTTAATACAGTAAGAAACAAGTTTTCAAAATAAAAATAAGATTTTCAATAGAACTTTATAAATTTGGAAAGAGGGCTTTATTTGCATGAAGCAAAATAGGAATAGGGTTTGAAAAATAGTCCTTTGAAAATAGGGAATAATATTTGATAAAATAATAATCGGATATCACTCTTCATCATAGTTTTGAAAAAGAGACCTTTAGTAAATATAAAACCTTTGTGATTCATTCCTTTGCAAGCAAGCTTGCATAGGTTTGATGCTATAATATTTATCCTATGATCTATGTCATGTTTCTATAGTTTATTTGTTCTTAGATTAATTTGTTGAATGTCTTTGGTTTATTAGAGTTGTATGTTGATATGGTACTGTCCTTTGGTGTCCATTATATTTATGCGTGCATGTATTAAACATCTTAGGGTTAGTAGTATGTGCAAAAGGAAGGGGTAGTTCTGCCGGAGTGACAGAAACCTAAGGACGCGAACCAGAATGTTGCACGTATGGGAGTAAGAGGACCATTAGCTTAAGGCTATGGTTGGGGAAACCTTAATGCATTGTTAGTAGTTACGGATGTTTGCTAACAATCCAATCATAAGTACTTGTAATCCCAAGTAGCAGAGCGCATGTAGATTTAGCCTCTCCCACATAGAAAACTGCATCGAAGACAATGAACCCAATTTATTCGCTAATTGAACTTGGACAAAGCCACCACCATTACCACCACTTTTCCACACTCATGGTACTGTTAGTTTATGGTTACTTAGTATATTTTATTGCTGCAGCACTAACAATTACTTTTTTATATTTATTATCTTGCAAAGTTATCTCTCATACCCATATTGTTGCTCTAGTTTTATTTCCTAGATAATGCAAACGTTTAGTGTGCGTAGAGTTGTATTAGTGGTTGATAGAACTTGAGAGAATATTTATCCTACCTTTAGCTCCTCGTTAGGTTTGACACTCTTACTTATCGAAAAGGCTACACACGATCCCCTATACTTGTGGGATATCAAGATCTTTTCTGGCGCCGTTGCCGGGAAGCAATAGTGTGTGGGTGAATATTCTTGTGTGCACTTGTTTGCTTTATCTCTAAGTAGTTGTTTACTTTCAGTTTTAAGTTGTTCTCTATCTTTGTATGGATAGGGAATGCAAATTACAAAAAAAATTAGTTGTACTTGTTACCTAAAAATGTTTTCAAAATGGAAAGTGATTGGAAAGATGAGTAATGGTTAAGTGGGGGTCGACCTTGAACACTTGTGTTCATGCCTATGAAACCAAAACAAATCTTTCCATGGAAGCTTTTCAGTTAAAAACTTGTACATATTGTGTATATTGTATATATTGTACATATTCCTCTGTACCATAAAAGTAAAGTAATAATTGTAGTTCCTAGTTACTTGGAAGTTGATAGTTTTGCTTTGCTGTCCAAAAACAGATTTTTTGTGTTTCACCGTATAAAATGTTTAAAATCACCAGAACATGATATTGACCTGAAATTTCTTGAGTGCAAAGTAATACTTATTGTCTTTCTTTCATTAGACTAAATTTTTCTGATTTGAGTTACGTAGCTGTCTCAAAAAATTCGATTTTCACCGACTGTTCTGTTTAGACAGATTTCTGTGCTTCACTATAAAAAATCGTGAAAAATCTCAAAATAGTGTTTTGATCTGAAATTTTTTGTGCATGAACCTGAGATTATGATCTGTCTTTCTTTAGTTTGGAGTTTTTCGATTTGAGCTATTTAACTATCTCGTTGAGTGTCATCTTTACAGACTATTCAATTTTGACAGATTTCTTAGTTTATTCAATATTGTACTTGGTGTTATTAGTTTCATTAGTTTTTCGACGGACAACGGAAATCATGAATACCTTAGTATATACAGTGGCTAATGTTGAGTATAGATTATGAAACTTGTCAATGCTTGAAAATTAGTGGATTTTATTTAGTGAGTACTAACCCTAGTAATGAGTTTTGTGAAGTTTTATATGGATGTAGCTTATAAGTTCTAATCAATATGGTGATATGAGATGAACAAGAAGACACGAGAGCTCAAGCTTGGGGATGTTTAGGCGCATCCCAAGAATATATTCAAGAAGATACAATCATCTAAGCTTGGGGATGCCCGAGTCATCCCCCTATTCATCAACTAACATGAGGTTGTCTCCTTCATACTCTATATTACCCATCCACATGATATGTATTATGTTAACTTATATTATAGTTGCTTTTATATGTCTTGGTTTTATCTTCTTCAGTTTTATTAGGCTCTTTATTTTGTTTTTATTGCTTCTTTACTTTCACTTATAAATTGAAAACAACAAAAATAGTTCCTTTTGTTTTGCTTCTTTGTTTGGTTCTCTATTTTGTGCCTAGCTCAAAGGCGTTAAAGAAAGCATTCTTGGGAGATAACCTATTATTTTATTTTTAGTACTTTTTCTTTTATTTGAGTCTTGTAAGTTATTACTACTGTAATAACCGCTCCTTATCCTTTTTATTCCATTGTTGTGCCAAGAGAAGCCTCTAATTCGAGTGTGGTAAGATTTGGGGATGTTGCTGTCCTAAAACAGATTACGTACTGTACTGTAAAAATTCGTGAAAAATCTCTAAAAATCTTTTGGACCTGCAATTTCTTGTGCTTATTCCCCAGGTTATATACAAACTTTCGTTAGTTTAACACTTTTTGATTTGAGCAACAGAAAACCCCTTAAAAAATCGACCTTTGTCAGCTGTTCTGTTTTGATAGATTTCTGCCACTATTCGTTGTTGCCTCTCGAACGCTTTATTTTTGAGTTCTTTCGATCACGGAACTTTTGGGGAAGTTGCTACAGTAGTATATGCTTTTATATGTGGTGATTTTGAGTTGAAACCTGAAACAAAAGAGGTTGATTCATTGTTATGCTTACACTAATGTTGCTAATAGAATTGTGTTGAGTTTTGTATGAAGGAAGTTTTCAAATGTAGGGATTGGAGAATGATGAGATGAGTTGAAGAATGGACAAAAGGTCAAGCTTGGGGATGCCCATGCAACCTCCAAGAAATATCCAAGAAGTACAAGCATCAAGGCTTGGGGATGCCCCCGAGGCACCCCTTCTTCATCGGCAAAAATCAGGACACCTTTTAAGACACTATTTTTATTGCTTCATGCACTATGCGTTTTTCTTGGAGCGTCAGTTGTTTTAGTTTTCAGTTTAATTTAGTTTAGTTTGCTACAATAAATGGTTGGACCCCAGCAAATTTCTTTTGAAGGAGATGTACTCGTTTTCATTTGCCAAGAACACTCAGTTTTTCACTCTTATCGTTCAACGAGTGTTCTTCTTTTTCTGCTACTGCGTTTAGTTTTCAGTTTTCGCCTTGATTTTTGTTCAGATCTTCTTATATATTTTTATCAAGGTGTATTTTTGCCTCTGGACCATATTGGCTTTCATCAAAAGAGTTGAGTTAAAAAAGTTTAAATGGTGTTGGAAAAGAGAAAAAGATTTATGCAAAAAAGTGGTACAAAAAGGAGCTTGTTTAGACTGCGGCTTAGACTTTTGCATATCATGCTTGATGTCTTTTTGATAGTATGCTTAGTGATTTTTGCTGTAGCATGACTTGTCTCAAATTACTGAGATTGCTTAATGAGCCTTTAAAAAAATCATGCATTGTTTTTATTATTTGGAAGCATTATTTTGGTTTTCTCCTTGATGCTTTATTTGGGTTGACTTGGCGCATGCTCACACATGTTAGACTCATACAAAGTCGCCATAAGCCTCTATGATCATTTAGTTTTTGAATTTTGATGCCATCTTATGCTTTTTTTAATGTTGCTTTGTCGCTTTGCATGATTATGGCCGTTATTGCTCTCTTAGTTGGTCGCTCCCAGTCTTTTGCTAGCCCTCGTTTTGTACTGAGTATGAGCGCTACTAGTGCATCCAACTCCTAAAAACCAAGTTATTCCAATGTGTCCACTATAAATTCCTATGTATGGTATTTGCAAGCCATTTCAAGTAAAAAGTTTATGTGCTACCTTTCAAAAAAACCTTCAAAATACTTCTTATTTTGTGACACTGTTTTCAGCTCATGGGGACGTAGTGGTCGGATTTGCTATCTTCCATATTGTTTTATTCCAAAAAGAAAAAAAAGAAAAAAAAGGCACTCCTCCATGGTATGTGAATGTTGGTGGGCACCCGATGAAATCGGTTAAGCATGGTTTGTGAAAGGAAAAAAAGGTGGGGAGGAGTGCCAAGCTTTATAAAAGAGCACCAAAGTGCCAATCTCTCTCTCAAAAACTTGCTTCATTTTTGTATGGAAGATAGTAAGAACCCCATTGTCAGTCGTTGACAAAGACAACCACCTCTCAAAACCAAATTTGTATCTCTCTGTTTTACAAATGAAAAGCTCTAGCACATGTTTAATCACTGCTTCCCTCTGCGAAGGGCCTTTCTTTTACTTTTATATTGAGTCTCCACCTTCTACCTTTATGCACTATCTAAGAGAGCATAGTTGCCATTCTAAGTTTAATGTGCATAGTCCCAAAGTTTATCATTGTTTGATTTATGATTATGGTTTCACTTGTTCTTAAATTATTTGTATCTAGTCGCCCTTTTAAAATTGAAGGTGTCCTATGCATTTATGTTTTGCTATTCCATGAAGGACAAGCTGAAAACCACTTATTATATTTTTCCATATGATTTGAACACACATTTGACTTTCATTGTTTCATTATTCATGATCTTTAGTTTGTGTTTCTTTTCATGTTATAACATGGTTGCTAAGTTTTTATTGTCAAGATTATGTCTCTTATGCTCATGTTTTAAGTTCTTTGATCCCAGCACTCAATGCTTTACTTAGATGATCAAGATTATGATGGTGTATGTCACCTCAAAAATTATTCTTTTGTTATCACTTACCTACTCGAGGACGAGCAGGAGTTAAGCTTGGGGATGTTGATATGTTGCAAACGTATCAATAATTTTTGATGCTCCATACTTGTTTTACACCAATTGCTATATATTTTGTCCGCACTTTGTGACACTTTTATGATTTATTTGGACTAACCTACTAATAGTTGCAAAAGTGCACAATGTTCTTGTTTTACACTTTGATATGTAGGAATTACCAAGAATACAAGTGGAAACCTTGTTGGAGTCAAATTGGGACTTTCCAGAAATGTGTGACAGAACTCTTTTCGAAGATGGTCACGTTACGGGTCGAAGACGGCGTCAAACAGAAAACTCTTCTATTACAAAGTTGTAGGGAATTTCACAACGAATGTTCTGGACATAAAATTCACCTGATTCCGAGTCCGGACGGCCGAGCTAAGCCTGCTCCATTGCGGCCCAAGATGGGGAGACAGGAATCCGAGAGACTATATAAAGGGAGGAACCCTAGCTCGTGGGGGACACCTCCACCCACGAATTTGCAGCCACCAGAGCCACGTTTTCGCCTCCCCCATGGATCCCATCTCCATGGGGGAGGGCTCCCATGAAGCCATGAAGGAAGAGGGCTAATGGGCGGCGCTCCCCCATGATGCCAGCGGCGGGGAAGGAGTCCCCCACGCCGCTGCTGCCACGCCGCTGCTGCCCGCGCCCTCACTACTCCTCTCTACCATCTTCACCGCTATATCTATCACATATGCAGTGGTTCATCCTCCCACACATCTCTGTACCATCCTATGTAAACATGGTGTTTGATGCTATAATATTTATCCTATGATCTATGTTATGTTTCCATAGTTTATTTGTTCTTAGATTAATTTGTTGAATGTCTTTCATTCATTAGAGTTGTATGTTGATATGGTACTGTCCTTTGGTGTCCATTATATTTATGCGTGCATGGATTAAACATCTTAGGGTCAGTAATATGTGCAAAAGGAATGGGGTAGTTCTGCCGGAGTGACAGAAACCTGATGACGCAAACCGGAATGTTGCATGTATGGGAGTAAGAGGACCATTAGCTTAAGGCTATGGTTGGGGAAACCTTAATACAATGTTAGTAGTTACGGATGTTTGCTAACAATCCAATCATAAGTACTTGTAATCCCAAGTAGCGGAGCGCATGTAGATTTAGCCTCTCCCACATAGAAAACTGCATCGAAGACAATGAACCCGATTTATTCGCTAATTGAACTTGGACAAAGCCACCACCATTACCACCACTTTTCCACACTCATGGTACTGTTAGTTTATGGTTACTTAGTATATTTTATTGCTGCAGCACTAACAATTACTTTCTTGTATTTATTATCTTGCAAAATTATCTCTCATACCCATATTATTGCTCTAGTTTTATTTCCTAGATAATGCAAACGTTTAGTGTGCATAGAGTTGTATCAGTGGTTGATAGAACTTGAGAGAACATTTATCCTACCTTTAGCTCCTCGTTGGGTTCGACACTCTTACTTATCGAAAAGGCTACACACAATCCCCTATACTTGTGGTATATCAGTCACTGCAATTGGAATCAATCAAAAATAAGTTATAGAATTTGAATTATCACCAAAATAGTGATTTGGATAGATTTGAATGCACAAAGTGTGTGCACATATCAACTTTGGATTTTCTTGATCCTATGATGTTCTACATGTTGAGAGGATTCCAAAGACAACAAATTTGTAATTTTTGGATACTTGAAACAAAAAATATGAATTAATTAAGCTAACCGAAAGGTTTAACTCAATTTAAAAATGATTTCAATTTGAGTACTGAAACTATGTGATTTTATGGTACTACTGGATTCTACACTTTCTAAGGATTCCAATGACATATTATTTGTAATTTTTGGATCTACGGTTTGAGAGATATGATTTTTAAAAAATCTGCTTATTTTCTGACTATTTTAATCAAAATCGAAAATAACAGGGAAAAGGGACCCGTGACGTGGCGAGCTCTGATTTGCCGATACCTTTTCGCGCGGATTAGGTATTCTGGCCGTCAGATCTTAAGCGCCATGGACGGCCGAGATCTGTTCTTCTGGAGCTCACCGGTGAGGTGGCCGGCGGCTATGTCGGCGGCTCGGGCGGCGGCCTCCGGTGGAGTTCCGGCGGTCTACGGCGGCTCCGAATCGGCGGACGAGATGCGGCGGACATCGGCGATCTTTCTCGTGTCCTTGATGGCGACTTTCCCTCCCTCTTGCGGAAACTGTGGGCGAACGGAGGCGATGAACGGTCGTGCGACTCCGGCGAGAGATTGCGGCTGCTACGGTGAAGATAGGAGGGGGAAAAGAGGTTAGGGGCACTCCATACGGCAAGGGGAAGAGCATAGGACGGACAGAGGGGGTGGGGAACCTCTTTAACTGCAAGCTCAAGCTTCGGTGACATCTTCCTTCGGCGAGATTGGTTCGGACTCGGTGGCGGCTAGGGTTTGATGGTTTTTCGCAAAAGGAAGGCAAGAGGGGGATTCGGAGGGTTTTTATAGACGGTATTACGTGGGCGAGGGGGCAAGAAATCAATCGAATCAGACGAATTTCGGATCGGGATGAATCCCGTGCGTGCCATGGTCTCTGGACCGAGGTCGGGGATGACATGTAGGCCCCACTCATCAGAAAAAAAGCAAGAGGAAAAGGGAGAGGGGTGCGGGTTGGGCTGCTGCGGGCTGCTCTTGCTGGGCCCCGGGGTCGACCCAGTGCGGGGCATGCGCACGCGGGGATGGCTGGCTAGGCCGGACCCGGCTAGTTCGGTCCGGCCAGTCCGATTTTTTTTTTGTAATTCCTTTTTCTTATTTTCTGTTTTCAAAATCTTGAATAACTTTTCCAAACCAGCTTCAAATGAAAACAAACCAAAACCTAAAATTCCACACAACATTTTAATACAGTAAGAAACAAGTTTTCAAAATAAAAATAAGATTTTCAATAGAACTTTATAAATTTGGAAAGAGGGCTTTATTTGCATGAAGCAAAATAGGAATAGGGTTTGAAATATAGTCCTTTGAAAACAGGGAATAATATTTGATAAAATAATAATTGGATATCACTCTTCATCATAGTTTTGAAAAAGAGACCTTTAGTAAATATAAAACCTTTGTGATTCATTCCTTTGCAAGCAAGCTTGCATAGGTTTGAATAAAAGAATGAAAATAATATTTTGACATTTGCTTTTCTCAAAGAAATTCTTAAAGAAATAAATAGAGGATTTAAAATAGTTTTCAAATAAACTCAAAAAGTTTTAATTCCTTGTGAATTTTTAATTATCTTCTACAAAACAAAAACAAAATTTTCCCCCAAAGTTTGATAAAATCTTGGGATGTTACACTGCCGGAGAGGGCAATCGCCACCGAAGGTCTTCTTCATTGCCATGCTTGCCTCCGGCGTGATGAGTGAGTAGTCTACCTTGGACTATGGGTCCATAGCAGTAGCTAGATGGTTGTCTTCTCCACCATGTGCTTCATGTTTAGAGCTTGTGAGCTGCCTTACATGGTCGAGATCATCTTTACGTAATTCTACATGTTGTGGTTGGGATCCGATGAATATTGGTGTTATGTTAAGTTGATGTGCTGAATATTATCTTATGTTATCTCTATGTTGTTTATGATCTTGCATGTTCTGCGTTGTTAGTAGCTATCTTGGCCAAGTAGATACTAGTGACTCCAAGAGGGGGTATTTATGCTCGATAGTTGGGTTCATGCCTCTATTTAATCTGGGGGAGTAACAGAAACTTGTAAGGTTGTAGATGTGCTATTGTCACTAGGGAGAAAACAACATTCTTGTGTCCAAGGACATTCGTTTTTATTTACATTACAAACATTGCTTAATGCAGTTATCTGTTGTTCACAACTTAATACTCATGGGGTGTTTGGACGATATCCCCGTGGGTGGATTATTAGTCATAGATGCAGTTGGATGACGGTCTATGTATTTTGTTGTAATGCCCAGAGTAAATCTCATAGTGATCATCGTGACATATGCACGTTATCTTTATTCTATCAATTGCCCAACTGTAATTTCTTTACCTAGCATGTTATTATTTATCTTATGGAGAGACACCACTATTGAACTGTGGACCCCGGTCTAATTTCCTTTACATTGTTACACCGTTTTACTATTACTCGCACTGTTTACTTTCTCGCATATTACTATTGCTTTCCACTCGATACGCTCATACCTTTGTTTACAGCAAACCGGTGAGATTGACAACCTCATCGTAAGTTGGGAGCAAAGTTCTTGGTTGTGTTGTGTGCAGGTTCCACGTTGCTACTAGTTAAAGACGCACCAACAAGAATCGTAAACGGCGCCCTTGCTGGAGTGTCACGAAGCTAGCAAGCATCACCTTCTTAAGTTTGGATTTCTCCTACTGGATCGATAAACCTTGGTTTCTTACTAAGGGAAAACTTGCTTCTGTGCTCATCATACCTTCCTCTTGGGGTTCCCAACTGGTCGGTGATCTATATCAACACCGTCCGCATCAAGCTGTTTTCTGGCGTCGTTGCCGGGGAGAAAGAAGATTTCTACAAGGGGAGTTTTGCACGCACATCCTTTACTTTGTTTTAGTTTTTCTTTACTTTATTTTTACTTGCATCGTTTTTATCAAAAATATAAAAAAATTAGTTTCCTTTATAGTTGTTTTTACTTGTCTGCTTTTAGTTTTGTTAGAATGAGTAATCCTGAAGTTGAAGTTCTTACTTTTAAGCAACAAAGTGGAGAGAGCTTGAAAGATGCTTGGTACCATATTAGCAATTCTCATCATAGGTGTACGAAGAAGCATTCTACCATGATCCTCCTTAGAAATTTTTATGTTGGTATATCTAATTGGAATAGGTACGTTCTTGATACTCTTGCAGGAGGTAATTTTCTGGGTACTCCCGCTCTTGAAACATGCACTTTAATAGAAAGTTTAGTGGGAGTACCACCTATTCATGTTGTTAAAACTGAGATTACTTTGGAGGAAGTTATAGAAAAACTAGGCTCTTTAGAAAAAAGTTTGCCAAATATCCTTGATAACGCTAGCCGAGTTAATGAAGCGATAGAAAGTATCGGTAAGAGAATCACCGTTTTAGAAGCTAGCACTACTCTTGATAGTCAAAACCTTAGGATTGGGAAACTAGAGGAATCCATGGAAACTTTAAGTTCAATTTTCTCTTCTCTTAAGTTTAAGAAGGAGAAAGCTTTTGTTGGAAAAGAGCAAAAATTTATGTATGTTCCCAAGGTGTCTGTGCCTAAACCTCAACATGTTTTTAAGATTGGTAAGACTTTTAGTTCAACTAAGAGTGACTTACAGGTTGAATCATCTTTGGGAACCTCTAAAGTGCCTAGTGTGATAAGTGGTGATCTTGAGGAAACAATTGATCTTAATGCCTCTTTCGAAAATACTTGATTTGCACCTTTCTGTGCCTAGCTCAAAGGCGTTAAAGAAAAGCACTCTTGGGAGATAACCCATTATTTTACTTTTATTACTTTTTCTTTTATTTTAGTCTTGGAAGTTATTACTACTGTAATAACCGCTCCTTATCCTTTTTATTTCGTTGTTGTGCCAAGAGAAACCTCTAATTTGAGTGAGGTAAGATTTGGGGATGTTGCTGTCCTGAAACAGATTTTGGTGCTGCACCATACAAATTCGTGAAAATTCTCAGAATATATTTTTGACCTGCTATTTCTTGTGCATATGCCCCAGGTTATATCCAAACTTTCATTAGTTTTACACTTTTTGATTTGAGCAACAGAAAACCCCCGAAAAAATCGACGTTTGTCAGCTGTTCTGTTTTGACAGATTTCTGCCACTATTTGTGTTTGCCTCTTTATCGCTTTCTTTTTGAGTTCTTTTGATCACGGAACTTTTGGGGAAGTTGCTACAGTAGTATATTCTTTATATGTGGTGATTTTGAGTTGAAATCTGAAGCAAAAAGGTTTGATTCATTATTATGCTTACACTAATGTTGCTAATAGAATTGTGTTGAGTTTTGTATGAAGGAAGTTTTCAAGTGTAGGGATTGGAGAATGATGAGATGAGTTGAAGAATGGACAAAAGCTCAAGCTTGGGGATGCCAATGAACCCTAAGAAATATCCCAGAGGTACAAGCGTCAAAGCTTCGGGATGCCCCCGAGGCATCCCTTCTTCATCGGCAAAAATTAGGTCCCCTTTCAACACACTATATTTTTATTGCTTCATGCACTATGCGTTTTTCTTGGAGCGTCTTGTCTTTAGTTTTCAGTTTTCTTTAGTTTTGTTTTCTGCAATAAATGGTTGGACCCCAACAAATTTCTTTTGGAGAAGTTGCCTTGCTTTTCATTTGCCAAGAACACTCCGTTTTTCACTCTTATCGTTCAACGAGTGTTCTCTTTTTCTAGAACTACGTTTAGCTTTTATTTTTTGCCTTGATTTTTGTTCAGATCTTGTTATATATTTTCATCAAGGTGTATTTTTACCTCTGGTCCATGTTGGTTTTCATCAAAAGAGTTCTTTCAAAAAGGTTAGAATGGTGTTGGAAAGAGAAAAAGTTTCATACAAAAAGTGGTACAAAAAGGAGCTTGTTTAGACTGCGGCTTAGACTTTTTCATGTCGTGCTTGATATCATTTTGATAGTATGCTTAGTGGTTTTGCTGTAGTATGACTTGTCTCAAATGACTGAGATTGCTTAATGAGCCTTTGAAAAAATCATGCGTTGTTTTTATTATTTGGAAGCATTTATTTGGTTTTCTCCTTGATGCTTTATTTGGGTTGACTTGGCGCATGCTTACAACATGTTTGACTCATACAAAGTTGCCATAAGCCTCTATGATCATTTAGTTTTTGACTTTTGATGCCATCTTATACTTCTCTTAATGATGTTTTGTCGCTATGCATGATTATGGCCGTTATTGCTCTCTTAGTTGGTCGCTCCCAGTCTTTTGCTAGCCCTCATTTTGTACTAAGTATGAGCTCTACTCATGCATCCAATTCCCAAAAACCAAGTTGTTCTAATGTGTCCACCATACATACCTATTAGCAATTTTCTATTCCAAAGTACATTTGACTTGCTTTTATCTATCCTTCAAATTAAACTCTTTTTGGTGTTATGCGAAAATTGGTTAGTAAAGCTCTCACGAACCTGATGGCACACTTTACTTTTCTCGTTCTTAAAAATTTGACATTGTGGCTCTCTTATGTTGAGTTGTTATGCTTGCAAGTTGTAAGTTGGAAATTAGCCCAGCCATGTCGTCATGGGGCAAGCTTTCAACATTGCACTTCTTATTTGAGTTGATATCGTGATCTTTTGTTTATGGATACTCGCGATGTGAAATAAGTTGGGAATCTTGCGGGATCATGGAGTTTGTATATGTGTTAGAGAAACACCTGGGCCGCTAATCTAAGCCATGCATAATTCATGGTGGAAATTAAAGCATGCCCATAGTGAACATTCGACGACGCATCTCAAAATAAAAAGCTATACCAATAATAAATAAAAGAGATGCCAATGTGTCCATTGTCTGTTTGTCCTGTCATTTTGATGTGGGCTTGTTCTATGTCATCGGGCACAGAGGTACCCTGTTGGCGGTTCTCAATGATACGTGTATACTTACAATGACAAGAGCTTGCTTGGGACTCTAAGTCGAGTAGCATGAGGTTTGGGTATTCATACTTCACGGGACACGAGGTTTTCAACTTATGATTTGTCAAGCATATGCTTCATAATTATACTCACATTAACTTTAACCATTCAAGATGCCTATGATGGGGGCAATGAGAGCTCAAAGCTAGTAAGTACCATAATTTTTGAAGGTTTATAAAACTTGCAATCACTGCTTCCCTCTGCGAAGGGTCTTTCTTTTACTTTTATGTTGAGTCGTCACCTTCTATCTTTATGCACCGTCTAAGAGAGCATAGTTGTCATTCTGAGTTTAGTGTGCATAGTCCCAAAGTTTATCATTGATTGATTCATGATTTTGGTTTCACTTGTTCTTAAATTATTTGTATCTAGTCGCCCTCTTAAACTTGAAGGTGTCCTATGCATTTATGTTTTGCTCTCTCATGAAGGACAAGCTGAAAACCATTTGCTATGTTTTTCCATATGATTTGAACACATGTTTGACTTTCATTGTTTCATTTTCATGATCTTTCATTTGTGTTCTTTTTCATGTTATAACATGGTTGCTAAGTTTCTTCTATCAAGATTATATCTTTCATGCCCATGTTTTAAGTTCTTATGATCCCAGCACTCAATTCTTTACATAGATGATCAAGATTGTGTTGGTGCATGTCACCTCAAAAATTATTCTTTTGTTATCACTTACCTACTCGAGGACGAGCAGGAGTTAAGCTTGGGGATGCTGATACGTCTCAAATGTATCTATAATTTTTGATGCTTCATGCTTGTTCTTACACCATTTGTTTAATGTTTTGTTACACTTTGTGGCTTTTTTATGCATTTTTCGGGACTAACCTATTAACAAGATGCCACAGTGCCAGTTCCCTGTTTTCTGCTATTTTTGTGTTTCAGAAAAGTTACACAGGAAATATTCTCGGAATTGGATGAAACAAAAGCCGAACATCCAGATATTTACTGAAGCTTCCAGAAGTCCGAAGAAGAGACGGAGGGGGGCCACGGGGTGGCCACACCACCAGGGGTGCGGCCAGCCCTTGGCCCTCGCCGCCCTGTGGTGAGGGCCCCCTGGTCTACCTCTGGCGCCGCCCCTTCGCCTATAAAGACCCCCCGACGGGAAAAACCTAAATACCCGATCAATTTTCTACAAACACATCGCGATCCACCGCCATCATCGACCCAAGATCAGGAGGGTCCAGAAGCTCTTCCCGGCACCCTGCCAGAGAGGGGAATCGCCACCGGAGGTCTTCTTCATCGCCATGCTTTCCTCTGGCGCGATGAGTGAGTAGTCTACCTTGGACTATGGGTCCATAGCAGTAGCTAGATGGTTGTCTTCTCCACCATGTGCTTCATGTTTAGATCTCGTGAGCTGCCTTACATGATCAAGATCATCTTTATGTAATTCTACATGTTGTCTTTGTTGGGATCCGATGAATATTGGTGTTATGTTAAGTTGATGTGCCGAATATTATCTTATGTTATCTCTATGTTGTTTATGATCTTGCATGCTCTCCGTTGTTAGTAGCTATCTTGGCCAAGTAGATACTAGTGACTCCAAGAGGGGGAATTTATGCTCGATAGTTGGGTTCATGCCTCTATTTAATCTGGGGGAGTGATAGAAACCTCTAAGGTTGTAGATGTGTTGTTGCCACTAGGGAGAAAACAACATTCTTGTGTCCAAGGACATTCATTTTGTTTACATTACACACTTTGCTTAATGCAGTTATCTGTTGTTCGCAACTTAATACTCATGGGGTGTTCGGACGATATCCCCGTGGGTGGATTATTAGTCATAGATGCAGTTGGATGACGGTCTATGTATTTTGTTGTAATGCCTAGAGTAAATCTCATAGTGATCCTCGTGACATATGCACGTTATCTTTATTCTATCAATTGCCCAACTATAATTTGTTTACCCAGCATGTTGTTATTTATCTTATAGAGAGACACCACTAGTGAACTGTGGACCCCGGTCCAATTTCCTTTACATTGTTACACCGTTTTACTATTACTCACACTGTTTACTTTCTCGCATATTACTATTGTTTTCCACTCGATATGCTCATACCTTTGTTTACAGCAAACCGGTGAGATTGACAACCTCATCGTAAGTTGGGAGCAAAGTTCTTGGTTGTGTTGTGTGCAGGTTCCACGTTGCTACTAGTTGAAGACGCACCAACAAGAATCGTAAACGGCGCCCTTGCTGGAGTGTTACGAAGCTAGCAAGCATCACCTTCTTAAGTTTGGCTTTCTCCTACTAGATCGATAAACTTGGCTTCTTACTGAGGGAAAACTTGCTTCTGTGCTCATCATACCTTCCTCTTGGGGTTCCCAACTGGTCGGTGATCTATATCAACACCGTCAGCATCACCCTACATGATCAAGATCATCTTTGTGTAATTCTACATGTTGTGTTTGTTGGGATCCGATGAGTATTGGTACTATGTCAAGTTGATGTGCTGAATTATATATCTTTATGTTATCTCTATGTTGTTTATGATCTTGCATGCTTTCCATTGCTAGTAAATATCTTGGCCGAGTAGATGCTAGTGACTCCAAGAGGGAGAATTTATGCTCGATAGTTAGGTTCATGCCTCTAGTAATCCGGGGGAGTGACAAAAACCTCTAAGGTTGTAGATGTGTTGTTGCCACTAGGGAGAAAACAACATTCTTGTGTCGAAGGACATTTGCTTTGTTTATTTTACGCACTTTGCTTAATGCAGTTATCCCTTGTTCGCAACTTAATACCCGATGGTTGGTCAGACGACATTCGGAGGGTGGATTATTAGTCATAGATGCAGTTGGATTACGGTCTATGTATTTTGTCGTAATGCGCAGAGTGGATCTCATAGTGATCCTCATGACATATGTACGTTATCTTTATTCTATCAATTGCCCAACTATAATTTGTTTATTCTATCAATTGCCCAACTGCTGCTTCCACGATGGACTTTTGCCCGGTTTCGTTGGGTTCCTTGAATTTTTCCTGCAGATTTTCTATTGCTGCTAACCTGGCTAGTGATTTTGCCTTGCTAGAAGAGCCTACAGATGATCCGGATTTGGCCATTATTTTGGTTGTACTTATCAACGGATCCGATTTCGCCGGACCCAAAAGACAAGTTGAACCCGAAGGTCCAACATAGAAACTCAAACTTCTGAATGTCAACTCCATCTTTTTGTTTTCGTCGACTTCTGGACTGCTATTGGCTAAAAGCGAAAAATCCGTCGAATTCATGATTCCAACGCCCAAAGTCCCCATGGTCGGCGCCAATTGACGAGGGGTTAACTCGATAAATGTCCTAGATGAAGGACTTAGGATCGGGGAGATAGGGCGTCAGATGAACTCGAAGGTAAAATCAGTCAAACAAGGTGGCTATCAAAAGTAAACGTGGGTATAAACCTGGCTTGCTTTCAATTTGTCCCTAACCGTCCCCTCCTAGCCCCTATATATAGGTGGCCAGGACTTAGGGATTGGGAGGGATCCAACACAGTTTACAATATTGACATACGACATGAACTCGTATTTCGACTAGTATTACAATTGGGCCTAGCTTAACGGGCCTCAGGGTTAGCTAACTAACGGGCTCTATTATCTACACCCTTGTCAGTGGCCCCTGAGATTCTACCAGAATTTAAGATTCGGGTTGAATCTCAAATCTTCAAATTGATCAACTCTTTGACTTCTTCTTCAAATCTTCGACTTGATCTTTCGACTTAACTTTTTATAATAATATCTTGCAAGGGGTTTTGATGAGCAAGCCTGACAACTCTGACGGATCAAGAGGTCAGTTAACTGCCGGAACAGATACTTGTCACCTACTTCAAATTCAATCCCCTTGGACTTGAATTCGGGAAACCGGTCAAACCCATTCTTTGCCGCATTTAGGCCTTACAAAGAATGAATCCTAGTGGTTCTTAGGGTACCCAGTGCGTCCACCAGGATTTTCTTCGCGTCGTAGACATGGATAAGTTCCAGCAGAGCGCATCCATGTGCGTATACCGGGCCACACAGGATGGATCCCGGGGTCTTACCTTCATGATATATTTCAACCACGATATTCAAGTTTTGTCGCGATGACGCAACTCGAGAATTATATTTCACAGCCTTGTTTGACTGATTCAATATACATAATTTTTCGAGTTATCCTTTTTTATTTTTCATGAATATCTCCCGATGGGAGTAACCGATGTTTATTTTGTCGGCAATGTAGCCAAAGTTCCTTGCTGACGAGATGCAACCAATTATGTCTAAACCTCATGTCCATCAATTTGTTCTTTATTACCAGCTTCGACTCGCCTCCTTTCTTTTGTCGACTTCTTTCTATCGGGTGCGCGACAGTGCTCCCGATGGGAGTAGCCCCCGAGGCTATAGCCAAAAATTTCGGGTATAGGCTCAAGAAAATAGACCTGTTCCATATATTTCTTCTCGCGACACTTGTCGATTTTATTCACCTTTTCAGTTGTTCTCCCCTTCCGATGACGCAAGCCCCCGAGTCAAAGACGATGTGAACTTGTGCTCTTTTATAGATATTCTCTTATTCCCTGCTCTCTCTTCTTGTTTGTATGCATTTTTTCCCTTGATACGCTGATTCTTCTGTACTACCTGCACTTTTAAAAACTCGGAAGTATATTTTGGGCCTTGCCCCTCTTAGAGGCCCATTAGTACGTGCTTATAAATAAAGTAGGTTTGGCCAGGGTAAAAAACCCTAACTCCTTTATTAGTTCCTTTCTCCGCCGCATCGTCTTCCTCTTGCTTATCCCATCTAGGGTTTTTTGCTCCCACGCCTGTCTCCATGGCTGATGCTAGTGGATCGCGCTTAAACATCGGCGCCCTGGTGGAGAAACGGGGCCGCGGCCGCCCTCACGGTAGCAAGAACAAGGCTACCGCCACAGCTGCGGTGGCATCA
Source organism: Dactylis glomerata (assembly GCA_007115705.1). Lineage (NCBI taxonomy): Eukaryota > Viridiplantae > Streptophyta > Magnoliopsida > Poales > Poaceae > Dactylis > Dactylis glomerata. The sequence goes on from QXEO01000096.1 coordinate 2,161,608, forward strand.
TCGTCTGCTCCAGTGAAGCGGCACCCTGGCCGTCCGGCCGGGAGTAAAAATAAGATCAAGGTGCCATCTACTACACCAGGTCCAAGTGCTCCTTCTGCTAATGCTTCTCCTCCCAGAATCTATTCCTTTTTCTGCATTGCCGGCGCGCAGTGCCGTGAGATTCAGCGCTTACCACTGAAATTCACCAAGTTTATGGATGGGCGAGAATTGCGAGAAGCGGTTCTTTGTGAACAATCTGGGGGAGGAACTCCCTATGAAGTGGAGATTTGGTACGACGGCGCCGGTGAGCAATACTTCAAGGGCGGCTAGTCGCAGTTTGCAGAGGATCATGACCTCCATTAGGGCTTTTTCATGACTTTTGACTTCCACATTGGCACGCCGAAGTTCGACGTGAGAATCTACGACGGCACCCAGTGCCAGAAGGAGTATGAAGCCAAAGTGCATTTTCACTAGTGTTCTCTTTATGTAATCTCTTTTCCCAGTTTTTCTTCCGCGTGCTATCTGTAATCGTATCTGGATTATGTGTTTACTTTTATTAATAGACCATGGGAACGAATCATGGTTCCGAGGTGTGCGCGTTATTATTTTATCGGGTTCCTTTGAACCGTTTATGTCACTTCCGAAATATCGGGTTGCAATCAACCTTGTAGTATACCTCAGATAATCACAAGTCTCGATAACTTGTTAATATTATTTCATACGACTCGAGGGTCTGAGCCCCCGAGTGTAAAGTAAAATATTTACACATATTGGTGATTTGACCCAAGGAACCCGACCTATGGCCTCATGTTCTGGGTTCAGAGGGTCACAACTCAAAAAATTCTTTGTCGGCTTGTACCGCTTATGCTTAGAACCGTCATAGTTGCTCTACATTCCACGGGTTACTCTCGTCTTTTCCCATTTTTTTGTCTTGTAGTCGATAAGCTCCTCCTAGTATTATTTCTGTGACGATGTAAGGTCCCACCCATGGGGACTCGAGTTTTCCATGACCATCTTGCTTGAGTCGTAGGACTAGATCTTCCACCACGAAAGATCATGGACGAACTCGACTATTGTGGTAGTTTTGTAGATTTTGCTGATACTGAGTAGCTCTAGCTAGTGCTACGTCTCTTGCTTCGTCGAGTGCATCAACATCATATTGAAGCACTTCTGTGGAAGATGTTTTATCATATGCTGCTATTCTTGGAGCTTCATGGGTGATCTCAACTGGAAGAACGGCTTCTGCGCCATGGACCAGGAAGAAAGGCGTCTCTTGAGTAGCTGCATTGGGTGTAATTCGGAGACTCCAGAGTACGGAGGGCAGCTCATCTACCCAGGCGTGCTTGGCTTTTTTGAGGGGTGCTAACAGCCTCTTCTTTATCCCATTGCATATCAAGCCATTGGCTTTCTCGACTTGCCCATTTGTCTTTGGATGTGCCACAGATGCGAATTTCAATTTTATTCCCAAACTTTCGCAGTAATTTTTGAACTCCTTTGATGTGAAGTTTGTCCCATTGTCTGTGATGATACTATGTGGTACTCCAAAGCGAAAAACTATTGACTTGATGAAATTGATTGCCGCTGTAGAGTCTTGAGTTGTTACGGGGGCTGCCTCTACCATTTAGTAAATTTGTCGACTACCACTAGCATATAAACATGCCCTCCTGGCCAGGATTTGTGCAGTTTTCCCACCATGTCGAGACCCCATTGTGCGAAGGGCCAAGATAATGGTATTGGTTGCAACTCCGCCGCTGGTGCGTGTGGTCTAGATGCAAAACGTTGACAAGCTTCACACTTCCTCACTATATCTTTCGCGTCTTCAATGGCTGTGAGCCAATAAAATCCTGCACAAAAGACTTTGGCTGCAATGGCCCTGCTGCTGGCGTGATGCCCACATACCCCTGCGTGGATGTCCTTTAAGATTTCTTGTCCTTCTTGAGGGGTAACGCACCGTTGCAGAACGGCTGTTATACTTCTCTTGTATAGTTTTCCTTGTAACACGACGAAAGCCTTGGATCATCGTATTATCCTTTTCGCTTGCACCGTATCTTTGGGTAATGTTTTGTTTACCATGTATGCCAAGTATGGCTGCATCCAAGTTTCCTCGATCATCATCACTTCTTCGGGTCTAGCTGTCCTGTGATTATTAGCCCCCGAGCCATTTGTTTGGTTCTGGACTTGTTCTCCTGCGGTAGAAACTTTGCTGCTTTTTACTGATCTTTCTATAATTTCTTCCCAAAAGAATTCTTGTGGTATGGGTAAGCACTGGGACCCGATATTAGCTAAAGTGTCGGCTTCCTCGTTGCTGGCTCTACTGATATGCGAAACTTCGCATCCATCGAATGTTCTCTCCAGATAATAATATAAGTTTCTGTATGCTGTCATATTGTCGCTGATGGTGTCAAACTTATTCATCACTTGTTGGACGACGAGATTTGAATCTCCAAATATTTTCAGTCGAGTTACTCCACATGCTTTTGCCGTTTTCATCCCATGGAGCAGCGCCTCGTATTCGGCTTCATTATTGGAAGCTTGAGGAAAACTCATCCTCAGCACATATTTCAATTTGTCGCCTTGTGGTGATATCAGGACTACCCCTGCTCCTGCGCCTTGGACTCTTTTTGATCCGTCGAAGTACATTGTCCACACACTCGATAAATCTGGTGGCCCTGTGTTTTGTAACTCCAGCCACTCTACTGTGAAATCTGGCAAAACTTGGGACTTGATTGCCTTTCGCTTTTCATATGTGATGTCCAGGGGTGATAGCTCGATTCCCCATAAAGAGACACGTCCTGTTGCTGAAGGATTGTTCAATATATTGGATAGTGGTGCTTTGTTGACCACTTTGATTGGGTGGACCGTAAAATATTGCCATAGTTTTCGTGCCATTGTGAATACGCTGTATGCAAGTTTCTGATAGTGCGGGTACCTTTGTTTCATCGGAGATAGTACCTCGCTGACAAAATATACTGGTTGTTGGACTCCATGAGCTTTTCCTTCTTCGCTTCTTTCGACTACTAATACTATGCTCACCACTTGATGTGTTGCTGCAATATATAGTAGTATCGGCTCCTTTTCTTTTGGTACGACCAACACCGGTGGTGTGGAAAACACTTTTTTCAGTTGTGCGAAGGTTGTGTCTGCTTCTTCTGTCCATTCGAATTTGTCGTCTAATTTTTTCATCAACGCATAGAAAGGGAGCGCTTTTTCTCCTAGTCTTGCAATGAATCGACTTAGTGCCACGACGCGTCCTACGAGCTTCTGTATATCGTGCAGCTATGTGGGCTTACCCATCGTAAATGTCGCTTGGATCTTCTCTGGATTTGCCTCTATTCCTCTTGCGGATACCAGGAATCCTAGGAGTTGTCCTGCAGATACCCCAAAAGAACATTTTGTCGGGTTAAGCTTGAGCTTGTACCTGTTTAAGTTATCGAAGGTCTCTGCTAAATCACTGATTAGTGACTCTTCTTTTCTTGTGGTAATGACCACGTCGTTGATGTAGACTTGGATGTTTCGTCCTATTTGACTTCCGAGGCAATTTTGTATCATCCTTTGGTAGGTTGCTCCTGCGTTTTTTAGGCCGAAAGGCATTACTTGGTAGGTTGCTCCTGCGTTTTTTAGGAAGGTGATGTCTACGCACGCGTCTGTTCTTGTAGACAGTGTTGGGCCTCCAAGTGCAGAGGTTTGTAGATCAGCAGCAAGTTTCTCTTAAGTGGATCACCCAAGGTTTATTGAACTCAGGGAGGAAGAGGTCAAAGCTATCCCTCTCAAACAACCCTGCAATTATGATTCAGAAAGTCTCTTGTGTCCCCAACACACCCAATACACTTGTCAGATGTATAAGTGCACTAGTTCGGCGAAGAGATAGTGAAATACAAGTAGTTGTGATGATTATAAGTAGCAAATGTGATCTGAAATAAAAATGGCAGCAAGCAAATATGTAACAAAACAGGAAGTAAACGGTGTGCAAAGCTTGGAAACAAGGCCTAGGGATCATACTTTCACTAGTGGACACACTCCCAACAAATATAACATAATTGAACCAATAGATACTATCATCAATATGCAACTCAAAACAATTCTCCAATGGAAAACATGCACTAATCATGCGTAGGACTACAAAGCACTCCTCAAAGTCCGTATGTACCCAAACTAGATTGTCCCACACTATCACCATGAACGCACTAGATGATTCCAACAAACACCAACATTTCATAGAGACATTAACCAAAAACATACACATGATGCACACACTAGTCACCTTTACACCATGATACGAGGTATCTCCGGAGAGTATAATAATTAAGCATATGAGTAGCATAATATCTGAATAATAACATCTACCAATTCAACTAGATACAAAGCTCACAATCATATAAAGATCACATCATGGGAGAGAGAGGTGAACCACATAGCTACCGGTAGAGCCCTCAGCCCCGGGGGAGAACTACTCCCTCCTCATCATAGGAGATAGCAAGGTTGATGGAGATGGCGGTGAGGTCGACGGAGACGGCGAAGACGGTGATGGAGACCGATGGAGATGACACCGGGGGCACTTCCCCGTCCCGGCAGGGTGCCGGAATAGAGACTTCTGTCCCCCAAAATTTGTCTTCGACGGCGGCGACGCTGCGGAACTGTTCTGGAAATTTCGCCGACTACCCTAGGTTTTTCGTCCTGACGCTTTATATTGGCGAAGGGGCATCGTCAGGGGGCTGCCAGGGCACCCTCACACGTAGGGGCACAGCCAGGGGTTGGGCCGCGCCCCCTCATTGTGAGGCTGGCCCCTGCCCGCCCCCCCCCTCCGGCTCTCTTTCGGTCCTCGTCCTTCGTCCGGGAAAAATAGGAGTTCTGGAACCTGTTTTGTCCAATTCCGAGAATATTTCCTGTGTAGCTTTTCTGAAACACAAAAACAGCAGAAAACAGGGAACTGGCACTGTGGCATCTTGTCAATAGGTTAGTTCCAGAAATCGCATAAAAACGCCACAAAGTGTAACGAAACACAAGGCAAATGGTGTAAAAACAAGCATGGAGCATCAAAAATTATAGATACGTTTGAGACGTATCAGCATCCCCAAGCTTAACTCCAACTCGTCCTCGAGTAGGTTAGTAATAACAAAAGAAATAATTTTTGAGGTGACATGCACCATCAAAATCTTGATCATATAGGTAAAGCATTGAGTGTTGAGATCAAAGAACTAAAAACATGGGCATGAAAGACATAATCTTGATAATAGAAACTTAGCAACCATGTTATAACATGAAATGGAACACAAACAATAGATCATGAATAATGAAACAATGAAAATCAAACGTGTGTTCAAATCATATGGAAAAAACATACAAATGGTTTTCAGCTTGTCCCTCATGGAATAGCAAAACATAAATGCATAGGACACGTTCAAGTTTAAGAGGGCGACTAGATACAAATAATTTAAGAACAAGTGAAACCATGATCATGAATCAATCAATGAAAACTTTGGGACAATGCACATTATACTCAGAATGACAACTATGCTCTCTTAGACGGTGCATAAAGATAGAAGGTGATGACTCAACATAAAAGTAAAAGAAAGGCCCTTCGCAGAGGGAAGCAGTGATTAAACATGTGCTAGATCTTTTCATTTGTAAAACAGAGAGATAAAAATTGATTTTGAGAGGTGGTTGTCTTTGTCAATGACTGGCAATGGGGTTCTTACTATCTTCCATACAAAAATGAAGCAAGTTTTTGAGAGAGAGATTGGTACTTTTGTGCTCTTTTATAAAGCTTGGCACTCCTCCCCACCTTTTTTTCCTTTCTCAAACCATGGCTAACCGATTCCATTGGGTGCCCACCAACATTCACATACCATGGAGGAGTGCCTTTTTTTTGGAATAAGCAATATGGAAGATAGCAAATCCGACCAATATGTCCCCATAAGCTAAAAACAGTGGCACAAAACGAGAAGTGTTTTGAAGGTTTTTTTTTGAAAGGTAGCACATGAAAATTTACTTGGAATGGCTTACAAATACCATGCATAGGAATTTATAGTGGACACAATTGCAAACTTGGTTTTTGGGAGTTGGATGCATGAGTAGAGCTCATACTCAGCACAAAATGAGGGCTAGCAAAAGACTGGGAGCGACCAACTAAGAGAGCAATAACGGCCATAATCATGCATAGCGACAAAACATCATTGAAAGAAGCATAAAGTGGTATCACAAGTCAAAAACCAAATGATCATAGAGGCTATAGGTGACTTATTTTGTAGTCAACATGGTGTAAGCATGTGCCAAGTCAACCCAAATAAAGCATCAAAGGAGAAAACCAAATAAATGCTTCCATATAATAAAAACAACGCATGATTTTTCAAAGGCTCATTAGGCAATCTCAATCATTTGAGACAAGTCATGCTACAGAAAAAATCACTAAGCATACTATCAAAAAGACATCAAGCACGACATGCAATGGCCTAGGCCGCAATCTATACAAGCTCCTTTTTGTACCACTTTTTTGCATGAAACTTTTTCTGTTTTCCAACACCATTCAAACCTTTTTGAGGAAACTCTTTTGAGGAAAACCAACATATACCAGAGGTCCAAATACACCTTGATGCAAAGATAAAACAATATCTGAACAAAAATCAAGGCGAAAAACAAGAGCTAAACGTAGTAGCAGAAAAAAAGAACACTCGTTGAATGATAAGAGTGAAAACTAGAGTGTTCTTGGCAATGAAAAACAGAGCATGTCTCTCTACAAACACATGATGTGATCCAAACATTTATTGCAGCAAACAAAGAAAAAGAAAACTGAAAATAAAAACAACTGACGCTCCAAGAAAAACGCATAGTGCATGAAGCAATAAAAATATAGTGTCTTGAAAGGTGACCTGATTTTTGCCGATGAAGAAGGGGGTGCCTCGGGGGCATCCCCAAGCTTTGACGCTTGTACTTCTTGGATATTTCTTGGGGTGACATGGGCATCCCCAAGCTTGAACTTTTGTCCATTCTTCATCTCATCTCATCATTCTCCAATCCCTACACTTGAAAACTTTCTTCATACAAAACTAAACACAATTCTATTAGCAATATTAGCATAAACATAATAATGAATCAACCCTTTTAGCTTCAGGTTTCAACACAAAACCACCACATATAAAGCATATACTACCGTAGCAACTTCCCCAAAAGTTCTGTGATCAAAAGAACTAAAAAAGAAAGCGATAAAGCGGCAAACACAAATATTGGCAGAAATCTGTCAAAACAGAACAGCTGACAAAGGTCGAATTTTTTCGGTGGTTTTCTGTTGCTCAAATAAAAAAGTGTTCAACTAATGAAAGTTTGGATATAACCTGGGACATATGCACAAGAAATTGCAGGTCCAAAAGATATACAGAGAATTTTCACGAATTTTTATGGTGCAGCACCGAAAACTGTTTCAGGACAGCAACATCCCCAAATCTTACCTCACTCAAATTAGAGGCTTCTCTTGGCACAACAACGAAATAAAAAGGATAAGGAGCGGTTATTACAGTAGTAATAACTTCCAAGACTCAAATAAAAGAAAAATTACTGAAAATAAACAATGGGTTATCTCCCAAGAGTGCTTTTCTTTAACGTCTTTGAGCTAGGCGCAGTAATTTGCAAAGATGCTCATGTGGGCGCCATATAAGAGCTTTAGGCAAAGGCACCATATAGGAACTTAAAGCAATAGAGAGCATCAAAAATCAAGTATGGAACGCATTTAAATCTAAACCACTTCCTATGAAAAATAGTCTTGTAAAGAGACAAGTCATAAAAGCGCAAAGCAAAAAGCATAGGAAGGCAAAACAAGTACAACTTCAAGAATTGCAACATAAAGAGGGGAAACTCAATATTGTTGAGATCCATCAAACCATGTTTCCCTCTCTCATAATAACTTTCAGTAGCATCATGAATAGAACTAACAATATAACTATCACATAAAGCATCCCTATCATGAGCTACATGCATAAAAGAATTAATACTCCTCACATGAACAATTGTAGTAGGAGCAGATTCAACAGAATAATTATTCTCATCACCATAATCATCAAAAATAGGAGGCATATTGTAATCATAACTAATTTTCTCCTCGAAAGTAGGTGAACTGAAAATATTATACCCATCATCATAAGCATCATAAACTAGAGGTTTAGTATCATCACAAGCTAGAGAACAACTATTTTGCAAAGCATATTCATCAAACATATCATCATAAGAAGGAACATGGATAGTACTAAAGGCACAACAATTATTAACCTTAGAATTGGTACCAAAAAGATTTTCAATATCAAAAGTAGAGTGCTTTTCCCAATCATGATCACTAACATAGGTAACAGGCATGAGAACATCATCCCAATCAGAATTATCATAATCAATAGCAGGATCATAACGCTTAGGGGAAGATACCGTGTCCTCTCGCCTTTTACTCCTCTTCTTCTTCTTCATACTCTTCTTACTCTCTCCTTTAGGAGGGAGAGACTTGAAGGGCATCTTCTCCACATATTCTTTAGGAGGGAAAGGCATCTTCTCCACATAATCTGGTTTGCTGACAGGAACAACAGAAGAAACTTTGGAGGATTCCTCCTCTCTATTAATAAGATTAAAACATCTATTAGTCCTGTCATAGCTTGGCAAAACATCATGTTTTATAAGATCTTATAAGTAAGTATTTGTGAGGCAATCTTTAGCACAATAGAGACGACAACCATGAAGGATGCTATTAATATCAACATCTCTCATATCAACCAAAGAAATCTTTCTAGATATCTCTTCACAATGAAAAAACAAAGTAAGCTCATCATACTGATTGAAAGTAATCTTATTATCACAATACAAATCTGCGGTACTCACTTGATTAATTGGGCATTGAACATTAAAGTGACCCTTTTTACCGCAAAATTCACAAAGAAAAGGACAAAGTTCACAAACCTTTTCACCAAGCTCATCTAGATCCCTGAGCCACGTATTGGTTTCTTCATTCCCGTGGGTGATGCAATAATCTTCCTTGTTGTGACTCTGTTCACAAGGTCTATGTATTCCACAAAAATTAACATTCTTATAAGAAATAGGACTTTTAGAAGTTTGAGCATGTTTATTGCAATCATCAATAACAATATCACTTTCTATGCAAGTGTCCTTAAAAGGTTTATGATACACGTCCCCATTTCCTTTAGGAACATTCATATGGGAAGCAAAGGCTTTAAAGCAATCAACCATAATTTGAGGATCAAGACCATATTTAGCACTAAGCTCTTGAAAATTAGCAGTTTCAGCGAAAGACTTAATGCAATCAAACTCGTAATTCATACCTGATCCTTTACCTTTGTCGCTATCCCAACCTTCAATATTGTTTTGAGTTGTTTCAAGCAGATCCCACTTGGTGTCAGCATCCTTGCTTGTGAAAGACCCATCAAAGCATGCATCTAGATAGTCCTTATAATATCCTGAAAGCCTTGCATAAAAATTATTAATAACAATATTACAGGGAAGATCATGAATAGGACATTTGTGCATTAGTAACTTTAATCTTCCCCACGCTTGAGCAATGCTTTCTCCCTCATGCAGATGAAAATTATAAATGTAATTCCTATCTTTATAAACTTGACTAGAATGATAGAATTTATAATAAAAGAGAGGTACAATTTCCTGCCAGTCAATAGATTGACCATCCTTCAGTGTTTTATACCATTCCTCGGCTCTGCCTTTCAGTGATAAAGAGAATAGCTTCTTCTTAACTTGGTTCATTAAAATACCTGCACACTGAAACAACTCGCATAATTCATGTATAAAAAGCAAATGATCACCAGGATGGACAGTTCCATCTCCTAAATAGCAGTTATTCATAACACGTTCAACAATCTTCATATGTATTTCAAAAGGATGAGGAGCACAAGCATCATTAGAAATATCACATACGGGAGATAAAATATCATCAGAGCAAACTTTCTCCACTAAAGCTGGGGAACTAAAAATATCATGCTTAACAAAACCAGCTTCCCCAAGCTTAGACTTTTCCATAGCATTAGCAATAACGGGATACAAAGCATTCGTACTAATAACATTGCTATGCAAAATAAGCTCCAAAGGTTTTTCAATTTTCTCTTCAAATCTAAACTCAGAAAAAAGACTAAAGAACTCTTTATTTTCCATTAAGCCTAACTAGTGAAAATAAAAACAAGAAACAAAAATATATAATTGCAGAATCTAAAGGAAATAACTTTGAGCACTCACATAGGAGGATGCGAGTACCTTTTACCTTACCTCCCCGGCAACGGCGCCAGAAAAGAGCTTGATGTCTACGCACGCATCTGTTCTTATAGATAGTGTTGGGCCTCCAAGTGCAGAGGTTTGTAGAACAGCAGCAAGTTTCCCTTAAGTGGATCACCCAAGGTTTATCGAACTCAGGGAGGAAGAGGTCAAAGCTATCCCTCTCAAACAACCCTGCAATTACGATACAGAAAGTCTCTTGTGTCCCCAACACACCCAATACACTTGTCAGATGTATAGGTGCACTAGTTCGGCGAAGAGATAGTGAAATACAAGTAGTTGTGATGATTATAAGTAGCAAATGTGATCTGAAATAAAAATGGCAGCAAGCAAATATGTAACAAAACAGGAAGTAAACGGTGTGCAAAGCTTGGAAACAAGGCCTAGGGATCATACTTTCACTAGTGGACACACTCCTAACAAATATAACATAATTGAACCAATAGATACTATCATCAATATGCAACTCAAAACAATTCTCCAATGGAAAACATACACTAATCATGCGTAGGGCTACGAAGCACTCCTCAAAGTCCATATGTACCCAAACTAGATTGTCCCACACTATCACCATAAACGCACTAGATGGTTCCAACAAATACCAACATTTCATAGAGACATTAACCAAAAAGATACACATGATGCCCACACTAGTCACCTTTACACCATGATACGAGGTATCTCCGGAGAGTATAATAATTAAAGCATAGGAGTAGCATAATATCTGAATAATAACATCTACCAATTCAACTAGATACAAAGCTCACGATCATATAAAGATCACATCATGGGAGAGAGAGGTGAACCACATAGCTACCGGTAGAGCCCTCAGCCCCAGGGGAGAACTACTCCCTCCTCATCATAGGAGACAGCGAGGTTGATGGAGATGGCGGTGAGGTCAATGGAGACGGCGGAGACAGCGATGGAGACCGATGGAGATGACTCCGGGGGCACTTCCCCGTCCCGGTAGGTTGCCGGAACAGAGACTTCTATCCCCCGAAATTTGTCTTCGACGGCGGCGGCGCTGCGGAACTGTTCTGGAAATTTCGCTGACTCCCCTAGTGTTTTCCGTCCCGAGGCTTTATATAGGCGAAGGGGCATCGTCGGGGGGCTGCCAGGGCACCCTCACACGTAGGGGGCACGGCCAGGGGCTGGGCCGCGCCCCCTCATTGTGAGGCTGGCCCCTGCCCCCCCCTACAGCTCTCTTTCGGTCCTCGTCCTTCGTCCGAGAAAAATAGGAGTTCTGGAACCTGTTTCATCCACTTCTGAGAATATTTCCTGTGTAGCTTTTCTGAAACACAAAAACAGCAGAAAACAGGGAACTGGCACTGTGGCATCTTGTCAATAGGTTAGTTCCGGAAATCGCATAAAAACGCCACAAAGTGTAACGAAACACAAGGCAAATGGTGTAAAAATAAGCATGGAGCATCAAAAATTATAGATACGTTTGAGACGTATCAGAAGGTTCTGCAATCTTTCATCTGGTGGTTGGAAACTCTTTTCCTGTCCAGGTACGCATAATGGATGCGAACAGGACCATATAGCATGTCTTCTGCCGAGGGACCCGAGTACCTTGGTTTCGCCTTTCCCCTGCTACCTCTTGCTTGAAACTCTTTGCTTTTGTAGCCTTCCTCGTTCCTTCCATCGTATCCCATGGCTATCTGATTTCGCCTTCCGTGGTTGTCGCTGTTGCAGTATCGTCGCCTTTGCCTGCTCATTTTATCGACTTCCGGTGAACGTCCCCTTTTGTTGTTATATGTGTCTTCTCCATCGGTGAATCTGTTGGCTATCTCCATTAGTTCTAAAACTATTCTTGGCTTTATTCTCCCTATCTCTTCAACGAGATCTGAACGACGAAGTCCGGCTGAAAAGGCGTCTATTGCTCTTTCATCGGAGACTTCCTCTCTGGAATTTTTAATGACACTCCAGCATTGTATATAAGAGCACAGAGTTTCGTCTCTCTTCTGCATGCACGACTTGACCTCTTCCAATGACACTGGTTGTTTGTATGTTGAGCGGAAATGTCTTGCGAATTGACTCTCTAGTTCCCCCCAACTTCCGATGGAATCGTTGGGTAAAGTATTTAACCAGGACCGCGCTACGCCAGTGAGGTGTAACTGCAAACTTTGCATTGCCGTTGCTCTTGTTCCCCTGAGTATTTGTACTGCTTGTAGGTAGTCTGACAACCATAGAGTTGGTTCTTGTGACCCATCATATTTTTCTTGATCGTGTGGCAACTTGAATCCCTTGGGTACTCGTGTTTTGCGAACCCTGCGGGTAAAGCATAACACGCCCATCTCTTTCTGGTTGTCCTCGTAGTTTTCTTCCTTCCACGCATAATGTGAGTTGTTTACTCTTGCTTGTGCTATTATGTTCCTTGCATCCTCCTTCCTCTTTTGGCGTTTCTCGTCTTCTGAGGACTCGCTAGTTTCGCTCCATGAAGATTTGCGCTTGACCTCTTCTTTTTGCTTTTCCCTACAATGAGTCGAGTCTTTCTCTGGAAGAATTCCCCTTAGCTTGTCCTCCACCAACCCGAGGCTTCATATTGCAGCTTGATGCATGTGTTCCCGCGGGTCTCCTGGCTTTGGTTGCGTGGTTAGTAGGTATGCCTGTGCTGCTACCAATGCTGCTTCTGGTGTTTCCTGTATGAATTCTTCTTCCTCCTCTGGTTGGTTCACAGTTGGGCTTTTCATATAGCTTTCTTCTACTGTCCGTGCTGTTGTCCTTCTACTGTGCTTCGGGTCTCTGTGCCTTTCCATGCTGGACTCTGATGAATCGCTATATTCACCCCAATATCCTCCACTTGATGTGCTGTTGTAATCTGGACTTCTCATAATCATATCTCTTTCCTGCCTTAACTTCTTTCTGCGCTAGTGTAGCACGTATTGGTATCCCATTAAAACTTCTCTTCTTGAATCTGCGGGTACATCAGTCCCGTGGTTGATAGCTGACATGATCATTCTCCCCTCTCCGGCGGACTTTCTCCTTCTCTTTCTTGCCATTGCTCCTTAATTTGTCGACTTGCAAGTCGACCTCCTCGTTGCCTGCATGATTGTTTTCTTCTTCTACTATTTCAGTGGTGATAACGCATAGTTGGTGTACGCTTCTAGAGACACCGCTGCTTCCGCTGGCGAAGTCCCTTGGCTTGTCCACTGCTACTTCCACGATGGACTTTTGCCCGGTTTCGTTGGGTTCCTCGAATTTTTCCTGCAGATTTTCTATTGCTGCTAACCTGACTAGTGATTTTGCCTCGCTAGAAGAGCCTACAGATGATCCGGATTTGGCCATTATTTTGGTTGTACTTGTCGACAGACCCGATTTCGCCGGACCCGAAAGACAAGTTGAACCCGAAGGTCCAACATAGAAACTCAGACTTCTGAATGTCAACTCCACCTTTTTGTTTTCATCGACTTCTGGACTGCTATTGGCTAAAAGTGAAAAATTCATCGAATTCATGATTCCAACGCCCAAAGTCCCCATGGTCGGCACCAATTGACGAGGGGTTAACTCGACAAATGTCCTAGATGAAGGACTTAGGATCGGGGAGATAGGGCGTCGGATGAACTCGAAGGTAAAATCAGTCAAACAAGGTGGCTATCGAAAGTAAACGTGGGTATAAACCTGGCTTGCTTTCAATCTGTCCCTAACCGTCCCCTCCTGGCCCCTATATATAGGTGGCCAGGTCTCAGGGATCGGGAGGGATCCGACACAGTTTACAATATCGACATACGACATGAACTCGTATTTCGACTAGTATTAAAATTGGGCCTAGCTTAACGGGCCTCAGGGTTAGCTAACTAACGGGCTCTATTATCTACACCCTTGTCACCCAGCATGTTGTTATTTATCTTATGGAGAGACACCACTAGTGAACTGTGGACCCCGGTCCAATTTCCTTTATATTGCTATTATCGTTTAGTTTTACTCGCACTATTTAATTTTACTTGCATACTATTACCTTTTACCACTAGATACGCTCAATCTTTTGTTTACAGCAAACTGGTGAGATTGACAACCTCATCATAAGTTGGGGCAAAGTTCTTGGTTGTGTTGTGTGCAAATTCCACGTTGCTGCTGGTGCAAAGCAAAGCCCTGGACGAGGCGCCATATAAATTGTCCGAAGCTGTCGTGAAGCTAGCGAGTATCAACCTTCTGAAGTTTGGCTTTCTCCTACTGGTTCGATAAACCTTGGTTTCACAATTGAGGGAAGACTTGCTGATGTGCTCATCATACCTTCCTCTTGGGTTTCCCAATGGGATGTTACCTACTGATACGTCTCAAACGTATCTATAATTTTTGATGCTCCATGCTTGTTCTTACACCATTTGCTTAGTGTTTCGTTACACTTCGTGGCGTTTTTATGCATTTTTCAGAACTAACCTATTAACAAGATGCCACAGTGCCAGTTCCCTGTTTTCTGTTGTTTTTGTGTTTCAGAAAAGTTACACAGGAAATATTCTCGGAATTGGACGAAACAAAAGCCAAACATCCAGAAATTTACCGAAGCTTCCAGAAGTCCGAAGAGGAGACGGAGAGGGACCACCCTGGTCCACTTCTGATGCTGCCCCTTCGCCTATAAAGACCCCCCGACAGGAAAAACCTAAATACCCGATCAATTTTCCAGAAACACATCGCGATCCACCGCCGTCGTCGACCTAAGATCGGGAGGGTCCAGAAGCTCTTCCCGGCACCCTGCCGGAGAGGGGAATCGCCATCGGAGGTCTTCTTCATCGCCATGCTTGCCTCCGACGCGATGAGTGAGTAGTATACCTTGGACTATGGGTCCATAGCAGTAGCTAGATGGTTGTCTTCTCCACCATGTGCTTCATGTTTAGATCTCGTGAGCCGCCTTACATGATCGAGATCATCTTTGTGTAATTCTACATGTTGTGTTTGTTGGGATCCGATGAATATTGGTGTTATGTTGAGTTGATGTTTTGAATCATACTCCCTCCGATCGGAAATAACTATCAGCAATTTTGTACTAGCTTAGTACAAAATTTGTACTAAGTGCCCGACAGTTATTTCCGATCGGAGGGAGTATATCTTATGTTATCTCTATGTTGTTTATGATCTTGCATGCTCTCCGTTGTTAGTAGCTATCTTGGCCAAGTAGATACTAGTGACCCCAAGAGGGGGTATTTATGCTTGATAGTTGGGTTCATGCCTCTATTTAATCTGGGGAAGTGACAGAAACCTCTAAGGTTGTAGATGTGCTATTGCCACTAGGGAGAAAACAACATTCTTGTGTCGAAGGACATTCGTTTCATTTACATTACACACTTTGCTTAATGCAGTTATCTGTTGTTCGCAACTTAATACTCATGGGGTGTTCGGACGATATCCCCGTGGGTGGATTATTAGTCATAGATGCAGTTGGATGGCGGTCTATGTATTTTGCTGTAATGCCTAGAGTAAATCTCATAGTGATCCTCGCGACATATGCACGTTATCTTTATTCTATCAATTGCCCAACTGTAATTTGTTTACCCAGCATGTTGTTATTTATCTTATAGAGAGACACCACTAGTGAACTGTGGACCCCGGTCCAATTTCCTTTACATTGTTACACCGTTTTACTTTTACTCGCACTGTTTACTTTCTCGCATACTACTATTGTTTTTCACTCGATACGCTCATACCTTTGTTTACTGCAACCGGTGAGATTAACAACCTCATCGTAAGTTGGGAGCGAAGTACTTGGTTGTGTTGTGTGTAGGTTCCGCGTTGCTACTAGTTGAAGATGCACCAACAAGTGTCGTAAATGGTGCCCTTGTTGGAGTGTCACTAAGCTAGCAAGCATCACCTTCTCAAATTTAGTTTTTCCTACTGGACCGACAAACCTTGGTTTCTTACTGAGGGAAAATTTGCTGCTGTACTCATCATACCTTCCTCTTGGGGTTCCCAACAGGGTGGTCATCCTGCCCGCATCAAGCTAATTTTCTGGCACTGTTGCGAGGGAAAAAGAAGACTTCTGCAAGGGGAGTTTCGCACACACATCCTTTACTTTGTTTATTTTTTTTGCTTTACTTTATTTTTGCTTGCATCATTTTTATCAAAAACACAAAAAATTAGTTTCCTTTATAGTTGTTTTTACTTGTCTGCTTTTAGCTTTGCTAGAATGGGTACTCATGAGAAAACCAAGTTCTGTGATTTTACTAGCACTAATAATAGTGATTTTATCTGCACTCCTATTGCACCACCTGCTCCTGCTGCCGATTTTTATGAGATTAAACCTGCTTTATTGAACCTTGTTATGAAAGAGCAATTTTCTGGTGCTAGTACTGATGATGCTGCAGCTCATATCAACAATTTTGTTGAGCTATGTGAGATACAGAAATATAAGGATGTAGAGAGTGATATTATTAAGCTTAAGTTGTTTCCTTTTTCTTTGAGAGGAAAAGCTAAGGATTGGTTGCTGTCTTTGCCTAAAAATAGTATTGATTCATGGGCTAAGTGTAAGGACGCTTTTACTGGAAGATACTACCCTCCTACTAAGATTATAGCTTTGCGTAGCAATATTATGAAGTTTAGCCAGTTTGATAATGAACATGTTGCTCAGGCTTGGGAAAGAATAAAATCTATGATAAATAATTGCCCTACTCATGGACTGACAACTTGGATGATTGTCCAAACTTTTTATGTAGGACTGAATTTTTCTTCAAGGAACCTATTGGATTCAGCTGCTGGAGGCACTTTTATGTCTCTTACCTTGGGCGCCGCAACAAAGCTTCTCGACAACATGATGGTAAATTATTCTGAATGGCACAAAGAGAGAGCTCCACAAGGTAAGAAGGTAAATTCTGTTGAGGAAACCTCTTCCTTGAGTGATAAGATTGATGATATCATGCTTATGCTTTCTAATGATAGGACTCATGTTGATCCTAATAATGTTCCTATAGCCTCTTTGGTTGCTCAAGAAGAGCATGTTGATGTAAACTTCATTAGAAATAATAATTTTAACAACAATTCTTATAGGAACAATTTTGCTAGTAACAATTATAGGCCGTATCCTTCTACCAATGGTAAAGGTTATGGTAACTCTTATGGTAATTCCTCCAACAACACTAGGGCCGCGCCCTCTGAGCTTGAGGTAATTCTCAAGGACTTCATCGGTAAGCAAACTGCTTTTAATAAGTCTGTTGAGGAAAAGTTAGGCAAAATTGATATTCTTGCCTCTAAAGTTGATAGCCTTGCTCTTAATGTTGAACTTCTGAAATTAAAAGTGTTGCCTAATGAGGTGAAAGAGAACAATACTTTTGCCACTGCTAACGCTATCCAAGTTAGAATTGATGAAAATGTTAGGATGTTAGCAGAATTGCATGCCAGGTGGGAAAGAGAAGATGAGATGGCTAGAAAGATGAAGGTATGTACCATTACTACCTCTAATGATGTTGTTCCAAATGCTAGCAATCCTCTTACT
This sequence comes from Dactylis glomerata, assembly GCA_007115705.1. NCBI lineage: Eukaryota > Viridiplantae > Streptophyta > Magnoliopsida > Poales > Poaceae > Dactylis > Dactylis glomerata. Next base: position 2,179,276 of record QXEO01000096.1, read on the forward strand.
TTGATTGGTGTAGAGAAAACTCCTTGTGTTAAAAAGCCCAAAACAGAAAAAACTTTTTCTCAAAAGAGTGCTGAAATTTTTCGGAGTGTAGGAGATGATAGCTCTATTTCTTTTAATGATTTTGATGTTTATGGCTGCAATATATCTGAAGTTATTTTTTTCTTGCAAAAGCTTTCTTTGACTCCTAATGCTAGTCCTATAAATGTTGCTTTTACTAAGCATATTACCAATGCTCTGATGAAAATTAGGGATGAAAAGTTGAAGCAAAAAGCTTCTATTCCCAAGAAGTTAGAAGATTGTTGGGAAACCATCATTGATATGCATGTTAATGGTTTTGATTGCCATGCTTTATGTGATCTAGGTGCTAGTATTTCTATTATGCCTAGAAAGATTTATGACATGCTTGATTTACCACCTCTTGAAAAGTGTTATTATGATGTTCCTATTGCTGATGTTGCTAAGAAGAAACCTTTGGGAAGTATTAATGATATTCTTATTATGGTTAACAATAACCTTGTTCCCGTTGATCCTAATGCTTCATCACTTGATATTACTTGATTTGCACTTTCTGCGCCTAGCTCAAAGGCCTTAAAGAAAAGCACTCTTGGGAGATAACCCATTGTTTTAGTTTCAGTACTTTTTATTTTATTTGAGTCTTGGAAGTTATTACTACTGTAATAACTGCTCCTTATCCTTTTTGTTTTGTTGTTGTGCCAAGAGAAGCCTCTAATTTGAGTGAGGTAAGATTTGGGGATGTTGCTGTCCTGAAATAGATTTCGGTGCTGCACCGTAAACATTCTTGAAAATTCTCAGAATATCTTTCTGACCTGCGATTTCTTGTGCATATGCCCCAGGTTATATTCAAACTTTCCTTAGTTATACACTTTTTGATTTGAGCAACATAAAACCCTCGAAAAAATCGACCTTTGTCAGCTGTTCTGTTTTGACAGATTTCTGCCACTATTTGTGTTTGACTCTTTATCGCTTTCTTTTTTAGTTCTTTTGATCACGGAACTTTTGGGGAAGTTGCTACAGTAGTATATGCTTTATATGTGGTGATTTTGAGTTGAAATCTGAAGCAAAAAGGGGTTGATTCATTATTATGCTTACACTAATGTTGCTAATAGAATTGTGTTTAGTTTTGTATGAAGGAAGTTTTCAAGTGTAGGGATTGGAGAATGTTGAGATGAGTTGAAGAATGGAAAAAAGCTCAAGCTTGGGGATGCCCATGCACCCCAAGAAATATCCAAGAGGTACAAGTGTCAAAGCTTGGGGATGCCCCCGAGGCACCCCTTCTTCATTGGCAAAAATCAGGTCACCTTTCAACACACTATATTTTTATTGCTTCATGCACTATGCGTTTTTCTTGGAGCGTCTTGTCTTTAGTTTTCAATTTTGTTTTTTTTGTTTGATGCAATAAATGGTTGGACCCCAACAAATTTCTTTTGGAGAAGTTGCCTTGCTTTTCATTTGCCAAGAACACTCTGTTTTTCACTCTTATCGTTCAACGAGTGTTCTCTTTTTCTAGAACTGCGTTTAGCTTTCATTTTTCGCCTTGATTTTTGTTCGGATCTTGTTATATCTTTATATCAAGGTGTATTTTGACCTCTGGTCCATGTTGGTTTTCATCAAAAGAGTTTTTTTAAAAAGGTTCGAATGGTGTTGGAGAAGAGAAAAATTTCATGCAAAAAGTGGTACGAAAAGGAGCTTGTTTAGACTACGGCTTAGGCTTTTGCATGTCGTGCTTGATATTGTTTTGATAGTATGCTTAGTGGTTTTGCTGTAGCATGACTTGTCTCAAATGACTGAGATTGCTTAATGAGCCTTTGAAAAAAGTCATGCGTTGTTTTTATTATTTGGAAGCATTAATTTGGTTTTCTCCTTGATGCTTTATTTGGGTTGACATGGCGCATGCTTACACATGTTTGACTCATACAAAGTCGCCATAACCCTCTATGATCATTTAGTTTTTGACTTTTGATGCCATCTTATGCTTCTTTTAATGATGTTTGTCGCTATGCATGATTATGGCCGTTATTGCTCTCTTAGTTGGTCGCTCCCAGCCTTTTGCTAGCCCTCATTTTGTACTGAGTATGAGCTATACTCGTGCATCCAACTCCCAAAAACCAAGTTATGCCAATGTGTGCACTATAAATTCCTATGCATGGTATTTGCAAGCCATTCCAAGTAAATTTTCATGCGCTACCTTTCAAAAAACCTTCAAAATACTTCTCGTTTTGTGACACTGTTTTCAGCTCATGGGGACATAGTGGTCGGATTTGCTATCTTCCATATTTTTTATTTCAAAAAAAGAGAAAAAATGGAAGGAAAAAAAGCACTCCTCCATGGTATGTGAATGTTGGTGGGCACCCGATGGAGTCGGTTAGCCATGGTTTGAGAAAGGAAAAAAAGGTGGGGAGGAGTGCCAAGCTTTATAAAAGAGCACAAAAGTGTCAATCTCTCTCAAAAACTTGCTTCATTTTTGTATGGAAGAATGTAAGAACCCCATTGTCAGTCATGGACAAATGAAAAGCTCTAGCACATGTTTAATCACTGCTTCCCTCTGCGAAGGGCCTTTCTTTTACTTTTATGTTGAGTCACCACCTTCTACCTTTATGCATCGTCTAAGAGAGCATAGTTGTCATTCTGAGTTTAATGTGCATAGTCCCAAAGTTTATCATTGATTGATTCATGATTTTGGTTTCACTTGTTCTTAAATTATTTGTATCTAGTCGCCCTCTTAAACTTGTAGGTGTCCTATGCATTTATGTTTTGCTATTCCATGAAGGAAAATCTGAAAACCATTTGCTATGTTTTTCCATATGATTTGAACACCTGTTTGACTTTCATTGTTTCATTTTTCATGATCTTTCGTTTGTGTTCTTTTTCATGTTATAACATGGTTGCTAAGTTTCTTCTATCAAGATTATGTGTTTCATGCCCATGTTTTAAGTTCTTTTGATCCCAGCACTCAATACTTACATAGATGATCAAGATTGTGTTGGTGCATGTAACCTCAAAAATTATTCTTTTGTTATCACTTACCTACTCAAGGACGAGCAGGAGTTAAGCTTGGGGATGCTTGATACGTCTCAAACGTATCTATAATTTTTGATGCTCCATGCTTGTTTTTACACCATTTGCATAGTATTTCGTTACACTTCATGGCGTTTTTATGCATTTTCCGGAACTAACCTATTAACAAGATGCCACAGTGCCAGTTCCCTGTTTTCTGCTATTTTTGTGTTTCAGAAAAGTTACACAGGAAATATTCTCGGAATTGGACAAAACAAAAGCCGAACATCCAGAAATTTACCAAAGCTTCCAGAAGTCCGAAGAGGAGACAAAGAGGGGCCACGGGCTGGCCACACAACATTACGGCGCGGCCCAGCCCCTGGCCGCGCTCCCTATGTGTGAGACCGCCCTGGTCCACTTCTGACGCTGCCCCTTCGCCTATAAAGACCCCCCGACGGGAAAAACCTAAATAACCGATCAATTTTCCAGAAACACATCGCGATCCGCCGCCATCATCGACCCGAGATCGGGAGGGTCCAGAAGCTCTTCCCGGCACCCTGCCGGAGAGGGGAATCGCCACCGGAGGTCTTCTTCATCGCCATGCTTGCCTCCGACGCGATGAGTGAGTAGTCTACCCTGGATTATGGGTCCATAGCAGTAGCTAGATGGTTGTCTTCTCCACCATGTGCTTCATGTTTAGATCTTGTGAGCTGCCTTACATGATCGAGATCATCTTTGTGTAATTCTACATGTTGTGTTTGTTGGGATCCAATGAATATTGGTGTTTTGTTGAGTTGATGTGCTGAATCATATATCTTATGTTATCTCTATGTTGTTTATGATCTTGCATGCTCTCCATTGTTAGTGGCTATCTTGGACAAGTAGATACTAGTGACTCCAAGAGGGGGTATTTATGCTCGATAGTTGGGTTCATGCCTCTATTTAATCTGGGGGAGTGATAGAAACCTCTAAGGTTGTAGATGTGCTGTTGCCACTAGGGAGAAAACAACATTCTTGTGTCCAAGGACATTCGTTTTGTTTACATTACACACTTTGCTTAATGTAGTTATCTGTTGTTCGCAACTTAATACTCATGGGGTGTTCGGACGATATCCTCGTGGGTGGATTATTAGTCATAGATGCAGTTGGATGGCGGTCTATGTATTTTGCTATAATGCCCAGAGTAAATCTCATAGTGATCCTCGGGACATATGCACGTTATCTTTATTCTATCAATTGGCCAAATGTAATTTGTTTACCCAGCATATAGTTATTTATTTTATGGAGACACACCACTAGTGAACTGTGGACCCCGGTCCAATTTCCTTTACATTGTTACACCGTTTTACTATTACTCGCACTGTTTACTTTCTCGCATACTACTATTGCTTTCCACTCGATACGCTCATACCTTTGTTTACAGCAAACCGGTGAGATTGACAACCTCATCGTAAGTTGGGAGCAAAGTACTTGGTTGTGTTGTGTGCAGGTTCCGCGTTGCTACTAGTTGAAGACGCACCAACAAGTGTCGTAAATGGCGCCCTTGTTGGAGTGTCACTAAGCTAGCAAGCATCACCTTCTCAAGTTTTGCTTTTTCCTACTGGACCGACAAACCTTGGTTTCTTACTGTTGCCTGTCAAAACCCACCGGCGAGCAGCGACGAGCAACACGAAGAGCCGGGAGGCTCCCAAAACTGCTGGTGGGCCCTGGTCCCTCGGGCAACGGCCCGCAAAACTCCGGCACACGTCCTGGCTGATGCAAGGGCGTGCCACCTGACCTATACCTGATCAGGAAGGTGATGGATTGCTTCGATTAGTTTCCTGCATGGCAGACACGTAAACATTAAATACGAGCCTCGATCGGCTCTCAGGTTTCCCTGTGAATCGGCTCATGTAGCCGATTGTCCCATGGATCTGCATTGGATCTACGATAACATGGGGTTTTGCTTTATCAATACAAGTCAAATCGATCTACGACAGTTTAACGCTTTCACCACATAATTGGAACATCCCACACGTAATTGAGCCTGGTAGATACGAAAGATAACAGAAAACTAACCCTAGAGGAGGCCAAAAAACCAACGTAGAGTCAATTCCCGGAACAACTCCTCTCGAATTGGCAAACCATATCCTTACGTACTACTGGATCGTTCAACCCGTTTGTGAGGCCTAACCATGCGGATATCAAACTAATCCTTGGAGAACAAGGAACAACTATGACAGATTGAATCGACTGAATAAAGATCAAGCAAGATGCTGCCCTTACACCCAAAATAGGTGCAAAGGCAGCGAGATCTCTAGGGGCAGCATGACTAAGCAAACATAACCAAAAGCACCGATGCTAGCCCAAACAGATCTATGATAACAGTATTACTCGCCATCAACAAGGCTTCAGTACGAGCAACACCAAATAACACATAAGCAGATGCTGCCTAGATCGCGAGATGCGATCTAGGCAGCACGACGCTTACCTGAAAGAAACCCTCGAAACAAGGGGTGGCGATGCGCCGAGATTGTGTTTGTTGTGAACGTGATCGTCCTCCTTTCTCAATAACCCTAGGTACACATTTATAGTCCGGAGACTTTCTATCTTTGGAATAAACCTAACAACTCTATCTCTTGTTTAAACCGAAACGTAATCTATCATAATATACAGATACACGGGCAATTAGCCCAAATCCACGCGCAAGGCCGATCCAGCCTCCAAGCCCATCTTGATTACGGCCCATCTCCTCATTTGGCCAAAATGTGGCGATAACACATGCCCCCTGGTTTTGGCAATAATAATTCCAAAACCACTCTGTTTTTTCTTCATCGGGTCACGCGTTGCAGAGCAGAACCGTCATATCGCCTCCTCATCATGATGCCTCGCCTTCTCAACTTCTCCGCAGTACACGATTTGACAACTCTGGCACCACATTCTCGAAAACCGCTATGGCATTGAACCATCTCCCACTATTCCCCTTATTTAAATCTATCCGAACCATTTGCATCCTCATTCTTCTCCAATAGCCAAAAAACCCTCTTCCTCCGCCATGGCCTCCTCTTCTTCCTCCAACACATCCGGCCTTTCCTTCCAATCCTCCGACTCCGTCAACCGGGAGCCGACGCCGGAGCACCCGCCAATGGCGGCGTACGAAGCTCTCACCCCACAATGGTGGGACGAGAGAGACTGGGACTTCGCCGCCCAGTCAGAGGACGACGAGTCCCTGACCGACGGCGAGGAGGACCTCCAACTCCTCGTCGACGGGGAACTGGAGGCGGAGAGCGCCGACGACGCCGTGTCCTGGGGCGAGGACATCGGCTCTTCCGATGAGGAGGAAGAAGCAGAGGAGGACACCTCCTCCGACGAATACCCGCCGGTGAAGCGCTTCCGCGCCGGGTCCAGCGAGGACACCGACGACGACGACGAGGACGAGGAGGCCCCCGCTGACAACTTCAGCAGCAGCGGTGAGGACTGCGCCGGCAGCAGCGCCGATGACAGCGAAGACGGCGGCGGCAATGGCAACGGCGATGACGACGACGCCGCCTTCTAGATTAGGAACTAGTAGTAGTAGTACTAGTAGTAGATCTCCATTTTGTAAGCAATCGGCTTCATTGTAAACAACCGTCTTTGGAATCAACAAAGCTTGCTTTTCCCAATTTGATTTTGCCGATAGTCAAATAGGTCAACGTTCCAAAAGCCGATAGTAACGAATCGGCTTTCACCATACCACGCTTGATATGATCAACCAAGTCAAAGCCCAAAGAGCCGATGGCAACACATCGGCTTTTCCCACAAACGTTGGCAAGGTCAAACTCGGTCGCTTATTTAGACAAGTCTGAGCGGTCACTTTCCAATTTCAACGGTAACCTGCAACCATCTTCAAAAAGGCTAACTCAGATCTCCAATTGCCTCATTGAACAAATCGGGCTCACGGCGACACGAACCCTAGATTCCCCACCGCATAGATCCATCTCCGCCGGCAAATTAGATGGCGGAATCGTCCAGCGCCAACACAGCGGTCTCCGGTCTGAAGGTAATCCTTAACTGTTCCTCGCAATCCGAGCTCGGTGCTAGAATTAATAGCAAACACCTGAATTAATGCTTTATCCCATCATTAAAATTTTAGGTTTCAGACATTCCGCTACCGCATCCTTCTCTCCCAAATTCTCTTTGCCTTGGCCCCCGTACAGAATCTAGTCCTGCCCATCTGATCTCTTGCGAGGCAAACATAATCCCCTTCGTACGCCAAAACTTAGATTTGGATTCTTGGGCCGACTGCTTACGAGCCTGGCCTAATCCTCCCGAATATTGGGTTTCTTGGTACAGTAGGGTAGCCAAAACTTACCAATCCCAATGGGAAACCACGGGAATAGCCGATGCCTTGACTTTGTCATTGTCTCCCCTTGAGAAACATGAAAATCTTCTAAAAACCATCGGCTATTTCTGGTCTGATGCTCTGAACTGCTTCATGTTCGGCCATGGCCCCATGACACCAACTCTGTTAGACGTGGTGATGATTACTGGTCTAGACGTCACATCACCCAGCCCCTCTGCTTTTATGCTGCCAAAAGTCCCCTTCAAGCTTTCTTCCAAAACAGATTGCACGAACTGGGGTGCTTATCTTCGAAGCCACATGAAAACTAAGGGCCCTGTCACAGAGAAAGAACACACGGCCTTCCTCAATTTCTGGCTGGAACATTTCATATTCTGTGGCCCTTCCCTTGCCCCAACCAAGAATTATCTCTCCTTGGCCTATGAACTTGCCAGAGGCACTCAACTTGGCATCGGCAAACTGTTCCTTGGAGAAGTCTATCGATATCTCCAGTTGATGTCTGTCAAACTATCCTCCCACATAGCAGTCAAAACAGGAGGTCCTTGGTGGTTTATTCAACTATGGGCTCAGCTGTACTTTCAAAACCATATCCCAAACTTCCCCCTTTTGGCAAGTTGCACCTTTCCAGATGCCAAAGGGAAGCAGATCCGATGCACCAGCTACGGCCAAGCTCTGTATAGCCTGCCAGGTAGTAAACTGATCCCTCATGAAGCATCCAAGTGGTTCAGCATTTTCTTCCAAGGCCTGGACAATCCTATCTTCTTTCCTTACACGGAGGAATCGGAAAATTTTGAAAATCCAATCTCCTTCAGGCTGGACAACTTTGCCGATGACACTAGCACTCGGCAGCTATTCTCCACCGTGATCCGTCCCTGCTTCCTCCCAGTTGGCATGAGCACATCCAACAGAATAATCAAGCCTGGATACGAGTTCTACCAGCCGGTCGTAGCAGCTCGGCAATTTGGCCTTGGGCAAGTACCTCCTCATTTCTTTCTCCACCACCTCACAGAGAGCAGAGCTGACCTGCCCGATCCTCTCACCAGTCAGAGGTGTTATTCTTTCTTCGATGCTCTGACCATCCCAATTCCTAACAACCTCACTTTCGCTTCATCAACCGATGGTTTTGAGAACTGGTGGTCGATGTGGAAGACTCATGCCTTCAGGAGAGCTCTGGGACCATTGCTAGAACAGCTCGATGCTGAATATGACATCCCCGTAGAACAGGTACTGCTACTTGTAAATTTTCTTGATGCAGCTCACGACGATTCTTTTAATATCCTGCTCTGTCTCCTTGCAGCAACAAGATGGTCCAGAACCTACTAACGAGGCTCCTTCAGGCTGGACAACTTTGCCGATGACACTAGCACTCGGCAGCTATTCTCCACCATGATCCGTCCCTGCTTCCTCCCAGTTCGCATGAGCACATCCAACAGAATAATCAAGCCTGGATACGAGTTCTACCAGCCGGTCGTAGCAGCTCGGCAATTTGGCCTTGGGCAAGTACCTCCTCATTTCTTTCTCCACCACCTCACAGAGAGCAGAGCTGACCTGCCCGATCCTCTCACCAGTCAGAGGTGTTATTCTTTCTTCGATGCTCTGACCATCCCAATTCCTAACAACCTCACTTTCGCTTCATCAACCGATGGTTTTGAGAACTGGTGGTCGATGTGGAAGACTCATGCCTTCAGGAGAGCTCTGGGACCATTGCTGGAACAGCTCGATGCTGAATATGACATCCCCGTAGAACAGGTACTGCTACTTGTAAATTTTCTTGATGCAGCTCACGACGATTCTTTTAATATCCTGCTCTGTCTCCTTGCAGCAACAAGATGGTCCAGAACCTACTAACGAGGATGGCTCCCCCTTCGAATTCCTCCCACCAACTCTTGTGGTCCTTTTCTGCAAAAACTCGCCACCTTTGAAACAGGTCGTGATGCAGAACCAGCCGATATTACCAAAATCGGCTTCCAAGAGCCAAGCAACTTCCGGGTCAGCTGCCTCCCGAGTTCCAACTAAAACAAGAACGGCGGTGAGGAAGGTAGTGGCCAAAAAAACTTTGAGGCGCCGGAGCCCTTCTCCAGAGAGCTCGCACGTACGCTGATTCATGCCTTGGTTGATCTCATTTATCTTTGTAAACATGCTTGTGCTTACCAACTCTCCCTTTCTTACAGGTCTCCATCGAAGACACCTCCAGCGAGGAAACACAATCCAATCGAGGAGATTCAAGCTCAGCAGACTCTGAGAGAACCACCACACCGAGCCAGCCAGATGTGCCACCATCGGCTTCCAGGAAAAGGCCTGTTCCTGAACCTGTTGCCCCCCGAGCAGCAGTCGAGGCGGGGCAAGCTGTGAGCCCCAAGAGGGCTCGCAAGGGACTGCAAACTTCTTCTTCGAGCCAGGAGGCTTCGAAAGTAATTATCCTCCATACTCTTACCACTCCTTCTTTATGCCGATTCATTGCTATTCACATCGGCTAAGCACCTTTCATGCAGACGAATGACACTTCTAGTGGGAAAGTCGGGGAAGTGCCGATGCCTTCCGCAAGCCTGGATCTAGTAATCCCTGAAGGTGTAGATGAAACGGTTGCCAATCTGGCCAAGCCCTCAGCAACAACACACGAGCCGATTGTCTCGCCGTCGGCTATCCCCCTGATCTCAGGAGAGGTATGTTCGCTTCTTTCGACTCATCCTTCCCTGTTTGACGCATACTGACGCCACTTCTGCCTGCCAGGGTTGTGATATCTCAGGCTTGCTGACGTTCGACCCTGAATCCATCGAACCAGCTCCCTCTGCCGCCAACGATGAACCACGAGCAAGCGCTGTTCTACCTCAATTCCAGCGTCTCAAAGCCTTGCTGTCCTCCCCAATCAAGAAGTTGGTCGAGGGTTCTGAAGAGGTGAAGAGTGTTCTTGACGAAATCAAGGACCAACTCCCGGTAGCATTGCAGGTGAAGCTTTGGCCAGTTGTGACTCTGTCTTTCTACGGGTCAAGGGTGAAGTTGGCTCGTGAGAGGATCAATCTACGCCACGCCCAACTCCCACTGAAGGCCGATATTGCAGCCAAATGTCAGCGGCTCAATGAGAAAAAGGCGTCTCTGGATGCCAAAACTGACACCTCTGTCAGCACCGCCGAGCTTGCATCCTTAAAAAAGGAATTGGAAGATCTCGAAGAGAAGGTCCGGGCGACTAAAAAGCTCATTCATGACAAGGAAGCATTCATCGCCCGCTCCCAAGACGAAGCAGAAGGCCTCAAAGCTCAACTGAAGACTGATCTGGCAGAAATACGTGCCCTGAGCAAGCAGCTAGTGACGGGCAAGGACGATGATGACGAAGCCGAGATCGCCGAGGTGGATCGTGTCCGTGCTGACGCCCTCCGTGCCTTCGAGGCATTCCTTCAGTAGCTTATTCATGTAACCTGACACCTGCTCGTAACAGTCTGAACCTCGAGAGTCGATGGCTGTGCATTGTTTTTTTATTTATTTGGCCGATTTCATGTATCGGCCCTCATATTTCACTATCCATCATCCCACATGCTTGGGAAATATTTCTTGAGATGCTGACCATTAACAGCCACTGGGAATTTCACACCGTCCAGCTCCTCAAGCATGTACGCGTTGCCCCTTAAAACTTGGTCGACCCTGTATGGCCCGTGCCAACTTGGAGACCATTTACCGTATGCTGCATCCTTAGTTCCTAATGGCAATACAGCTTCCCATACCAGATCACCAACGTGGAACTCCTTTGGTCTCACCTTCTTATTATATGCACGAGCTACCTTGGCTTTGTTCTCTTTAATTTTCTCAAGCGACCACAGCCTAAGTTCAGTTAAATCCTCAACACTGTCACTCATCAGGGCTGCATATTCTTCAGTTGTTAGATCGTTCTGAAAAGTGACACGTCTCGATCCAGCCGTAATCTCCCATGGCAATACGGCTTCTTGTCCATAGACTAGATGGTATGGCGAGGTTTTTATCGCTCCATGACATGACATGCGATAAGCCCACAAAGCTTCTGACAAAACCTCGTGCCAACGCCTAGGGTGCTCGTCGATTTTTCTCTTGATCAGCTTGATAAGGCTCTGATTGGACGCTTCAGCTTGCCCATTTGCTTGAGCATAGTATGGAGATGATCGGATCAGCTTAATTCCCGTGTCCTCGCAGAACTCTCTAAACTCGTGAGAAATGAAGACCGAACCTCCATCGGTCGTGATAGTTTGGGGAATCCCGAATCTATGAAGGACATGTTCTTTCACGAAATTGATAACATCCTTCGAGTTTACTGACTTCATAGGGACGGCTTCCACCCATTTAGTGAAATAATCCGTAATGGCCAAAATCCACATGTGGCCTTTGCTTGATGGAGGATTGATCTTGCCAATGATATCCATGCCCCAACCTCGGAATGCCCAAGGCTTGATGATGGGGTTCATCGCTGATGCAGGTACCATCTGAATCTTCCCGAATTTCTGACATGCTTGACACCCTTTATAGTACTTAAAACAGTCCTCAAGCATGGTGGGCCAATAAAACCCTGATCGCCTGATCAACCATTTCATCTTGTGAGCCGATTGGTGAGTTCCACAGGCGCCTTCGTGTACCTCGTGTAGAAGCCGATTTGCCTCGGTTGGCCCCAGACATTTGAGCAGTAACCCTTCCAAAGTCCTGTAGAACATGTCATCCCCAATAAGCACATACTTCATGGCCTTGTACCTTATCCGTTTAGGTGCCCCCGAGCCGAATCTTTCAAGTAATTGAAGATATCGGCTCTCCAGTCGTCCGCCTCCAGGAACTGTACCTGAACATCAGTTCCATCTGCTATGTCCTTGTAGCCTGAAGCCATCTGTGCAAGATCATTCGCCTCGGTATTCTGCGACCGCGGGATCCAGTTAAAGTTTAGATACCTGAACTGTGCCATCAGCTCACGGCATTGCAACCATAATGGGAAGAGTGACTCGCTCTCACACTTGTATTCGTCCGTGAGTTGGGAAATCACCAATTTGGAGTCTCCAAAAAGTTCCACTGCTTCTGCTCCGGCTTCAATGAGCAACTCCATTCCCTTGCGTATTGCCTCATACTCAGCGACATTGTTGGTGCAAGGGGTAGATAGCCTGATGGAGAAGGAATATGTTGCCCCCCGGGGCGACACGAGTAGAATGCCGATGCCGCAACCATCATCACAAGTCGATCCATCGAAAAACATAGCCCATGCACGTACAGACAGTGCTGCTATATCAGTGTTGATTCGTTCAGCAATAAGATCGGCCAACGCCTGTCCCTTAACCGCTTTGGCGGGTTGATACCGGATATCAAATTCCGATAATGCAAACATCCATTTGCCGAGTCGGCCTTTCAACACAGGAGCCGACAGCATATGTTTTATGACATCTGATTTGCATATGATGATAATCTCTGCTGACAGCAAGATGTGTCGCAGCTTGGTGCAGGTGAAAAATAGGCAGAGGCATAACTTCTCGATCTCAGGATACCTTGTCTCTGCATCCAGCATCCTTCTGCTGATGTAAAACACAACTCGCTCCAGACCATCATAAACTTGCACCACCACCGAGGCGATGGACGTGTCAGCCACCGACAAGTAAATGTAGAACGGCCTATCCTGCCGCGGTGGAACCAACACTGGCGGCTTCGTTAGATATTCTTTGATCTCGTCGAAGGCTCGTTGTTGTTCTGTCCCCCAGCGGAACTCCTCATCAGATTTAATTTTCACCAGTCCCATGAACGGCTCTATTCTTCCTGACAGATTAGAGATGAACCTTCTGACGAAGTTGATTTTGCCGATGAGACACTGCAGTTCTTTCTTCGTGGTAGGTGGCTTCATTGTTCGCACTGCCTCCTGACTTTTCAGGCCGATCTCAATTCCGCGTTCATGGACCAAGAAACCCAAGAACTGACCGGCCGTCACACCGAAGGCACACTTCTTTGGATTCATCCGTAGCCCGAATTTTCTGGTTCGGTCCAGGACGCGTCGCAGATCGTCCAAGTGTCCTTGTACTGAAGCAGACTTGACTACCACGTCATCGATATAAATCTCCACCAGCTTGCCGATCAGATCATGGAAAATGTAATTCATGGCTCTTTGGTATGTGGCGCCGGCATTCTTCAGTCCAAATGTCATGACTACATATTCAAACAACCCCACCGAACCTGGGACTCTGAATGCAGTCTTGTGTATATCTCCTGGAGCCATAAAAATTTGATTGTAACCGGCATTGCCATCCATAAAGCTCAAGACCTTATGACCAGCAGCTGCGTTGATCAATGTCTCTGCTACCGGCATCGGATACTCATCCTTTGGAGTGGCTCTATTGAGATCCCGAAAATCTATGGCAACACGCCATCGGCCATCCTTTTTCTCTACAGGTACGATACTAGAAATCCACTCAGCATACCTGCATGGCCTGATGAACCCAGCTTTCAACATTTTCTCGATCTCTTTCTTGACTTCCTCTAAAATTTCGGCCTTCATCTGTCGTGCTCGCTGCTGGAATGGCCGAAACCCTTTTTTAAGCGGGAGCCGATGCTCAATGATGCTCCTATCTAACCCGGGCATCTCCGTATAGTCCCAGGCAAAGCAATCTGGATATTCTTTCAACAAAGCTATCATCGGACCCCGCAGATTCGGATCTAACTTTTTGCTGATAAATGTCGGTCGTGGCTTATCCCCAGGACCGATGTCAATCTCCTCTAGCTCATCAGCGGATGTAAACCCATACCCCAGCTTTCCGTCACCTGCTAAATCGATGCTGAACACAGGCCAAAAGTTTGGTGAGGATAACAAAGGTAATTTGGGCCGATTGCCGGAATCGGCCCCCTTTTTGATTGCATTACTCAAGGAAGGTTTACAACCTATTTGTGCTCTACAATGGTAGGGAATCTCCCTACTACGACTACATGACATGCTTGTCGTAAGATCACTGCTTTTTATTTTTTGTGGCCGATCGCAGGGATCGGCCTTACCACGCACAATCGTGGGCTTTGCTACTCTGTCAGGCCAGTGGATAAGACCAGCCTCACCCCGTTTTTTGTAGCTTCAATGCGCTCACAGCCGTCTAGACTGATTCCAGAGATCGGCTCTTGGTCTTCTGCGTCCCAAATGTTCATGCCAGCTATTGAGATCTCGATCGAATCATCTGCATGAATGACCTCCACTTCATCTCCATCCCACTGTATCAGGCATTGGTGCATCGTGGATGGAATGCAGCAGTTAGCGTGAATCCAATCCCTTCCCAGCAAGACAGCGTAGGTGCTTTTGCTGTCAACAATGAAGAACGACGTAGGGATGGTTTTTCTACCCACGGTCAGATCCACGTTCAGAACGCCTTGCGTTTCTGAAGCTTGGCCGTTGAAGTCGCTTAGCGTGACGTTGGTTTTGATCAGATCTGCAGTGGAGCGTCCCAAACGCCGCAGCATGGAGTATGGCATTATATTGACTGCCGCTCCGGTGTCAACCAACATCTTGCGGACAGGCTGCCCATTGATATAACCTCTCAGGTACAGGGCTTTCAGATGTTTGTAGCCCTTCTCCCGTGGCTTTTCAAAGATAACCGGCCGTGGGCCGCAGTCAAACTGTGCCACTGGTAGTTCTTCGGTTCTTGGAGCGCAAAACTCTGACGGAAGTATGAACACCATGTTTGTGTCAGCCGATGTCTTCGCATCGGCTTTTACTGGTTTGGGGCGCCACTCTTTCTTTTTTGGACGGGCCTTCGTCTCCAAGGTTTGCTGAATTTTCACGGCCAGATCAGGCCGGGCTTTCCTTAAAGTGTGGAGGTACTGCGCTTCGGCTTCCTCCAAGCTACGTAGCCGCTGAACTCTACGCTTTTGGGTGTGTCTGAGTCCATCGGGACACCACCTTGGCCGGTGATATCTATCTTCTTCTTCATCCTCTGACTCCTCGAGATCTTTTGCTCGAGATGACTCCTCTTGTCTGTTCTGAGGCCGGAGAGGCCCTAGACGCTTGAACACTGAAACTGGACCTGTGTCATCCTTCTGCTGTCCACATTCCGGGCAGTTGTCGACTGTAGGCAATCGGCTCATTCCCGCATCCCAACAGTACTTGAAGAAAGGACAATCCCAATGTTTATCCACGTCTTCCTCTTCCTTTGACCTTCCCCTAGCGCGGTGCTCATATCCTTCATCATCTCTATCATGCCGACGGTATCTCCCATCGTATGCGTCGGTCCGACGATCTCTTTCATCATCTCTGTCGTACTGCCGACGTCGGTCATACTGACGCTCATACTTGTTAAGGAGATGCGTGGAGTGTGGCTTCTGATATCGCACGCTTCTCACTTGTTCCTCGGTTATATACCGCCTATCATCATAACGGGGCCGGTCGCGTGGACCGGCCTCTTCCTTTTATTTGCCCCGGGAGTGGCCGCTTTCCTCCTTATACTTGCCATGGTGGTACACAGGCCCTGCCATGTTAATATCGAACGAGAAATCTAGCTGACGCCTCGTGGAGTGGCTGTGCTCTACCATGTTGATGCCAGGAAACGGGTTTGTGTCCACTTTCATGGCGAACTGCCAAGGATCAGACGGCCCTGTTCTATCGCCGTTTGGATCTGCCGACGTAGCTCTTTGCAATCATTGGTGGTGTGGGTGAACGAGTGATGCCACTTGCAGTATGATCTCCCGTTCATCTCTTGCGCCGTAGGGATTTTATGGCCTTCGGGTAACTTCAGCTGCTTTTCCTTCAGCAGTAAATCGAATATCTGCTCAGCTTTGCTTACATCGAAGTCGAACCCTTTTGCAGGCCCTTGCTGTTTCACCCATTTGCAGGACACAGGATCTGCTCCCCGAGCCCATTCAGCCACGGCTATCTCCTGGTCTTCTACAAGATCCTCTTCTTCTGTATCGACCAGGCCTATCGGACGTTTGAACTTGTCTTGGTACAACTCAGGGTGGCGCTGCTCATACATTGTCAGTTTCTGGACCATGTGCGCCAGTGAATTGTATTCTACTTGGAAAGCCAGATCCTTGATCGGTGCTGAGAGACCCAACACGGCCAGCTCGACTCCTTCTTTCTCAGTTAAACGAGCCGAATAACATCGGTTCTTGACAGTCCTGAAACGCTGAATATACTCGGCTACCGTTTCTCCCCGCTTCTGCCGCACCTGCGCCAGATCGGCAATGCCAGCCTCGGTAGCTTCTGAATGATACTGAATATGGAACTGTTCTTCCAGCTGCTTCCAGGTCCGGATCGAATCTGGTGGCAACGAGGTGTACCACCCAAAAGCTGGTCCTGTCAGAGATTGCGCAAAGAACCTTACGCGTAACTGATCCGATGCTGAAATCATGCCTAACTGTGCCAAATATCGGCTCACGTGCTCGATCGAGCTAGACCCTTCTGAACCATTAAATTTGAGAACTCAGGGAGCCGATACTTGGGTGGAAGCGGAATCAGATCATACTCGTTGGGGTACGGCTTGGAATAGCCGATTGTTCTCCTCTTCGGCACGAAGCCGAACTGGTCTCTCAAGATGGTACTGATTTGCTCCCACCGTTTGAGCTGCAGGGGCTAAATTACTCATGAACTCGTTCCGGTGGCATACTTAGCTAGCCACGCTGTTTTATCAGCGTCCATCCCGGACATCCCTGCTCACGAAATCCATACTCAAGAAACACCCTGCCCCAGAAATCCCTGCGGTTGCAATCTGGTTCGTGCGGTCAGGCTGTTGCAGTCGGCACGTATGTGCACACATTATCCATGTGGGATTCTTTTAGGTTGGTTCAAACAGGAATTGGTTAATCGCACAGGATCACCTAAATCTTGTCACACGACGCGTACGCCAGGTGACCCCGGTGCTCCGGAGCGCACGCGTGAATGGTAGCTTGTGGCCTGGGCTGGAGCGGTCTTTCTACCTGGTGAGTCCCTAGGGTAGGCCCCGACGGAGAGTACTTGATGTTTTCATGATCTCCTGAACCACGCGAACCGCGACGCGCTCGAAAGCGTTTCACCAGGCTCTCAGAATGGCGGTGAAGAGAATGAGACACCATGTAATTGACTCCTGTCGCAGAGCTCTGGTGCTGATCCTCTGAAGGACAGACAGATCCCACCTAGAGAGCGCCTTCGGGTGAGAACCCTTTCCACCTATGACCATGCATACGGGTCCTCTCAATAAGAGACGAGGAGATCGGATTCGAAGAGAGATTTGATATATCATACCTCTTCTTGTGCTCAGTTTCAAGAGGCAGATAGACGTACGTTGATTGGTCTGTCCCCCATCGCTAGAGTCAGATGTTGATGCAGATGTTGTTGAGTCCCACCGGGCGTGCCAGAATGTGTTGCCTGTCAAAACCCACCGGCGAGCAGAGACGAGCAACACGAAGAGCCGGGAGGCTCCCAGAACTGCTGGTGGGCCCTGGTCCCTCGGGCAACGGCCCGCAAAACTCCGGCACACGTCCTGGCTGATGCAAGGGCGTGCCACCTGACCTATACCTGATCAGGAAGGTGATGGATTGCTTCGATTAGTTTCCTGCATGGCAGACACGTAAACATTAAATACGAGCCTCGATCGGCTCTCAGGTTTCCCTGTGAATCGGCTCATGTAGCCGATTGTCCCATGGATCTGCATTGGATCTACGATAACATGGGGTTTTGCTTTATCAATACAAGTCAAATCGATCTACGACAGTTTAACGCTTTCACCACATAATTGGAACATCCCACACGTAATTGAGCCTGGTAGATACGAAAGATAACAGAAAACTAACCCTAGAGGAGGCCAAAAAACCAACGTAGAGTCAATTCCCGGAACAACTCCTCTCGAATTGGCAACCATATCCTTACGTACTACTGGATCGTTCAACCCGTTTGTGAGGCCTAACCATGCGGATATCAAACTAATCCTTGGAGAACAAGGAACAACTATGACAGATTGAATCGACTGAATAAAGATCAAGCAAGATGCTGCCCTTACACCCAAATAGATGCAAAGGCAGCGAGATCTCTAGGGGCAGCATGATTAAGCAAACATAACCAAAAGCACCGATGCTAGCCCAAACAGATCTATGATAACAGTTATTACTCGCCATCAACAAGGCTCAGTACGAGCAACACCAAATAACACATAAGCAGATGCTGCTAGATCGCGAGATGCGATCTAGGCAGCACGCCGCTTACTGAAAGAAACCCTCGAAACAAGGGGTGGCGATGCGCCGAGATTGTGTTTGTTGTGAACGTGATCGTCCTCCTTTCTCAATAACCCTAGGTACAAATTTATAGTCCGGAGACTTTCTATCTTTGGAATAAACCTAACAACTCTATCTCTTGTTTAAACCGAAACGTAATCTATCATAACATACAGATACACGGGGCAATTAGCCCAAATCCAGCGCAAGGCCGATCCAGCCTTCAAGCCCATCTTGATTACGGCCCATCTCCTCATTTGGCCAAAATATGGCGATACAGTGTTCCGATACGCACATGTGCTGGTTCTCTCGCGTGCTCATCGACGGTGGTAGTAGCATTAACCTTCTTTACCGAAGCTCCCTGGAGAGAATTGGGCATCCCGCTTGCTCAGCTGAAACCTAGCTGGCTCACCTTCCATGGCATCGTGCCTGGGCATTCTTGCACCCCTTTGGGCAAGGTGCAGCTGGAGGTTCTCTTCGGAAAGAAGGGGAATAGCTGCCGCGAGCCCATCTGGTTCGAGGTGGTGGACATCAGCAATCCCTACCATGCACTGCTTGGCCGTCCGGCCCTGGCTAAGTTCATGGCTGTCCCGCATTACGCCTATCTGAAGATGAAGCTCCCAGGGCCCAGAGGTGTGATCACAGTGTCGGGAAACTTCAAGAAGTCCCTGGCCTGCGTGAAGGAGAGCTCGCAGCTGGCAGAGGCGCTGGTCATCGCCGAGGAGAAGAGGCAGCTTCTACATCGCGTAGAGCTGACCCAGCAAGACATGCCAGTCCGCCAGTTGCCGGTGGAGCAATTCAAGCCGGCCAACGACACCAAGAAGATCCTGCTGGATGAGAGCGACCCCTCCAAGTACGTCATCATCGGCACCGGCTTGTCTGCCAAATAGGAAAGCGAGCTCACCAGCTTCCTCCGTGAGAATCGGGACATCTTTGCATGGTCTCCAAAGGACATGCCTGGTGTGCCGAGGGAGCTGGCTGAGCCGCACTCAACGTCCGGCCGGATGCCAAGCCGGTCAAGCAGCCGCTGCGGCGGTTTGCAGAAGAAAAGAGAAAATCTATTGCGAGGAGATTGCCGGCTCCTTGCAGCCGGCTTTATCATGGAGGTTTTACCCTGACTGGCTTGCGAACCCAGTCTTAGTTCTGAAGAAGATAACACTTGGCGAATGTGTATCGACTGCACCAACCTCAAACAAGGCCTGCCCCAAGGATCCTTTCGCACTACCACGGATTGACCAGGTGATCGACTCCACAGCCAGCTATGACCTGTTGTCCTTCCTGGATGCCTACTCAGGCTACCACCAGATCCCGCTCTTCCAGCCGGATCAGATCAAGACCTCCTTCATCACCCCATATGGAGCCTATGCTATGTTACCATGCCGTTCGGCCTGAAGAACGCTGGAGCCACTTACCAGTGAACCATGCAGCGATGTCTGCAGGGGCAGATTGGGAGGAACGTGCACGCTATGGGACGACGTGGTGGTGAAGACCAAGCAGAGCGGCACGCTCCTGGACGACCTCAAGGAGACCTTCGCCAACCTGCGGCGCTATCGCATGAAGCTCAACCTGAGAAGTGCACCTTTGGTGTGCCGGCTGGACAACTCCTAGGTTATATCGTTTCCAGCGATGGATCGAGGCTAACCCCCCGAAGATAAAAGCCATGAGGCCCTAGAGAAGCCCACCCAGCTCAGAGATGTGCAGAAGTTTTGGTTGCTTGGCTCGCTTGCCGGTTCGTCGGCCGGCTCGGGTAGAAGGCCATGCCGCTGTACCAGCTGATGAAGAAGATGACCACTTCGTTGGTCCCAGCGCGCTGACAACGCCTTCAACGACCTCAAGCGAGCCTTGTCTACCGCACCAGTCCTGGCAGCGCCGGCTCTGCGAGAGCCAATGCTGCTACATCGCGGCTACCCCACGCGTCAGCACGTCGTGATCGTGGTGGGAACACCGAGGAAGGCAAAGAGCTGCCAGTCCAGCGCCCGGTATACTACCTGAGTGAAGTGCTCACTCTCTCCAAGCAGAACTACCCGCACTACCAGAAGGTCGCCTACGGCGTGTACATGGCGGGCCAAGAAGCTGAAGCACTACTTTGAAGAGCACCTCAACGGTGGTGAGCACCACTCCGCTCTCGGAGATTCGAGTGCAAGGACGCGTCAGGAAGAGTGGCCAATGGGCGATTGAGCTCGCAGCTCATACCATTCAGTACAAGCCCAGGACGACGATCAAGTCGCAGATCATAGCGGATTTCTTCGCTGACTGGGGGAGAGCACCAGTACCTGCCGCCGGCTCCAGACTCCACACACTGGCGCATGCACTTCGATGGCTCCAAGCTGCTCGGGGGCTTGGGAGCCGGCGTCGTCCTCACCTCTCCCAAGGGAGACAATCTGCAGTACGTGCTGCAGATGCACTTCTGTGCGTCGAAACAACGTCGCTGAGTACGAAGCCCTGGTACATGGGCTCAAGATGGCCAAGCAGATCGGCATCAGGAGGATCCTCTGTTTTGGAGACTCCGACTAGTGACGCACCAGGTCTCAGGGGATTGGGACCCAGGACGCCAACATGGCCTCCTATCGCTTCTACGTGCAGAGCTCAGCGGATCTTCCGGGGCTACGAGTTCCACATGTCCCCAGAGCAAACACCGAGGAAGCAGACCGGCTATCCAAGATGGCTCCACCAAGTAGGATATCCCAGCTGGGGTGTCCCTGGAGATATCCACAAGCGTCTATCAAACCTTCGCCAGGTCCATATCCATCTACGTGTCCTGGAGACCCAGCCCCGGCTCAGGTACCACCACCGGACCGGGGGCTGCCGTCTCGGGGCTGAAGGAGGAGCCGGCCAGCCCGCGCGCGCCGGCTCGACAAAGGACAAGGGGACGCTGGCTCCACGCCGCTCCCTCAGCCGGACAATCAGATGAAGCCGGCACGACGACGGACCCGGGGGCTGCCGATCCTCTGGTCGCCAGTGTTCTTCCACATACGGGAGATACCTCCTGGCGGAGCCATTCTCCACTACCTCATCTCTGGGGACTTGCCGCAAGACGAAGCGGAAGCTAGGCGAATTTCAACGTCGAGCGAGGGGCGTACACCATCATAACAGCGAGTTGACAAGCACAGCTGTCAGGCTACTTCCAGAAGTGCATCAAGCCGGAAGAAGGGAAAGAGCTGCTAAGAGAGATACACCAAGGGGAGTGAGGGCACCATGCATCTTCCAGAGCCTTGGTGGCCACGGCCTTCGCCAAGGTTTCTACTGCCACGGCCAAGCAAATGCAGAGCAGCTGTGAAGCAGTGGCACGGTTGCCAGCGCTTCTCCAAGCAAACACTCCAGCGGAGCCCTCAGACCATCCCGCTCACCTGGCGTTTCGCTGTCTGGGGCCTGGACATGGTAGGACCATTAAAGACCACACCCGGGGGCTTGACGCATCTGCTGGTCGCCGTGGACAAGTTCACCAAGTGGATCGAGGCCAAGCCAATCAAAAAACTTGACGACTTGTACACCATCAAGTTCTTCAACGAGATCATCACAAGATATGGAGTTCCCCACAGCATCATCACTAACAACGGGACAAACTTCGCAAAGGGAGTCTTCGCAGAGTACTGTGGCTAGAAGACCATCTAGCTAGACTTAGCATCAGTGGCGCATCCTCAGCCTAGTTGGCAAGTGGAGAAAGCAAACGGGCTGATCCTGGCCGGCATCAAACCAAGGTTGGTCGAGCCTCTTGGGCATTCAGCTGGCTATTGGGTCGAAGAGCTGCCCTCAGTACTCTGGAGCCTGTGCACCACTCCAAATCGCTCTGTCGGCTTCATGCCTTTCTTCCTGGTCTACGGAGCAGAAGCGGTGCTGCCCACTGACATCGAATTCGATGCGCCCAGAAATGTCCTGTACATAGAGAAGCAAGCAAAAGAAGCTTGCGAAGATGGCGTCGACCTCCTCGAGGAGGCACGAGAGAGGCCTTGGCCAAATCAACGCTCTATCAGCAGCAGCTGCGACGATACCACAGTCAAAAGATCCGTCCACTCGCGTTTCGCGAAGGAGATCTCATACTCCGGCTGGTCCAAAACACTAAAGGCATGCACAACCTGTCCTCTCCCTGGGAGGGACCGTTCATTGTTAGCCGAGTGTTAGGCAATGGGGCATACTACCTCATCGACGCACAAGAGCCCAGGAAGAACAAGGCAGATAATTCTGACAAGGAGACGGAGCGTTCCTGGAATGTCAATCTCCTAAGACCTTTCTTCTGCTAAGGCAAAAGCTTGTACCCCGAAAAACTTGTCAATGAATAAAGGATAACGGAGCGGCTAGTTACGGCCGGCTCCGAGGAAAATACGTCGTGTATGTTTTGCGTCCTGCGTTATTCACTTGACCGGCAGCCGGCTCCGGGCACCGAGACGCAGCCGGCTGCCCTAAAAATGATCAACTCCTCGTCAGCCGGATGAGTACTACGTGTGAAGTAGGTCTCGAGCCCAACCTCCATCTCCCGGCTCTGTGCAGCCGGGCAGATAGGAGCCGGCAGGCCACATACGAAGGAAAGCCACAGAGAAAAACCGTAAACGATAAAAGGTCGCTCAACTAAGCGTTGAAGATAGTGCTCGTTAACCATGCATTGGCTAGCCTGAGCCGGGTGCCCGACAAACCGAAGTACTAGTTCTCACCCCGCGGCACGCTCCCACCCTAGGTCGGCATTCGGCTGCCGGCCCAAGGGAGACCAACCGGCACCAGGCTGGCGGTTGGGGGTAGAAGGGCCGAAGGGTGGGGAGATTAAGGAAAAAGTTGAGGGAACCGGGCTAAGGCGAGCCAGCGAATGGTCGATGATCACAGTTTCCCAATGTTTAGGCTGAGCAGCCACATCAAAGAGGTTCGAAGCTAGAGCTGCCTCGCTCGACGTTGGCACCGTATGCGGACAAGCTAGTTTCAAGACAGCTATCATTCTAGCTGCCCCAAAACTCGGGGGCTAGGGGGAAGGGGAATTGGCCCTTAGAAGTGGGCCGGCTCCAGTCCCTCGCCGGCTGTCCGATCAGTTGGCGCTACGACATGACCAGCAAAAGAGCGTCGAAATTGAAATCTAGCATTCGCAAAGAAATGGCTAAAGCCAGAGATCTGGGGGTTTACTCCAGCCGCGGCAAGGATTGTGCGAAGGCTCGGGAAACGGAGACGTGCCAGCTCTGGCCTCACCCGAGCTGGCACAGAACTTAGCTTCCGCTTCCGTCTCCTCGAGCCAGTGCTAACTTGCATCTCCTGAAGCCGGTCAGCAGAGGCATTTCTCCCTCCACGCTGAAACCGGAAGGCCTCGCCAGGAACGTCTGCGTAAGCTGGTGGCTATCTTAGCCCCTACCTACAAGCTTGTGCAGCGACGGTTCTAGCGTGGGAGGGGTCCTAACTGTGAAATCATCACCGCGCCCCGATGAAAGCAGAGAACATTCATGCAAGAACAAGCACATAGCAAATGAAGAAAGACAAGTTTTCATTAAGCAGAAGTCTGATGATTACAAAAGCTTCCTAGGTTACTACCCTAAGAGTACGAAATGCACCTCACCCAGGAGATGCTCGCCTTCCTCGGCATGGCGCGAGCGCCGCATGGACTTCGCCCCGGAGAAGCCCGCGCTTGAGGTCGATGAGATCCGCCCTTGACGACCAGGCTGCGAAGGTACACGCGGAGAGGGTACCGTCGAAGATGCAGACGGTGAAAGTCTTCTTCCTGTCACGGCGAGTGAAGAGGAGGAACCAGCCCTCGTGCATGCCGTAGTCGATGAAGAACTTCGACCACCCGTCGCGGAAGTAGCATACCCGCTGGCCATCGTAGTAGACCTTGATGCGGTACTTGGGCTGGCCGACGCTGCACTCCCGCAGCGTAGCATAAGCCATCTCCTGGCCTTCCATTGATTCTGCAAACTGAGAGCAAAGGCAAAGGAGATCCTGGGCCCCGACAAGGACAGGGACTATGCAGGTGGACCACCCCTCGGCCGAGATGTAGGCCGGCGGCTGGAGTGCCAGTTTCTCCGGTCGGAGTCGTGATGGACCACCTGGAGGTGAGGTCGCCGTGCGGGGCCTCGCAGAGTCGGAGGCAGCGGTCCCGAGGGCAGCGAGGGTCTTTTTGTTTTTGCTTCCCGGCGGCCGTCCACGGCGGTGGCACGGTGAAGGAGCGGCCGCCGCTGTTGGCACGGTTTTCCTCCCGCTCGCCCTCGGGCAGCCAGGTCCCCATTTTTTTGGGACACCCTCGCCACCGGGAATCCGAGCTGCCCCGGTTGCGTCGGTGGTGGTAGCGGCGGCGGCGGCCGCGGCCGCGAGGGCCGCCAAGGTCTTCTTGTTGCAGCTCCCCTTCGGGCGACCGCACTTGCGAGATGCAGGAGGCGTCATCTCTGGCGCCTCGGCTTTCTTCCCGCTCCCTTCCGGGACTCCATCACCTCCGACGGCGGAACTGCTAAGAGAGGACATGGCTGGGCAGAGCTTAGAGGAGAGGCTCGAGGCGGAGGAAGAAATGGAAATGCGCCCTCAACCACGAGCGCTCTCAGCATTTAAAGAGGAGCGGCGAAGGGGATGGCACCCGACGCTTCGGTAATCATCCCCACATCATGTGCGCCTACGAGAAGGCAACCGCTACGGTTGCCACAACGGATCGTGGGAGGAACTGATGGGACGCGCCACGTATGCCGGTCTACCCCGCATGACGACTCGGGAAGTTATTGTGGTGGTGACTCCGAAGTCCAAGTGACAAGACAGGACACTGCGGCACTGCGCTGGCCACAGCGTGGGATCAGAGCCCAAAGCGGCACAAGTTCCGAGGGGCCGCGTACCGGCTAGCGGCCGCACGACGGTCGCCAACCGGATCAGTTTTGGAGCCGACACGTCCTGAGACGGTCGGTGAAGCTCCATGGGACTTGGCCTCAAGACCAACAACCTCCAGGTCGGACGAAGAATCTTCGGACTTCGACGGAAACGAACAAGACTTCGGCGAGGAAAAGAACCCGCCAAAGCCCCATGCAAACCCATGAGACTTCGCCAGTTTCGGGGGCTAGTGTCGTGGGGATGACTTCTGGGGCATGCCAAGGGCCGTGCAATCTGCCGGCTGGCGTCCCAGGAATCTCCATGGCGCTAGGATAAGAAGACCGGCTCTGCTCAAAGGGCCGGCTGCGCCAGCAGCCGGCTGGCGACTCCACCGAGGGGAGCCAGAGTCGGGCGATGAAGACAAGATTCCTCCAACGGCTGTTTCGCCGGAAGTGGCCTGGCCCCTGACAAGATCGACAGAGGCGAAGGACGGGCGTGACGTAAGCCACGTCCAGACTCTACCAACCAGCAAGTAAGAGCCTTCCCCACGAAAGGATTCGAGGCAAAAGGGAGGGCATATGCCTCTGAGATGCCGGTCCAAGGGGGAAAAGGCGCTTTATAAAGTGCAATCGACAGACGAGGACAGGAGAGGGCCAGAAGATCACGCTGAAGATGCAGCCACGGAGGAGCCGGTAGCCGGACGGCCGGCCACCTAACCTGTAACCAGACCCCCGCCTATATAAGGGGGTCTGGACCCTTAGTCTAGGGAGATCCAATCTTCTTCTTCCTCCTCTAGACCGAATAGCTCGAGGAGCACTGTAACCACTGTCGAGATAATACGAAACAAGGCAGGAAGTAGGGGTTTTACCTCCGGCGTGGAGGGCCCTGAACCTAGGTAAACCGAGGTGTCTCAGTTGGCACAATCCCGAGCCAGACCCATCGTCGCACACCGTTGAGCCCCTTCGTTAAGCCATCCCCATGGCTACTGTCTCTAAATTCCCACGACAGTTGGGCTGGTCGCTCATCTTCACCCGCCATGTTGGGTCACACTTCTTTTGCGTCCGCATCGTCAACAACTCCAACTGCGCCCGTGCCTACTCCGCCTGGGCGTGAGCGATAGGCACCTCCAAGGCTCCTTCATCAACGGTGACCTCGTCGGCGGAAGACTCCCGGAGCTTGGGATGGGGGGAGCACCTTTTGTTCTACCGACCCTTAGCATGGCCGTCTTAATGTAATCGCTAGTTTGCTGTTAAAACCCTTTAGTTTTCTGCAAGTTTCGTTTGCTGTATCTCTATGATTGTTTGTTTCGCCTTTGCTGAGCATCACCCTGCTTGAATGATGCTTGCTTCCGTCCTGAGAACAATGACGGCTTCATAGTTAGGACTCCGTCTTGCGCTAGGGCCATCACTGGGCTTGTCTGTAGGCAGGGGCTAGGATAGCCAACGGCCCTTCAAGAAACTTCTTGGGCGAAAGGCTTTCTGGCAAACTTGTCCGGCTCTGAGAGCTGTGACTCTGCTGGCCAGCTTCGGAAGGTGCGGGCAAACGCGGTTAACGTCGGTTCGAGTGAGTAGGAGCAGACTCGATGTCCCATGCCGGCTCGGGCCGGAGCCGGCGCGTTTTCCCTTCATGAACCTTCGGAAAACCTTGCCACGGCTAGGGAGAACCTCTAGACCGCTGGCCTTGGCCACTTCCTTCGCAATTGCTCTTGCAGATTTCAATTTCGAGCCTCTGTTGCTAGTCATGATGCAGCATCAACTGGACAGACAACCGGTGGAGGGTTGGAGCCGGCCCGTTTTAGGGACCAATTCCCTTTCCCCGTAGCCCCCGAGTTTTGGGGTAGCTCGAATGACAACTGGCTTGAAACTGACTCGCTCGCATGCGATGCCTACGTCATACAAGGTAGCTCTAGCTTTGAACCCCTTTGACATAGCCACCCAGCCTAAACACTGAAGGTTTTGACAATCGACCACTCGCTGGCCTGCCCTAGCCTGGTTCCCTCAACCTTTTCCTTAATCTCCCCACCCTTCAGCCCTTCTACCCCCAACCGGCAGCCTGGTGCCGGTTGGTCTCCCTTGGGCCGGCAGCCGAATGTTGGCCTAGGGTGGGAGCGTGCCACGGGGTGAGAAGTAGTACTTTGGTTTGTTGGGCACCCGGCTTGAGCTAGCTGGCGTGCAGTCAATAATCATTATCCTCAACGCTTAGTTGAGTGATGCATTTTATCGTTTGCGGTTCTTCCCTATGGTTTTCCTACGTATGCAACCTGCCGGCTCCCTCCCAGCCGGCTACGCGGAGCGGGGGGCGGAGGTTGGGCTCGAGACCTGTTCCATACGTGGTACTCATCCGGCTAATGGGGTTCGATCATTTCAGGGCAGCCGGCTATAGCTCGATGCTCAGAGCCGACTGCCGGTCAAGCGAATAATGCAGGAAGCAAAAACTACACGAAGTGTTTTTATGGAGCCGGCTGTGACTAGCCGCTCCGTCATCCTTTATTTATTGACAAGTTTTCGGAGTACAAGCTTTTTCCTTAACAGAAGAAAGGTCTTAAGAGATTGACATTCTAGGGACGCTCTGTCTCCTTGTCAGAATTATCTGCCTTGTTCTTCCTGGGCTCTTGCACGTTGATGAGGTAGTATGCCCCATTGCCTAGCACCCGGCTGACAATGAACGGTCCCTCCCAAGGATAGGACAGCTTGTGCATGCCTTTGGTATTTTGGACCAGCCGGAGTACGAGATCTCCTTCACGGAACACGAGAGAACGAATCTTCCGGCTATGGTATCGTCACAGCTGCTGCTGGTAGAGCGCTGATCTGGCCAAGGCCTGCTCTCGTGCCTTCTCGAGGAGGTCGACACATTCTTCGTGAGCTTCTTTCACTTGCTCTTCCGTGTACTGGACCACTCTAGGCGCATCAAACTCAATGTCGGTGGATAGCATGGCCTCTGCTCTGTAGACCAGGAAGAAAGGAGTCAAGCCGACAGAGCGGTTAGGAGTGGTGCATAGGCTCCAGAGCACTGAGGGTAGCTCTTTGACCCAGCAGCCGGCTGAGCGCTCAAGGGGCTCGACCACTCTTGGCTTGATGCCGGCTAGGATCAGACCATTTGCCTTCTCCACTTGCCCGTTGGACTGAGGATGTGCCACTGATGCCAGGTCCAACCGGATGCCCTTCTGGCCATAGAACTCAGCGAAGACTCCCTGCGCAAAGTTTGTCCCGTTGTCAGTGATGATGCTGCGCGAGACTCTGTACCTCACGATGATCTCGTTGCCGAACTTGATGGTTGACAAGCCATTGAGTTTTTTGATTGGCTTGGCTTCGATCCACTTGGTGAACCTGTCCACCGCTACCAGGAGATACGTCAAGCCCTCGGGCGCTGTCTTGAATGGTCCCACCATGTCGAGGCCCCAGACAGCAAACATCCACGTGAGTGGGATGGTCTTGAGAGCCGCCGCTGGGGTGTGCCGGTGTCGTGGTTTCGTCAACAGATCTGCCATAGAGATAGGGGTATGGCGGTTTGTGGAAGGGGGTGAACACGGAGGAGCGATGTGGGACGGTGGTAGCACGAGTTTACCTAGCTTCAGATCCCGCGACGGTGGCGAGATCCTACGTGCTGCTATAATTCACTATATGGCAACAAGTGCTCGATTACAATGATGAGGTTGGCTGTTTCGCTATGCGATTGGCCGTATGACGAGAACGTGCCTCAAGGGCTGCTCCACGCCGGGCTTATAAAGGCGCCTGGCGTGGGCTACACGTTGGTACCGGAGCGAATACAACTTGGAGTCCTAGACTAAGTCCTATGCGTGTACTACAAGGTAACCCGCCATGGGCCGTCTCCGGACCCGCCATGGGCCTGTTTCCAGATCCGCCATGGACCTATCTAAGGATCCGCCATAAGCGCCGGCGTCCAGTACCGCCGTGGCAACTTCAGCAACTGGGCCGCCCGGTATGGCGAATCCGCCATACCACCCCTGATGGGCCACCCTGGCTTGCTGATTTAGGACTACGTTGCTGGTATACCTATTTGGTATATCCCCAACAGTAGCCCCCAGGGAACTTCAAGATTGCCNTGCTCTGTCTCCTTGCAGCAACAAGATGGTCCAGAACCTACTAACGAGGATGGCTCCCCCTTCGAATTCCTCCCACCAGCTCCTGTGGTCCTTTTCTGCAAAAACTCGCCACCTTTGAAACAGGTCGTGATGCAGAACCAGCCGATATCACCAAAATCGGCTTCCAAGAGCCAAGCAACTTCCGGGTCAGCTGCCTCCCGAGTTCCAACTAAAACAAGAACGGCGGTGAGGAAGGTAGTGGCCAAAAAACTTTGAGGCGCCGGAGCCCTTCTCCAGAGAGCTCGCACGTACGCTGATTCATGCCTTGGTTGATCTCATTTATCTTTGTAAACATGCTTGTGCTTACCAACTCTCCCTTTCTTACAGGTCTCCATCGAAGACACCTCCAGCGAGGAAACACAATCCAATCGAGGAGATTCAAGCTCAGCAGACTCTGAGAGAACCACCACACCGAGCCAGCCAGATGTGCCACCATCGGCTTCCAGGAAAAGGCCTGTTCCTGAACCTGTTGCCCCCCGAGCAGCAGTCGAGGCGGGGCAAGCTGTGAGCCCCAAGAGGGCTCGCAAGGGACTGCAAACTTCTTCTTCGAGCCAGGAGGGCTCGAAAGTAATTATCCTCCATACTCTTACCACTCCTTTTTTATGCCGATTCATTGCTATTCACATCGGCTAAGCACCTTTCATGCAGACGAATGACACTTCTAGTGGGAAAGTCGGGGAAGTGCCGATGCCTTCCGCAAGCCTGGATCTAGTAATCCCTGAAGGTGTAGATGGAAACGGTTGCCAATCTGGCCAAGCCCTCAGCACAACACACGAGCCGATTGTCTCGCCGTCGGCTATCCCCCCTGATCTCAGGAGAGGTATGTTCGCTTCTTTCGACTCATCCTTCCCTGTTTGACGCATACTGACGCCACTTCTGCCTGCCAGGGTTGTGATATCTCAGGCTTGCTGACGTCGACCCCTGAATCCATCGAACCAGCTCCCTCTGCCGCCAACGATGAACCACGAGCAAGCGCTGTTCTACCTCAATTCCAGCGTCTCAAAGCCTTGCTGTCCTCCCAATCGAGAAGTTGGTCGAGGGTTCTGAAGAGGTGAAGAGTGTTCTTGACGAAATCAAGGACCAACTCCCGTTAGCATTGCAGGTGAAGCTTTGGCCAGTTGTGACTCTGTCTTTCTACGGGTCAAGGGTGAAGTTGGCTCGTGAGAGGATCAATCTACGCCACGCCCAACTCCACTGAAGGCCGATATTGCAAGCCAATGTCAGCGGCTCAATGAGAAAAGGCGTCTCTGGATGCCAAAACTGACACCTTCTGTCAGCACCGCCGAGCTTGCATCCTTAAAAAAGGAATTGGAAGATCTCGAAGAGAAGGTCCGGGCGACTAAAAGCTCATTCATGACAAGGAAGCATTCATCGCCCGCTCCCAAGACGAAGCAGAAGGCCTCAAAGCTCAACTGAAGGACTGATCTGGCAGAAATACGTGCCCTGAGCAAGCAGCTAGTGACGGGCAAGGACGATGATGACGAAGCCGAGATCGCCGAGGTGGATCGTGTCCGTGCTGACGCCCTCCGTGCCTTCGAGGCATTCCTTCAGTAGCTTATTCATGTAACCTGACACCTGCTCGTAACAGTCTGAACCTCGAGAGTCGATGGCTGTGCATTGTTTTTTTATTTATTGGCCGATTTCATGTATCGGCCCTCATATTTCACTATCCATCATCCCACATGCTTGGGAAATATTTCTTGAGATGCTGACCATTAACAGCCACTGGGAATTTCACACCGTCCAGCTCCTCAAGCATGTACGCGTTGCCCCTTAAAACTTGGTCGACCCTGTATGGCCCGTGCCAACTTGGAGACCATTTACCGTATGCTGCATCCTTAGTTCCTAATGGCAATACAGCTTCCCATACCAGATCACCAACGTGGAACTCCTTTGGTCTCACCTTCTTATTATATGCACGAGCTACCTTGGCTTTGTTCTCTTTAATTTTCTCAAGCGACCACAGCCTAAGTTCAGTTAAATCCTCAACACTGTCACTCATCAGGGCTGCATATTCTTCAGTTGTTAGATCGTTCTGAAAAGTGACACGTCTCGATCCAGCCGTAATCTCCCATGGCAATACGGCTTCTTGTCCATAGACTAGATGGTATGGCGAGGTTTTTATCGCTCCATGACATGACATGCGATAAGCCCACAAAGCTTCTGACAAAACCTCGTGCCAACGCCTAGGGTGCTCGTCGATTTTTCTCTTGATCAGCTTGATAAGGCTCTGATTGGACGCTTCAGCTTGCCCATTTGCTTGAGCATAGTATGGAGATGATCGGATCAGCTTAATTCCCGTGTCCTCGCAGAACTCTCTAAACTCGTGAGAAATGAAGACCGAACCTCCATCGGTCGTGATAGTTTGGGGAATCCCGAATCTATGAAGGACATGTTCTTTCACGAAATTGATAACATCCTTCGAGTTTACTGACTTCATAGGGACGGCTTCCACCCATTTAGTGAAATAATCCGTAATGGCCAAAATCCACATGTGGCCTTTGCTTGATGGAGGATTGATCTTGCCAATGATATCCATGCCCCAACCTCGGAATGCCCAAGGCTTGATGATGGGGTTCATCGCTGATGCAGGTACCATCTGAATCTTCCCGAATTTCTGACATGCTTGACACCCTTTATAGTACTTAAAACAGTCCTCAAGCATGGTGGGCCAATAAAACCCTGATCGCCTGATCAACCATTTCATCTTGTGAGCCGATTGGTGAGTTCCACAGGCGCCTTCGTGTACCTCGTGTAGAAGCCGATTTGCCTCGGTTGGCCCCAGACATTTGAGCAGTAACCCTTCCAAAGTCCTGTAGAACATGTCATCCCCAATAAGCACATACTTCATGGCCTTGTACCTTATCCGTTTAGGTGCCCCCGAGCCGAATCTTTCAAGTAATTGAAGATATCGGCTCTCCAGTCGTCCGCCTCCAGGAACTGTACCTGAACATCAGTTCCATCTGCTATGTCCTTGTAGCCTGAAGCCATCTGTGCAAGATCATTCGCCTCGGTATTCTGCGACCGCGGGATCCAGTTAAAGTTTAGATACCTGAACTGTGCCATCAGCTCACGGCATTGCAACCATAATGGGAAGAGTGACTCGCTCTCACACTTGTATTCGTCCGTGAGTTGGGAAATCACCAATTTGGAGTCTCCAAAAAGTTCCACTGCTTCTGCTCCGGCTTCAATGAGCAACTCCATTCCCTTGCGTATTGCCTCATACTCAGCGACATTGTTGGTGCAAGGGGTAGATAGCCTGATGGAGAAGGAATATGTTGCCCCCCGGGGCGACACGAGTAGAATGCCGATGCCGCAACCATCATCACAAGTCGATCCATCGAAAAACATAGCCCATGCACGTACAGACAGTGCTGCTATATCAGTGTTGATTCGTTCAGCAATAAGATCGGCCAACGCCTGTCCCTTAACCGCTTTGGCGGGTTGATACCGGATATCAAATTCCGATAATGCAAACATCCATTTGCCGAGTCGGCCTTTCAACACAGGAGCCGACAGCATATGTTTTATGACATCTGATTTGCATATGATGATAATCTCTGCTGACAGCAAGATGTGTCGCAGCTTGGTGCAGGTGAAAAATAGGCAGAGGCATAACTTCTCGATCTCAGGATACCTTGTCTCTGCATCCAGCATCCTTCTGCTGATGTAAAACACAACTCGCTCCAGACCATCATAAACTTGCACCACCACCGAGGCGATGGACGTGTCAGCCACCGACAAGTAAATGTAGAACGGCCTATCCTGCCGCGGTGGAACCAACACTGGCGGCTTCGTTAGATATTCTTTGATCTCGTCGAAGGCTCGTTGTTGTTCTGTCCCCCAGCGGAACTCCTCATCAGATTTAATTTTCACCAGTCCCATGAACGGCTCTATTCTTCCTGACAGATTAGAGATGAACCTTCTGACGAAGTTGATTTTGCCGATGAGACACTGCAGTTCTTTCTTCGTGGTAGGTGGCTTCATTGTTCGCACTGCCTCCTGACTTTTCAGGCCGATCTCAATTCCGCGTTCATGGACCAAGAAACCCAAGAACTGACCGGCCGTCACACCGAAGGCACACTTCTTTGGATTCATCCGTAGCCCGAATTTTCTGGTTCGGTCCAGGACGCGTCGCAGATCGTCCAAGTGTCCTTGTACTGAAGCAGACTTGACTACCACGTCATCGATATAAATCTCCACCAGCTTGCCGATCAGATCATGGAAAATGTAATTCATGGCTCTTTGGTATGTGGCGCCGGCATTCTTCAGTCCAAATGTCATGACTACATATTCAAACAACCCCACCGAACCTGGGACTCTGAATGCAGTCTTGTGTATATCTCCTGGAGCCATAAAAATTTGATTGTAACCGGCATTGCCATCCATAAAGCTCAAGACCTTATGACCAGCAGCTGCGTTGATCAATGTCTCTGCTACCGGCATCGGATACTCATCCTTTGGAGTGGCTCTATTGAGATCCCGAAAATCTATGGCAACACGCCATCGGCCATCCTTTTTCTCTACAGGTACGATACTAGAAATCCACTCAGCATACCTGCATGGCCTGATGAACCCAGCTTTCAACATTTTCTCGATCTCTTTCTTGACTTCCTCTAAAATTTCGGCCTTCATCTGTCGTGCTCGCTGCTGGAATGGCCGAAACCCTTTTTTAAGCGGGAGCCGATGCTCAATGATGCTCCTATCTAACCCGGGCATCTCCGTATAGTCCCAGGCAAAGCAATCTGGATATTCTTTCAACAAAGCTATCATCGGACCCCGCAGATTCGGATCTAACTTTTTGCTGATAAATGTCGGTCGTGGCTTATCCCCAGGACCGATGTCAATCTCCTCTAGCTCATCAGCGGATGTAAACCCATACCCCAGCTTTCCGTCACCTGCTAAATCGATGCTGAACACAGGCCAAAAGTTTGGTGAGGATAACAAAGGTAATTTGGGCCGATTGCCGGAATCGGCCCCCTTTTGATTGCATTACTCAAGGAAGGTTTACAACCTATTTGTGCTCTACAATGGTAGGGAATCTCCCTACTACGACTACATGACATGCTTGTCGTAAGATCACTGCTTTTTATTTTTTGTGGCCGATCGCAGGGATCGGCCTTACCACGCACAATCGTGGGCTTTGCTACTCTGTCAGGCCAGTGGATAAGACCAGCCTCACCCCGTTTTTTGTAGCTTCAATGCGCTCACAGCCGTCTAGACTGATTCCAGAGATCGGCTCTTGGTCTTCTGCGTCCCAAATGTTCATGCCAGCTATTGAGATCTCGATCGAATCATCTGCATGAATGACCTCCACTTCATCTCCATCCCACTGTATCAGGCATTGGTGCATCGTGGATGGAATGCAGCAGTTAGCGTGAATCCAATCCCTTCCCAGCAAGACAGCGTAGGTGCTTTTGCTGTCAACAATGAAGAACGACGTAGGGATGGTTTTTCTACCCACGGTCAGATCCACGTTCAGAACGCCTTGCGTTTCTGAAGCTTGGCCGTTGAAGTCGCTTAGCGTGACGTTGGTTTTGATCAGATCTGCAGTGGAGCGTCCCAAACGCCGCAGCATGGAGTATGGCATTATATTGACTGCCGCTCCGGTGTCAACCAACATCTTGCGGACAGGCTGCCCATTGATATAACCTCTCAGGTACAGGGCTTTCAGATGTTTGTAGCCCTTCTCCCGTGGCTTTTCAAAGATAACCGGCCGTGGGCCGCAGTCAAACTGTGCCACTGGTAGTTCTTCGGTTCTTGGAGCGCAAAACTCTGACGGAAGTATGAACACCATGTTTGTGTCAGCCGATGTCTTCGCATCGGCTTTTACTGGTTTGGGGCGCCACTCTTTCTTTTTTGGACGGGCCTTCGTCTCCAAGGTTTGCTGAATTTTCACGGCCAGATCAGGCCGGGCTTTCCTTAAAGTGTGGAGGTACTGCGCTTCGGCTTCCTCCAAGCTACGTAGCCGCTGAACTCTACGCTTTTGGGTGTGTCTGAGTCCATCGGGACACCACCTTGGCCGGTGATATCTATCTTCTTCTTCATCCTCTGACTCCTCGAGATCTTTTGCTCGAGATGACTCCTCTTGTCTGTTCTGAGGCCGGAGAGGCCCTAGACGCTTGAACACTGAAACTGGACCTGTGTCATCCTTCTGCTGTCCACATTCCGGGCAGTTGTCGACTGTAGGCAATCGGCTCATTCCCGCATCCCAACAGTACTTGAAGAAAGGACAATCCCAATGTTTATCCACGTCTTCCTCTTCCTTTGACCTTCCCCTAGCGCGGTGCTCATATCCTTCATCATCTCTATCATGCCGACGGTATCTCCCATCGTATGCGTCGGTCCGACGATCTCTTTCATCATCTCTGTCGTACTGCCGACGTCGGTCATACTGACGCTCATACTTGTTAAGGAGATGCGTGGAGTGTGGCTTCTGATATCGCACGCTTCTCACTTGTTCCTCGGTTATATACCGCCTATCATCATAACGGGGCCGGTCGCGTGGACCGGCCTCTTCCTTTTATTTGCCCCGGGAGTGGCCGCTTTCCTCCTTATACTTGCCATGGTGGTACACAGGCCCTGCCATGTTAATATCGAACGAGAAATCTAGCTGACGCCTCGTGGAGTGGCTGTGCTCTACCATGTTGATGCCAGGAAACGGGTTTGTGTCCACTTTCATGGCGAACTGCCCAAGGATCAGACGGCCCTGTTCTATCGCCGTTTGGATCTGCCGACGTAGCTCTTTGCAATCATTGGTGGTGTGGGTGAACGAGTGATGCCACTTGCAGTATGATCTCCCGTTCATCTCTTGCGCCGTAGGGATTTTATGGCCTTCGGGTAACTTCAGCTGCTTTTCCTTCAGCAGTAAATCGAATATCTGCTCAGCTTTGCTTACATCGAAGTCGAACCCTTTTGCAGGCCCTTGCTGTTTCACCCATTTGCAGGACACAGGATCTGCTCCCCGAGCCCATTCAGCCACGGCTATCTCCTGGTCTTCTACAAGATCCTCTTCTTCTGTATCGACCAGGCCTATCGGACGTTTGAACTTGTCTTGGTACAACTCAGGGTGGCGCTGCTCATACATTGTCAGTTTCTGGACCATGTGCGCCAGTGAATTGTATTCTACTTGGAAAGCCAGATCCTTGATCGGTGCTGAGAGACCCAACACGGCCAGCTCGACTCCTTCTTTCTCAGTTAAACGAGCCGAATAACATCGGTTCTTGACAGTCCTGAAACGCTGAATATACTCGGCTACCGTTTCTCCCCGCTTCTGCCGCACCTGCGCCAGATCGGCAATGCCAGCCTCGGTAGCTTCTGAATGATACTGAATATGGAACTGTTCTTCCAGCTGCTTCCAGGTCCGGATCGAATCTGGTGGCAACGAGGTGTACCACCCAAAAGCTGGTCCTGTCAGAGATTGCGCAAAGAACCTTACGCGTAACTGATCCGATGCTGAAATCATGCCTAACTGTGCCAAATATCGGCTCACGTGCTCGATCGAGCTAGACCCTTCTGAACCATTAAATTTTGAGAACTCAGGGAGCCGATACTTGGGTGGAAGCGGAATCAGATCATACTCGTTGGGGTACGGCTTGGAATAGCCGATTGTTCTCCTCTTCGGCACGAAGCCGAACTGGTCTCTCAAGATGGTACTGATTTGCTCCACCGTTTGAGCTGCAGGGGCTAAATTCTCATGACTCGTTCCGGTGGCATACTTAGCTAGCCACGCCTGTTTATCAGCGTCCATCCCGGACATCCCTGCTCCCGAAATCCCTACTCCAGAAACACCTGCCCCAGAAATCCCTGCGGTTGCAATCTGGTTCGTGCGCGTCAGGCTGTTGCAGTCCGGCACGTATGTGCACACATATCCATGTGGGATTTCTTTAGGTGGTTCAAACAGGAATTGGTAATCGCCAGGATCACCTCCAATCTTGTAGACGACGTACGCCGGTGACCCCGGTGGCTCCGGAGCTGCAAGCGTGAATGGTAGCTGTGGCCTGGTCTGGAGCGGTCTTTCTCCCTGGTGAGTCCCTAGGGTAGGCCCCGACGGAGAGTACTGATGTTTCATGATCTCCTGAACCACGCGAACCGCGACGCGCTCGAAAGCGTTCACCAGGCTCTCAGAATGGCGGTGAAGAGAATGAGCCACCATGTAATTGACTTCCTGTCGCAGAGCTCTGGTGCGATCCTCTGAAGGAACAGACAGATCCACCTCATCGAGAGCGCCTTCGGGTGAGAACCCTTTCCACCTGATGCCATGCTTACGGGTCCTCTCAAAAGAGCCGATGAGATCGGCTTCGAAGAGAGCTTTGATATCATCATACCTCTTCTTGTGCTCATCAGGCAGATCGTCGTACGTGATTGGTCTGTCCCCCATCGCAGCGTCAGATGTTGATGCAGATGTTGTTGGTCCCACCGGGCGTGCCAGAATGTGTTGCCTGTCAAAACCCACCGGCGAGCAGCGACGAGCAACACGAAGAGCCGGGAGGCTCCCAGAACTGCTGGTGGGCCCTGGTCCCTCGGGCAACGGCCCGCAAAACTCCGGCACACGTCCTGGCTGATGCAAGGGCGTGCCACCTGACCTATACCTGATCAGGAAGGTGATGGATTGCTTCGATTAGTTTCCTGCATGGCAGACACG
Source organism: Dactylis glomerata (assembly GCA_007115705.1). Taxonomy (NCBI): domain Eukaryota; kingdom Viridiplantae; phylum Streptophyta; class Magnoliopsida; order Poales; family Poaceae; genus Dactylis; species Dactylis glomerata. Next base: position 2,217,256 of record QXEO01000096.1, read on the forward strand.
TAAACATTAAATACGAGCCTCGATCGGCTCTCAGGTTTCCCTGTGAATCGGCTCATGTAGCCGATTGTCCCATGGATCTGCATTGGATCTATGATAACATGGGGTTTTGCTTTATCAATACAAGTCAAATCGATCTACGACAGTTTAACGCTTTCACCACATAATTGGAACATCCCACACGTAATTGAGCCTGGTAGATACGAAAGATAACAGAAAACTAACCCTAGAGGAGGCCAAAAAACCAACGTAGAGTCAATTCCCGGAACAACTCCTCTCGAATTGGCAAACCATATCCTTACGTACTACTGGATCGTTCAACCCGTTTGTGAGGCCTAACCATGCGGATATCAAACTAATCCTTGGAGAACAAGGAACAACTATGACAGATTGAATCGACTGAATAAAGATCAAGCAAGATGCTACCCTTACACCCAAAATAGGTGCAAAGGCAGCGAGATCTCTAGGGGCAGCATGACTAAGCAAACATAACCAAAAGCACCGATGCTAGCCCAAACAGATCTATGATAACAGTATTACTCGCCATCAACAAGGCTTCAGTACGAGCAACACCAAATAACACATAAGCAGATGCTGCCTAGATCGCGAGATGCGATCTAGGCAGCACGACGCTTACCTGAAAGAAACCCTCGAAACAAGGGGTGGCGATGCGCCGAGATTGTGTTTGTTGTGAACGTGATCGTCCTCCTTTCTCAATAACCCTAGGTACACATTTATAGTCCAGAGACTTTCTATCTTTGGAATAAACCTAACAACTCTATCTCTTGTTTAAACCGAAACGTAATCTATCATAATATACAGATACACGGGCAATTAGCCCAAATCCACGCGCAAGGCCGATCCAGCCTCCAAGCCCATCTTGATTACGGCCCATCTCCTCATTTGGCCAAAATGTGGCGATAACACTTACTGAGGGAAAATTTGCTACTGTACTCATCATACCTTCCTCTTGGGGTTCCCAACTGGGTGGTCATCCTGCCCGCATCACCTACACGCCATCAAGCAAATTTTTCGGGCGCCGTTGCCGGGGAAAAAGAAGACTTCTGCAAGGGAGTCTCTCACGCTCAATCTTTTACTTGGTTTTGCTTTATTTTATTTTTGCTTGCATCTTTTTATCAAAAATACAAAAAATTAGTTCCTTTGATAGTTTGCATTCCGTTACTTTTACTTTTAGTTCATTATGTTGTTCCCTAAGTATGCTTTGGAGGACCTCTCAGTAGGCAGTGGTTCTATTATTGGGAAAGGTAACATTGAGGAGTTCTTTAATCATGTTAGTATGCATAAAGATATTGATGATAGATCTTTGGCTGAGCTTGCTCCTAGTTATGAAGTTGCTGCTGCTTATTTAGTTCACATGTTGGAGGCTAGGTTTGTTACCCTTAATCTTTTTATGCAACAAATGTTTCTTAAGCTTCATGATATCGAAGACTCCGAAAAGAAAGACTTTATTTTGGAGACTTTCCGTAGAGAATTTAGAGATGTTGCTATTGAAGCTAGAAAAGTTTTTGAGCATTTTGATATGCTTGGATCACCTGTTAATGTTGTTGGTATAACCAAAGAAGACATCAAAGTACCAATTCCTTGCAAACTTGTAGGATTGCATGAAGCTTTGGAAAAGAATTTTGATTGGATTTGTCCTAAAAATCATTTTGATGAAAGAAGTGAACCAAAGAGTGTTCACAAGGGATCGTAGAAAACTCATTTGGATACAATTCAATGCCTTGTTGAAAAAACTTCTGTAATTGATCTTAATGCCTCATTTGATAATACTTGATTTCCACCCTTCTGCGCCTAACTCAAAGGCGTTAAAGAAAAGCACTCTTGGGAGATAACCCAATGTTTTCTTTTCAGTACTTTTTCTTTTATTTGAGTCTTGGAAGTTATTAATACTGTAATGACCGCTCCTTATCATTTTTATTTCGTTTTTGTGCCAAGAAGAACCTCTAATTTGAGGGAGGTAAGATTTGGGGAAGTTGCTGTGCTGAAACAGATTTCTGCGCTGCACCGTAGAAATTCGTGAAAATTCTCAGAATATCTTTTTGATCTGAAATTTCTTGAGCATATGCCCCAGGTTATATCCAAACTTCCATTAGTTTTGCACTTTTCGATTTGAGTAACATAAGTTCCTTGCAAAAATCAACCTTTGTTAGCTCTTCTATTTTGATAGATTTCTGCCAATATTTGTGTTTGCCTCTCGATCGCTTTCTTTTTGAGTTCTTTTGATCACGGAACTTTTGAGGAAGTTGCTACAGTAGTATATGCTTTATATGTGGTGTTTTTGAGTTTGAAACTGAACCAAAAAGGGTTGATAGTGCCATGCTTTATAAAAGAGCACCAAAGTGCCAATCTCTCTCTCTCAAAACTTGCTTTTTTTGTATGGAAGATAGTAAGAACCCCATTGCCAGCCGTTGACAAAGACAACCACCTCTCAAAACCCAATTTTTATATCTCTGTTTTACAAATGAAAAGCTCTAGCACATGTTTAATCACTGCTTCCCTCTGCGAAGGGCCCTTCTTTTACTTTTATGTTGAGTCTCCACCTTCTACCTCTATGCACCGTCTAAGAGAGCATAGTTGCCATTCTGAGTTTAATGTGCATAGTCCCAAAGTATATCATTGATTGATTCATGATTATGGTTTTACTTGTTCTTAAATTATTTGTATCTAGTCGTCCTCTTAAACTTGAAGGTGTCCTATGCATTTATGTTTTGCTATTCTATGAAGGACAAGCTGAAAACCACTTTGATATGTTTTTCCATATGATTTGAACACACGTTTGACTTTCAATGTTTCATTTTTCATGATCTTTCGTTTGTGTTTATTTTCATGTTATAACATGGTTGCTAAGTTTTTATTGTCAAGATTATGTCTCTTATACCCATGTTTTAAGTTCTTTGATCCCAGCACTCAATGATTTACATAGATGATCAAGATTGTGATGGTGCATGTTACCTCAAAAATTATTCTTTTGTTATCACTTACCTACTCGAGGACGAGCAGGAGTTAAGCTTGGGGATGCTTGATACGTCTCAAATGTATTTATCATTTTTGATGCTCCATGCTTGTTTATACATCATTTGCATTGTGTTTTGTTACACTTCTTGGCATTTTTATGCATTTTCAGGAACTAACGTACTAACGAGATGCCATAGTGCCAGTTCCCTGTTTTCTGCTGTTTTTGTGTTTCAGAAAAGCTACACAGGAAGTATTCTCAGAATTGGACGAAACAAAAGCGGAACCTCCTATTTTTACCGAAGCTTCACGAAGACCGAAGATAAGACGGAGGGGGCCAGGGGCCAGCCACACCATGGGGTGGCGCAGCCCAGCCCCTGTCTGTGCCACCAGGTGGTGAGGGCCCTTGGCCCACCTCCTGACGTTGCCCTTTCGTCCCCTTCGATGGGAAAAACCTAAAGGATGGATCGCTTTTCCTCGAAACATTCTGCAAGCCGCCGCTGTCATCGAAGCGAGATCGAGAGGATCCAAGAGCTCTTCCCGGCACCCTGCCAGAGAGGGGAATCCCTGCCAGAGGCCTTCTCCACCACCATGGTCGCCTCCGGAGTGATGTGTGAATAGTCTACCTTGGACTACGAGTCCATAGCAGTAGCTAGATGGTTGTCTTCTCCACCATGTGCTTCATGTTTAGATCTTGTGAGCTGCCCTACATGATCAAGATCATCTTTGTGTAATTCTAAATGTTGTTTTTGTTGGGATCCGATGCGTATTGGTACTATGTCAAGTTGATGTGCTGAATTATATATCTTTATGTTATCTCTATGTTGTTTATGATCTTGCATGCTTTCCGTTGCTAGTAGATATCTTGGCCGAGTAGATGCTAGTGACTCCAAGGGGGAGTATGTAACATCCCTCTTTTAGCTAAACCTAATTAGGATCTATTTGTGCATCATTAGCATCATATTTATAAAATGCATCAAAGGAAATAAATTTCCAAACCTCTAATTTGGTTATTTCTTCCTATTTAAAATGCTCTCAAAATGGTTTACAAAGTTTGCAAAGTATGTTCATATTATTTCAAAGTGACAAAATTAAAACTTGTTGACCTTTTACTAAATAACAGGAAAGCCCCTGGTTAACTTCATAACCTTTTCAAACAAGTTTGAGTCACTAAACTATGCAAAAGGGGTGCTATTTTGAAATGTTTTAGAAAACCCCAAACGCTAGGGGGCTAAGTACAAAATTTTCTTATCTTCATCGCTGGGATAGAGAGCAGCTCCGTGGAGGCTCCCTGGACGCCGACCTTGCCACCTCCTGCTTGCTGCTTCGACGCCGAGAAGGACCCCTGGAGATGCCTATCGACGCCACGACGCCGCCCCCGTCCTTCTTTCTTCCCCCGTTGCCCTCTCTCCCTTCTCTGTTCTCTTTCCCGTGCACGCCTGCAAGCCCCGAGCTCGGCCGCCGCCTAGCCTCGCCGCTCCGCGCCTCCCCCTCCCCCGCTGATGAGCCGAGGAGCTCCGCCTCGCCGTCCTCTTCTTCCCCGCAACCAGAATCGAGCCGAGATGCCCGGAATCACCGCCGTTCACCGCCGTTTCCCTGTAGGAACCGACCTTGCTGCCACCAAAATACGCCGCCAGCGGCCCTTTTCCGGCCGAACCGACATCACCGGTGACTCCTGGTGAGCTTCTGGTCCGGCTGGGCCCTTTCCCCGCCTCCCTCGTGCCGCCATCGCCGCCGGAGTGAGCCGGCCGGCTCCCAGGTCTCCGTCCGAGGAGGCCACGACCAGCCGCTGGCCAGGTTGACCTAGTCCAGCATGGCCTGGCAGGTGATCCCTCGGGCCCCTCTGGTAAGAGACTGTGGGTCAAACCGACCCCGGTGTAAAAAAATTCTGTAACTTATTTTTAATTCAGAAATTTCAGAAAAGTATGCAACATTGTAATTCATAGAAAATTATCTGTTTGTCAGAAAAATGCAAATGACCTATCAAAATGTTCAGAAAATTGAGATCTACATTTTGGTATCAAAATCATGCGTGCTTAAAAAACTTTGAACCTTGCTTAATTTAGAAGAACATAATGAACCTTTCTTCCATATGCGGGGTTTATGGAATTGCAAAGTATTATGCATTCCAGCCCCATTTAAATTGATGATCATCTAATAGGGTTAATTTCAATACCTTTAATATGTCATGTCATCATCTTTGATTGTGCATCAATGCATGTGTTGATTGTTGTTCTTTTTTCCGATGTTTGCTTCTTCGCGATAGAACACGAGTTCGAGATCGACTGGACAGCACCAAGGACCAATACTTGTCCATCGACGTATTATTCAAGAAGAAGAATCCTAGAGATCTATTTCTATTTTGAGTATCAACGAGCAAGGCAAGCAATCATATCTAATCCTATGTTTTCAAAGTATTCCAATTCTTGCTAAGTGTCGCATATGATTCAAATGTCTTTTATCGGTAGTTAGAGTTATCCTATCTTATGCATGCTCTTGTCGCCTAAATTCCCTGATCCACTGCTTCTAGCATAACTAGGTCTCGCTTGTGAGCATTGCTAGAGCCTTTATATCTTCTATGCTTAGCCATGCTTAGTTGGTAAACTCTGATCCATCCGGTTGATGAATCCGAGCTGTGAATGAACCTAGTATGACAGGTTGACGTGGCATGATCAGTGGTGGGTGGTTAAGTGTTAAACATGCTAAAGGCTTGGATGAGCCGCCACATGGGATGTGGTTATTTGACTCATTCTTGCCGACCCTAGGACCTGAGTTCTCGCCTCTTGAACCAAGATTGAGCGTACAACCAGACGAGGCCCTATAATGGCACCCTCTCGACTAACTAACTTGCCTAGTCTGTTCCATGAGTCACATAGATCGGGATTTCCATTTGGCATATGCATTGAAAAGGTTTTGAAAAGAGATGGTGGAGGAGGTGCATCATATAGGGATGTGGCAGGGGTTGAGAAAGGCACGGCCTTCGTAATCTTGGTCCATGTTCACAACCTTAAGGACCGACTTTGGGACTTGACCCGTTACGGTGGAACAATCCTTAGGGCGTGACTCTTGGTCTAGGCGAAAGTGAGGTAAAGGTCGTGGTCAACCACCCTCTGCCGGGCCTCCTAGGAAGAGAGCTTTACCGGTGGCATTAAGAGTCGGTTGGGATGTGTGGGTAAAGTTGTGCACCCCTGCAGGGTTAAATCTTTTCGAAAAGCCGTGTCCACAGTTACGGACGACTTGGGAACGGATTCTGAGATCATAGAGAAATTCAACCTAATCGTAAAACTTGGCAAATAAATTGTGCTTAGGATACTTCCTCGGGGTTGATCGAGGGGGCAATCCTAGTGGATAGGTTCAACTGAAGTTGATCGGTGGATATGAAAGATCAAGATATTCGGTGGATTCAAAAGGTGTTACAATTGCTCGGTGGATCAAATAGTAGTTGTTGTTCGGTGGATATAAGAATGATGGTTCAGTGGATGTCTCAGTAATGATCAAAGATATCGCCCTCTTATCCCCTTTTAACTGTTCTAAATAGACGAGCTTCTCTCCTTCCTTGTTTATGCAAATAAAACTTGCTTTATGCAAAGAAACTCCAAAGAAGGCCTTTCTAGCCAACATATAGCTACTAGGTTAGTAAGTCTTGCTGAGTACCTTTTGTACTCAACCTTGCCTTGTTGATATTTTTGCAGCATAGTGAGTTTCTCTCGAAGGTTCTGGATGACATCGACATCGACGAGTAGCTTGGGGTTCCCAGGCGGCAGCCTAGAATCTATGGATTGGGACATAGCCTTTATGCTCCAGGCCTCTTAGGCCATTTGGTCTTGCTATGTCTAATAGAATAACTTGGCTTTCATTGATTGATGATTGACAGGTCAGTGACCTCTGCTTGTAATTTGCTTTCTGCTCCGTTAAGAGCTTGCTATATTACTTTTTAGGTCGTAGAGTCATTGTTGTGTTACCGATTCCCTCAATGTAAGGCTCTCGAGCTCTCGGTTAGGCTTATGTCAGATGAAGGTCTGTATTTGTCTAGCCTTGATCCCGGGGGTCCCCACAGGCTTTGGTATCAGAGCAGGATCGTCTGTAGGAAAACCTTGCTATTGGTCGATGTTGAGTCTAGTGTTTGTGAAAAATATTTCAAAGCTAAAAAGTATCAGTGAAAACTCTAAGTAGGCTTGTTTTTACTCCTTATCTGGTATCGCTCTAATTCTGAGTCACCGTACCTCGAGTTGATTTGAAAAGTTTGGCTATCTTCTCTCGTCTTTCAAAATCTAGGTGCCTTTTTGGCAGGCCGTTTAACCATTTGACCTGGGGTTAAGTTCTCTCGAGTTTGTTGTGTGTTCTTTGCTCCGTCTATCTCTTGTTATAGTTGAGAGATTTATTTCCATCATGATCTTTCTACTTTGTGGATTCCACCTCATTCTGTTCTATGTTCGAGGTTTCCTTTTGCCTTGTATACCTTCTTCTTCTTTGTTTGCTGATGGCGCGGTGATGAATGGTGCCAGAAAACTTGATTGCGTTTGCTGGCATGTAGTTGATGAAGTAAATGACCAGCCAGTTAGAAACCCCAAGAGAAGGTTTGATGAATATAGCAGCAAGTTTTCCCTCAGTTATGAAACCAAGGTAGTCAATCCAGTAGGAAAAAGCCAATACTCTGATGGGTTCGTAGCATAGAAAACAAAAAATTTCCTATGCATGGACACATAAACTAGCCAAGAACATCTACGAGATGGTAGCAACGGAGACTAACCCTCGAAGACTGGTAGCGGGGATTACATTCCCGCACAAACGTTGTCGATGGAGAGTCGAGGAAGATGCACGTAGTCGACATAGTCGTTCACTCGACGTAGACGGAGCAAAGAAAACGGCAAAAATTACCCCAAGAAATATCCAAAAAGTACAAGCGTCAAAGCTTGGGGATGCCCCCGAGGCACTCCTTCTTCATCGGCAAAAATTAGGTCACCTTTCAAAACACTATATTTTTATTGCTTCATGCACTATGTCTTTTTCTTGGAGCATCAATTGTTTTAGTTTTCTTTATTAGTTTAGTTTGTTTGCTGCAATAAATGGTTGGACCCCAACAAATTTCTTTTGGATAAGTTGCCTTGCTTTTCATTTGCCAAGAACGCTCTAGTTTTCACTCTTATCAAAAACCGAGTGTTCTTCTTTTTCTGCTACTGCTTTTGGTTTTCCTTTTCGCCTTGATTTGTGTTCAGACCTTATCATATCTCTTCATCAAGGTGTATTTTTTCCTCTGATCTTTATTGGTTTTCATCAAAAGAGGTGTCTTAAAAAATTTCAAATGGTGTTGGAAAAGAGAAAAAGCTTTATGCAAAAAAGTGGTACAAGAAAGAGCTTGTGTAGACTGCGGCTTAGGCTTTTTCATGTCATACTTGATATCTTTTTGATAGTATGCTTAGTGGTTTTGCTGTAGCATGACTTGTCTCAAATAACTGAGATTGCTTAATGAGCCTTTGAAAAAAATCATGCGTTGTTTTTATTGTTTGGAAGCATTATTTTGGTTTTTTCCTTGATGCTTTATTTGGGTTGACTTGGCGCATGCTCACACATGTTAGACTCATACAAAGTCGCCAATAGCCTTTATGATCATTTATTTTTTGACTTTTGATGCCATCTTATACTTCTTTTAATGTCGCTTTGCATGATTATGGCCATTATTTCTCTCTTAGTTGGTCGCTCCCAGTCTTTTGCTAGCCCTCGCCTTGTACTGAGTATGAGCTCTACTCGTGCATCCAACTCCTAAAAACCAAGTTTTGCCAAAGTGTCCACCATACATACCTACTAGTAATTTGCTATTCCAAGTAAATTTGACTTGCTTTTATTTTCTCTTCAAATTAAACTCTTACCAGTGTTATGCGAAAATTGGTTAGTAAAGCTCTCATGAACCGGAAGGCACACTTTATTTTTCTCGTTCTTAAAAATTTGACATTGTGGTCTCTTATGTTGAGTTGTTATGCTTGCAAGTTGTAAGTTCGATACTAGCCCAACCATGCTGTCATGGGGCAAGCTTTCAACATTGCACTTCTTATTTGAGTTGATATCGTGATCTTTTGTTTATGGATGCCCGCGGTGTGAAATGAACTGAGAATCTTGCGGGGATCATGGAGTTTGTATATGTGTTAGGGAAACGCCTGGGCCGCCAATCTAAATCATGCATAATTCATGGTGGAAATTTGCAGCATACCCATGGTGGACATTCGACGACGCATCTCAAAATAAAAGCTAAACAAATGGCAAATAAAAGAGATGTCGAGGTGTTCATTGTCTGCTTGTCCTGTCATTTTGATGTGGGCTTGTTCCATGTCATCGGGCACGGAGGTACCCCGTTGGCGGTTCTCTATGATACATATATACTTACAATGACAAGAGCCTTGCTTGGGACTCTAAGTAAAGTAGCATGAGGTTTGGGTACTCGTATTCACGGGGCACGAGGTTTTTGACTTATGATTTGTCAAGCATATTCATCATAATTGTTCTCGCATTAACTTTAACCATTCAAGATGCTTATGATGGGGGCAATGAGAGCTCAAAGCCGGTAAGTACCATAATTTTTGAAGGTTATAAAACTTGCAATCACTGCTTCCCTCTGCGAAGGGCCTTTCTTTTACTTTTATGTTGAGTCACCACCTTCTATCTTTATGCACCATTAAGAGAGCATAGTTGTCACTCTTAGTATAATGTGCATTGTCCCAAAGTTTTCATTGATTGATTCATATTGTTGGTTTCACTTGTTCTCAAATTATTTGTGTCTAGTCGCCCTCTTAAACTTGAAGGTGTCCTATGCATTTATGATTTGCTGTCCATGAAGGACAAGCTGAAAACCATTTGTATATTTTTCCTTATGATTTGAACACACGTTTGACTTTCATTGTTTCATTTTCATGAACTTTTGTTTGTGTTCATTTTCATGTTATAACATGGTTGCTAAGTTTCTATTGTCAAGATTATATCTTTCATGCCCATGTTTTAAGTTCTTATGATCCCAGCTCACAAATTCTTACATATATGATCAAGATTGTGTAGGTGCATGTCACCTCAAAAAATATTCTTTTGTTATCACTTACCTACTCGAGGACGAGCAGGAGTTAAGCTTGGGGATGCTTGATACGTCTCCAACGTATCTATAATTTTTCATCCTCCATGCTTGTTTTTACACCATTTGCCTACTGTTTCGTTACACTTCGTGGCACTTTTATGCATTTTCCGGAACTAACCTATTAACAAGTCGCCATAGTGCCAGTTCCCTGTTTTCTGCTATTTTTGTGTTTCAGAAAAGCTACACAGGAAATATTCTCGGAATTGGACGAAACAAGTTCCTGAAGTCTTATTTTTCCCGAAAGCTTCCAGAGATCCAAAGGGGAGTCGGAGGGGGGCCACGAGGGCCCCACACACCAGGGCGGCGCGGCCCAGCCCCTGGCCGCGCCCCCTATGTGTGAGGTCGCCTCGGTCCACCTGTGACGATGCCCCATCGCCTATAAAGACCCCCCAACGTAAAAAACCTAAGTACTCGATCAGTTTTCCAGAACACATCGCGATCCGCTGCCGCCATCGACCCGAAGATCGGGGGGTCCAGAAGCTCTTCCCGGCACCCTGCCGGAGAGGGGAATCGCCACCGGAGGTCTTCTTCATCGCCATGCTTGCCTCAGAAGCGATGAGTGAGTAGTCTACCTTGGACTATGGGTCCATAACATTAGCTAGATGGTTGTCTCCTCCACCATGTGCTTCATGTTTGGATCTCATGAGCTGCCCTACATGATTGAGATCACAGTTATATAATTCTACATGTTTGGTTTGTTGGGATCCGATGAATATTGGTGTTATGATTGAGTTGCTATACTGAAATATATCTTATGTTATCTCTATGTTGTTTATGATCTTGCATGCTCTCTGTTGTTAGTAGCTATCTTGGCCGAGTAGTTGCTAGTGACTCCAAGAGGGGGTATTTATGCTCGATAGTGGGTTCATGCCTCTATTTAATCTGGGGGAGTGACAGAAACCTCTAAGGTTGTAGATGTGCTGTTGCTACTAGGGAGAAAACAACATTCGTATGCTCGAGGGCATATGCTTTGTTTACATTACACACTTTGCTTAATGCAATTATCTGTTGTTCGCAACTTAATACTCATGGGGTGTTCGGATGATATCCCCGCGAGTGGATTATTAGTCATAGATGCAGTTGGATGGCAGTCTATCTATTTTGTTGTAATGCCCAGAGTAAATCGCATAGTGATCTTCTTGACATATCACGTTTATCTTTATTCTATCAATTGCCCAACTGTAATTTGTTTACCCAGCATGTGTTATTGATCTTATGGAGAGACACCACTTGTGAACTGTGGACCCCGGTCCTATTTCCATCATATTGCTATCACCTGTTTACTTTACTCGCACTGTTTACTTTACTCGCATACTATTATCACTTTCCACTCGATACGCTCATACCCTTTGTTTCAAGCAAACCGGTGAGATTGACAACCTCATTGCAAGTTGGGAACAAAGTACTTGGTTGTGTGTGTGCAGGTTCCACGTTGCTGCTCGCAAAGCAAAGCTTGGACGAGGCGCCCTATAAATTGTCCGGAGCTGTCGTGAAGCTTGCAAGCATCACCTTCAGTCGTATTGTCTGCTCTTCTCCTGATCGACATACCTTGGTTTCTTAACTAAGGGAAAACTTGCTGCTATATTCATCAAAACCTTCTCTTGGGGTTTTCCAACTGGCCGGTCATTTAATACACATCTTTCATACTATCATCACCGCGCCACCAATGCCGAAGCATGTCAAGTGTGGGACAAGTCTCGTGAACGCGGTCACGTAAGGTTAGTCTCGGGCAGCTTTAATCCCACTATGCCACTATGATCCAAAATACCAAAAATTGCAATAACATGATCATCAACGCCCACATCCACATGTGTTCTAGCCATACATACCAACTACGCATAGAGATGGCTCTGATACCACTGATGGGTTCGTAGCATAGAAAACAAAAAAAAATCTATGCATGAACACATAAACTAGCCAAGAACATCTACGAGATGGTAGCAACGGAGACTAACCCTCGAAGACCGGTAGCGGGGATTACGTTCCCGCACAAACGTTGCCGATGGAGAGTCGAGGAAAATGCACGTAGTCAACGTAGTCGTTCACTCGACGTAGTCGACGTAGTGGTTCACTTGATGATCAGGAGATCGTGTACACGGCGCCACAACCGGCGGCGCCTCCGTACTCGGTCACACGTACAATTCGGTGATGACCTCCATGCCCTCGGTCCAGCGGGGCAGCGGAAGTAGGGATCCACCGGAACTTCTCCTCCTCCACTTCTCCAAGTGTTGGTGGCTAACAATTTCGGCAGCGCTTCGCTTAAGCAACAGCCATGGTGTGGAGCAACAAGGTAGGGGATGGAAGCAACTAAGTGTAGGGAGAAGAGGAGTATGTCCAACATATATATAGGAGAGAGGGGGCAGCCACCCATGAGGGGTGCGGCCAGCCCCTCCCTCTTTCTCCTCTTCATGGTGGTGGTAACCCCCTCCTTCATGGAAAGGTAACCCCCCTCATCAAATGAGTAACCCCTATTTTAATTTTGCATGACATTCATGTTAATTAAAATCCACACTTATTGAATTAATAAAACATTTTTATTTCTTTAATATTTGTTAATTCAATCAATTAACAAATATTAACATTTACCCCCTCGAGTCATTTTGATATACCGAAACAGTTTCGGTGCTTTTCTGAAACAACCCCTGTGTTGTCCAATAATTCAACCGGAGTTCCAAATCTACTCAAAACGCGTCAGCGAACCTTAAGTGTGTCACCCTACGGTTTGTGAATAACGTGGATATGATCGAGACTCCTCTCCGATCAATAATCATCAGCGGGATCTGGAAATCAATGACGACTCCCACTTACTCAACGATGAATCTAGTGATCGTGTGAACCTTTAACAAACATAGTTAATTCCTTTTGTCTCACGATATTATTACTTGTCCGAGATCCGATCATTTGGTATCAACCATACCTAGTTCGATCTTGTTCCCGACAAGTCTCTTTACTCGTTCCGTGATAATGCATTCTCGTGACCTAGTCACATGCTTGCAAGCGATTCCAATGCAATATCACCGAGAAGGGCCCAGAGAATATCTTCCCGTCATTGGGTCGGACAAATTCCACTCTTGATCCATGAGCCTCAACTAATACTTTCAGAATACCCAAATCAACCTTTATAGTCACCCTGTAACAGTGTGACGTTTGATATCATCAAAGCACTCTTCCGGTATCAGTGATTAACATGATCTCATGGTCTGAGGATTAGAACTATTTTGTATGAGTTTGATATAGCAATGAACTTGATGACTTGATTGTATTGCTAGTATTACTATGGGTGTGAGTGTTCATCACATCATTCTTCTAATGATATGACCCCATTATTAACAACATCCAATGTTCATGGTCAGGAAACCTTGATCATCAGTTAATCAACGAGCTAATATGAAAGAGAGGCTTTACTAGGAACCTTTTTAGTTTATTAATCACACAAGTATTAATGTTTCCGTTTAATACAATTCTAGCATGAGAAATAAACATTTATCATAAACATGGAATATGATAATAACCACTTTATTATTGCCTCTCGGGCATATTCCCTTCATACTCCAGAAGGTGATGCTTGCTAGCTTCGCAACAGCTTCGGACAATTTATAGGTCGCCTCGTCGAAGCTTTGCTTTGCGAGCGGCAACGTGGAACCTACACACAACACAACCAAATACTTTGTTCCCAACTTACGATGAGGTTGTCAATCTCACCGGTTTGCTTGAAACAAAGGGTATGAGCGTATCGAGTGGAAAGCAATAGTAATATGCGAGTAAAGTAAACATGTGATAGCAATATAATGGAAATAGGACCGGGGTCCATAGTTTACTAGTGGTGTCTCTCCATAAGATAAAATAACACATGCTGGGTAAACAAATTACAGTTGGGCAATTGATAGAATAAAACAACGTGCATATGTCGAGAGGATCACTATAAGATTTACTCTGGGCATTACAACAAGATACATAGACCGCCATCCAACTGCATCTATGACTAATAATCCTCTTGTGGCGAATCAATCCTAGAACTCCACAAGTATTAAGTTGCGAACAACAGATAACTGCATTAAGCAAAGTGTGTAATGTAAACAAAGCATATGCCCTTGAGCATATGAATGTTGTTTTCTCCCTAGTGGCAACAGCACATCTACAACCTTAGAGGTTTCTGTCACTCCCCCAGATTAAATAGAGGCATGAACCCAACTATCGAGCATAAATACCTCCTCTTGGAGTCACTAGTATCTACTCGGCCAAGATAGCTAGTAACAGCGGAGAGCATGCAAGATCATAAACAACATGGAGATAACATAAGATAATATTCAGCACATCAACTCAATCATAACACCAATATTCATCGGATCCCAACAAACACAACATGTAGAATTACATAACGGTGATCTCGATCATGTAAGGCAGCTCACGAGATCTAAACATGAAGCACATGGTGGAGAAGACAACCAACTAGCTACTGCTATGGACCCATAGTCCAAGGTAGACTACTCACTCATCGCGCCGGAGGCAAGCATGGCGATGAAGAAGACCTCCAGTGGCGATTCCCCTCTCCGGCAGGGTGCCGGGAAGAGCTTCCGGACCCTCCCAATCTCGGGTCGACGACGGCGGCGGATCACGATATGTTTCTGGAAAAGTGATCGGGTGTTTAGGTTTTTCCCGTCGGGGGGTCTTTATAGGCGAAGGGGCATCGTCAGAAGTGGACCGAGGTGGCCACACACATAGGGTACGCGGGCCACCCCTGGGCCACGCTGCCCTGTTGTGTGGGCCCCTCGTGGCCCCACTCCGTCTCCTCTTCGGTTCTCTGGAAGCTTCGGTGAATTTCTGGATATTTGGCTTTTGTTTCGTCCAATTCCGAGAATATTTCCTGTGTAACTTTTCTGGAACACAAAAACAGCAGAAAACAGGGAACTGGCACTGTGGCATCTCGTTAATAGGTTAGTTCCAGAAAATGCATAAAAATGCCACGAAGTGTAACGAAACACTAAGCAAATCGTGTAAAAACAAGCATGGAGCATCAAAAATTATAGATACATTAGATACGTATCAGCATCCCCAAGCTTAACTCCTGCTCGTCCTCGAGTAGGTAAGTGATAACAAAACAAATAAATTTTGAGGTGACATGCACCTACACAATCTTGATCATCTATGTAAGCGTTGTGTGCTGGGATTAAAAGAACTTAAAGCATGGGCATGAAAGATATAGTCTTGATAGAAGAAACTTAGCAACCATGTTATAACATGAAAAAGAACACAAATGAAAGAGCATGAAAATGAAACAATGAAAGTCAAACATGTGTTCAAATTATATGGAAAAACATACAAATGGTTTTCAGCTTGTCCTTCATGAGAGAGCAAAACATAAATGCATAGGACACCTTCAAGTTTAAGAGGGCGACTAGATACAAGTAATTTAAGAACAAGTGAAACCAACATCATGAATCAATCAATGAAAACTTTGGGACAATGCACATTATACTCAGAATGACAACTATGCTCTCTTAGACGGTGCATAAAGGTAGAAGGTGGAGAGTCAACATAAAAAGTAAAAGAAAGGCCCTTCGCAGAGGGAAGCAGTGATTGCAAGTTTTATAAACCTTCAAAAATTATGGTACTTACTAGCTTTGAGCTCTCATGCCCCCATCATAGGCATCTTGAATGGTTAAAGTTAATGCGAATACACTTATGATGCATATGCTTGACAAATCATAAGTTGAAAACCTCGTGTCCCGTGAAGTATGAATACCCAAACCTCATGCTACTTTACTTAGAGTCCCAAGCAAGCTCTTGTCATTGTAAGTATACACGTATCATCGAGAACCACCAACGGGGTACCTCCGTGCCCGATAACATGGAACAAGCCCACATCAAAATGACAGGACAAACAGACAATAAACACCTCAGCATCTCTTTTATTTACCATTGGTATAGCTTTTTATTGTGAGATGCATCGTCGAATGTTCACTATGGGCATGCTGTAAATTTCCACCATGAATTATGTATGGCTTAAATTAGCGGCCCAGGCGTTTCTCTAACACGTATACAAACTCCGTGATCCCGCAAGATTCCCAATTCATTTCACATCGCGAGTATCCATAAACAAAAGATCACGATATCAACTCAAATGAAAGATAGTGCAATGTTGAAAGCTTGCCTAATGATGGCATGGCTGGGCTAATTTCCAACTTACAACTTGCAAGTATAACAACTCAACATAAGAGAGCCACAATGTCAAAATTTTAAAACGAGAAAAGTAAAGTGTGCCATCAGGCTCGTGAGAGCTTTACTGACCAATTTTCGCATAACACCAAAAAGAGTTTAATTTGAAGGATAGATAAAAGCAAGTCAAATGTACTTTGGAATAGCAAATTGCTAATAGGTATGTATGGTGGACACATTGGAACAACTTGGTTTTTAGGAGTTGGATGCACGAGTAGAGCTCATACTCAGTACAAAATGAGGGCTAGCAAAAGACTGGGAGCGACCAACTAAGAGAGCAATAACGGCAATAATCATGCAAAGCGACAAAGCGACATTAAAAGAAGCATAAGATGACATCAAAAGTCAAAAACTAAATGATCATAGAGGCTTATGGCGACTTTGTATGAGTCTAACATGTGTGAGCATGCGCCAAGTCAACCCAAATAAAGCATCAAAGGAGAAAACAAAAATAATGCTTCCAAATAATTAAAACAACGCATGATTTTTTCAAAGGCTCATTAAGAAATCTTAGTCATTTGAGATAAGTCATGCTACAGAAAACCACTAAGAATACTATCAAAAAGACATCAAGCACGACATGCAAAAGACTAGGCCGCAGTCTACACAAGCTCCTTTTTGTACCACTTTTTTGCATAAAGCTTTTTCTCTCTTCCAACACCATTCAAACTTTTTTGAAACAACTCTTTTGATGAAAACTAACATGGACCAGAGGTCAAAATACACCTTGATGCAAAGATATAACAAGATCTGAACACAAATCAAGACGAAAAACGAAAGCTAAACGCAGTTCTAGAAAAATAGAACACTCGTTGAACGATAAGAGTGAAAAACGGAGTGTTCTTGGCAAATGAAAAGCAAGGAAACTTCTCCAAAAGGAATTTGTTGGGGTCCAACCATTTATTGCAGCAAACAAAACTAAACAAAACTGACGCTCCAAGAAAAACGCATAATGCATGAAGCAATAAGAATATAGTGTGTTGAAAGGTGACCTGATTTTTACCGATGAAGAAGGGGTGCCTCGGGGGCATCCCTAAGCTTTGACGCTTGTACTTCTTGGATATTTCTTGGGGTGACATGGGCATCCCCAAGCTTGAGCTTTTGTCCATTCTTCAACTCATCTCGTCATTCTCCAATCCCTACACTTGAAAACTTCCTTCATACAAAACTAAACACAATTCTATTAGCAACATTAGTGTAAGCATAGCATTGAATCAACCCTTTTTGCTTCAGGTTTCAACTCAAAACCACCACATATAAAGCATATACTACTGTAGCAACTTCCCCAAAAGTTCTGTGATCAAAAGAACTCAAAAAGAAAGCGATAAAGTGGCAAACACAAATATTGGCAGAAATCTGTTAAAACAGAACAGCTGACAAAGGTCGAATTTTTAGAGGGTTTTCTATTGCTCCAATCAAAAAGTGTATAACTAATGAAAGTTTGGATATAACCTGGGGCATATGCACAAGAAATCGCAGGTCCAAAAGATATTCTAAGAATTTTCACGAATTTTTACGGTGCAGCACCGAAATCTGTTTTAGGGCAGCAACATCCCCAAATCTTACCTCACTCAAATTAGAGGCTTCTCTTGGCACAAAAATGAAATAAAAAGGATAAGGAGAGGTTATTACATTAGTAATAACTTCCAAGACTCAAATAAAATAAAAAGTACTGAAAGTAAAAAACAATGGGTTATCTCCCAAGAGTGCTTTTCTTTAACGCCTTTGAGCTAGGCGCAGAAAATGCGAATCAAGTAATATCGAAGGAATCATTAAGATCAACTGCAGAAGTCTTTTCAATAAGGCATTGTATTTCATCCACAAAAGTTTTTGAAGACCCTTTGTGATCACGCTTTGGTTCACTCAAATCACTAAAAAGATTTTTGGGACAGATCCAATCAAAATTATTTTCAAAAGCTTCATACAATCCCAAGAGTTTGCTAGGTATTGGTATTTCGGTTCCCTCATTGTTTGTACTAACAACCTTTATATGTAAGCCAAGCTTATTAAAATTCTTAAGAACTTTCCTAGCTTCAATGGCCACATCTCTAAATTCTATGCGCAAAGTTTCAAGGATAAAAGATTTCTTTTCGGGGTCTTCAATATCATGAAGCTTAAGAAACATGTGTTGCATAAAAGGATTAAGGCTAGCAAACCTAGCTTCTAACATGTGAACTAAATAAGCAGAAGCAACTTCATATCTAGGAGCAAGCTCAGCCAAAGATTTTTCCTCAACATCTTTATGCATACTAATATGATTAAAGAACTCCTCAATATTACTTTTCCCAATAATAGAACCACTACCTACTGAGAGGTCCTCCAAAACGTACTTAGGGAACAACATAATGAACTAAAAGTAATAAAGTAACAACTATAAAGGAAACTAATTTTTTTGTATTTTTGATAAAACGATGCAAGTAAAAATAAAGTAAAAGCAAAACTTAAAACAAAGTAAAGGATGTGCGTGCGAAACTCCCCTTGCAGAAGTCTTCTTTTTCCCCAGCAACGACGCCAGAAAACTTATTGATGGCGCGGTGATGAATGGTGCCAGAAAACTTGATTACGTTTGATGGCATGTAGTTGATGAAGTAAATGACCGGCCAGTTAGAAACCCCAAGAGAAGGTTTGATGAATATAGCAGCAAGTTTTCCCTCAGTTATGAAACCAAGGTAGTCAATCCAGTAGGAAAAAGGCAATACTCCAGAAGGTGATGCTTGCTAGCTTTGCGACAGCTTCGGACAATTTATAGGGCGCCTCGTCCAAGCTTTGCTTTGCGAGCGGCAACGTGGAACCTGCACACAACACAACCAAATACTTTGTTCCCAACTTACGATGAGGTTGTCAATCTCACCGGTTTGCTTGGGTATGAGCGTATCGAGTGGAAAGCAATAGTAATATGTGAGTAAAGTAAACAGGTGATAGCAATATAATGGAAATAGGACCGGGGTGCACAGTTGGGCAATTTATAGAATAAAGACAACGTGCATATGTCGAGAGGATCACTATGAGATTTACTCTGGGCATTGCAACAAGATACATAGACCGCCATCCAACTGCATCTATGACTAATAATCCACTTGTGGCGAATCAATCCGAGAACTCCACAAGTATTAAGTTGTGAACAACAGATAATTGCATTAAGCAAAGTGTGTAATGTAAACAAAGCATATGCCCTTGAGCATATGAATGCTGTTTTCTCCCTAGTGGCAATAGCACATCTACAACCTTAGAGGTTTCTGTCACTCCCCCAGATTAAATAGAGGCATGAACCCAACTATCGAGCATAAATACCCCCTCTTGGAGTCACTAGTATCTACTCGGCCAAGATAGCTACTAACAACAGAGAGCATGCAAGATCATAAACAACATAGAGATAACATAAGATAATATTCAGCACATCAAAATCATAACACCAATATTCATGGAATCCCAACAAACACAACATGTAGAATTACATAACGGTGATCTCGATCATGTAAGGCAGCTCACGAGATCTAAACATGAAGCACATGGTGGAGAAGACAACCAACTAGCTACTGCTATGGACCCATAGTCCAAGGTAGACTACTCACTCATCACGCCAGAGATAAGCATGGCAATGAAGAAGACCTCCGGTGGCGATTCCCCTCTCCGGAAAGGTGCCGGGAAGAGCTTCTGGACCCTCCCGATCTTCAGGTCGACGGCGGCGCGTCGGAGGGTCTTTATAGGCAAAGGGGCATCATCAAAAGTGGACCGAGGTGGCCACATAGATAGGGGGCGTGGGCCACCCCTGGGCCGCGCCGCCCTATTGTGTGGGCACCTCGTGGCCCCACTATGTCTCCTCTTTGGTTCTCTGGAAGCTTCGGTGAATTTCTGGATGTTTGGCTTTTGTTTTGTCCAATTTCGAGAATATTTCCTGTGTAACTTTTCTGAAACACAAAAACAGTAGAAAATAGGGAACTGGCACTGTGGCATCTCGTTAATAGGTTAGTTCCGGAAAATGCATAAAAAAGCCACGAAGTGTAACGAAACACTAAGCAAATGGTGTAAAAAACAAGCATGGAGCATCAAAAATTATAGATACGTTAGATACGTATCATTTGCCTACTTCAGAATCCATACCTTGTTTTGGAATCTACATTTTTGACTACTACATCATAGTTTCCTTTGGGCCACTCAATTAGTAGTTACTCCTTTCTCTTTGTTTTAACCCTTGAACTTGAACCAAAGGTCCCGGATTGTGCTGATTCTAGTACATGAAGCTGGCCTTTAACCCAAGATCTATTGTGTTGAACCTTTGTGTTAATGGTCCTACATTAACTCAAAATGGCAAATTCTAAGCTTGTGGTTGTCGTCGTGATCGAATCGCGGCAACAAGGGACTTCCCTACCATTAGCTATGACAGAGGTTCTATCATGGAACCAAATAGATCACGACAAGAGTTTTCTTAGTGAGTCTCACATCTATTAACATTTGCATCTACATCCCAGGATCCTCCTGAAGGTGTTCCTCCTTTTTAGTGGTCTTCCAACCTTTGTCTGCTAGTTAGCAGCCAAGATGTAATTATGCATTGGATTCCTTTGATGCATTTTACTCTTGTGGTTCATCAAGATATTTCTCTTTGAAATGTCTGGAGAAGCAAACTCCCGTACCTCATCCATTTCTAGGACCAGGTCAAAGTGTTGTACTCCGTAGAATGTTAGGTTTGCATCTTATGTTCTATTCTACCTTAGAGTATCACAATCTTTTACACCAAATGGTCGTGCTGAGTCTCATGGCCTTATTGATGAAGTGATGCTCTTACACATCTTTACTCACCCTTCCCCCGAGCTGTTCGTGCTTGGAATGTTGGGTATGCATATTGATGTGGCTATCTCATATTTTGCTTCCAATCCCAAGGACATTTACGTCATTCCTAGCTTGATTGGTAAACCGATCACCAAGCGAAGTTTGATTGTGATGCCAAGTCCGTATTTCAGGCCAAAGCTCTTAAGACCACATCATCTTGCCTTGAAGAGAAAATTCCCTCTCGAACTAAGTGACATATCGGTGGTTCGTGATATTCTGGATGTCTTTCTAGAAGTATCGCCATGTTGCCACATGACCATGTTGTCAAGTTCATGAGTAAGCTGGTTCTCTGAATCACATCTTTCTCCAAGAATCTATGCTGGATACCCTAGACTAGTTGGTTGAGCTTAATCAACAACTTGGAGAGTTGAAAGACAAAAGCTCAATGCGACGTTGTTCCTTTTTAAAGGGATCCCTAGCTTTTCCATGTTGAAGCAAGATAGTATCTCCTTTTGGAAATGTTATCTTCCCACCTTTGATTTGAGTTTGGGCTATCATCAAATCAAACTCAGTCCCAAGGACTATCTTGATGATGTTTCTACTCGTGGTGTTTCACTGTAGTACATCTTCATGCCATTGGGTCTGACCAATATTTTTGCCTTGTTCATACAACATATGAGTCTATCTTATTAGAATATCTTGATAAGCTTGTTGTTGAGCCCATCGATGACATTCTTATCTTCTCCATGATTGGGTAAATTCATATTGAACATTTGGCACTAATATTGGAAACTTGTGAGAACCAACTTTGTGTCATCGCGAAGCATGTGTTCTGTATGTTGGAAGAGTCTTCCTCTGGTCCACGTGCACTTGCAAATATGTTGCCGTGGATGATCCTTGATACTTCTCTAGTCAGCGTTGTTCCCTTCCCTTTGTTTATACCCAAAGTTCTAATCATCTCTCACATTGTGTGAATTCATCAGCCACGTGAGGACCCCAAACTTTTCAAACCATGTTCGTAAGCATTCTCTTCATGCCAAAGACTTGGATCCCAATAAAGAAGTTATCCTCTTGTGCTTCCCTGAATCTCCTTGTCTATTCATCTTGGTGGTGTAAAGTGAATCATAATCTTTGGCAAAGATTTTGATAGACCTAGATGAATAAAGAGGTTCCTCCGTATCTACAACTAAGTCAAAGAGGTGATTCTGAAATCAAAACTACTCTTGTTGCAATATTCAAGTATGCTTCTGCGAGTCAACCATCTTTGAAGAGTTCCTCATCACGGTATTAAAGGTAGTTCAACTCCTCGCTACTTTGTCCCTTCATATTTTTGCCAAGCATGGAACCATTGCCTACCAAAATTGAAACTTCTTCAATTTCATCTGTCACCCTTGACGTGTTTCGTGTTTGTCATCTCAAGAGTTGTTTACTACAATTCCTCCATGAGTTGACCATGATATACTCAGTCTTTCAGAAGATCCATCTTTCTAGAGTTATTCCCTCTTTCCTTTAGTGCAGTTGAGCAAAAATCCTGAAGAAAGGAAATGAAGCTTCATGATGCTGTGGATCAATCTCTTCGAGAAAGAAGATCATCGCCGGATCAAGAAGATCATTGAAGACTCGTGTGACCCTTGTTCCCTTCTCTCTTGTACTACCTGAATCTCGGGACGAGATTCTTCTAAGGGGGATAGATCTGTAACATCCCTCTTTTAGCTAAACCTAATTAGGATCCATTTGTGCATCATGAGCATCATATTTATAAAAGGCATCAAAGGAAATAAATTTCCAAACCCCTAATTTGGTTATTTCTTCCTATTTAAAATGCTCTCAAAATGGTTTACAAAGTTTGCAAAGTGTGTTCATATTATTTCAAAGTGACAAAATTAAAACCTGTTGACCTTTTACTAAATAACAGGAAAGCCCCTGGTTAACTTCATAACCTTTTCAAACAAGTTTGAGTCACTAAACTATGCAAAAGGGGTGCTATTTTGAAATGTTTTAGAAAACCCCAAACGCCAAGGGGCTAAGTGCAAAATGTTCTTGTCTTCTTTGCTGGGACAGAGAGCAGCTGCGTGGAGGCTCCCTGGACGCCGACCTTGCCACCTCCTGCTTGCCGCTTTGACGCCGAGAAGGACCCCTGGAGATGCCTATCGACGCCACGACGCCGCCCCCATCCTTCTTTCTTCCCCCGTTGCCCTCTCTCCTTTCTCTCTTCTCTCTCCCGTGCACGCCTGCAAGCCCCGAGCTTGGCCGCCGCCTAGCTTCGCCGCTCCACACCTTTCCCTGCCTTGCCGACGAGCCGAGGAGCTCCGCCTCGCCGTCCTCTTCTTCCCCGCAACCGGAATCGAGCCGAGATGCCCGGAATCACCGCCGTTCGCCGCCGTTTCCCTACAGGAACCGACCTCGCCGCCGCCGAAATACGCCGCCAGCGGCCCTTCTCCGGCTGAACCAACATCACCGGTGACTCCCCGGTGAGCTTCTGGTCCGGCTGGGCCTTTTTTTCCCCGCCTCCCTCGTGCCGCCATCGCCGTTGGAGTGAGCCGGCCGGCTCCCAGGTCTCCGTCCGAGGAGGCCACGACCAGCCGCTGGCCAGGTTGACCTGGTCTAGCAAGGCCTGGCAAGTGGTCCCTCGGGCCCCTCTGGTCAGAGACTATGGGTCAAACCGACCCCGGTGTAAAAAGTTTCTGCAACTTATTTTTAATTCAGAAATTTCAGAAAAGTATGCAACCTTGTATAATTCATAGAAAATTATCTGTTTGTCAGAAAAATGCAAATGACCTATCAAAATGTTCAGAAAAATGAGATCTACATTTTGGTATCAAAATCATGCATGCTTAAACAACTTTGAACCCTGCTTAATTTAGAAGAACATAATAAACCTTTCTTCCATATGCAGGGTTTATGGAATTGCAAAGTATTATGCATTCCAGCCCCATTTAAATTGATGATCATCTAATAGGGTTAATTTCAATACCTTTAATATGTCATGTCATCATCTTTGCTTGTCCATCAATGCATGTGTTGATTGTTGTTCTTTTTTTTCTGGTGTTTGCTTCTTCGCGATAGAACACGAGTTTGAGATCGACTGGACAACACCGAGGACCAATACTTGTCCATCGACGTATTATTCAAGAAGAAGAATCCTGAAGATCTATTTCTATTTTGAGTATCAACGAGCAAGGCAAGCAATTATATCTAATCATATGTTTTCAAAGTATTTAAATTCTTGCTAAGTGTCGCATACGATTCAAATGTCTTTTATCGGTAGTTAGAGTTATCCTATCTTATGCATGCTCTTGTCGCCTAAATTCCCTGATCCACTGCTCCTAGCATAACTAGGTCTCGCTTGTGAGCATTGCTAGAGCCTTTATATCTTCTATGCTTAGACATGCTTAGTTGGTAAACTCTGATCCATCCGGTTGATGAATCTGAGCTGTGAATGAACCTAGTATGATAGGTTGATGTGGCATGATTAGTGGTGAGTGGTAAAGTGTTAAACATGCTAAAGGCTTGGATGAGCCGCCACATGGGATGTGGTTATTTGACTCATTCTTGCCGACCCTAGGACCCGAGTTCTCGCCTGTTGAACCAAGACTGAGCGTACAACCACACGAGGCCCTATAATGGCACCCTCTCGACTAACTAACTTGCCTAGTCTGTTCCATGAGTCACATAGATCGGGATTTCCATTTGGCATATGCATTGAAAAGGTTTTGAAAAGAGATGGTGGAGGAGGTGCATCATATAGGAATGTGGAAGGGGTTGAGAAAGGCACGGCCTTTGTAATCTTGGTCCCTATTCCCAACCTAAAGGACCGACTTTGGGACTTGACCCGTTACGGCGGAACAATCCTTAGGGCGTGACTCTTGGTCTAGGCGAAAGTGAGGTAAAGGTCGTGGTCAACCACCCTCTGCCGGCCCTCCTAGGAAGAGAGCTTTACCGGTGGCATTAAGAGTCGGTTGGCACATGTGGGTAAAGTTGTGCACCCCTGCAGGGTTAAATGTTTTCGAAAAGCCATGTCCACGGTTACGGACGACTTGGGAACGGATTCTGAGATCATAGAGAAATTCAACCTAATCATAAAACTTGGCAAATAAAGTGTGCTTAGGATACTTCCTTGGGGTTGATCGAGGGGACGATCCTAGTGGACAGGTTCAGCTGAAGTTGATCGGTGGATATGAAAGATCAAGATATTCGGTGGATTCAAAAGGTGTTACAATTGCTCGGTGAATCGAATAGTAGTTGTTGTTTAGTGGATATAAGAATGATGGTTCGGTGGATGTCTCAATAATGATCAAAGATATCGCCCTCTTATCCCCTTTTAACTGTTCTAAATAGACGAGCTTCTCTCCTTCCTTGTTTATGCAAATAAAACTTGCTTTATGCAAAGAAACTCCAAAGAAGGCCTTTCTAGCCAACATATAGCTACTAGGTTAGTAAGTCTTGCTGAGTACCTTTTGTACTCAACCTTGCCTCATTGATATTTTTGCAGCATAGTGAGTTTCTATCGAAGGTTCTGGACGACATCGACGAGTAGCTTGGGGTTCCCAGGCGGCAGCCTGGAATCTATGGATTGGGACGTAGCCATTATGCTCCAGGCCTCTTAGGCCATTTGGTCTTGCTATGTCTAATAGCATAACTTGGCTTTCGTTGATTGATGATTGACAGGTCAGTGACCTCTAGTTGTAATTTGCTTCTTGCTCCATTAAGAGCTTGCTATATTACTTTTTGGGTCGTAGAGTCACTGTTGTGTTACCGATTCCCTCACTGTAAGGCTCTCAAGCTCTCGGTTAGGCTTATGTCAGATGAAGGTCTAGATTTGTCTAGCCTTGATCCTGGGGGTCCCCATAGAGTATTTATGCTCGATAGTTGGGTTCATGCCTCTAGTAATATGGGGGAGTGACAGAAACCTCTAAGGTTGTAGATGTGCTATTGCCACTAGGGAGAAAACAACATTTTTGTGTCCAAGGACATTTGCTTTGTTTACTTTACGCACTTTGCTTAATGCAGTTATCCATTGTTCACAACTTAATACCTGATGATTGCTCGGATGACATCCGGAGGGTGGATTATTAGTCATAGATGTAGTTGGATTACGGTCTATGTATTTTGTCGTAATGCCCAGAGTGAATCTCATAGTGATCCTCATGACATATGTACGTTATCTTTATTCTATCAATTGCCCAACTGTAATTTGTTTACCCAGCATGTTGTTATTTATCTTATGGAGAGACACCACTAATGAACTGTGGATCCCGGTCCAATTTCCTTTACATTGCCATTACCATTTAGTTTTACTCGCACTATTTACTTTTACTTGCATACTATTACCTTTTACCACTCGATACGCTCAATCCTTTGTTTGCAGCAAACCGGTGAGATCGACAACCTCATCGTAAGTTGGGGCAATGTTCTTGGTTGTGTTGTGTGCAGGTTCCACGTTGCTGCTGGTGCAAAGCAAAGCCCTGGACGAGGCGCCATATAAATTGTCTGGAGCTGTTACGAAGCTAGCGAGCATCAACCTTGTGAAGTTTGGCTTTCTCCTACTGGTTCGATAAACCTTGGTTTCACAACTGAGGGAAGACTTGCTGCTGTGCTCATTATACCTTCCTCTTGGGGTTCCCAACGGGGTGTTACCTACACGCCATCAAGCAGTGAACTCACAGTCCAAGCCCACACATTTGATTGGTGCGGCGTCGAGGAACCGCTGCTTGACGGTGTGGAGCCACATCTCCACCATTAATGCACGGAGAGTTTCCATGATGGTGACCATCCCTTCGGCGGTGATATTATGCACCCGCGTCGCCGACTCCATTGAAATGAGAGGGAGAGAGAGAGCTCGATCGCCGGCCGGTGCTATTGGTGTGGTTTTGGCGGTGATGCTATGGTGGTTTTGGAGGAGAGATTAGGAGAGGAGATGATGCATGATCAAGAAGCTTAATAGAAAGTTCCTTATATACTAGAGAGAGTGAGAAGAAGAAGAAGAAGAAGAAGAGGCCACCGGTGTGTGATTAGGCCGCCGGTGTGTGATTAGGCTGCCGGCCGGTGAGGTCTCCCGATGCGTCGTTGCAGATTACCGAAACGATCGAGTAATGGCCACAACGATTCCGAAACGATCGCGGCGGCGTTAACTGGCACGGGAGAGTGGCGGTTCGTTTAAACCGCCCTTTAGTCCCGGCTCGTGGAGCAAACCGGGACTAAAGGGTGCCCTATAGTCCCGGTTTTCGCCACGAGCCGGGACTAAAGACCCAAAGGCATTTGTCCCGGTTGGTGCCTCAAACCGGGACCGAAGGGCCCATTTGAACCGGGACTAATGCCCCCTTGCCCACATTTTCAATTGAACCGGGACTAATGCCCCTTTTAGCCATGGAACTGAACAGTTTGAGGACTAATGGGAGCGAATGGAAGCCCTTTTTCTAATAGTGGTTGTCTGGTTTTCCAATTTTTACCGAGGTTTTGTAGTAGTTTTTGTTGATGGTTTATTTGATGTAGGTTTTTTTATTTTAGGGCCATTTTCTTGATGTTTATTTTCAACATTCGGTACTCGTAAGTTTAGAAATGTGTTAAGATTTCAAAAATAAATTGGATTTAAGAATCTTTAGTATTAAATATTGTTTGGATTTCAAAAAATAGTTTAATATGAAAATTTCCAAATTTGAAAAAGATTAAATCTTTAAAAAGTTTCAATTTTAAAAAGTATTGGGTTTAAAACGTTAAGTTTTGATAATGTTCAGATTTTTGGAAGGTCAGATTAGAAGAAAGTTCGGATTAAAAAAATTGAATTTAAAAGAATAAGAAAGAAAAACAAAAAAGTAATAAAAAGAAACAACAGCAAAAAGAAAAACCAAAAACCAAAAACCAATTCATCCTGTTGGGCTGGCCCAACAGGGTGCGCGGCCCATCTCGCGCTGCAGAGGGCGGTGTAAAGGAGCTCCAACCAGTCTAAAAATGGGTCTCCCTATACAACGCTTTTAGCGTCAGTTATCGATGGCGTCCGTGACGCGCAACAACAGCTTCTTCTTCTCCCAGTGCCCTGTCTTTTTCCTCAGTCAAACCTCCGCCTCCACTCCTCTAGTCCTCCTCGACCCCCCGCCTCCAACACCGGCCAGACCGCCTGCTACCGCCGCCCATGGCCGGCACCGCTCCTGTGGTGCCTTGCCATCCTGCCCTCCTTTATCCACCTCCCACCGCCGGTATGTCGCCGCTCCAGCCTTCTCTCTAACACCCCACCCCACCCCCACCCCATCTTCTCCAGCTCCGACGAGATCCCTTGCACCACTACCCAAACCCTCAGTGAAATAGGGGTTTGCCCATATGTGAGCACTTCCGGGAAGCTTACTACGGATCATGCATAAAGCTAGTGATTCAAACAGGAGCCCATCAAAGTCTCACTTCTTGTTTATTTTTTAATTTTAGTACAAAATTTTGCTCTAAAATTTAAACTTGAAAACACAAAATAAACTAGAAGTGGAATTTTGGCAAGATCTCACTTCACACCTTACTTAAAGAAAGTGAGCGTGTGAATTATGAATCCGAGGCGAAACTCCAATCAACTTAGGGAGCGGAATCAGATCCATATTTACCAAATATGAGGTGGATTTCCAACAATTGAATGTAAATTTTGATTCGATAATATGAGGTGGATTTCCAACAATTGAATGTAAATTTTGATTCGATATTCATCATTTGCGGCAACAGATATTGCACACGGCACATACATATTACTGGTACAATTCCAAGTTTTCAATACATCAGTTGACGACAATACTTATTGCTGTGTACCTGGCGATCATGCAAATATGCATGCAAGGCCAGTACAACTTACCATGTGCATAGAGCGTTTTTACTTCTTGCACACCACACCCTGGCCGTCCATGCCACTGGTGCAGGCGACACCGGCGAGCTCCGACATCATGGAAGCTCCGTCATTGGCACGGCTGTTTCCGAAGCGCGCCACGGCGCAGTCCGCCGCGAAGAGGCTCGAAGTGGTGAAGCTGGCATCGCCTCCCATAGTGGGCATGGAGGCCCTGACGTCGAGCTTGTTGACGTAGTCGGAGCGGTACGTCTGGCCGACAACACCGTGGACGTCATCGGTGAGGGCGTCGAACTTGAAGGCAAGTTCGAGGTGAGCGAGGCAGTCATCGGAGGTGATGCCGTAGCGGTGCACCCTGGAGTCCTCATCGGTGATGGGCACGGCGTTGGCCCTGACGCTGAATTTCCCGTCGAGAGCCACTAGCACGCCGTTGGACGCCTTGGTGCGGGTCACGGATAGCGCGGGGACGTGGCCGGACGTCCACTTGGCACCATCGACCATATCAGCCGGGAGGTGCACGGGCTCGCCGTCCAGGATGATCTCGAGGTGCTCGACGGCGTTGTCCCAGGTGGCGGTCTTCCTAGCGCCGACATAGAGGCGGTGGCCGTCAAAGAGCACGGCGATTGCCTGAATCCAGGTGAAGTCCCTGGACATGCCACTGTGGCCGTGCTTGCCGATGAAGTGCGCGTTGATGTGGAGGTCGGGGTCAGAGACGACGCAGAAGTCTGCGTCCTTGTGGCCGTGGAAGTAGAACGTGTTGCCGTCGCCGCCAACAAAGCGTGGGTCGCCGCAAGCTGCTCCCGGAAGGTTGCACGCTGCGCGCAGAAACATAGAGCGTTAGCATTATAAGCCAAAATGACAAATAGACTTTAATAAATAGGTCAAGAGCGTGTTCTCACAGCAGACGGCCTTGCAATCATATAAGCTACAGCTGGCAAAGCATGTCTCGGGGCACTCGTCCGGGCAGTTCATCTTCTTGTTAAAGCAGAAGGGGTTTAACTTGCGCTTGACATGGCACATGACCTGCCTCACCTTCGGCTTGGGAACCTTCGGCCCCTCCCCCTTGGGTGGGTTCTTAGGGCCCTCCTCCTTCGGTGGGATCTTTGGGCCCTCTCCCTTGGGTGGGCTCTTAGGGCCTTCCTCCTTGGGATTCGGTTTTGGCTCCTCAGCCTTGGGTGGGCTCTTAGGGTTCTTGTCTTCCTTCGGCTTCGGCACCTCCACCTTTGGTGGCCCCTGAATAGTGCCCTTGCCCTTGCTATCCGATTGCGCCGTGGCAGCGGCCGCGGCGGCGAGAAGGACGACGGCCGCCAAAGCCAGCACGACTCCCAGACGCCTCGCCATTGCGAGGGTCCTGACGCTGCTACTAGCTTAGTCTATTAGTGTATTTGGTGATGATTGATCGAGATGGGTACGTTTGTCTGCATGGTTCCTAGATTATTTATAGGCGATCGATCGAGTTGATACTCATGTGAGCTCGCTTCAAACGTGGTGCTTGTCAACGCTCATACCTTCACCGGACCGTAACGTGCCCGCTCCTCGCTTAAAGCGTGCATAGATCATGCGTATATGAAGCTCTATGCTACCTGCTTGCCATGAACTAGCTACGTACCAGTGCGCTCTAATCTAAATTTCAGGTTGTTCGACGTAGCGTCGCAGGATTTCGGGAACAAATTGCAAGGCTGTGCAGCTTAATCTTCAAGAAAAGAGGCTAATGCATGTGCTTAACAGTCTGCTAAAAGAAGCGATCCGATCGATTTGCCCTCTTTCATTGCAATATCTCTATCTCAACTCTTAGGCCATCTTTACTTCAAAGAAGAAAGTCTTAGGCTCTCTTATTGTCATACTAGTACTTTGCCCGCGCGTTGCTGCGAGAAAAAAAATGAAAGACAAAATATAAATAATCTGCAATATGTTCGCTTCTTAGCCGTACGCTATAAAGAGGACTACTCTTGGTCCAAGTTACACATGTTGCCTTTTAAAAATCCCTCAAAAACTTTCCTGTCTTGTACTTCTATTTTCCTGCAAAATCAAAAGAAAAAGGAAACCAAAAAAAGTAGATTTTAAGAGGAGAGGAGTGGAGAAAGGTAGTCAGTCAGTCTGGCCCACGTCTGCCCTAACCAGCCGAGGCACACCTAATCTCCGAACCCTATCACTCCATGCCCCAACTGCACGAGACACAATTACCAGGGGAGTTTTCGCTCGTCTCAGAACCGCTCTCGGAAAAAGAGATCTGGGCGAGCGACCCATCTGCCCCCAACTACTCCGACCAAGCCGTCGGTCCTTGTCTCCTCAGTCTGCCATTAATTCCAGTGACGAAGGGGGTGGGGACCCCGGAGAGACGGCTCCAACTTGTAGTTAGGGTTGGCCTAGTGCTTTCTTGGGGCGATGCTTGTATGCAGGAGACTGCGTCGCGTTAGAATAATTTTGTCTCTGCTCTTCCTCTATCTCGACGTCGCTCCAACCGGTGGCGTTGGGAGGCAGGTGGCATGGTCGTCTCGCCGGTCTCCAGATCGGGTGAGATTTGTGTCTAGTGGTCGGCGTTCAGCACTCTCACGGGTGACGGTCTTGTTGACTGCTGCAGTTGTGTGTGTCGTCTTGCAGTCGGGTGCATGGATGACGGCAGGCGAAGATGTTCATCTTCTTCGACTATGTCGGGCAGTGTTGGGATTTGGTGACCACGGGGAAGATCCCCGGCCGACGCGCCACAAAGTCTTGGGCTCGTCGCTTGCGACGGCCTAGTTCATGGGCTCGAGAAGCATCATTGGATGTAATGGTGCTCTCCCATATCTAGGTTTGGTGGTTGTTTGCCTCTTTTTTTGGCACTACCATGGTGGCGACGAAGGACGATATTTTGGCGAGGCACAAGTTTTTTTAAGAGTAGAATTATAATTTTACTTCTTACAGAGTTCGTTGTGCAAAGTTTTGACATGCATATTTGTCTCGTACTGCGATCATATTTATAATCTCTATAAAAAGATCGTCTAAATAAAATATATGGTTACTTAAAAAACTGCACGAGACGCCTCGCTCGTTCCATTCATCCTAACTCGCGCCACCAATCAAGCACGTCTAGTTCTCTCGTTTGATGACTGAGCCCCTTAAGCGGAAAAAATTAATCACTACGCGCCTTACTTCACAACGCTCGCCGCTTATCTAGTGGATAGCGAAAATGGTTAATTTCTTATCTCTCCATCGCCCCGACGCTACCGAGTGCCAAAGAATAATATTCTGCCGACAAGTGAACACGATGGTCACATATCGATCCCCTCACTCCACTCAAGCTCACACTCTCTCCTAGAAGAAGACGGCCGCCTCCACTCCTAGATTGCTCCCGCCACCGGCTGCCGCGCTGTGTTCGATTCGCCATTTGTTGCGGCTCCGCTATTCGATTTGCGTTTGGTCACCGATTCCATCAATCTCGCGCCACCATGGAATTATCGCTGCTCCCTGCCGCCATGTTGATCCCAGCGAGCCACATCGCAGTTCCGCGACCCTTGGGCAAGGAGCACCTCCACGGCAACTTCTCGTCGATGCCGGCAAGCTCTGAGGAGGCGAGGAGAGCTGTGCACGAAGTGCCTGGGTAGTGGACAACGGCGCCCATGAGCGACGCGGGAGCTGATCTGCAGAATTGCCCTGGTATGGGATCTGTCCTATGCACGGCATCATCTGCTATCGACTGATTCAGCTACCTCGTTGGTGCTTGATTCAGCTAGCTCAATCAGCTCATCCAATTAGAGTTATTTTTGTTGACACTTGACACCTGATTGATTTTTATTAGCAGACCGGTCAAGAATCTCAAGCCCATAAAAATTGGTAGAGATTTGTTCAATCGCATGATGTCTCCTGAATTCGCGGGTGTCGCCGTTCTTCTTCAGTTACTTGCAGCCACGAGAAGGAGAAACATAGGTCCTGATGGTTGACCATACAGGAGAGGCGGAGAGCCCGCCGGCGGAAGGGGGCGAGTTCAGCAGGCGGAACCATCGACGACAAGGAATCAGGTGCCAACAGCGGCAGTGTACCGGAGACCTACATCTGCACCCAGGCGGCGCGCGGTGCCGGGCCAGCGTGGGACGTTGAGGAATCGGGATGGAATCGGGACTGGTTTCTGGACGGTTTTTCTTTTTGCGTAGAGACGACGCCGATTATTTTAGTGTGGGAGCGAGCAAGTAGGACATATCAATCGGTCTTTTTGACGTATCAACGACGGATGATTGGTTTTTTTGACGTACTAAACAATCTTTGGTTTTTTTACGTACCACGATGTAACAACTCAAAAATTTGTAACCTACTTCCTCTTATTCAAGTGCCAAATATTAGACCAAGATAAAAACTTTTCATCTCATATTGCATGCATGCATAGTATTTGAATAGTGTTTTCCTATGATTTCATGTGTGTTAGAAATTGTTGTATATTGTTTAGTTAAGCAAAACCTAACCAGCATAAACATCAGAGAAGAACAACAAGAGCTAAAGAAACCAGAAGCAAAAGTAATAAAGAAAAGAAAAGAAAAGTTTGATCTAGAAAAAGTTAACCACTACCCTACTTTGGACACTTATATTAAGCAATCTGTAACTCAACTAAGTGTGTGGTCAGTTGGTTGAGCTTGACCAGACCACATACTAACGTGACCAAGAGGTTTCAAACAAAAATTCAAACCAGAACCCCACTTAAACATCTGCCAAAGTTTGAATCTTATACATAGACCTTTCCCATATCTATTTCATTTTCGACCAAACCATCATCTCTAGACCAAACCAGCATATGCCTAGGATCCCTATCTGCTACTGAACAGAACCCAATTGGAAATTTTTCAAAATTCAAAACTTTGTCTCTTGCGGGCATTTGGTCAAACACCTGGTGTGCAGATTTCAAACAAGTACATGGCACTATTGCCAACAGTGGAGGCATGGCCTCACCTGCATGCCCACTCCCTCCCGAGTCCGTGCCAGCGTCGCCTCACCTGTCCCCTGCCCTAGCTCGTGCCAAGCCACGACGGAGAAGGACGAAGAAAGTCACCGCCGGTCACCTCCTTCGCCCCTGCCGTTCCACTGCTCCCCTCGTCACCCTGCTGCGCCACTACGCTCCCTACGTCACCACAGCACCGCCGGACATGCCCATGCCCTTCCAGAACCACTGTGGCCACGGGAACACGCTCGGAAACCCTAAATCGTGCCCATGCCGGACGCGCCCGCGCCCCTGCTTCTCTGGCCTATAAAAGGAGCCTCCGAGCACTCCAGCGAACTCACACCACTCCACTGAGCCTCCTAGACATCCTCTCCCTCTCTCTAGTGTCCTCGACCGAGCTCGCCGGAGCAAGCCGGAGCTCCGGAGCGCCTCTGCTTCCCGGCGTTTCCGGCCACCTCTCGGGATTCCGCTGGTACCAGGCGGAGGAGGAGGAGACCTGCGATCTTTTCTGCTACCTCATCGTCAAGCTCTTCTTCCCCTACGCCGATCCCCGTCGCCGCCCTCTTCCCAGTCACGGTGAGCAGCTCTCCGTCTCGAGGAAGAAGACCCGTGTACGTACGTACCGTTTCCGTTAGGATAAGATAAGTTCTGACCCGTGGGGCCCACTGGCAGGCCGGTTTGTGTTTTTTTCTCTTGACCCCGCCAGCGTGAGCCTAGTGGGCCGGCCCAGGGAAGCCTGTGCGTGCGGCCCGTGTTGAAAAAAAAAGAGGTTATTTGATTTTCGATTCTTGAAAAACTCATTCAGATGCTTTCGTATATTTAATTTTCCCGGAGATCTACCGATTCAAATTTAACAAATGAATATGTTCTGGAAACCTTAGAAGATAAGCTATCCGTTAGAAGTGGTTTCAACACAATTAGATTTGCATAGTGGTTGCAGTAAAAATAACAAAACAGGAGCTTTTCCAACTTAGAAAATCCATATCAATTCAAATAAAATTCCTAAAAATATAAATCCAACTTTAGAAATTCACAATTAGTGATACCCATCTGCCTATAGCATTATATCTCATTTTTTTAACCTTTTAAAGTAAATGCTATTTACCTATATGGTTAAATAGGCATTTGCCATATAGGATTTTATTAAACTCAAATCTATAATCGAAATTTTTATGGAACTCTTGTTGTTAAACCACATTTCCAAATACCTATCAATAGGTATTAATCTTAGTTCATGTGGACTTGTAGAAGGTATTTGGAAAGTTAATACTACTTGGTAGTGATTAGAAATTCGAACTTGCACACCTATTTCCAAATAATAGAAATGAATGAAAACCAACCTAAATTAGTGGTATATGTTTTTACCTCTGTTTGATAACACGTGTGCATGATTGAAGTGTTGTTTGTAATTGTTTGGTGATTGTGTGCATTCTTTTTTGTGTATCGTTGTTAGACGCTAGTGTTACCGGAGACGAGCCCGAGGGAGGATATTATCAAGAAGAAGAAGAAGAAGGCTACCCCGGACACTTTGCCAACCAAGGCAAGCCATCTTTTGAATCATACTCCAAATGCCTAGTTTACCTATTGCATTCTACTTGTTTTTAAGTAAATTGCATGATTGAATTGCTACTCTAGAATGATAGTTGTGTAGTGATATCTTGCTTAGCAAGAGTATCAAGCTGAGTTTATCCTACACTATTCAGTGGTATCATCACTCAATGTAGTTGCTTAGTCGCTAATAAAAATTGAGGCCATCTATAAGGGGAACCCTATTTGAAACTGGTGACTTGAACTGGAAAAACTTGAATTGGAGACTTCTCCTACATGATGGTTTTATGAAGGAAAATAATCTTGACTAAGGACTATAGAATGTATTTCTAAATGATAATAAGTGGTGTACCATGTGAGCCAACCATTACCGTACGACCACATTACCCCTAAATGGGAAGGGGCTTAATCCGTAGCTTGTTTATTCTAGTATGGGAGACCTTGTATCATCTGTTATAGAAGTAAGCCATGCGTGGGTGCTTCCGAACCGAGTGGAAATTTCCATTCATGCAGCACTCTGCAGCGGGCAAAACTATGAGTGCCAAAATGGACTCTTAGGGAAGGATCCTATACTAGAGTAGACAAGTGAAAGAGTTTGTTTGATTATCTGAAACTCGCATACTTGGTGTATGACGAACCGTGGATTTCTCCCGGCAGATTTATCGAATCTTGTGGGTAAAGTGTACCCCTCTGCAGAGGTTTCAAAACTATTCGAATAGCCGCGTCCGCGGTCATGGACAGTTGGCAAACTGTACTTGACTTTTGTCAAGAATGTTAACAACCTATGGTGAACTTGGTAAATGACTTGGCTTGACATTGATGTTGACCAACACTTGAAGTTCCGCTTTAGATTGAACTTAGAGAATTAAATCTTCTTCTCTACTAATGAACATTCTTGGGAAACAAAACTAGCTTTTGCAAATAAACTTAGTGCTTAGTCCACCATATCAACCATGCATATCTATTTCATCATTTTGTCTATAAGATGGTTTGCGAGTGCATCCAATGTACTCATGGCTGTGTCCCTGGCTATCAACTTGGCCAGACTATGGGGAAGATTATCCGGAGGAAGGTTATGAAGACGAGTACCAGAACTAAGATCATCTCCTGAGTCGCCATTGCCTGTAGGGTGAAGGCATGGACCCGAAGACGTTAATTTCGCTGCTATATTGTGTTGTAATATGAACTTGGTCACTATGACCATTTGTATTTGAACCATTCGTATTGTAACATCTATGAAACTGGCTATCAACTACGTTATGTGTATCACAACAATGATTCTGGGATTGTGGGGGAATACATAACTGACACTTTGAATTTCTGGAAATTCGGGTGCCACACACAATTTTGTGACCATCACGACCTCAAGCCGTATTATTAGTAGAGATTCATCTCGTTCTTTGATATTCAAGTCAAATGCAAGTACGCAATACTTGTATGTGAGGAAAAGTTGGAGGTGAACACTTGAGTGTATTGTCTTCAGATATAAGCGCAAAATAGCCTTGAACTATCCGAGTTCTGTAATTGACTGTTTGTCCCGATACTGTTCAGAAGAGCCATTTAACTCTCAAAAGCATTTAGTTTGCCACATCTACTTCAACTCGTGTTGTTTTAGCTGACATGGTATAAGATGCACCAATTTTTTTGATACATGAGAGAGGGTGCATCTCTAATCTCTAATTGATATCTCAATTGTTTGCCGACCACTCTTTATTCCTTTGAATAAAATCTAAATAAAGCCCGTATACATCAATGGATCAATCGATGCGGAGTCTGGGGCTTTGTCTCCCGTTTCAAAAAAAATCTCTTTACTCCTTTGATTCTTTGGTAACTCCGAAGTGATTTTTCTTAAGGGTGCATATCTTATTTTATTGCATCTTAGTGCACTCATATTTGGTGAAGATTGTTGAGTTCATGATTTCTTGATGATCTTATGAAGTTTTATCTTGGCCACGGGTTCAGAACACAAGCTTTTGTTTGCATCTTATTGAGCTTACAAACCTTTTTTGTGAACTTCTTAGAGCACCTACATTGGCCTCTCTAATGGCTCCCTGGACGGTCTTTTGGGATGCCCACTCAGAAATAGGCTCCCACACGTACTGGACAGAGCTTCACACACAGTCAAAATGGTCCATCACACACGGCTGAAAAAAAAACCATCTCTATGCTAGGGTGTCCGATTGACCTACACTACATATACGGTTTATTTAACTGTGTGCGATAGGGAACACCTCTCCCACGGTTTTCTGTGCACAGTCATTTACGATTGTTTGGGCGATCACGGACGCTTATTTGTATTGTAGCGTCATCGTTATTTGAAGATCACATACGCTTTTTAACATAAAGTGGTATGTGTTCAGCTTATATCGCACACAATTAGTTATAAAATGAGCCATGTGCTTAGTTGCTTCACCATGTATGTTTTATGTTCGATTTCACAATACCTCCCAGTTGTACCAGCAACACATGCAACATTTTAATAAAAAAAGAGTAGCAAATTTCAACTATATTTGATTTAATACTTCATACATTGAATTTGTACATGCATTTCCCAATAGATTTGATTTTCACTTATACAAATGAGTTTTCCTTGATTACGTCTTCGTCTTGCCTTGTATACTTTGTTATACTCTCTTCAGGAGCCTTGAGCCGAAAGATAATTTCATACACGATCTTTGAGATGAGTGCCAACAATAGATAAGTAAGAAAGAATTAGTGACATGATTGAAGCAAATATATCAGAGTTTTTAGCAAAGATACTTACTCTTGTTAGCACGGAAGGGTCATGCAAATGGAAAGAGAGACACTTAAGCCTCTCTCGTGATCATGTTGTGCTATATGAGGTCAAGACCTTCAACCTTCTGGTGCCTCACAACATCGATTGCAGGACTTGACGCCCTAAGCGAAAAACTATAAAACTGGACAAAACATATGCCTCATGTGAGAAAAATTACACTAAAAAGGAAAACTACATAATGTAAGTAAAAAAGTGCACTAACCCAGGCAAATGCATAACATTTTTGTTTGGATTTTTTTAAATTGTTAAATGAGCTAAAAATAAATTTGAAATAAGGAAAGCATCTACACCCAGAGCCAAAACGCCTTGTCCCATCAAAGACACACTTTTTGTCTATTTTCTAATTTTAGTACAAAATTTCACATTTTTTTTTTGCGGAAAGGAGCTGATTTATATTGAAACAAGGTTCCTTACAGAAAGGTCCAGAACGAAAACCAAAATTACAAACGAGTCCAGCTGAACCCCAACGAGGAAGACGTTGGCCAGAACGTCACGCCGGCGCGCCGCCGCACCACCTCCTCTACGCCTTGGATCGGGAGGCTCCCCTGCACGGACGGGAATTCGACGCCACTCGGTCCCGAAGAACCTCCGCCCTGCAACGCCATCGTCGTCGCCAAGCTTCAACGTACCAGCACCTTCATACTCTTCAAGCTCCGGAGCCACCACCCCATGGACTCCGGTTGGGGAAGACCAAGCTCGACTGCTCCGTGGAATAGCCAGCTCGGAAAGGACGGCAGGTCCGCGGCGGAGCTCCACCGGAGCCGCACCGACAGAAGAGAAGTCCGCCGCCACCAAAAGCCACTCCGGCCACGCCATCTTCTCCGCTGCGCCGCCGGCTAGCCACACACGCACCCCTAGACTATATACACGACGAGATTCGTGGATTCCCCGTCCTCCCGCCGCCGGAGGGCGGGGAATCCGGCGAATCGCCGCCGGCGAGCTGAGATGTGCGACTTGGGGTCTTGGGGGGGGGGGGGGGGGCGATCAGATATGTACCAAATCGGAGGTGAATTTCAAACAGTTGAATGTAAAGTCTGAATCAATATTCATCGTTGCTGCAACAGATATTGCACAGGGCACATACATAATACTGGTAGAATTCGAAATTTTCAACACATCAGCTGACGAGAATACTTATTGCTGTGTACTTGGCAATCATGCATATATGTATGCAAGGCCAGTACAATTCACCATGTGCACAGAGCGTTTTTACTTCTTGCACACCACACCTTGGCCGTCCATGCCACTGGCGCAGGTGACGCCGGCGAGCTCCGACATCATGGAAGCTTCGTTGTTCCCAAGCTTGGTTCCGAAGCGCGCCACGGCGCAGTCCACCGCGAACAGGCTGGAAGCGGTGAAGCTGGCATCTCCTCCCATGGTGGGCATGGAGGCACTGACGTCGAGCTTGTTGACGTAGTCGGAGCGGTATGTCTGGCCGACAACACCGTGGACATCGTCGGTGAGCGCGTCGAACTTGAACGCGAGCTCGAGGTGAGCGAGGCAGTCGTCGGAGGTGACGCCGTAGCGGTGCACCCTGGAGTCCTCCTGGGTGATGGGAACGGCGTTTGCCCTGACGCTGAACTTCCCATCGAGCGCCACCAGCACGCCGTTGGCCGCCTTGGTGCGGGTCACGGACAGCGCGGGGACGCGGCTGGACATCCACTTGGAGCCGTCGGCCATGTCAGCCGGAAGGTGGACGGGCTCGCCGTCTAGGGTGATCTCGAGGTGCTCGACGGCGTCGTCCCAGGTTGCGGTCTTCCTGGCGCCGACGTAGAGGTGGTGCCCGTCGAAGAGCACGGCGATGGCCTGGATCCAGGTGAAGTCCCTGGACATGCCGCTGTGGCCGCGCTTGCCGATGAAGTGCGCGTTGATGTGGAGGTCGCGGTCGGAGACGACGCAGAAGTCGGCGTCCTTGCGGCCATGGAAGTAGAACGCGTTGCCGTCGCCGCCGATGAACCTCGGGTCGCCGCACGCTGCTCCCGGAAGGTTGCACGCTACACACAGAAATCACATATAGACCGTGACCGTTAGCCAAAACGATGGATTGACTTACAAAGGTCAATGCGTGTTCTCACCGCAGACGGCTTTGCAGTCGTAGTCCGTGCAGCTGGCGAAGCATGTCTCAGGGCACTCGTAGGGGCAGTCCATCTTCTTGTTAAAACATAAGGGATTCTCCTTGCGCTTGACATAGCACTTGACCTGCTTCCGCTTAGGTTTGGGCTTCTGCCCCTCCCCATTGGGTCCCTTGCCCTTGTCCGACTGCGCCGTGGCTGCCGCGGCGGCGGCGAGAAGGACGACAGCCGCAAAGGCCAGCACGACTCCCAGACGCCTCGCCATTGCGAGCGCCCTGACGCTGTTGCTTGCTTAGTCTACTATGGTGTATTTGGTGATGATGATAGATCGAGATGGGTACGTTTGTATGCATGGTTCCTAGAGTATTTATAGGCCATCGATCGAGTTTGATACCCATGTAAGCTCGCTTCAAACATGGTTCTTGTCAACGCCTAACGTGCCCGCTGCCCGCTTGAATCGGCAAACTATATACCTTGCGTGCATAGATCATGCGTACATGAAGCTTTATGCTACCAGCTTGCCATGATCGAGCTACATACGTAGTGTTAGTGCGTTCTAATATAATCTTAGTTTCAGGTCCTGCGAAGTAGCGTCGCAGGATTTCGGGAACAAATTGCAAGGCTGTGCAGCTTAATCTTCAAGAAAAGGGGCTAATGCGTGTGCTTAACAGCCTGCTAAAAGAAGCGATACCATCGTTTTGCCGTCCTTCAATACAATATCTCATTCTTAGTCTTGGACTCTCTGTACTTCAAAAACGAAAGTCTTAGACTCTCTTGTTGTCCTATTCATCTCGTTGTATCATGCTCAAGTCAAATGCAAATACGCAATGCTTGTACGTGAGGAAAAGTTGCAGGTGGTCGAGTAATTCTGAGGATTGATGCGATCTGTCATAGTCGTGGTACAACGAACACCTACATGCATTCATGGACACTGCCGGGAGCGTATTATCCTCAGAGATAAGAGCATCTCTAACTGAATCCGTAAATTATTGACCTGTAAAATTCGAGTAAGAAGCACCATACTCGGGTTATATGGGTTCAAAAACCGTAACGCAGATCAGAACCTTTAAACAAAAACTGTAAAACCGAATATCCACGAAGAGTCTACAATGTCAATGTTTTTTCTATTTTTCTATTCTATTTATTTCTTTCTTATCTTCTTCCCCATCCAACTCCTCACTGCACAGCCACCAGAGCACATCGCCCGGCC
Source organism: Dactylis glomerata (assembly GCA_007115705.1). Lineage (NCBI taxonomy): Eukaryota > Viridiplantae > Streptophyta > Magnoliopsida > Poales > Poaceae > Dactylis > Dactylis glomerata. The sequence goes on from QXEO01000096.1 coordinate 2,258,672, forward strand.
GGCCGAACACGAAATTATAAAAATAGCTGTTATTTTATGGTTTTGACCTATTCACGGTTAGAGATGCTCTAAACACAAATTAGTCTGTGCGAGTTCAGTATTTCACTCTTTGCCCCAATACAGTTCAGAACAGGCGCATCCTTTAAACTCTCGAAACCATTTAGTTTACCGCATCTACTCCGACTGGTGTAGTTTTAGCTGACCGTGGCATAAGACGGAACAAAACAAATCTGACATAAAATGTTCAAGTGGAAGGAAAAAGTATACGCACGTATTAGGAACATTTATACTCCCTCCGATCCATAATACTCTTTGCTAATGTAGATGTATCTAGACACATTTTAGTGATAGATACATCCGTATTAGCGAAGAATAATATAGGTCGGAGGGAGTAGAAAATAATGAGGGAAAATAGGGAAACGTAAAATGGGGAAATAGGACAATCAAATAGTATCAGTAAACTTCAAGAAAACCTTTGCGGAAAATTATAAATACTTCCGCTCCTGAAATATTGTTAAAATAGACGTGTGATACTTCCTCCATCTCAGTTTATTAGGCTGCCCATAATGGGGTATCACAGCTAGTATCATGTATTATATTCATGCAAAAAGTTGATATGTCACTCTAGTTAATAATAAGAGAGATGATAGTGGTATCATAGGTAGATACTATATCATAGCATGTAAAACTAGAAAATTTAATTTTAGATAGATTTTATACACAATTTTGCATTGAGATTCTACAAAACAATATATATATAAGACTATAATACTATTATATGAAACAATGCATTATTGAGATAGTATCACAGAGTTGTATTATATGTATAATACTAACATATGATACTCCCCACTATGAGCAGGCTTAGGCTTACTAATTTTTTTGAACAATCTCAAAAGTTAGGTTTATATCTAGCAGTAATTACTGCTAATTAATACCCATTGTGGCCCTTTCCTCCTAAAAGCGCTTTCACCAATGCATTTTTTATTAAAAACCCATCACATGGTTTGCATGCAGCCAATCACTAGATATGAGCCATAACTTCTGCTATTTCCAAAGGCAAGAAATGGGAACGGCTCAAGCCAATAACTAATCACCGAAATTACAGTGCCCTATTATTTAAACATATTATCACAAATCATAAATGAAGAGACATAGTAATTTTTTTCTAGAAATTCAAAACTTAGTACAATTTCCAAAATTAACAATTTATTTTTGTATGGATTCTCATGAAAATAAAAAACCATATTTAAAATTCCTCTCAAAATATTTTTGGATTATTCCATGTGGGTGTTATGTCGGAGAAGAAACTATTTTAATCAGTTAGATTTCTCATTGAAAAAACAAAACTTAGTATGTGGCATGAAGGGTTCGAAGATTTAAGAAAAGCCTTCTACAAAGGGTTATTATACCCTAGTTCATAAGATAATTGTCTCTATAGTACTCCCTCAGTTAGCACTTATAGGTGATTAGGCGTTTTGTTCTTTTCTTTTTCCTCTTTCTTCTTTTCTCTTTTCTGTTTCATTGTTCTTTGGAGGCTCCTGTGCAAAATTCAATATGAGTCCCTTACGTATATTTAGAAATAATAATTAAATAACTTCTTTTGGTGTTTCTCAATTAAATATTTCTGTGATATATTCATAGTCAGCCTTCACCAACATGTCACTCTGTGAAGCTATCTAGCAAATGTGTTGAGTCTTTCTAACCTGATTTGTAGAAGACATGGCTTGCAAGTTCACAGAAATCCTATAGATTAGACTCGTCACTCGACGATGTAACAAAATAATTGTTCAACGGAGAAAATTGTCTTTGTTGAATCAAGTTCTGAGTGTTATAGCTAGGGCTAGGAGGTAGGATGTAGATGATGGATGGTGAATGGGTGACTACAGTGCCTGATCCAGATGGCAGCAGAGGCAGAGTGACGACCAGAAAAGAAAGGAAACAAAGGAACCTCGAAACATACACCGAGCTACATATAGTCCTTTATTTTTTGATATTCAAAATTTGTATTTTAAAGATTCAAAATATTTCAAAACAAAATTCTAGAGGTAGCCAATGTTAAATGCTACAAACTGTGCAAAATTTTAATACGAGATACTTTGTATGCGTACATGAAAATAACAAAAAATGACAAAATTGTAGTATAGTGTTGAAATCTGTACCATTCACTATATAATATGTTAGATTGTATTTTTTCGTGTAGCCTAGAATACAAAGTATTTCATGTTGAAACTTTATATACTTTTTAGTGTTCAACATTAACTCTCTAGAATTTTGTTTCAAAAAAATTTAATACGTTGAAATGTAAATATTAAATATTTGAAAAAATAGTATATATAGCTCGGTCTACGTTTGTCCACTCTGAAAGAAAAAAAATGCTAAGGCTTCATCGGAAATGGGCTACAATAACTTTATAAACATAGCCAGGTTAGGAACTATACAAGTTAACTAGCCCCAACTTAGGGGCCCAAATAATTTTGGGCCCATCAGCACCTCTGACGGGCCAGTAACTTGGCAAAGCTTACCGAAACCAGAGCCTATCATGAACTTCTACCCATTTAGAATGGCAGTACAAGCTAACATTATGAAAATTAAAACTATGCAAACAGGCTAATAATGTATATCCTTTTTATTTTAGAGATAGTTTTTGTCCCCTAATTTTTTTAAAATTTTTTTAGAAGATAAAACCAAAGAAGTATCATGACTATTTAAGAGAAAATTTTATCATAACCATAACGAGTGGAGCTATGCAATGTTCACGAAACAGCCCATGAATCCTATCAATGCTTTATTTACTTGTTCAAAATGGAGGTTTGATCCCTAGCCTCTGTATCCAGAGGACACATGCAACCTTTTTATTAGATTATTTACAAAAGTCTTACAAGAGGATTATAAAGATCAGACCAAAGCCACCATATCGGCGACATATCGTACACCTACCAAACTCATAAAGGGGTGCCGTGAACAGGGCCACGTGCACTTCCATCATACCAACGCCCATCAAGTAAAATCGAAGGCTTCAACCAGCTATCCAAAGACAGCTAGGAGAAAACTCAGTTCATTAGATTCTCAGCGAGTACCCACGCACACACTTTCAAAGTCATTGTCACCGTCTTCCGTGAACCCATCTTCAGAACGGATCAACACACTGATCTTGTATGGCTTGATGTCAATGTCACTAGGATGCCGGGCACCGCCATCGTCCTGCGCAAATCCATCAAACTGCGTCTATTGTCAATGTTTTATGAAACATATATGCTTTTACTAATATAAACAGGTTTGGGTTCACCGGCATGGTGTTTTGCCTCAAGGGTCCAGACGCATCTATTATAAAAAATACATAGAAAGCACATATCACGCAATGCCAGAAAAAAAATCACACGCGCATCTAGACTTTTTTGTGGACGCATTTATTTCTGAATTTTTTGACAATCTAAAATGTGGTAGGCAATGGATTGCAAAATGGATTTTCGGCAGGCACACGCAGGACAAAGCATGTTATGGCTGGTGAGTGCCNTGAAAGCTTTCTATGATTGTAAAGAGTTTGTTTTGTTGAGCATATAGTATTTGCTATATTAGCTCTGTTATAAAAGGCTCCGTTCAAAAATAAGTATAGTTCGTTCATTGTTCTCTGACCAAGAACAAAGGTTTTCCATCACCAAGCATGATTTACCTTGTGCATCTTTATTTGTGATTCCTTTTACTTATTGCAAGTCTATATTATATTAAGGGAAGTGTGTCTATTATAACTTGTTCCTTGGTAAATGTGACGCTTCTTGCCTGTATTTTGGTTTATCGACACTTCACTCCATAAACCCTGGTCATGTTTACTGAGTTCAGTTTTCGCTTGGGGATAAGCGAGGTCTAAGCTTGGGGGGGGGGGTTGATACGTCCATTTTGCATCACTATTTATATCATAATTTATAGTTATTCATTGATATATTTCATATTTAGAGATGATACTTATGTTGTTTCCTCTGTTTTTACATGTTTGATGATCATTGGAGAACTTGCTGCCAGAGTAAGGATTCTGCTAGAAAAGGACCGTCAAGACACCATATTTTTATAGATCAACAATTTCAGAGAAATACCGAGAAATTCATATAATATCAGAAGACCAAAGTAGCCAAAAGGAGGAGGCAAAAGAGCAGTAGGGTGGGCTCACCACCAGGTGGCGCGGGCCCACCCCTGGCCATGCCACCCTGTGGTGAGGCCACCCTGGCCCACTACTGCCATCGCCCCTCGCATATATGTCATCCCCGAAAACCTAAGTCAGGGGAGATCAGAGATAGACATCGCCGCCTCTGCGGGGCAGAAAACACCGAGAGAGAAAAGCTCTCCGACAGGCAGAAATCTGCCGGGGAAATTCCTTCCCGGAGAGGGGAGATCGTCGCCATCGTCATCATCATCACGCTGGACTTCATCGGATCATCATCATCACCATCATCATCATCAGCAGCACCTTCATCTCCACCATCACCACGCCATCCCGCTGTAACATCTTGTGTTGAATCTTGTCAAATTCTTAGGGGAAACTTCCCGGTGTTGATTACCTTTGTAGTTGATGCTATTGAGTAGAACCGTTGAATTAAGGTTTATGTTCAGATTGTTATTTACCATTATTTCACCTCTGGTCATGATCCATATGATGTCTTGTGAGTAGTTCATTTAGTTCTTGAGGACATTGGAGAAGTCGAGATGTTAGTAGTGAAATTATGTTGAGTAATATTTAATGGTTTGATATTTATGCTATGGTGTTATTCTACTAGTGGTGTCATGTGAACGTCGACTACATGATACTTCACCATTTATGGGCCTAGTGGAATGCATTGTGTATTTGTCTACTAATTGTGGGGTTGCCGGAGCAACAGAAACCTAAACCCCCGTTAGGAAACCATTGCACCAGGGAGCGTAGGATCTCAGAGTTTAAGGCTGTGGTTAGATTTATCTTAATTACCTTCTTGTATTTGCGGATGCTTGCAGGGGGTATAATCACAAGTGTGTATTGGTCCTGGTAAGGGTAGTACTCTAGCACAGGTTCACCCCCATAACACTTATCAAACCAATGAAGATTACTTAGCAGCATGAAGCGAAAGCACTCAACAGAAACTCCCGTGTGTCCTCAGGAACGTTTGGTAATCATAAGTTACACAACCGGCTTGTCCTTTGCTCTAGAAAGTATTGGGCCACTTGCAGCAATTACTATGATTGTCTTTTATTTACTCGTACTTTATTTACTTGCATTACCAAATACCCCTGAAAACCCGTTTGCTAGTATTTACAGTGAATCCTTGATCAAAACCACTTGTCAACACCTTCTGCTCCTCGTTGGGTTCGACACTCTTATTTATTGAAAGTACTATGATACACCCCCTATACTTATGGGTCATCAGACGCCGCCTCCTTGCCCTTAGACACCTCCACCGTTAGCCCAATCCGAAACCCCTGTAAATTGGCAAAGAGAAGCACGGATTTCAGAATGGCCGATGGATTGGGGGAGTGGAACAACATCCTGATAGGGCCTTTTCCAGCAAGAGTACCCTCATCCACCATCCTCGGGCGCCCAATCATCTTGGTAGATTCCAAAAGCAGATCAGAGCGGCGGAGCACCCCCATGGACTTCAGACAGCAAAACCCACACCTTGGACAACGTCATTGAGGCGCAGGATCAAGTCTTGGCTCGACAAATAGGACAGACACTTTGCTGATCGGCAGAGTTAGGCCGCCCGTATTCTTGCAGAGGTTGAGGTTGGCAGAGTTAGGAAACACCACTGAGAAATCAGAGTCGCTGACTCTTTGGACTTGCCAATCCCAATTTGCATTAACAAGCTTCTTGAGGTCATCAGAAAGAAGCTGCTCAGACAGCTTGGATCTTGGGTCGATGTCGTTGATGATAACAGTTGCAGCATTCTCCTGCTCCACCACACTGGCCGCGAGCAACGCATCGTCCATTTCTAGGCAGGGGAAGCCTGCCCCGTCCACCGCATAGCCATACCACTGGAGCACCGCTGGCTTCACTGGAAGAGGACACATGCCTGTGGTGTGACCATCTTCGTCACACCGGCAGCAATGCGCCGGAAACATGCAGACAGATTGATAATGGCCCTCGCGGCTACAATTGTAACACTTGATGTTGGATTTCTTCCCCACCGAGCCTGGAGGAGGGGCCTTGGGGTTGGAGGAGAGGGCAGCAGAGGGGATAGGCGCAGGACCAGAGTGTACCTGGTCAGGGACTGCAGCCTTGCGCCGCTTGGAGACAGTGGTCTTGAAGTTGCAAAAGCAGCGAGAAGAATCTTCTGACGGCGGAGCCCTAGGGGCGCAGGATCCAGCCTCGAACCGCCGGTGATCGTCGCGATAGCGAGGCTCATCCCTGCGCCAAGAAGGGGAACGAGGGCGCTCACGTTCCTAGCGGCAGCGGTCGTCGTTGTACTCCAGGGCCTTGTGGTGCACCGAGAGCTCATACTCCTGATCAGCCTCCGAGATCTCGGAGAACGAGCGCTTCCCAGCATAGCGGTGGTCACGGTCGCGCTCCATGGGGGGCAGGCGAAGGGAAGCGGCGGGGGGAGGAAGCTTTGGCGACGGAGGAGTGAGATCTGAATCTGGGGAGGGGAAAACGGTGGAGATCGGCAAGCGAAGGAGGAAACCCTAACAAAGTGGACTGGTCTCCCACTGGGCACCAGCGCCACTTATATATGTCGATTGGACCGGATCACCCCCACCCATGGGCCGCAGGCCGGGACGACCTAGACCTTGGCCCATTGGACCTGGCCTTTGCCCGTTGGCAACGGTTCGCCCGCGCTGGGTCCACCTGTCGGGGAGGGGTGGAGGGGCACGGTCGCCGACCTCCGTTGACCAGCTGAGGAAGGAGCTGGGGCTAGATCTGGATCTGGTGTCACTGGCGAGGGGGACGACGGCCGGGGCTCCGACACCGGCACATGGTCAGGGATCGGCTTTGCCGCAGCAGACGCAGGCACCAGAACATCGTCCATCGGAGGGGGAACCCGCGTCACCTCCACCACTGGGAGAGATGAGGAAGTAAGAAATGATGGATGACGCACCACCGACACCATCGAGGAAGAAAGCCACCGAGGGCTACGGCCGCCCGGAGCAAATGCTGACCTAGTTCGGCTGGCAGATCTGCAGGAGCTTGCCGTGCCTGAGGCCAATGCCACACAGATGAAGTCACCCACGGTGACCGACGACGGGGCAGGCACCAGAGAGGAAACACACACCTCTGGATCCTCGCCATCACTATCCTCGTCCAACGACTCACCGACGAGCACCCAAAAGCGTGAGCCACACACCGCCGGACATCGCGGAGCACGACCGAGGGCAGACGGAACCTGTGGCGGCACCACACTGGTCGCCGCCACCACATCGCTGCGCGGGACGCCCTTGTCGCCAGAGGAGCCGAGCGCAATGGTCATATCGCCCTTCGCCACCGTTCCAGCGACTTGATCTCTTACTAGAGTAGAAGGCTTGTACCCTATAGGTCCCGTGCTAATTCAGTTCAGGCTACTCTCATTAATTACTGCATACATACGTCCTTTCCTAGTCGATTTACTACAGAATACTATAGTGGAATGCAGGTTTTTATTACTTTGCTCTATCACACCATTTATGGTTTGTCGGAAAAGCAGAGTGGTGTGTCTCATGGGTATATGGGTAAGAGCATGTACAATGAGATATAGTCAGCAGACTATAAGGATTTAAATATTATATTTGTGCTGAGTTAGTTGAGAGAGAAGAGGTGCTGACTGTAGGATAAGAGCCAGCTGCATCCCGTTCTCCTAGAAATTTTGTGAGAGTGTCAAGTGGACCATATATTCAAAAGTACTACTCTTTTATAGCTAAGTATTAAACATGTTGGCTACAAGCTAGCTATAGATGACATAGCAAAGGCTTATAGCCAATACTGACTCTACTATTGTTTTTGCTCTAATAGACATATATGGTATGGGTTATTGTGTGTGCACACACCATTTGAAAGTGTTGATCTCTTTGTTGATGCAAGGGGGTGCAGTCTCGCGTTGCGATTGAAACTGTGGATCATCTTGTTTTCCCCTTCCTCGTCTCCTCCGCCTCTGCCCCCTTGAGAGTCTTCCGCCACCTCCTGGGCCGATCCGGCGCCTGCTCCGACGGCGATGCCATCAAGACATGGCAAAGGAAAGGTGCCGGTCTAAGTAGTCTAGGTCCTAGTATTAGTAGAGAGAGTTACCGGCCAGGTGCTGTGCTATGGAGACATGCCCGGAGGAGAGTTTCGGATCTGACGGCCCAGATCTGGAGCACCCCAGCTTTCCTCTCCCTCGACGTCCTTCTCCGGTGGAAGGAGCGGTGGCGTGGAAGAAGTAGGAAGCTTCGCTTCTCCCTAAATAAGGGCATTTTTCTCTTTCTTTGGAGTCTTCTCGATCTAGCGCTATGCTGGGGTGCCAGTCGGTCACCGGCGATGTGCTCTGTCAAACCACCAAGGTGGTGGTCTGGTGAGGGTATCAAGGCCGACGAGGGCTTCTTCAATAAGCAGCGGCCGATCCTTCTCCAAGCCTATCAACTATGTCTGCCTCCTCCCGCATGTGGCAAGAGCGGCGAGTATGACGGCAGACCATCTTCTACAGAAGGCCCTGGCGAAGAATCAAGGATGGCTAGGTATGACTTCTCTTCTGGCCCTCTCTGTCTCCAATCGGGTGCTATGGTAGCGTCGGAAGGAGATGGCGACCAGATGAGCCGCTTCATCATGCAACTTTGGAGCTGGGAAGCATCTACACCGAGCACCACATCGGCGGCGAGTGAATGTCGTTTGTCATCCAAGGCTTCGACAAAGCCTATCCAGGCACCGGCGAAGGATTCCAGCGAAAACTTCAACCTCCAGTGGGAGGCCCCTTCTAGGTCGACTAAGACAACCAACGTCAGTGCAGAAGCAAGTGGGTTCGTCCCCGCGACTGTGCTCGACGGTGGCAAGGTTGACGGCCGGCTCGACAGTGGAGAGAGAAAGGAGGACTCGATTGCTTTTGCAAATGTTTTAGCGGGGTCTTGCCTACAAATGCTAGGGACCTATGTGTAATTTCTATATTTTATGGGGTCTTTTGTGTAAAATGTACATCCACCGCTTGTTATTAATGAAGTTTCCAGGCCCTTCGGGGCCGCTCCGTGTTCAAAAAAAGTCTCGCGTTGCAGGTTTCAGAGGAGAAGAGGAATAGATGAAGGTGTTTCTTCTTGACCATACAAATTTGTTTTCGTTGATAGCCATGTAAATAGCAAACCTGGAGTACACTAGTTTAACTCCCTAGTGCTACACTAGTTATCTAAATGATATCAATACTTCGGAAAAATATCGGTGATTTTATACTAGTTTACTATAAAGTCTGTACTAAGTCACGAACACTCTTTGATTCATTGCTGATTTTTGTTATTCGGTTATATTCTACAGGCAACGTATGTACTAGTACTCCATATAATAGCATATATGCTTTCTACACAACTCATGGTTAATTAGTTTTAGACAATGGAGGAGTGACTCATCTAATCAGTCATAACTAGTACTAATGCATTTCGTGGAAGGTAAATATGAAACAACTTCAGAAGTTAAAGTCTGCTGGGGTTCTAGTAGAAGTTGGTTAATTAGTTAACCATGTTTTGTGGTCCAGAGATAGTACAAAATCAAAGCTTGTTTGCTTGTACTGCAAATCTGAACTAGGGTGCATTCCCTCTACTCTACTTTCAGTTTGCCATGCAAAATCAGTAATACGATAAGGCCTTTTTCTACCGAAGTTTCAGTTTGTCACGCAAAATCAGCATCCTTGGCTGCATCTGATTGGCGTGGGGGTTAATGGGTTTCACCCTGGATTAGCCCTAGCGATCTTACCGTCTCGACTCGAGGAAGAATGGTTTGCCTTGACGCCGTTGTTGCTTCCTTGATTCCTTCTGCTCGAATCAACGAGCGATGGATGGCGGCCCTAGTCTCTCCGCTGTCGCGTCCCCGCATGAAATACGCGAGTCGATGCTGATTTGGGGATTGGACGGACGCGTTTGTGCTCGCTCACGGACGATTGGCTAACAGGCAGTTTTTGAACAGGTATGCGCGCGCGCCTACGGTCGTCGGTCGATCGATGCGGCACTCCGGCGATCGAGACTGGACCCAACCACGGAATATGGATGGACCAAACGCAAGTACCGACGATGTGTGTGATGTGTGCACGTGTTTTTTTTTCCTGTCCGTGAACGCTGTAGCGACGGGGGTTCCTATGAATCAGAGAGCTTCTTCCAGTGGCGAACTGTCGAAGTTTTTCTGGGATTCAAAATTTAGTGAACGAACATGTGCATGCTAGGGATTACTGTGGATGAGTGTTGTGGGGATCTCACATTAGCCATCTATAATTCCGGTTATGCCTACAATTCACGATTCCAATAATAGTGTCGTAAATCCATATAATCGAGTTGATACCAGATTACAACATCCATTACAGTATCAAATTAAAAGTCTTACATTTGGTTGCATGACCAAGTCTGATAATGCCACGCAGGACAAGTTCACAACTAAGCATTGGATATAGCGTTGATGACCCACGTCATGACTACTACTCTACAAGCAACTGACTGGAAGACGTTCCTAGTTTGCACCGACATCGTCGTATCTATCATCATCTTCATTGACAAAGCCGCGAGTACATTTGAATTGTATTCAAAAACCATCTAAGGGAGAAGTTATGGAATATGCAATATTTGGCTGTAGCAAGAATATGCGCTATTCTATTGCTGGTTTTATTTGAAAACATAATTTCTCTTGTCGATATAGCATGTCTAGAACCTTGTTCTACGACATATCTATATCTTTATTAGAAACATTTATAAAATATTTTTTAGTACAATCTCTAGGAAGGGAGTAACCCTTTTTATTTCATAAACCTGGTCAATCACACATGACTGCTTCCATCTCCTCGGCAGTACCATCCATGTACTCCAAACCTTTCCCATGCCACGGCAGTACCCTTCGAGTACTCCATCCGGCATCTTCTCCTTTTCCGAAAACCACTTTAGAAAATAAAACTAACATTGGACAATATAGTGATCTTTCCAACTGTCTATGACCAAGGACTCGGCTATTCGAATAGGTTTACACTCTGCAGAGGTTGTACACTTTACCCACAACATCCGGATACTTATCGTGTGGGCATCCTCCTCGCATATGAACATATGCCACGACAAACACCCGATCGTACTTTTTTACCTGCCCACCTTAGCATAGGACCTACCACCTAGAGATGCACCACTCAACACCGAAGACCAAGTGGCTGTTTGACCTAGGAGTAGCAAATTCCCCAGCCAACTTGACCCTCCGAAACCCTGCCATTACTTGCAGGTGATTTCAATGAGAGCCCCTAGGTTGTACCCTTGCCCCTTAAAAAGGTGAAAATGCGAGCCTAGGTAACCGTTGTTACCCAGGGTGCCACAGAAAAGGTGTCCATGGTCGGATTGCCATTACATTTGGAGGCCCCATACCAAAGTGAACAAGCAACTCCACTACGCCCTGTCCCATACCAGGATAATTGTGGTTGCACGGGTTAATTGTTCCGAACGACTATAAAGAACCACCAATGCCTTTTTCCATAAATCCACCAACTCCTTCTTCTTTCACCCAACTTTATTAAGTCAAAACCTCTTTTCTGAAAACACTTCATTGGAACAAGCACTATTCCAAGTTTTTCGAAAACATTTTCAAATACCCAATTGAGTGTTCCCAACCTAGAGTTTTTGCTCCACTAGAAGGTTTTCCAATGGTCATGATGCTAACCATCAAGCCACTAACCCAGTGGATAAGTATGTGTCAAGAAGGTGTCATCCGTAAGGATGATAACAATTGGCTTGTGGAGCCAAGTCGCCAATAATTGCTATTTTAGAGGTAACAACAATATAAAAACATGCATTTCATAAACATTTATAAAGCGTGCAATAAGTAAAACTAGGATCAGATATGCAACAAGTTCAGATGGCTTGCCTTGGTCTGCACATTGTCCCTGGTCTTCCTCTTGATAATCAAAACAATTCCCTCCTTCGTAAAACCTGTTGTGGTTCGAATCTAACGCCGATAAAAGAAAGATATAAGCACTAAGCAAACACTTCAGACATCTATACACGGCAAGCCAAACAAACATAACACAGGTACATAGATATGAAACAACTTCACAAGTAAAGTCTGCTGGGGTTCTAGTAGAAGTTAGTTAATTAGTTAACCATGTTTAGTGGTCCAGAGATAGTACAAAATCAAAGCTTGTTTGCTTGTACTGCAAATCTGCACTAGGGTGTATTCCCTCTACTCTAGTTTCAATTTGTCATGCAAAATCAGTATGCGATAATGCCTATTTCTACCGTAGTTTCAGTTGTCATGCAAAATCCAGCATCCTTGGCTGCATCTGATTGGCGTGTGGGGGTTAGTGGGTTTGACCCCTGGATTAGCCCTAGCGATCTTAACGTCTCGAGCCTCGAGGAAGAATGGTTTGCCTTGACGCAGTTGTTGCTTCCTTGATTCCTTCGGCTCAAATCAACGAGCGACGGATGGCGGCCCCAGTCTCTCTGCCGTCGCGTCCCCGCATGAAATACGCGACCCTAATACGCTAGTCGATGTTTTTTTAAAACAATATCACATACTTCCTCGTTCGGAAATATAAGATGTTTTAGCTTTGTGAAGCGAATGTATCTAGATATCTTTTAGTGTATAGATTCGAGCATCTAGACATCTTTTAGTGTATAGATTCGCTCGAATCTATACACTAAAAGATATCTAGATACATTAGCTTCACAAAGCTAAAACATATTATATTTCTAAACAGAGGGAGTATATTTATAGTAATAAATATTGTAGTACATAGTAGAGCTAACTTTAACTATTATAAAATATTTTTTTTTAAAACGAGCTAATTTTCGAGGTCTTCAAACTCTTTTTCTTTCATGACACAATCTCGTATTTTTCTGAAAGCAGTCAGAAAATCATGGCATAGATATCATACCATATACCTGCAAATACCAATAGAGATGCTCCAATATTTTTATATTTGAGCCATAACCATGAGAAAACTCCAAAATCGACTTGGAAAAGTAAGATCTGAAAGACCATACCTATAGAACTGTAATCTAAAACGCCATTATTGACGCCGAAAAGAAGATCCCGTCGTTGAAGGAGTGATATGTCTTAGTACAAATAAAGTTTTGCAAAAAAAATCCTTCGAACATTAACAACCGTTCAAATCAGGCCAAAAATCGACAAAGCAAGCTGAAATCGTCTCCTCCGTCTCTGACCGCCGCCTCCAGGAGCTCGCCGCTGGCAGGACCACTGCAGCGCCACCAGAGCCTCCCCCAAGGCCCAGGGCGGCCAGCATCGCAGCCGGGAACTCGCGCTGACGCCTCCAGATTGCGGAGGGAGGGATAGAGCAATGCCGCTCCGCTCGCCGACCGAGAGGTCGCCAACCGAGAGCTCGCCGACCGAGAGCTCTTACAAGGCCGCGCAGCTGGAGGGCTAGTGTCGGAGCGGGGGAGCCAGGGCGCGCTGCTCCCATTCCCGCTCCGGCCTCATCAGCACATTCCCGTTTCCGTCGCTGACGGAAGCTCACCCTCCGCCCCCTTTTCCTCGTCGACCACACAGCCGGAGCAGCAAAGTTCCTCCGCCGGCCGAGCCCCTCTCGTGAACGTCCTCGGCGATGTCGCCCTCAGGCCCCTTCTCCCATTGCAGCGCGGAGGAGCCACAATTCCGCCTCTGACCTCCGCTCAGCCTCGTGTAGTAGTTTGACTGAAACAGTTCCAATTTCAGTTTCACTGAAACAGTTTCAGTTTTAGTTTGAGCTCATTTAGATCTGCAAACAGTAATTTGAAGTCAAGAAATTGGATTGATCAATCTGCAGATAGAGTCCCAGTAAATAACTCAATAAAATGCAGTGTGCAAAGTAACTTCAGTTCAAAATATTCAAAGCAGACTAGCAACTGTTACATGAGTAAGCTACTGAAGCCAGAGGATACCTCCAATGACGCACATCCGGTGATTAAACTATGCTTTCCATCTCTCTCTCAGGAGTGTGATTTATATGCAAAAGATCTTGTGAAAGAATGAATAACGAATGCTACAAATGCAAGGTAGGAATTATTGGCTAGATGAGCAGAATACCATACCTGGTTGAGAGGCAAAAGAAACACAGGCAGGATGGTCTACAGAATACACACAATGGATTGCAATCAACATAAACAGATCACTGTTTGGAGCCAGCAGTCTGATTTGTCTCTTCCTCGGATAGCTGCATGCCTGCATCTGCTCTGAAATGCTTACAACAAATGACAGAATACACACAATGGATTGCAATCAACATATCTCTGTTACTTCCTCCGTTTTCAGCCAGCATCGTAGAGTACCTGATAAGTTTACAACAAATGACAGAAAGTTAGCATGCAGCAAGGGAAAATGACATAAATTAAAATGACATAAACTAAGGGAAAATTCAGTTTGAATGATAGTGCTACGTTTTGCCCTCCCTCGCCGCTCATATTAGTGGTGCTATCTTTATGCATGAAGATGTAATCTATGCAATCAAAATCTAATTGAGAACTTGGATAACTATAGCCACCAGTGCATACGACAGCAATAATGAACGATGCAGCTATGAAAGAAGGAGAAGTTTCGGTAGCTTCTGTCTAATGAAACTTAATGTCACAATGTTTATTGTTAAACTGCAGTTTCAGCAATGTCACATTGTTCCAGTAATGCCCTAGAATTTAATCACATAGAGCAATTTTTTGTATACTAGCAGCTGGAGTCTGAACCCAATGTTGTGGAAGGAAGAGTACAACAGCTAGCATATGGAAATGTTATCACTGTACATTATGTGCACATCTACACCATCAAATCATCATCAACTAGCATAGTCCAGTCACACTGAAAGTATCTCATTGCATATTCTGTTTGGTCAAATTTGTAAACTGAATTTTATGACACCCAGGCTAATCATCTAATCACTAAAAGTAGCACTAGAAAATAAATAAGAAAAGAATTGTTTGATGAAGCCCGCTGCAGCAGCTGGATTTGGAGGCGGGGCAGGGACAGGGGGAGACAGCAATGGCGCTTGAAGAAGGAAAGCGGGGCAGTTCCTCGACAGCAGACGACGGCGCGCGGCTCCTCAGCGGTTGGCGGAGCGACTCCGCAGTTGCGGGCGGCGGGGCAGCAACTCAGGCTGCTGGACGGCGGAGCGGCGTCGCGTCCAATTGATGGTCTGCGTGAAGTCTCCGACCCGGAGTGTGGATAGGGACGGCTGCTAGTCGATGGCGGAGCGGCAACTTGGAGTGTGGTCTGCGTGAAGTCGCCGACCCAAAGAATGGGCTTTTACGGCGTGCTTAGGGTTCGCCGAGGTAGGGGCCACCCGCAGCTGATACGGAGGCGGAAGTGGGAGTGGATAGGGAGGAGGTGAGAAACTCGGCACGGGCGAGGGAGAGGGCTCGGCACGGGGGAGCGGCGGCCGGCGGAGCAGGCGGCGACGCGAGACGCCATCGGGGGAAGGTTGGGGAAAGGAAGAAGACAGGGACGCCAAATTTGGTCGGAAAAAGAACGGGGACTGTTTTGTAAAAAGTTGGCCACATCACTTCATTCGGGATGGAGGGAGTATATTTATTAAAAACTCTACCTATAGATCGGGTTCCCCACCCCTCCAAACGCCGATAAGACCGGCAGAAGGAGGGAAAACCAAGCTACGGGAGGAGAGAAGAGAATACGCTAGTCGATGCTGATTTGGGGATTGGACGGACGCGTTTATGCTCGCTCACGGACGATTGGCTAACAGGCAGTTTTTGAACATGTATGCGTGCGCGCCTACGGTCGTCGGTCGATCGATGCGGCACTCCGGCGATCGAGACTGGACCCAACCACGGAATATGGATGGACCAAACGCAAGTACTGACGATGTGTGTGATGTGTGCACGTGTTTTTTTCCTGTCCGTGAACGCTGCAGCGACGGGGGTTCCTATGAATCTGAGAGCTTCTTCCAGTGGCGAACTCTCGACGTTTTTCTGGGATTCAAAATTTAGTGAACGAACATGTGCATGTTGGGATCACTGTGGATGAGTGTTGTGGGGATTCTGAATTAGCCATCCATAATTCCCGTTATGCATACAATTCACGATAAGAATAATAATATCGTGAATCCATTTAACTGAGTTGATACCAGATTACAACATCTATTACAGTACCGAATTAAAAGTCTTACATTTGGTTATATGACCAAGTGTGATAATGTCACGCAGGAACCCTAAACCCTAGACAAGTTCAGCGGATATAAAATAGCGTTGATGATCCACGTCATGCCTACTACCCTATAGGCAACTGACTGGAAGACGTTTCTAGTTCGCACCGACGTCGTCGTACCCATCACCATCTTCATTGACGTCTTCCTCCAGGTCTGACCAAGTTAATAGTCAGGGACAAAGCCGTGAGTATATTTGAATTGTACTCGCAAACCATCTAAGGGAGAGATTATGGAATATGCAATATTTGGCTGTAGCAAGGATAGATGCTATTCTATGGATGGTTTTATTTGAAAATATAATTTCTCTTGTCGATATAGCATGTCTAGAACCGTGTTCTATGGTATCTCTATATCCATTAAAAACATTTATAAAACATTTTTTAGTAAAATCTCTAGGAAGGGAGTAACCCTTTTTATTTCATAAACCCGGTCAATCACGCATGACTGCTTCCATCTCGTCGGCAGTACCATCCAGGTACTCCAAACCTTTCCCATGCCACAGGTTACTCCGTCTGGCATCTTCTCCTTTTCCGAAAACCAATTTAGAAAACAAAACCGACATTGGGCAATGTAGATCTTTCCAACCGCCCATGACCGATGACTCGGCTATTCGAATAGTTTTACACTCTGCAGAGGTTGTATACTTTACCCACAATATCCAGATACTTATCATGTGGGCACCCTCCGCACATAACAACATATGCCACGACAAGCACTCGATCGTAGTTTTTCACCAGTCCACCTTAGCATAGGACCTATCACCTAGAGATGCACCCCACAACACCAAAGCCCAAGTGATTGTTTGACCCAGGAGTAGCAAATTCCCCAACCCACTTGACCCACCAGAACTATGCCATTACTTGCAGGCGTTTTCAATGAGGGCCCCTAGGTTGTACCCCTGCTCCCTAAAAAGGTGACAATGTGAGCCGAGTAACCGCTGTTACCAAGGGTGCCATGGAAATGGTGTCCATGGTCGGACTGCCAATACATTTGGAGGCCCCATACCAAAGTGAACAAACTACTCCGCTATGCTCCGTCCCATACCAGGGTAATTGTTGCACAGGTTAATTGTTCCAAACAACTACAAAGAACCACCAATGCCTTTTTCCATAAATCCACCAACTCCTTCTTCTTTCACCCAGCTTCATTAAGTCAAAACCTCTTTTCTGAAAACACTTCATTGGAAAAAGCACTATTCCAAGGTTTTCAAAATACCCAATTGAGTGTTCCCAACCTAGAGTTTTTCTCCAATACAAGGTTTCCCAAAGGTCATGATGTTAACCATCAAGCCACTAACCTAGGGGATAAGTATGTGTCAAGAAGGTGTCATCCATAAGGATGAGAACAATTGACTTGTGGAGCCAAGTCACCAATAATTGCTATTTTAGAGGTAATAGCAATATAAAAACATGTTTTTTCATAAACATTTATGAAGCGTGCAATAAGTAAAACTAGGATCATGTATGCAACAAGTTCAAATGGCTTTACTTGGTCCGCACATTGTCCCTGGTCCTCCTCTTGATAATCCAAACAATTCCCTCCTTCAGAAAACCAGTTGTTGTTCGAATCTAACACCGATAAAAGAAATATATAAGCATTCAAGCAAACACTTCAGACATCTATACACGGCAAGCCAAACAAACATAACACATGTACAGAGAGTGGGTTCTAGGTTATTAAGCACCTCCAAGTGATTTCATCCTATTTGCCTTTTTCTAGAATATAAGGAGGATTTTCCTATGAACTATACCTTATACAAGGCATTATACTAACTTGAAAATTTTCCAGCAAAAAATGCACAAATAGGGTACCACTGGAAATATATGATTTTTATGAATCCAACAAAATTGGATTCAACTCTTTTTAAGTTATAAATATTTTTCTATGCTTTTTCTAATGAACTAGGTGGCTATTTTGGGATTAAAAATCCCCAAAAAATAACGATGATCCAATAATTCTTAAAACCTAGTATAAGCAAGTTAATTTAGGGCATGATCACTAAAACTTGGTTCCAACTTATTTCCTCTTGTAGATCTCGATAAATATTTTTTTTAGTAAAACTAGCTCTTATCTTACAATAAGTACTGTAGCAAGTACACACACCACCGAGGATTCACACCAATGGAACATGCAAGATAATTTGACAGGGACTCCACTAAAATTGGATTCATAATTTTCTAAGTTCTAGAATTTCACAACTGGATTTATGAGTGTTATGGCATGTATTCAACTTAGCTAAATATCCACAAAATATATAAACAGATCTGCACAAGATACCAGTGTGGTTATTTAGATCTATAAGTTTAGAGTCAAAGGAAATTTGAATCTAATTGTTTGGATATACAGGCAATATTTGGTGAATTTATTTCAGACCGGAACTCTGCAGTAATTAACAGATTTGAAGAAAGAAAAAAACTTTAACGGGCCAACAGAGTAGATCTGGGCGGATCCGAGATGGGCCGACTGATGACACTTAGCAAGTGTGCCAAATTGGGCCTCCAAATGCAGAGTGTTGTAGCAAGAGTAAATTTTCCCTACGAGGGAACTCGGGGTTTATATCAAACTCTCGGGGTACAGTTGAAAAAGTTCCACTCGTTCTTCTTCTAGCAACCTGCAAAACAATTCCTCGTTCTTCTGTCCCCAACTCCACCGAGTGGTGGCCAAGCACAAGGTGTGAATGTAAGTAAAAGTAAATATGATATGCAATACGGTAAAGTAAATAACAATGCAATAAAGTAGATATGCTATGGTAATGATATTTTTGGGTTTTGGTTGTGTATGCAAAAAAGTAAATATGTTTTTGTATTTTTGGAATAATTTAGTGCTGAAAATAAAGGTAAATATGTTGGAAGAGGAGGCCAACGATGCGGCACGGTGAAAAGGTAAGTTTGAAATTTAAGATCTAAAGTGGAAATTCTGTGGCCCATACTGCTTTATGCGCCATAAATGTCTAATTTAGATCTAAGTCGCATGGGGCCCGGCTAATATTCTATGGCGCATATGTGTATATATGCCACCGAACACCGATTTAAAATTTCTGGAGGTGGGTCTTACAACAATTTTGTGGCCCATGAGTCTATATGCACCACAGAAATAGACAGTTCTGTAGCGCATACTACTGCTATGCGCCATAGAATTTAAAAAATTCTGTGGCGCATTGATGAACAATGCGTCATAGAATAAATTTAGTGGAGCACACTTTTAGATGCGCCACTAAATGTCTGTCTACGGATAGCTAGTTTCCTAGTAGTGTGTGCTCGAAGATGACTACAGTGATGAACCCACCTTTTTGAAGGTGAGGAATACCCAATCTTCAGTTCGTGAGCAATGATATTTTTTTGGCCTTCCCTGATTGAGGAATGCCTTTCCATTGACATCAGTAACGATGAATTTTGTAGTTTATTAGATTATATTTTGGTTTTAACTATGTAGTACACAAAACCCTTGTTTTACGTATTTTTTTAGTTTTAGGGACCTTCCGACGTGAAACGGATCCAATCTTTTTTCCATGTCAGTTTTTCAAGGAAGCGAAGATCATGAGAAGAACAAGACATCGTGAAGCACCACGAGGTGAAAAAGTGGGTCCATCATATGGTCCCACTTGCTAGCCACATGGTGGGACCCAACTTCCACACTATGGGCCCTTTTCCAGCTTTCCTCGTCTCTACGGAATCATGAAACGACTATACATATGATTCTCCGGGCTATTTCTCGATGGGGCGGCAGAGAAACGGTGAATACACAATATAGATCCGAAGACTGCGAGGATAAGAGGTGAGATGCCGTCGGAGCCGCTCCCGGTTGCCCCTTCGCCTCCATCGACATCACCTCCTTTATCACCATGATAAAGAAGAGGTAGTTCATCCCTGGACTACAAAAGATTGTGGAAGTAACTTCTATCAATTTCTCTATTATGCTGTCCTGCCACTCCATTCACCGTTCATGTCCAGCAAAACTTTTTTTTTGAAGTAATGTCCAGCAAAACTAATCCAACGGAAGGCAAAGCAGCTCCGTGTGTCCGCACAACTAGTGTGCGAACAAGGCTATGCTTCTAATTCCCTTGCGCCAAAACTCAGGTTGCCACGCACGATCAAATTGCCGTGGCCAACAGCAATCAACAACATGCTGCCGTGGCGGATGATTATCAATTCTGAAGACGACGCGCCTCCGCAGCCGATGCCGAAGATGCATCACTGACGAACACAAACAGAGAGCGGGTTCCACTCTGAAGTTCAGTCCATGAACTACCGAACTACACAATAGAATCGAACCGAAAAGTACAGCAAAAAGGGTACCCTCATATTATCCTTTAACCAATCCACGCTCTGAGACAGAATATTCCACGGGTTTTGATCAATAAACGTCGAATTACTATGGTGGGCGTCAATCTAAGCGTAGAGAGTCGCCGGCGTCCGGACGATGGTCGTCTGCCGTGATGACGCGCTGTCTTCAGGGATGATCACCGACGGTCACGGAGACTGCCGGCGGCATGCCTAGGAATGATCGGCTTCCTCACACCCTGGGCGCCAATGGGCCTCTGCGCTGGCTGTCTGTAGGGATGATGGCGGCCGCGGTAGCACGCCGGCGGATGATAACCTTCCTTGCGGACTCCACGGCGACGGAGCTCGCTGCTATTTTAGCGCCAGAAAGGGAGAAGCCGGCCAGATCTTTCGACGCCAGAGAATGAGAAGCGGAGCCTTTTCGCGCTAGCTGCTTTGCCTTCCGTTGGATCAGTTTTGGTAGGCATGAACGGCTGATGTCGTAGCCTACGGCAGTTCTGACATTCCTCCGGCACATCAGACGACCGTGTCCAAATTAGAACCCGATTTAGTTGCTGCATGCATTCTGTAGAAGCAAATCTGATGCCATATTTCTTTGCATACACGATGTTGCCTTAAGAAGTAAAACTGGACAAAAATAAATGTTTCATTTTTCTTTGATCATCAATTTATTTTTTAATTTGAATAATTTGCTCCTTGTGCCGCTATAAGTCAAAATCTAGCTTTGTTGATATATTGTAGAAGCAAAATCTGCTTCTTGATTTTCTTTATATCCGATCATGGCCTGTAGGTTCTGTTCCAGAATCTTTCTCTGATTATCGTAACCAAACTTAATACGGTTTTATCAGACAGAAACCTCTGTATTGAAGCTACCTTTTGCAAGTGACATTTGTCTCGAAGAAGCGCAACCAAACATTGTTAAATCAATTCAACCAAGTCTGAAACACATAACCCTGACAAGATCATCTGAGCTACAAATGGACTCATGCAAGATAAAAAGCAGCAAGCACAAAGTGTCTGACCTTTGCAGCACAGACCAAATGTGATGCAGATCTACGGCTAATGTTGCCTAGTCAAGTTCCTAACTTGGCTGGGGCAGGGAGGTCTGCATTGGCACGAGCGGCGGTGCTGACAAGGTGGGCAAGAGGCATGCCGGTACCCTCCAGGAGGCTGGAGGAGTCGATGCCCTTGGTGAGAGTTGTACCATCTCCAGCGCTTGCATTCTGAGCTCCATTGGGTAATCCTTCACACACCCAATTCTTGGACCATTTCCAGTACTCCATTTCAAGGATAGCCTGTGGCCAAGCTGATAGGATTTTGACTTGCTCATGGAATTCACCCTCTCAAGAATTGCCTCCTTCGAGACTCCTGCATCTCTAGGGCTTTGCAGGCCACCTGATAATGTTCTTTCGTAGGTAGGCCTTCCTTGCTCTGGACGTACATTGTTGTCCTCGTCAGCTTCAGTCTGTGAAGAAGGCTTAGATACGTTGTCTTCTTCTACCATGTTCAGAGGAATAGCCAATTCTGGAGGATTGGATGCCATGATATTAGGCACTGGATCATCATAGAAGTCTTCCTTGTTTGATGAGCGCACCTGAATATGCAATAATAAGCTCATCAAGTGAAACCGTTACTGACAAAGTTTTATTTTCAGATTCTGCTGGGCTGAAAATAACGTACCTCAGTATCTTTCAGATCAACCCCATTCTCTTCGAGAAAGCTCATGAAGTTGCTGAGGTTCTCCGCACTCGGTTTGTAGTGGCCACTATATGCCCAGATGGACTGAAACCAGAACAGATCATCGGAGAATCAGATTAGCATAGTTTCTCAAAAAAAAAAAAAAAAAAAGAATCAGATTAGCATAATGCATCCAATATGCAAGGAAGCATGAGTACAAAATTATGACTATGAAATGACTAATCTTTTGGAACATACATGCAATATGAAATAACATCATAAGCATTCACCAGGAATGTAAAATCTCTGCGTAAATAGTAGAAGTCCTATACGACGGTACATCTTAATAATACCTTGATAACACCATTTTCTGCAGTAAACCTTCCAGCAGCTATGGTAGCACCTCCTGCTAAAAAGCTAGAGTGCTGGAATACACCTCTCTCTTTCTGGATACACAAATAAGCATACAAGTTACAGATTTAGGAATACTAAACTACCAAAGTATCAACGGGAGTATAATTCTTATGAGAGTTGGTAAACTACCTCCCCAGCATAAAGTTTCTTTGATGTGCTCATAACAAAAATCCATTTTGTCCCTTTAGGGCCCTGATTTGTATCAAGTGGTTCTCCTGATATCTTGTGGATAATTTTTCCCTCTGTAATGATGTATTCATAGTATTCACGCTCTTGCTGCAAAACATCAGATCACTGTTACAACCATCTGGGAGGCCCAGCTGCTGCACAAATAAAGACTTCACGCACTACTATCTTCTAAATACTTTCACGTGGCAATGTTGTAGGAAGTCATTTCAAAACAAGTTAGATGCGCTGTAGCCACCATGAACACTATTGAAAAAAGCTACCATGAACAATTGAAGAAAGGTGTTAACGGAAACAGGCCTGGAATTCTGTAACCTCATAAGTAGAAAATATTAAAAATAAAAATTTGTGAAACTTTTGTCAGTAAATATAACTTTAATACATATTGATTTATTTACAGTGGCATTAAGACGTATGTGACGTGTAGTGATTGGTACAGGTCAAGAGATTGGGGATAGGGGATTCACCCTCATGTAGCCGGCAGCAGGGCCTAACCCCTGCCGTGGTTAGAGATGCTCTTTGGCTTAGCTGTGTCCTGATCCCTAAGATAGCCTTATCAACTAAATAACCTATCTACTGGCTAACCAAATATCATTCCTAGCACCCATATCAATATATCTTCCTATTCTAAACCTATCTCTTTCCTAACTAAATAGATATCCTTCCATCTAAAATAAGTTACTGCACTTATCTAATGTATCAATTGATCATGACATTGTTAACATGAATATTCCTGCACAGGAAAGCCCTTAGTTGGTGCTGTGCTTCACAATTGGGCCTTGATTCGGCATCCATGACAACATAACAAATCCTTACTGTAAGCAAAACATATTTTCAAAAGGTAAACATGAGAAGCACAAATTCGCTGTATTTCATCAAAACCTAGGCTTGATGAAGAAACCCGAGTGTTGAAGGAATTTAGTACTCTGAAGTCCTAATGCAGCTCTTCTCATAGTAGTTTTCATAAGAATAGTATGATTTGAAAATAAGGATAGCGTCCAGTATAAAATTATCTTACTGGACCAAGATATCTTATGCATTGCTTCTTCAGCAGAGCCCTTGGACATTCTGCAAGATCTACATCTTTTCCTTCACCAATATCAAGCCTGCATACGTAAAAAGCAAAAAATACCATCAATTTCTGTGCAACATGTAACAAAGTTATCTTGCAGAGAAGTGACAAATATGCATGATCACATGATTTCTTTCAAGCAAGAAAAAAAATGCATATACAGAGTCACAGTCATGTTGTTTACCAGTAGAAGAATGGCTGGCCAGCTTTGGTCTGGGACCAAACATCATAGTAGAAATGCAGGTTGTGCCCATATCGATGTCTTGGGTCAATCTACGTGACAGAAGATGGATTTCAGAATTTAGCAAATAAGAGTGGATTTTTTTGGAGATCGCAAGCTGTGGAATTTTTATGACCCATGTTCACACGCAAACAAAAGGCCCAAGTCAACTGATACCAGGAAGCAGATTCTTTTCACACACATTTGAGACATAAAAAGCAGCAAAATCCAGCAAGCAGAAGACTACTAGAATCAGATAAATAACTGCTGTTGATGTGTACTCACAGCCTCGATCCAGTGCTGGAACGCCAGCTTGCGAGCCTTGGCATCCTTGGATAAACCCTGACCCACCTGCATCAAGGTGAGGAGCATGTTTCAGAGTAAAAAATTAAGGACGATTCCAACCCAAAGAACAGCTTTCTTTCGGAGAAAAGGCTGCATAGTGCTGTCTTGTTGGTGGAGACTGATGCAGGGGGGAGAGAAGTGGCAAGACCTTGGATGCGTTGAGGCTGACGCGGTTCCAGCGCGAGGCTGCGGTCTCCGGCTCCGGGTCGTCGTAGAAGGCGACGGTGCTGTGGTTGAGTTGCGCGAATTCCAGCGCTTGCCACCTAGACCAGTTCCAAACACGGGACAGGTTAGTTTTTGACCACCGATAACTAAATCAGGCATTGCGGACACCAAAATTCCACAGCACAGGAGATATGAGCCGCCGTTTCCATGGAAGCCAGCTCAGGAGATGGCAAGAACCAAGCGAAACGGAGCAGCAAGGGCAGAATCCCAAGGAAAGGGGGGTTTGGCCGATTTTCTTTGCCAAATTTAACAGGCAAACTGGATGAAAGGCTAAAAAGGAACCAAGGAAGTGTTTGTTTAGAGTAACCAAGGGATTCGTTAAGGAAGGGGGGCATAAATGTTTCCTTTTTTCTGCAGGATCTAGTGGTTACCAGAGCTCCTCGACGACGACTGCGGAGTCGGCGAGCTTGCGGCGGGTCCGGTAGCTCCGGTACACCTTCTGCACCTTGGTGGCGGCGCCATTCGCGCCCCCGCCGCCGGCTCCGGCTCCGTCCGCCGGCGACGGCTCGAGCAGCGCGGAGCCCACGTGGCCCAGCCCGGCCGCCGGGGGAGCACGCATCGCCGTCTCCACCTCCATCAGGTCCAAGAGAGCGAATCAGCCTCTCACGACCAGGCCAGCAATGGTTGTTGCACTAGTCGTCTCGAGCAGGAGGAGGCAGCAGCAGCAGGGATTTAAGCGGAGTTTGTGCTGCGTCGCTGTAAGCTGTGATAGATAGGATTGGAGAATAATTTAATGCGTTTGTTGGGTGTAGTATTCCGTTCTCCTCGCGGGAAATAGTAGGAGTAGTATTGTGCAGGAAGATTTCCGCGCGACGAGAAATGTTTCACGAGAGAGATGATGCCACCACCTACCCGGGTCCGCGTGGCGCGGCAGGTGGCTGGATGAATGCGACCGGTCCACGGTGCCATAACGCGAGGCTGGATCCTACTGGGTGTTGACGTGGTGCAGTGCCGGTCGTGACGGGGTTGCCGGGCACGCGCGCGGACGCGGTTCACCATACACCGGCTGCTGTTCGGACGTGTTAGCCAGCTTGAGCTCCAGCGGGTCGGTCTCCCGTCTCAGTGCCGATGCGATGTTCGTGTATCAACAGCTGGGTCGTCAAGGATGTTTAAAGTATGAAATGTGAGGAGTGCCGTGCGTTTTGTCTTCGAGCGGGCACGTCGATATCGTGTTTCCTGTTACTATTGGAAGTATGATGAGATGAGTCACTCTATCCTTTGATGGATTTAGATTTTTATATCAAATTTGATGATGCTAGTTGAGTGACATTTTTTTCTTAGACTATCTTATGTCCAAGCCTTAATTATTCCTCTCTCCATTCTATAAATATCAGGGGGGGTTGGCTTTGACCATCTTCTTGCCGTCCGTTCAAAATGTGTCCGGGTTGCCCAAATCGTGTCATCTTTGGACGCGGTTGTCCTAGCGGCGCAATACAACCATTCGGCCATGTTCATATTTTGAGTTATTTCAGACCATCATATTCATATTTATATTTTACTATTAAAGTTTTTATCATAAAGTAATTCAACAATAATTAAATATAGAAATAATATAGTTCATATACGAAAAGTCAAAATTGTAGGACGAGCTACACATAGCTAGTTTTTTGGAAAATTCAAAAAACGATATTTTAAAGTTTCAAAAAATTCCAAAACAAAATTGTAGATGGAGACAATGAATTTTTCTATTAGCTGCAAAATATCAATGCCAAACAATCATTATTCTGGTCTGTGCAAAAATAACAAATTTGTAGATCTGAGTAGTGAATAGTGACGTTTTTCAAATCTCCAAAACTTGTCAGACTTTGTTGTTTTTGTGTAGCCTGGAATACTATGTTTTTCAAACTGAGATTTTATAGACTGGTAGAGTAGATCATTGAGTACATCTACAAATTTTTAATAATTTTTTAAATGATAAATATCATTTTCAATTTTTTAAAAAAACTGGCCTTCATTTAGCCCGGGCTACAAAAAACCACTCTCAGTTCATATAATAATTTTAATGAAATTCTACAAAATAGATAGCTCATACAACCTTTCGGCATGACACGAAACTATTGATTTTATTTGAGCGTCTACAAGTGTTCAACTAGGTTATCCTACGGTTACAGATGAACGCCTTCATGGTGAATTTCCTGATGCATGGCGAGAACTTGAGCAAACTGGATAGGACAAACTGATGTGGCTCAGCAAAAGCATCTTGCTAGTCCCGTTGATGAGAACTTATTAGATCAGCATCATCTCACTATCGATGATCATGTTTTCAATGATAACAAAATCATTCATGAGCTTCCACGTCTCGTTTAGGGATAATAACCTAATAAGATTGGGACCATGTTTTAGTAGGGTAGTATCGTGTCTTCTACCTATTATTAGAGTAAGAACCGGCAAATCCTTTAATCGATTTAGACATTATTATACCAAATTTGATTATGTCAGTTGTGTGCACACGGAACGCTCTTGCCGTGTGCGACGAGGACCTTAATAAGCCCGATCCATACTAGTGTTTAAAGCATCCCATTGCATTTCAGGTGTAGTGCGAAAGATTGTTTAGTGCCTGAAAAATCGACTGTATACTGCAGCTTAGAAGGGTTCATCGGTGGAGACATCGCAAACAAAAGACTGAAAAAGAACGTAAAAGATTGTTTAGAGCCTGAAAAATCGACTGTATGCTGTGGCCTAGAAGGGTTTATCAATGGAGACATCGCAAACAAAAGACCGAAAAAGAACGTGAGTAACTGTGTGCCACACGACTAACCCATGACAAGTCGTCAGCATTGTTGGGATTCATTGCACATATTTTATCTGGCAAAAATCGTGTGCAACATATTAAGCTAAACTAGTGAAGTGGCCAAAAAAATAATTATTCAATTGAGGGTTGAAATTGTCCGGTATTATAAAAGATAAAAAAGATCAAACCGATGAACACAAGTTTTCATATGTATATCTACTGAAAAATGGTACTCCATCTGATCAAAAAACAGTATCGGATGAATTAGAGCAACTTAGTATAAAGTTTATACTAAGTTGCCGATATTTTTTTTCGATTGGAGAGAGTAATTATTTCAGTGAAAGTTGCATTCTTTTTTAGGAGAGGATGTTATGCATCATTCTCACGCTGTAAGCACCGGGACTGATAAACCGAATCCTTTCTCGGAGGGGGAAATATAAAACAGTCCTTTATGTGATCATATTTGACTTTCGCAGTTTATATGTGCCCCGCCCCGTGGCTCCAAAATGCAAGGACAGGGAGAACGATTTACAGTTTCAAGAAAGGAAAAAGGGAGTTAGAATGATTTCTGCTAAAAGTAAAAAAAGACAATGAGAACGATGCAGACCAGGCAGGTAGTAAGCTTCGTGTGTACGTTGCTATCAACCAATTAATGGTCTTCGATCGGTGCTGTTTCAATGGTCCTCGATCGATCGTGATTCACCGACGATCTATATAAATCTCGCACGTCGCCGTCGTAAGTAGAGCTAGTTAACTAGCGTCATCCGGCAACAGAATCGATCCTGTTCACGCACTTTTTCACTATGCTGATTGTGGATGATTACTCAAACGACGACACTGTAATTGACCTGACACTGAATGAAAATCAGTTTTCGCTCAGGACGGGTACCTAATAATCTCTTGATTTGCGCAAGCAAAACCAACCCCCATGTTTTGTACAGTTGTACCACATGGATGCACATGAACTCGATGAAAGATAGTTGCATCGATGATCGATCTAGATGGAACAGAAATGTCGTAGATGATAGGGCAGAACAGAAGGTAAGTTATAAACAACTTTCACGCTTTCCAGCTGGTTTGGTCCATGCGAATTGTCTAAAACTCCACCCCCTATACATCCACATACAAAACGAATCATCGATCGGTATGGATTGGTCTCCCAGACATGAGCTGGATTAGATAGTTTGGTACTGCATTTGTTTCTCTCTCGGAGTTGTCATTCTGGCCACGTACGTACAGTTCATTTGACCTCCAATATTATTTCATCGGATATCTAAGACAAGCTTAAATCTCATTCTTCTTTTTCTACGAGAAAAGTCCGGCGCACTTTGTCTTCTTCATCTCTCCCTACTTTCCCCCCTCGCCCCTCAAAATTTCCGTGCCCATTTCATACTAACCATCTGAAAGCATCATTGCAAGTATTCCTATGTTTAAGACATACCCACCCCCTCTCGCCGCCGACACCAGGGGCGTCGCCGGGCAAAGCTCGGGTGGCGCAGTGGCGGCGGAGGATTCCCTCGGCCGCCGATCTGGCGGGGACAGCGGCACCCCATCTCATCCATCCCGGGCGTGTGCTGCAAGAAGACGGCGTCTAGGGTTGCTGTGAAGGCTGCCGGACGCGGTGGCAACGTGGGCTGCGCCCATGCCTTCGAGCTTGGGTGGCGGTGCTACAGCCCCATCGACGACGGCGGGCGGATGCACCTTGAGATCTTCCCGCTACACGAGGAAGCCCGAAGCAACTGCTCTGGGCGTGGTGGTGGCGGTGGCGGTCTCCTCTTTCGTCGGAGGTGGCCGGCCAGTTTGCAACGATGTGGGAAGGCGAGGTTGCTGGTGAAAACAGACCTTTGACTTCGGTCGTCATGGGCGATGGCGGCATGATGCGCCGCTACCTTGATGAAGGCATCATTGTCGCAGCTATCACCGACCTTCTCATGCTGCTTCGGGGGAAACCCTAGATCTGGAATCTCTAGATCGGACGATGGCGGCACATTTGGTGTCGCTCTTCCTCTTGGGGGCATCGTTTTTGGAGCAGCAGCTGGTTAGTGGAGGCCTGTGGTGGTGTGGTGTGCATCTTCTGCGATGGCGATATCGGGTCTCGGTGGCTTAGCGCAGCGGAGGTTTGTTGACGGTCGTGGCTTGATGGACTCGCATAGGGTGGAGGTGCTGTCTGGCGTCTTGGTGACTGTCAACGGCAGGAACGACAAAGATCATGCTGATTTTTTTATCCCGAGGACTGCTCGGCGGTTCGATGGCGGTGATGGCTTCAATAGCATGTGCATGAGGTGCTCGCTAAGAACCTACTAGTCCGGATGAGCGCTCTCGTTTTGCCTAGAGGGTGTCTCAGGGTATGCGATGTTCCCGACTCCTAGTTGAGGGGGGCTTTCGCGTGATTAGGGAGTAAGGCCTTGTTAGCGTGATATCCTCTTATTGTCTGGTCTGTAAGAACCAGGATTCCTACAGTAGTAATTAGTATTAACATAATAGAAGTAAGCGGGTCAATCAAGTATCCAAATTCTAAGGAAAAATCATTATTGACGGTCCAAGACCATAGGTATTGATAGATAGAACTTCCATTTATTTGTTGAATAGACAGTTGAATTGAGAATACCATAGCTATACTTAAGAATAACACACTAGGAAAAGCCCATATGCGACGAAGATTTTTTGTTGCTGTCGGAATAAAAAAAAGACCAAATCCCATTGACATAATAACTGGAAGTGGGAGAAGAGGGATTACCCATGCATATTGATATGTATGTTCCATAAGAAAAGAAATTGAAATTTTTACTTGAAATTTTTCTATAAAATAAAATTGTTTCCGATTCACCAAACCAATTCTTATCTCTTTCTGAAGGAATAAATAAAAAGAATAAGCAAAAAATGAAGAATGGGTTTAATTGGTTAAATTTAATTAGAATGCTTTATTTAAGAAACTCAGTATTTTTTGTTTTGATTGAAATTCCATTACGTGGTTGCTTCGTGTGTTCTGATGTATGGTCTTTGTAAGACATTTGTAGAATAAAATAATAAAGAAGGCAATATGCATCAATCGATACAGAGGCTGGGGCTATGCTCCCATTTCAAAAAAGAACATACTCCAACAACTAAATACCTTTTGCTATTAGTGTATTTTTTAATCCCTGCGATCTAAAGAAGCTAAATATATCTCAAATTTCACAAATTTTCAGATGCAAAATCAAGATGTAACTCTGAAATCGGGAAAGGACAAATTAAGAACCGGCGATGTGCATTGGCCATGAATTCACAGGTCGATATATATTTGTTCGTGCAAAAACAATTATCGTTGTCGATCTCCAGTAGCCGCTGCTCTTTCTTCGTGCTGGGGCGCAGCGCAGTACTGTCAAGACTACCCGTATGCCCCAATCCACCCATAAATGATGGTCCTCTATGACAAGGCGCAAGGAATTGGCTTCCATCACATGACTTGCTTCTTGGAAGATATGGAATGAGCGCAATGCCCGGATCTTCACTAACAAGCACACACCACCTTTGTCCTTCTAAGGAAAATAACCTATGAGGCTAAGCTTTGGATTATAGCGGGCGCGGAGCGCATGAGTAATTTAATTCTAGGAGATTGAGACTCTATTGTATTATTTCATTTTTTTTGTAAACTTCTATCTTAATTAATGGGAATGGCTTGTAGTCTAGTGGTTGGACATGCAGTGGTACTTTCGACCGGCCCGAATTCAAATCTTGTCTAGGTTGAATTTAGGTTGTCTTACCTTCTTTCTTAATAAAATTTCAGCGAGCTCCTTTCCTGCTAAACTTATTTTTTCTTTCTTAATTAACTAGCATGGTGGCCCTCGCAAATGCGAGACCATCATCTTTATTATCTATAAAAGTATTAAATATTTACTAATTATCTTATAAAAGTAGTCCTAATAGCATTTAACACCGTACATATAGTTTCTAGCCATATTCACATATTTCGGTCATACATAAACATTTATATACAATAACGACATCTTAATTCGTAAAGCATCATGTATTTTCCAAAAAGAGGGCAAATAGGAGAAAAACTACTTTTATAAGATAATTAGTAAATATTTAATACTTTTATAGATAATAAAGATGATGGCCTCGCATTTGCGAGGGCCACCATGCTAGTTAGGATTAATAATGGTTCCTAGGATTAAAAATATCATGTAAATAAAAATATCATGTGAAACTTAATTTAAACTCTTCAATTTTTGGGTGAATGTTTACTTGAAGATTTACAGTTGTATTAGTAAACATTGTACATCATGATATTAGACGTCATAGGAATGATGGATTACACCATATAAGCCTTGCCATACCGCTTGAGCCTGCTTGGAGAAAAAAGT
This sequence comes from Dactylis glomerata, assembly GCA_007115705.1. NCBI lineage: Eukaryota > Viridiplantae > Streptophyta > Magnoliopsida > Poales > Poaceae > Dactylis > Dactylis glomerata. The sequence continues at coordinate 2,290,436 of QXEO01000096.1, forward strand.
CTCATGGATCTCTCTGACACTGATTAGTGACATAGAGAAGAAAAGAAGATTTTTATCCATTTTAGCATCATTATTGCCTAAATATTTTATTCAAGTACTAATATTTGATCCACCTTTATTTTTTAAAGAGGTTTTTATTGATACATCGCTGATGATTCATGGAAAAAAAAAATTGACATGACGCCCTTTGTACTATTTGTCCATTTTGGTAACATTATTGTCTAATTTTTTAATTACATACTAAAATTCAAATACGTCCTTATTGTTTTTTAAAAAAGCGGTACTAATATTCGATCCACCTTTATTTTTTAAAGAGGTTGTTATTGATACATCGCTGTTGCTTTGTGGAAAAAATATTGACATAACATCCTTTGTACTATTTGTCCATTTTAGTAACATTATTGTCTAAATTTTCAATTACATACTCCCTCCGACCCATATTACTTGTCGCTGATTTAGTATAAATTTGTACTAAATTAGCGACAAGTAATATGGATCAGAGGGAGTACTAAAATTTAAATATGTCCTTATTTTTGAAAAAGGTTTTGTTGATGCACCACCACTTTTTGTACAAAAAATTACATTGACGTAAAGGTATAACAACCAAGTATTTGGATTAGCTTTATTATCAAATTTTTCGCAATGCAATTTATCTGTAGATAGTATACGTCACTTACGTTTTTTTTAAGAAAAAATCCCATTCAGATGCATATCCATGCTCATCTAATATAGCTGGCTGGGACTTGGATTTTTTTTTTGTGAGGAGCAAGCACCGTATGTGGTTAGGACTGTTTTAGATTTATATTTTACTTTTTTTTCTTGAGGAGGCAAGCACCTGGCCGGGACATATATAGATTTTTTTTAAGGAGCAAGCACCATACCTCTTTCGGACTGTTTTAGTTTTATAATTTACTTTTAATTTTAATTATCTGGTACGATGTAACGTGCCCAATCTAGTCAACAGAACTATGTACATAGTTACGTGACTTTTAGTCTCTATTAAATCTTAGCTATAAATTTTAGATCTAACTATCAAAATAAATTTAGGTGATGTGTGTTAACGTGGTGCCTTTATTTTAGACCTCTGTATTGTGCTTTTAGTAGATAGTAGATTGAATAGAGCAAATCTTTTGCTTCCGTTGCAAAATAAAAAAGTCTAGCTGCAACCACACCGTATCCATAGATCGAGAAGGTGTCCATGTAGCATGCATTAGTAGTCTTGTCATGATAATATGTGCAAGAATCAAGAATATTCAAATAGTACCAACTAGAAAATGAACTGGATTCGAGATTGTCGTAGTGGTAGTAAAGAACAGTTTGGGCACGTTTTCGTATGGTTGGTCCACGAGAATTTGTCCACTTCTTTACCTGCTCCATTACATCTCTTATATAATCTGGACATATAAAACTGGTCATCCTTGACGAGATATGGATTGGTCGTCTCCTAGACATGATCGAGCTGTTCCGAGTAAGCTAGTTTAGTTTATATTGCATGTATTTTTCTCTCGGAGTTGTCCTTTTGCCAAAGAACGAAGTCGATCCTTCTGGGCAGGAATTAACCTGAAAAAACACATGAGGTCATCTGCCATTTGAGGAGCCAACAAATAGATGGAGCAGCAACCTTTATGACAGATCTGCATCGTGTCGTTCACTACAGGAATGACGCAATACATCGACGACCAGCGTCTACATCGACAGCCAAATGTTGGTGCCGTCAGCGTAGGCCATGGGTCAGGCAGCCCATGAAGTTGGCCATCGGCGTAGAACTGCCGTCGGTGTAAGATAGCTACGCCGACGGCCTTTTATACGCCGACGGCAATACCCTCAGTATAGCTATTTTCCATTTTACCATATTAATTTTAGAAAAATCATAACTAAATCATTCTAATTCACAAAAATACAAATAATATATCAAAATTTGTAGAAAAATAAGATCTATTCATCTATACCTTTCAAAATTTAGAACTAATTAATTTAATTAGTTAGGATTTTTAGTTTATGATTTAGGGTTTTAATTCAACTCGAAGTCGGGAAAATTTGAACTAGAGCCGCATCATAGTTTGCCCATGATTTTTATAAAAAATCATTTTCAGGTTTACAAGTAGAAGTTTTATCAGAGATCCATAAATAGTTCTGTAAAATTCAACCCCTAGCTAAGAAGGTTCATGCCCGCCGTTTCGACCGCATTTTGAATCGAGCCTAAGAAATTCAAAAAAAAAATCAAAAAAATGTAAAACCGTCACATTGTGTCATGTTATGTGATCTAGTTATGAGGAAAATCAATAAAGTTGGACTATTGCAAATATTGTAGAAACCCCTTCTCGGATATGACCTATCATGTACGAAGTTTTATGGCTTTTAAGCCAGATGAGCTAGGTCATGACCCAAATCATGGAATAGTTTGTTCAAATGACCCCATATTGTGCACATGTATGCATATTAGGATGGTAAACAAAGTTCATATTGGGAGTTTTCATTTTCTATGCATAAAAAATCAATTTTCATTTTCTAAGTGTCAAAATTGGGTTTTTTTGTGAAGGAAGTACTGAAAATACATTACAAAATTATACCACCCTAATTTTCAACAATAGTTGGACACATTTTACGTATATATCACCATTTTTTTGTATGTATGAAGATTTGCATTAACCTTTCACAAAAAAAGACAAACTCTTGCCGATTCAGCAGGAAGCGAGGTAAATTTGAACTACAACTGTATCATAGTTTTCCCATGATTTTTTCAAAAAATCATTTTCAGGCTCACAAGTAGATGTTTTATCATAGATCGATAAAATAGTTCTGCAAATTTTAACCCCTAGCTAAGAAGGTTCATGCCCGCCGTTTCGACTGCATTTTGAATTGAGCATAAGAAGTTTAAAAAAATGTAAAGCCTTCCTATTGTGTCATTTTATGTTACCTAGTTGTGAGAAAAAATAATAAACTTGGAATATTGCAAATGTTGTAGAAACCCCTTCTCAGAAATGACCTATCATGTACGAAGTTTTATGGCTTTCAAGCCACATGTGCCAGGTCATGACCCGAATCATAGAATAGTTTGTTCAAATGACCCTATATTGTGCACATGTGTGCATATTGGGATAGCAAATAAAGTTCATATTGGGATTTTTCATTTTCTATGCATAAAAAAATCAATTTCCATTTTCTAAGTGTTAAAATTGGGTTTTTTGTGAAGGACGTACTGAAAATACATTACAAAACTAGACCACCATAATTTTAAACAATATTATGACACATTTTATATATATATCACCAATTATTTGTGTGTGTGAAGCTTTGCATTAACCTTCCACAAGAAAGGCAAACTCTTGCCAATTCAGTAGGAAGCGGGGTAAATTTGAACTACTGCTCCATCATGGCTTCCTCATGATTTTTTGAAAAAATCACTTTTAGATACACAACATGTTATTTTATTAGAGATACATAAAGATTTTTGCAAAATTCGACCCCTAGCTAAGAAGGTTCATGCCCGCCATTTATCAATGAGGTAAAGCGAGGGTTAACAGGGTAAAGCGGGGGTATGGCATAAGAAAACTATGTAGAACTTGTTTATCAAGTGAACTCGTTAGTATTTGACATAAGAAGACTATGTGTGAAAGTTTTTCCTTTTTTTGATTTTTTTTGAATTTTTTATGATTTTTTCATTGTAAATCTCATTAGTTCGAGATATCACTAATGATACATCAAATTCAAAAACGAGCATAAGAAATTCAAAATTAAATAAAACATAAAAACATTACATATGGATGTCATATTTGGATTCCTCTCATTTTTCTTATCGATTTAGACATATAATTTGTCGAATTCTGATTTACAGATTTAAAGATATAAATTATTCATTTTTATTTTCTTATTATATAGTTTGGAATTAAATATATTTATTACTTATTTATTATTATTTACTTAATATATAGTTTGGAAATTTAAAACCAATGACATGTGACATAGTGGTATAAGGGTTAATAGGATTGATATTGTAGTATCATCAACAAGATATAATTTGCTTCGTGGACACTCATCCGAATGGAACAGAGAAGTTAAGCGTGCTGGAGGTAGAGTAGTGTGAGGATTGATGACCGATTGGGAAGTTTGACCAAGACTTAAATTTGATCAAAGATTAAGTGTAATTAGTGTAAAAATATTCTAATTGAGAGATTAGCGAGTCAAAGATTCAAAAAAAAATTTAAAAAAATTGGAACTTTTTTTGAAAAAATTATAAACTATGCCGACGGGGCTACGCCGAGGGCAAAGTCGTCGGCATAGACTACGTCGAGGGCAGAAGCTACGCCGACGACCAAATAGAGCTATGCCGAGGGGCATCTACGCCGAGGGGCTACGCCGATGGCAGCCCTCGGCGTAGACTACGTCGACAACAATTATGCCCTACGCCGAGGGTAGTCGGCCGTCGGCGTACCACATGATTCCTGTAGTGGTTCGTTTCTTCGCCGTCTCACGCTACATCATTGCTACGCTGCACAAATCGCATTATCATCCACTGCCACCACCAGCCATAACCTATACAACATGCTTTTGGCATCCATTGTCTAAAACCACATTTCAGAATATAAAGAAATTCTGAAAAATAAATTTGCGCGTACATCCGAACATTTCATGTTCGTACACAAAGTTTTAGGAAAAAAAATATCCTGTATGACCTATGTAAAAAAATATAATTTTCGATGCTTCAATATAACTATTCATGAGTCATCCTTTCTTCTTCTAACACATGCAACAAAATCTATACTTATTTTGCGAAACTTTGCATGTGAACTTACCAAGTTCCGATGTATGCATGATTTTTTTTCAGAATTTTTATATGTGTTTTTATGCATTTTTCATAATAGATGCATCTACACCTATGATCGAAAACCCGCCTCCGTGTACCTACCCCAATTACCATGAGTAAAAAGAACCTTTTAGCTTTTTCCTCGGAGATGTTGCTCATAAAAGAATATATGCTTCATAACAATATTAAGGATATCCATGACTTGTTTCCTAAACATTGCATAGCTCGGCTCATTGTGGTTATGATTAAGTTTTCTCTTCAACTGTTGTGATATTTTTCTGACCTTGTCTTCTAAAGAAACATCGGAGAAATCTATCTTTAGGGGACAAAAATATTCTTCTGATGGTTGTGTCAGCTTTGGCCGGCGGAAGCTCTAAGGTGGCTTCGTGGGCTCCATGGGCAATGCTGCCGTGCAAGGACAGGGAGGAAGCCAGGGCGGCAGCTCCGGGGCGAGAGCAACGAGTTGTGGTGGTTGTGTGGCGGCGTTCTTCGCGGCGTGAGGTGCTACATCGGACAACGCTTCAAGGTGCTTGGCAGGCGGCGATGTAAAAGTACGACACGACTTACCTAGCTCTGTGGACTTCATTCCCTCACGTACTTCAGTCTAGTGAGCCTTTCTCGCGGGAGAGGAGTAGTTACGGGTGAAAGCTCTGCCTCGACCTTCGGGTCGGTGCCGATGATGGCAGCGTCTATGGACGGCTTTTCCCTCCTCGGAGGCATCGTCGTGGACTCTCTCTTCCAATGAGTATGGCTCATGCTCTCCGGATGAAAACCCAAGCTTCGGTTAGCCGGAGCGGTAGTCCTTTAATTAGGTTTTGATCATTTGACGTTCCTAGTTCTATGTGACCCGCCCCATGGCTCCAAGGAGGCAAGGACAAGGAAGGAGTGAGTACTATTTCCAGTTTCAAGACGAGGAAAAAGGGAGGTAAAAGGACTTCGGATAAAGTAAAAAAAAACAAGGAGAACGATGCAGACCGGGCAGGTAAGAGTAGTAAGCTTCGTGTGTACGTTGCTATCAACCAATGGTCTTCCATCAGTGGCGTTCCACGGCGAGATCGTGATTCACCGACGATCTATATATATCTCGCACGTCCCCGTCGTAAGTGGAGCTAGTTAGCTAGCACCATCCGGCAACAGAATAAATCTTGTTCATGCACCTTTCCCTATGGTGATTGCGGATGATTACTCCAACGACGACACTGTAATTGACTTGACACTGAATAGTCTGAATGAATCGGTTTTTGTTCACGACGGGTACCTAATCTCTTGATCTGCGCAAGCAAAGCCAGCCCTCGTGTTTGGTACAGTTGTACTACATGGGTGCACATGAGCTTGGATCGAAGATAGTTGCATCGATGATCGATCTAGATGAAACAGAGAGATATCGTACCAAGTTATAAACAACATTCACGTTTTCCAATTGGTTGGTCCATGGGAATTGTCTAGTACTTTACCTGCTCAAACAGAAAACGAATCATCGATCGATATGGATTGGTCTCCCAGGCATGAGCTGGGTTAGCTAGTTTGATACTGTAATTGCTTTTCCCTCGGAGTTGTCATTCTGACCACGTACAATTCATTCGACCCCCAGTATTCCATGGGATATCTAAGGCAAGCTTAAATCTCGAATCTTTTTGTCTATGAAGAAAGCCCAAGGTGCACTTTGTCTTCATCTCTCTACTTAGTAGAAAATCAAGAAGTATACTTACTCAAGGCTGAAGGGAGTACGTGTGTCGTGTCTTTACATTTTCAGTTCATACATACAGACGCCCATGGATTCAGGGAGGAAGGTGTCTGGCGCCCCAGCGGATAGGACACGCCTTGTTATTCCTTTGCAGTTTTCGGCTATCTGAGCAGGCATGAAATGGTCCTGTTAGCAATACGCAGCTAGGTCGTGCCAGTGGTGAGTCGCTGTCACGGAGCATAAATAAAACAAGTGCTATTCTTCGACCTTCAGTAGCCGCCGCTTCCTCCTTGGTGCTGGTCCAGATTTCTGCAAGTCTAGCTGCGACCACACAGTAGCCATAGATCGTGAAGGTGTTGCCCATGTAGCATGGGCTCAAATTCTACCTTTGCATGCATAGTTTTTTGTTGGAACGGCCTTTGCATGCACAGTTGTCTTGTCTTGTCATGATAATATGCAAGAATCAAAGAATATTCAAATAGCAGTACCAACTGGATAATGAACTGGAACAAAGGAGCGATAGCTCGATTGCATCACGGGCCTGCCAAACCGGAGACTGTAGTACTCGTAAAGAACAGTTTGGGGCACGTTTTCATATGGTTGGTCCACGAGAATTTGTCCAGTTCTTCACCTGCTCCACTACATCTCATATCTCAACATAAAACAGGTCGTCGTTGATGATATGGATTGGCCCTCTAGACATGAGCTGCGCTGAGTAAGCAAGTTTATTACTCCCGCCAATCCATGTTACCTTTCATAAATACCGATACATCTAACACTACTATGTCTAGATATATTCATATTTATAAAAAATAATATAAGTCGAAAAAAGTATACTCCCTCCGTATGGAAAAGGATGTCGCATCCCACCGCCCCGTCACGTTAAATGTTAATTTTGCGAAAACCCCCTTGCAAAGGGGTTCCTTTCCCCTTGATCTCCACGGCGGCGGCGATCGGCGGGGATGAAGATGACGAGAATCGGCGCATCAGGCGGCGGGGGTGACAGATCGGCGTCGACACGCGCGAAGCGGCGGCGCGGACGATGGAGCGGAGGTGGACGGGGGGAGCGGAAATGAGAGAGGATCGGTGGGAGGGCGTATTTTTTCAGATGAAATAATATAGGGGTTGTTTTGTAAAATTACCCATCCGACATCTTTTTTCATACGGAGGGAGTATATCTAAACTATATTAATTGTCTACAGGTGATGGATGCCTGGCAGTACGTCGTCTTCATCCCACCTGGCATAAAAAGATCGGAAGAAAAAAACGCAACCATCTCCGTCCCGCACTCCCGCATCGTTCAGAAAAAAAACGAATGAAAAAATGGAAAGGAACCGCCTGTGCGCTGTCCGCCCACTCCTCCACGCGGCCTGGGCGCTGTCCGCCGTCTCCCTTCCTGTCCCCACCTCCCACTATGCCGGACTGCAGGTGCCTCCTCCTGCGCCACCGACCGAGCCACCTCCCCACAACGGCGCCCCCAAGCCAGTCCCTCGACCGTACCTTCTCCCAGGTGCCATGGATCTCGGGCCTGCTCCCCATCGCCAGCCGCGGGCGCATTCGTGATGACCGACGCCTGACGGCCGAGTAGCTGAAGCGGCGTCGCAGTATGGGCTTATTGTTGGTTGTATTCTGCGGGGTGAATACTCCCAGACTACACTCATGTTGCAGCAAGTATGTGTAGAAGACGTTCTAATTTAGGCTACAGTTTGTTGGCCAACCATTTCTGTTCTGTCTCCTGTTACTTTATTTAGTTCTGATTGCTTTTGGAATTCAGGTGCACCTCAAACTTCCTCTATGAACTGATTGCTTTTGTATTTCAGGCACTGAAGTATACCTCAAAGATGCATTTAACTTCTATTTATGAAAATCATAAGGGAACTTATGATTTTCTTTATCTGCCAATTGCCTTCAAGGTGATCTAAATTTATTTCCTCTGCAACAATTGCTTCATATTTCATGAGATAATTTTGCTTATCTGTATGAGTAAAGGGGATTTCTGTACTACTTTCCACCTTTTTAGAACAATTGCAATGTGTTGGCTATGCTTGCATCAAAATGACCAATCCTCAGCACATTATCTTGTGAGACCAGGATAGATAATATCATGTTGGCAAGTGCTTGTCACTTGAAGTTAACAATGATTATTGTGTATTGTAATTGTAGTTTCATGACATTGAAATATCAACAGCATACCCTTATCCTTTTGTTTCGCTTATAGACTTTTAATGGTAAAAAGTGGGAAAAGTTAACAACAAGAAAGTAGCATCACTTGCTTATGCCAGAAACAAAGGAAAATCAGTTCTGATTGGTCATTTCTAGAACTACAGTTTAATGAATGAGGACAAGTGTTGCCGCCCTATCCTCTTAACTCGAATGGCCCCAAGGGCTCAGGTATGTTTTTTTTGCTTCTTTACCATATTTATTGTTGTGGTGGTTTTGGTTGCTCCTCCTTTTTCAACAACACTCCCTTTTCTATATCATTGATATAGTGTAACATTCATATAAGTCCCGTTCGAAGTATTAAAGTAAGACATCACCTGACACAAGTACTATAAGTTGTATCTCTTCTCTCAAAAGGGTACTTGTTTCTCATACGGCAGAAATTCTCATGCATATGTATTGTTTTATTGGGTGGCGATGCAGGTTGCAGGCTACAACTAATATATTGGCTAGGTGTTATTAGTACATGATGGTGTCTGCAAGGAGAAGAAATCATAGCGAATATCAAGAAAGAACCATTTGTTGACATATAGTCACTTGTGCCACATTTTTCAGATTTACTCTATGAAGTCATGTGAGTTTAATTTAGGAAGTATTCTGATGGTAGTTATTCTTAATCTACCTCCAATTCTGAAAGTTTATGACGATTTTTTCGTATGAGTTAGACTATATCATGCTCTCATATCCGTGGACATACTATTGTTTGTTTGTACTCAAATCTGAGCATAATTGCTTCCTTCCATTCCTATGCTTATATTATGGATCAGTAGCGTAAGAGGGTCGCTAAATATTCATTTTATGTGTTAGTACGAAAAAGGAGCAGGTGGAGTGGAATTTTTTTTGAGGAAGGGAACGATGGATGTGGAATTACTGGTTTCTCCTGGAACTTTGATGTTTAATTAAACAATGTTACATGGTGAATTAGAAATTTTAGCAGCTATTTTGTTCTAGACTGAGGTAAATTGTACCTGAAGTATGGACTGGAGCAACACCCGTAATGATTGGTGAGTAACAAAGTTGAACTGCCAATCTGATACGATTTGTGGGCATGCCTCATAGATCCACTAGGTGTATCACAAAATGCATGGATTCATGTCACATTTCTTTCCATAGAAGAAAGTACATCTATTTTGATAGCTTCACTCCAACTATGCAATTGCGTGCCCTACAGAATTGCATCCGGTTCAATACTTAGAACTGTTACAAAGTTTCATAAGCACAAGAAGAAATTTACAACAATAAGCTTACTTTTGCAAACTTTATTTGGTTATTAAATTTTAATTTTTTATTGCAGCTGTAAACATCAAAATTCTGATCATGTAACCGATCAATGCAAGGGGTAAGGGCGGGTGAGGTGGTCGAATCATGGCATAGCTAATGCTAGCGACAAGGAAACAATGGAATCTGGCCCGAGCACCTTATGCATCCCACTGGTTAGCTCCTCACCACACGGCCACTAGCCACTGTCTCCTCACTGCTATGCTCCAGTGGCTCACTGATGGCGCAGTGATGATGGTGCCAGAAAACTTGTTGGCTTGTAGTAAATGACCGGCCAGTTGGAAAACCCCAAGAGAAGGTTTTGATGAATATAGCAGCAAGTTTTCCCTCAGTTAAGAACCAAGGTATGTCGATCAGGAGAAAAGCAGACAATGCGACTGAAGGTGATGCGGACTGGCTTAGCGACAGCTTCGGACAATTTATATATGGCGCCTCGTCCAAGCTTTGCTTTGCTAGCTGCAACGTGGAACCTGCACACACTGATACGTCTCAAACGTATCTATAATTTTTTATGCTCCATGCTTTGTTTTACACCATTTGCCTATTGTTTCGTTACACTTAGTGGCATTTTTATACATATTCCGGAACTAACCTATTAACGAAGTGCCACAGTGCCAGTTTCCTATTTTCTGCTGTTTTTGTGTTTCAGAAGTGATACACAGGAAATATTCTCGGAATTGGACGAAACAAGTTCCTGAAGTCATATTTCACCGGGGAGCTCCCAAACATCCGAAGACCTGACAGAGGGGGGCCACCAGGGCCCCACACAAGGGGGCGGCGCGGCCCAGCCCCTGGCCGCGCCACCCCTGTGTGAGGACGCCTGGTCCCTCTCCTGACAGCCCCCTTTCACCTATAAGTACCCCCTGACGAGAAAAACCTAAGGGCCCGATCAGTTTTCCAGAATACATCGCGATCCGCCGCCGCCGTCGACCCAAAGATCGGGAGGGTCTAGAAGCTCTTCCCGGCACCCTGCCGGAGAGGGGAATCGCCACCGGAGGTCTTCTTCATCGCCATGCTTGCCTCCGGAGCGATGAGTGAGTAGTCTACCTTGGACTATGGGTCCATAGCAGTAGCTAGATGGTTGTCTTCTCCACCATGTGCTTCATGTTTAGATCTCATGAGCTGCCCTACATGATTGAGATCACCGTTATGTAATACTATGATGTTGGTTTGTTGGGATCCGATGAATATTGGTGTTTATGATTAAGTTGCTGTACTGAATTATATCTTTTGTTATCTCTATGTTGTTTATGATCTTGCATGCTCTCCGTTGTTAGTAGCTATCTTGGCCGAGTAGTTGCTAGTGACTCCAAGAGGGGGTATTTATGCTCGATAGTGGGTTCATGTCTCTATTTCACCTGGGAGAGTGACAGAAACCTCTAAGGTGGTAGATGTGCTGTTGCTACTAGGGAGAAAACAACATTCATATGCTCAAGGGCATATGCTTTGTTTACATTACACACTTTGCTTAATGCAATTATCTGTTGTTCGCAACTTAATACTTTTGGGGTGTTCGGATGATATCCCCGAGGGTGGATTATTAGTCATAGATGCAGTTGGATGGCGGTCTATGTATTTTGTTGTAATGCCCAGAGTAAATCTCATAGTGATCTTCTTGACATATCACGTTATCTTTATTCTATCAATTGCCCAACTGTAATTTGTTTACCCAGCATGTTATTTATCTATGGAGAGACACCACTAGTGAACTGTGGACCCCGGTCCTATTTTAATCATATTGCAATCACCTGTTTACTTTACTCGTACTGTTTACTTTACTCGCATATTATTATTGTTTTCCACTCGATACACTCATAACCTTTGTTTCAAGCAAACCGGTGAGATTGACAACCTCATCGCAAGTTGGGAGCAAAGTATTTGTTTGTGTGTGTGCAGGTTCCACAAACACCTTCAGTCGTCACCGTCTCCCTTCTCCTATTCAATATACCTTGGTTTCTTAACTGAGGGAAAACTTGCTGCTGCACTCATCATACCTTCCTCTTGGGGTTCCCAACGGGCTGGTCATCACCACGCACAAGGACTTACTGCTCCCACATCAACTAAACGCCACAGCTCTTTTTCTGGCGCCATCACCGAGTAGCAGCTTCTTTTCTGGCGCCGTTGCCGGGGAAGGAAGAGAAGACTTCTGCGAGGGGAGTTCTTCGCACACACATCCATTGCTTTGTTATTTGTTTTGCTTTACTTTATTTTATTTTACCTGCATTGCTTTTTATATCAAAAACCCAAAAAAATTAGAATCCTTGGTAGTTGTTATTTCTTTACTTTAGTTTATCATGTTGTTCCCTGAGTTCGTTCTAGAGGACCTCTCTATAGGGAGCGGTTCAATTATTGGCAAAAGTAACATTGAGGAGTTCTTTAATCACATTAGTATGCATAAGGAAGTTGAGGAAAAGTCTTTGGTTGAGTTAGCTCCTAGTTATGAAGTTGCTTCTGCTCATTTAGTTCACATGTTAGAAGCTAGGTTTGCTAGTCTTAATTCTTCTATGCAATACATGTTCCTTAAGCTTCATGAAATTGAGGACCCCGAAAAGAAAGCTTTTATCTTGGAAACTTTGCGTTTAGAATTTAAGGATGTCGTTATTGAAGCTAGGAAGGTTCTTAAACGTTTTAAAAAACTCGGTTCACCTATAACGGTTATTGATACACATGATGGGGAGGCTGAGATACCTATACCTTGCAAGCTTTTGGGATTGAATGAAGCTTTCGAAAATAATTTTGCCTGGATTTGTCCTGAAAATCTTTTTGATGAGAATAGTGTACCAAAGCATGATCACAAGGGATCTTCAAAAACTTATGTGGATGAAATACAATGCCTTATTGACAAGACCTCTTCTGTTGATCTTAATGCATCTATTGATATTACTTGATTCGCAATTTTCTGCGTCTAGCTCAAAGGCGTTAAAGAAAAGCACTCTTGGGAGATAACCCATTGTTTACTTTTCAGTACTTTTTCTTTTTCTTGAGTCTTGGAAGTCATTACTACTGTAATGACCGCTCCTTATCTTGTTTATTTCGTTTTTGTGCCAAGAGAAACCTCTAATTTGAGTGAGGTAAAGATTTGGGGTTATTGCTGTCCTGAAACTGTTTTCGGTGCTGCACCGTAAAAATTCGTGAAAATTCTCTGTATATCTTTTGGACCTGCGATTTCTTGTGCTTATGCCCCAGGTTATATCCAAACTTTTCTTAGTCGAACACTTTTTGATTTGAGCAACGGAAAATCCCTCAAAAATTCGTCCATTATCAGCTGTCCAGTTTTGACAGATTTCTGCCAATATTTGTTTTTGCCACTTTATCGCTTTCTTTTGAGTTCTTTTTGATCATGGAACTCTTGTGGAAGTTGCTACAGTAGTATATACTTTATATGTGGTGGTTTTGGGTTGAAACCTGAAGCTAAAAGAGGTTGAATATATTTTATGCTTACACTAATGTTGCTAATAGAATTGTGTTTAGTTTTGTATGAAGGAAGTTTTCAAGTGTAGGGATTGGAGAATGATGAGATGAGTTGAAGAATGGACAAAAGCTCAAGCTTGGGGATGCCCATGCATCACCCCAAGAAATATCCAAGAAGTACAAGCGTCAAAGCTTGGGGATGCCCCGAGGCACCCCTTCTTCATCGGCAAAAATCAGGTCACCTTTCAAGACACTATATTTTTATTGCTTCATGCACTATGTGTTTTTCTTGGAGCGTCAGTTGTTTTAGTTTTCTTAGTTTGTTTAGTTTGTTTGTTTGCTGCAATAAATGGTTGGACCCCAACAAATTTCCTTTGGAGGAGATGTACTCGTTTTCATTTGCAAAGAATGCTCTAGTTTTCACTCTTATTAATCGAGCATTCTAGTTTTTCTGCTACTGCTTTTGGTTTTCGTTTTCGCCTTGATATGCGTTCAGATTTTGTCATATCTTTTCATCAAGGTGTATTTTTGCCTCTGATCTTTATTGGTTTTCATCAAAAGAGGTGTTTATAAAAATTTCAAATGGTGTTGGAAAAGAAAAAAGCTTTGTGCAAAATAGTGGTACAAGAAGGAGCTTGTGTAGACTGCGGCTTAGGCTTTTTCATGTCATGCTTGATGTCTTTTTGATAGTATGCTTAGTGGTTTTGCTGTAGCATGACTTGTCTCAAATAACTGAGATTGCTTAATGAGCCTTTGAAAAAATCATGCGTTGTTTTTATTGTATGGAAGCATTATTTTGGTTTTCTCCTTGATGCTTTATTTGGGTTGACTTGGCGCATGCTCACACATGTTAGACTCTTCCAAAGTCGCCTTTAGCCTTCATGATCATTTAGTTTTTGACTTTTGATGCCATCGTATGCTTCTTTTAATGTCGCTTTGTCGCTTTGCATGATTATGGCCATTATTGCTCTCTTAGTTGGTCGCTCCCAGTCTTTTGCTAGCCCTCACCTTGTACTGAGTATGAGCTCTACTCGTGCATCCAACTCCTAAAAGCCAAAGTTTTCCAAAGTGTCCACCATACATACCTACTAGCAATTTGCTATTCCAAGTAAATTTGACTTGCTTTTATATTCTCTTCAAATTAAACTCTTACCAGTGTTATGCGAAATTCGGTCAGTAAAGCTCTCACGAACCGGAAGGCACACTTTACTTTTTCCTGTTCTAAAAATTTGACATTGTGGTCTTTTATGTTGAGTTGTTATGCTTACAAGTTGTAAGTTGGATTCTAGCCCAACCATGCCGTCATGGGGCAAGCTTTCAACATTGCACTTTCTTTTGAGTTGATATCGTGATCTTTTGTTTATGGATGCCCGCTGTGTGAAATGAATTGGGAATCTTGTGAGGATCATGGAGTTTTTATATGTGTTAGGGAAACGCCGGGCCGCCAATCTAAGCCATGCATAATTCATGGTGGAAATTTGCAGCATACCCATGGTGAACATTCGACGACGCATCTCACAATAAAAAGCTAAACAATATAGCAAATAAAAGAGATGTCGAGGTGTTCATCATCTGCTTGTCCTGTCATTTTGGTGTGGGCTTGTTCCATGTCATCGGGCACGGAGGTACCCCATTGGCGGTTCTCAATGATATGCATATACTTACAATGACAAGAGCCTTGCTTGGGACTCTAAGTAAACTAGCATGGTTTGGGTACTTGTATTCACGGGACACGAGGTTTTCAACTTATGATTTGTCAAGCATATGCAGCATAACTGTTCTCGCATTAACTTTAACCATTCAAGATGCTTATGATGGGGGCAATGAGAGCTCAAAGCCGGTAAGTACCATAATTTTTGAAGGTTATAAAACTTGCAATCACTGCTTCCCTCTGCGAAGGGCCTTTCTTTTACTTTTATGTTGAGTCACCACCTTCTTTCTTTATGCACCATTAAGAGAGCATAGTTGTCATTCTTAGTGTGATATGCATTGTCCCAAGGTTCATTGATTGACTCATATTGATTGGTTTCACTTGTTCTTAAATTATTTGTATCTAGTCGCCCTCTTAAACTTTGAGGTGTCCTATGCATTTATGTTTTGCTCTCTTTGAAGGACAAGCTGAAAACCACTTGTATGTTTTTCCTTATGATTTGAACACACGTTTGACTTTCATTGTTTCATTATCATGATCTTTTGTTTGTGTTCATTTGCATGTTTACAACATGGTTGCTAAGTTCTTATTGTCAAGATTATATCTTCATGCCCATGTTTTAAGTTCTATTGATCCCAGCTCATCAATGCTTACATATATGATCAAGATTGTGTAGGTGCATGTCACCTCAAAAATTATTCTTTTGTTATCACTTACCTACTCGAGGACGAGCAGGAGTTAAGCTTGGGGATGCTTGATACGTCTCAAACGTATCTATAATTTTTGATGCTCCATGCTTTGTTTTACACCATTTGCCTATTGTTTCGTTACACTTAGTGGCATTTTTATACATTTTCCGGAACTAACCTATTAACGAAGTTCCACAGTGCCAGTTTCCTGTTTTCTGCTGTTTTTGTGTTTCAGAAGTGATACACAGGAAATATTCTCGGAATTGGACGAAACAAGTTCCTGAAGTCATATTTCACCGGGGAGCTCCCAAACATCTGAAAACCTGACAGAGGGGGGCCACCAGGGCCCCACACAAGGGGGCGGCGCGGCCCAGCCCCTGGCCGCGCCACCCCTGTGTGAGGACGCCTGGTCCCTCTCCTGACAGCCCCCTTTTGCCTATAAGTACCCCCTGACGAGAAAAACCTAAGGGCCCGATCAGTTTTCCAGAATACATCGCGATCCGCCACCGCCGTCGACCCGAAGATCGGGAGGGTCCAGAAGCTCTTCCCGGCACCCTGCCGGAGAGGGGAATCGCCACCGGAGGTCTTCTTCATCGCCATGCTTGCCTCCGGAGCGATGAGTGAGTAGTCTACCTTGGACTATGGGTCCATAGCAGTAGCTAGATGGTTGTCTTCTCCACCATGTGCTTCATGTTTAGATCTCATGAGCTGCCCTACATGATTGAGATCACCGTTATGTAATACTATGATGTTGGTTTGTTGGGATCCGATGAATATTGGTGTTTATGATTAAGTTGCTGTACTGAATTATATCTTTTGTTATCTCTATGTTGTTTATGATCTTGCATGCTCTCCGTTGTTAGTAGCTATCTTGGCCGAGTAGTTGCTAGTGACTCCAAGAGGGGGTATTTATGCTCGATAGTGGGTTCATGTCTCTATTTCACCTGGGGGAGTGACAGAAACCTCTAAGGTGGTAGATGTGCTGTTGCTACTAGGGAGAAAACAACATTCATATGCTCAAGGGCATATGCTTTGTTTACATTACACACTTTGCTTAATGCAATTATCTGTTGTTCGCAACTTAATACTTTTGGGGTGTTCGGATGATATCCCCGAGGGTGGATTATTAGTCATAGATGCAGTTGGATGGCGGTCTATGTATTTTGTTGTAATGCCCAGAGTAAATCTCATAGTGATCTTCTTGACATATCACGTTATCTTTATTCTATCAATTGCCCAACTGTAATTTGTTTACCCAGCATGTTATTTATCTATGGAGAGACACCACTAGTGAACTGTGGACCCCGGTCCTATTTTAATCATATTGCAATCACCTGTTTACTTTACTCGTACTGTTTACTTTACTCGCATATTATTATTGTTTTCCACTCGATACACTCATAACCTTTGTTTCAAGCAAACCGGTGAGATTGACAACCTCATCGCAAGTTGGGAGCAAAGTATTTGTTTGTGTATGTGCAGGTTCCACAAACACCTTCAGTCATCACCGTCTCCCTTCTCCTGTTCGATATACCTTGGTTTCTTAACTGAGGGAAAACTTGCTGCTGCACTCATCATACCTTCCTCTTGGGGTTCCCAACGGGCTGGTCATCACCACGCACAAGGACTTACTGCTCCCACATCAACTAAACGCCACAGCTCTTTTTCTGGCGCCATCACCGAGTAGCACACACACAACCAAGTACTTTGTTCCCAACTTGCGATGAGGTTGTCAATCTCACCGGTTTGCTTGAAACAAAGCTTATGAGCGTATCGACTGGAAAACAGTAGAAGTATGCGAGTAAAGTAAATAGTGCGAGTAAAGTAAACAGGTGATAGCAATATGATGGAAATAGGACCGGGGTCCACAGTTCACTAGTGGTGTCTCTCTATAAGATAAATAGCACATGCTGGGTAAACAAATTACAGTTGGGCAATTGATAGAATAAAGATAAACGTGATATGTCAAGAAGATCACTATGCGATTTACTCTGGGCATTACAACAAAATACATAGACCGCCATCCAACTGCATCTATGACTAATAATCCACTTGTGGCGAATCAATCCGAGAACTCCACAAGTATTAAGTTGCGAACAACAGATAATTGCATTAAGCAAAGTGTGTAATGTAAACAAAGCATATGCCCTTGAGCATATGAATTGTTTTATCCCTAGTAGCAACAGCACATCTACAACCTTAGAGGTTTCTGTCACTCCCCCAGGTTAAATAGAGGCATGAACCCACTATCGAGCATAAATACCCTCTCTTGGAGTCACTAGCAACTACTCGGCCAAGATAGCTACTAACAACGGAGAGCATGCAAGATCATAAACAACATAGAGATAACATAAGATATATTTCAGTATAGCAACTCAATCATAACAGCAATATCCATCGGATCCCAACAAACCAAACATGTAGAATTACATAACGGTGATCTCAATCATGTAGGGCACCTCATGAGATCTAAACATGAAGCACATGGTGGAGAAGACAACCATCTAGCTACTGCTATGGACCCATAGTCCAAGGTAGACTACTCACTCATCGCTCCGGAGGCAAGCATGGCGATGAAGAAGACCTCCGGTGGTGATTTCCCTCTCCGGCAGGGTGCCGGGAAGAGCTTCTGGACCCTCCCGATCTTCGGGTCGATGGCGGCGGCGGATTGCGATGTGTTCTAGAAAATTGATCGGGTATTTAGATTTTTTTCCATAGGGGGGTCTTTATAGGCGAAGGGGCATCGTCAGGAGTGGACCGAGGCGGCCTCACACCTAGGGGGCACGGCCAGGGCCTGGGCCGCGCCGCCCTGGTGTGTGGCCCCCTCGTGGCCCCACTCCGTCTCCTCTTCGGATCTCTGGAAGCTTCCGGGGAAAATAAGACTTCAGGAACTTGTTTCGTCCAATTCCGAGAATATTTCCTGTGTATCACTTCTGAAACACAAAAACAGCAGAAAACAGGGAACTGGCACTGTGGTGACTTGTTAGTAGGTTAGTTCTGGAAAATGCATAAAAGTGCCACAAAGTGTAACGAAACAGTAGGCAAATGGTGTAAAAACAAGCATGGAGCATAAAAAATTATAGATACGTTGGAGACGTGTCACTCACATGTCTGGATGGAGGTGGTCGATGTCACTGTGGTCCGCATCGGTGTCGCTCCCATTTTGTGGGCTTGGGTGTTGCCGTCAAGTGAATGGTGGAGGTGAATAACTGGCTAGGGACTCAAAGCTTTCGCTGACGTGTTTTAGTGGTGGTGGTGTCTCAGGTGACCGGATCTGACCGGTGGAACTCTTGGGATCGGTAGCCTACAGGCCATTTGTGGCATAGAAGAGGCACGAGGGTTCAGAGGATTTGGGGATTAAAGAGGCACCGGCAGCCGGTATGGTTTGGGGGGTAGGAATGATTCGTGCCTTGTTCAATTCCTTCAGAGCATTACCTTCATTGTGTTTTTGTCCCACTGTATGAACATGTGTTGAATTGCTAATGAGAATTCTAGGCATAAAAGGTGCTTCGATTATAGTTCATATTGATGGCATCTATGGCACACCTGCTCTTGGTTCGCACATCTATTGCATTTGTATACTCCAAGTAATCCAGCCCTTCCATAGTTTTAGCCACAACAAAAGAATGTTATTTTTCAATGAATATATGTTTCGTTAAAGAATATTTTGTAATCTTAATGAGGTTTACTATTTGTCATCATAGTTGCATGATTATGAAGAGGCAAAAAAGGCAAGGAGTGCCAAACTATGTTTGCAGAATCCCTTTACATCAATAGGTGACCATCTGTGCAGTTTATACTGTGTGATAAAAGAGGTTGTGGAGGGAGGAGGGGAGCCGAGGGAGTCGTGTGGATAATCTACGGAGCAATAAATTGGTACTTTTGTACGGAATTTATTTTTTTCTTCAAATTTCTTTGGTTTCTTAACACTTGTAGATTTACTGATTATGGATAATCTCCATATGATAGTTGAGGGGTTGACAATGATATTAATCAAATTGAAGTTGACTTCTAAAATTTGAGATCAGAACATGAAATCTATCACTTTTCATGATGGAACCAATGGAAACATATTTTTCTAATTGTTACCTATATCAATTTTTTTAAGGATACCTATATCAATTATTAATTTAGGTAAGAACCAACAAAAAACATCGAAGTCGGTGTAAAATAGAAATACGCCCTTCATAATGCGGTGTTAAAATAGATCAAGAGCAGTGTTGAAATAGATCTAGAGCATGACATGTAGCTTGAGTAACCCAAGTTGTTGCTACTGTTGAAATGGACTAACAAAGTGTCTTCGTTTGACTATTTTTTAGGCAACCCGAAATTTTTCACATATACATTACTTTTAGGGATTTCTATTTTCGTGCCCTCAGGTCGTTAGTTGTACTCAGTTTTCCCCAGCCGCTTAGTTTTTTCTCAGTTTTCCCCTCGCTCTAGTTTGAAACCCCTCGCAGACGCTCGGACGGGAGGTTTGCCGTTTAGTTGACCATTCCGTGCTGACGTGTGGGGCCACGTCGTGTGGGGCCGCGTCGCGTGGGGCTGGTAGAACGGGACCGCGTGGGACAGGACGAGACCGCGTTTGGTTGTACGTGAGAGCTCGGTTTTGTCTCTCTCGGCCCAAATTGGCATTTTTCAGAGCGCCTTTTTCCCCTCTCTCTCTCTGTAACAGTTCTCTCTCTTTTCACCAAATTAGTATCAAATCTAGAGAAGCTTCTATCTCTGTCTTTCTTTAATAATTGTTGCCTTTTGGCCCTCGTTTTTTGCCCAATATGTTAACAAATCTAGTAGCAAATCTAGAAGCTAGTAGAGGATAAATTCACAGCAGCATAATAAATCGAGAAAATATAGGAAAAGCTGCATACAGCAGCCAACATAGCATATATATATATATTGAGGACAGATCCAACAGTACTACCGATCCCTAGATCCAACATAAGCTACATTTTACATGGGATTAAGCTTGGAGGCTGCGCAGGTGAATCCCAAGTGCTTTGTGTTTGGCCATGAACGCATGCACGTTCACGGTCGTTCCAACTCTAGCGCCGCCGGTGGCACTGCCAAGGGATTCGGCATGGTTCACCAGGCAGTTGAAGTCGGTGGCGCGGAGCCTCCTGTTGCAGAAGGGGCACCTGTAAACGCCTCGAGCAAAGTGGCGATCGTAATGGCCGGACTGCAGCCTCCTGAGGACGTGACGAGTCTTGGTGTGGAAGGACTCGTCGTCGCTGTCGACGTCGCTGCTCTGTACCTGTCACGTAGCACCAAAGATCGAAAAACACGGAGTCAATTGCAGCGATGATGGAACAGAGAGTGAAAAAAAGATCATGCATGATAATATGGGCACGAAAAAAAGAAGCCTCAGTTACATTGGACACACTTATATCCAAGATTTGGGTCAGTGAACCAAAGATCATGCACAACAAATTTGTACACACCAATTGTTCACAGACCAAACCCTAAATCAATTTGTGCCCAAATATTCATCATCATCGGCACAAATTAACGGGATGGGATTGATTACTCACATAAGTTAACCGAATCGTAAACAAAAGCAAATCACAAACACTAATAACGCTAGATCTATCATAATAACGCTAGATCTATCATAAAAGGATTGAACTAGGAACAGACTAACCCTAATAACGCTAGATCTATCATAAAAGGATTGAACTAGGAACAGACGAACCCTAATAACGCTAGATCTATCATAAAAGGATTGAACTAGGAACAGACGAACCCTAATAACGCTAGATCTAACACAAAAGGATTGAAATGGCATAAGAACAAGGGAACAAAGGGTTACCTCCGGGTAGTCGTCGACGATGCTGGTGTCGTAGGGGTTCGCCGGCGCGATGTACGGCACTGGTTCGTACGGGTCGTCGTACAGGTCCCAATCGACGGGTGCCTGGACGGGTGCCTGGACGGGTGCCTGGACGGGGGCCTGGCCGGGGGCCTGGACGGGAGCCTGGACGGGGGCGGCGGCCATTGCGCCGGCGGCTGATGCGCCGGTGCCTACGTCGGAAGCAGCGACGGGGGCCTGGACGGGGCCGGTGGCCGATGCGCCGGCGGAAGATGCGCCGGCGGCCGATGCGCCGGAAGATGCGCCGGCGGCTACGTCGGCAATGGACATCTCAGGCTTCTCCATCGCCGGGGTTTTTTCTTAGGGGGTTTTTCGACGCGAAGTGGAGAAGATGATGGGACAGGAGAGGCGGTTGCAGTGAGAATGAGAGTGGGCAAGCGTCGAGAGAGAGGGGCTCTATAAAGACGAAGGTGGCGTTTGGTGTACCGCAACACGCGTCCGCTATGCACGGCTGCAGCGTGCACCGCGACAGGCGTACTCAGTTCTACCCTCGGGCCTTTTTCAGAAATTTTATATGCACTCAGTTTTCCCCTCGAGTACTAGACTGGCAAGTGCAATATACTCAGTTCTACCCTCAAGTAGCTGGTCAACAGAGAGTCAACAAATGAGATTAACATAGCTAATTGAGTCATTTCATGCGCAAAAAAATCCAAAAAAATAAAAACATAGTGGCACCTACTCATGGAGTCTTCCTACGCAACCTGCCACCTTAACCAACATAGATAAATCATGTTTTACCACAAATTGCCACTTCTCATAATCACTAGTAGCTATGAAGATGCATGGTTTTCCACTCAAACCCCTTTGCAAAACATCTTCCCCAAAACATAGTTTGTCTAAATGAGGCCATAATTGTCACACTCATGTATATTTGAATTGCAAATAATTTGATGTAGCCCAATATGAATTATATTGTACAAAACACGCATTTTTCATTTTGTAATTATTTTGTTTGAATACCTTAGTCTATTTAGTATTTAGGTGCCCTTGGTTTCTTAGTACTACTCAGTTTTGCCCTCAAGTACTGTCACAAATGCTCACAGAAACCCAAACTTATCCTGATTGGTTGAGCGGTTGTCACACGGATCGACTCCACCAACCGTTGATCCACTGATCTAACGGGCAGTATACCCCTATCCGTCTCTTCGTGGCCACCCCTCTCTCTCTCTTCGTGGCCACCCCTCTCTCTCTGTCGGTGGATCAACGGTTGGTGGAGTCGATCCGTGTGCATTTATGGATTATTTTACCACGTAACTATCCCTTCCCTCTATTATCAACGGTTGGTGGAGTCGATCCGTGTGCATTTATGGATTATTTATGGAGTCTATTTATGCATTATTTTCCACGATTTAAAAATGTTAAACTAAAAAGTGGTAAACAAGAGACATACATATTTATCACCCCTATTATCAACTATCTTTAGCATTCCTTTTCTTTTAGGGAATTTAGTTTTGGTAATTTGAAATGGCCCAAAAGTGGTATAATTTTGGTAGAAACATGAGACATACATGTTTGGCATATTTGGGGCATTTCGGTGAATGAATTATTTATCACCCCTCTAACAATTATCAACTATCTTTAGCATTCCTTTTCTTTTAGGGAAAATAGTTTTTTGGCAATTCGAAACGGCCCAAAAATGGTATAATTCTGGTAGAAACATGAGACATACATATTTGGCATATTTGTGGGATTTCGGTAAATGGATTATTTATCACCCTTCTAACAATTATCAACTATCTTTAGCATTCATTTTCTTTTAGGGAATATAGTTTTGGCAATTTGAAACGGCCCAAAAATGGTATAATTCTGGTAGAAACATGCGACATACATATTTGGCATATTTGTGGGATTTCGGTGAATGGATTATTTATCACCCCTCTAACAATTATCAACTTTCTTTAGCATTCCTTTTCTTTTAGGGTATATAGTTTGGGATATAGTTTTGGTTATTTGAAACGTCCCAAAAGTGGTATAATTTTGGTATAAACATGAGACATACATATATGTCACCCCTCTAACAATTATCAACTATGCACACACTAACTTTGAAAACAACTACAAGTACATGTAACTGAATAATGGATTTGTAACAAGGGATCCCTTGTAACAACTTCTAGCGCTTGACGAGCAATGATAAGAATCCGATCGCAATTATACAACAAAAAAAACAACCAGCCATCAGATTAGCTTGCTTCTTCAACTCGATCAGCTGCTTTAACTGCTTGTTCATTTTCTTCAGTTCTCCCTTCACTTCCACCAGTTCTGCATTGGGAGCATTAGGCATAATCGGGACGGCCCCTCTCTCCACCGCATTCTCTACAGCAAGTACCCCCCCCTCCCAAATTGCGCTCCCCAATACCGCCAATTGATTCCTGCAATTTAAGCCTCTGAACGTACACATCGATCCACTCGAAATACCTGCATTTCTCCAGGATCTGAAAACAACAACGTGAACCCTAAATCCCAAATTCGAGGGAATAACAAGAAAATCGATAGAAAACAGAGCAATTGAAGCGAGATCTAACCTTATCCCCCTCTCTATATGGCAAGCTCTCGCATGCAAGGAACTCACGTCCACGGTTGCCGTTGTCGTTTGTCTTACAGATCGACCGCTTCAGAGGCTCTTGGCGTGGGCAGTCAGGGCATCTTGTCAAAGGCACGGGTCCATATTGCGGCCATGAAGAACGGGAGGTCGAAGAGAAACTAGACATCACCCGCCTGCCGGGGAAGGGCTGCCGCTGCCGGAGAAGAAGAACAATGGGGCGCGGGGAAAGAAGGGGGAAGCAATGGCACGGGCACGGGCACGGGCGCGGGGCTGGCTCGGGCTCCCATTTTGCAACGGGCACCTGGGTAAGCTGTGGGTCCGGCGCGCTAACGTGGACAAGTTGCGGGTCCCACGATGATCTGGATAAGTGGAGGCGTGTCCACTGCGGGGCACCAACGGCGGCCCCACTTGCCGGCACCAACGGCGGCCCCACTTGCCAGCACCAACCAACGGTCAACTAAACGGCAAACCTCCCGTCCGAGCGTCTGCGAGGGGTTTCAAACTAGAGCGAGGGGAGAACTGAGGAAAAGTTAAGCGGCTGGGGAAAACTGAGTACAACTAACGACCTGAGGGCACGAAAATAGAAATCCCTTACTTTTACATGTTAATTTTTTTTAAAAAAAATCCGTAGCAACGTACGAGTATTCAACTAGTTGCATATAATACAACTATCTCTCGTAGTTGTCCTTTTGCCACAAAACAAGTAGAGGAGTACCGTTCAACTAGATTTGTTTGTCTATGACGGCACGAGCTGCACGACCTTAATGCCAGATTCAAGGTCGATTCTTCTAGACAGGAATTTAACGTCAAAAAACATGAGGTCCACTGCCATTTGAGGAGCCAACAGATCGAGCAGAACCTTTATGCCAGATCTGCATCGTGTCGTTTGTTTCTTCGTCGTCTCACGGCGCATCATTGTGACGCTGCACACATCGCATTACTATCATCCGTGGTAGGGCCACCCGTTAGATCACTGTGACTGATTGGCTCACTGGCACTCACCAGCCATAACATGCTTTGTCCTGCGTGTGCCTGCCGAAAATCCATTTTGCAATCCATTGCCTACCACATTTTAGATTGTCAAAAAATTCAGAAATAAATGCGTCCACAAAAAAGTCTAGATGCGCGTGTGATTTTTTTTCTGGCATTGCGTGATATGTGCTTTCTATATATTTTTTATAATAGATGCGTCTGGACCCTTGAGGCAAAACACCATGCCGGTGAACCCAAACCCGTTTATATTAGTAAAAGCATATATGTTTCATAAAACATTGACAATAGACGCAGTTTGATGGATTTGCGCAGGACGATGGCGGTGCCCGGCATCCTAGTGACATTGACATCAAGCCATACAAGATCAATGTGTTGATCCGTTCTGAAGATGGGTTCACAGAAGACGGTGACAATGACTTTGAAAGTGTGTGCGTGGGTACTCGCTGAGAATCTAATGAACCGAGTTTTCTCCTAGCTGTCTTTGGATAGCTGGTTGAAGCCTTCGATTTTACTTGATGGGCGTTGGTATGATGGAAGTGCACGTGGCCCTGTTCACGGCACCCCTTTATGAGTTTGGTAGGTGTACGATATGTCGCCGATATGGTGGCTTTGGTCTGATCTTTATAATCCTCTTGTAAGACTTTTGTAAATAATCTAATAAAAAGGTTGCGTGTGTCCTCTGGATACAGAGGCTAGGGATCGAACCTCCATTTTGAACAAGTAAATAAAGCATTGATAGGATTCATGGGCTGTTTCGTGAACATTGCATAGCTCCACTCGTTATGGTTATGATAAAATTTTCTCTTAAATAGTCATGATACTTCTTTGGTTTTATCTTCTAAAAAAATTTTAAAAAAATTAGGGGACAAAAACTATTTCTAAAATAAAAAGGATATACATTATTAGCCTGTTTGCATAGTTTTAATTTTGATAATGTTAGCTTGTACTGCCATTCTAAATGGGTAGAAGTTCATGATAGGTTCTGGTTTCGGTAAGCTTTGCCAAGTTACTGGCCCGTCAGAGGTGCTGATGGGCCCAAAATTATTTGGGCCCCGAAGTTGGGGCTAGTTAACTTGTATAGTTCCTAACCTGGCTATGTTTATAAAGTTATTGTAGCCCATTTCCGATGAAGCCTTAGCAGTTTTTTTTCTTTCAGAGTGGACAAACGTAGACCGAGCTATATATAATATTTTTTCAAATATTTAATATTTACATTTTAAAGTATTAAATTTTTTTGAAACAAAATTCTAGAGATAGTCAATGTTGAACACTAAAAAGTATATAAAGTTTCAACATGAAATACTTTGTATTCTAGGCTACACGAAAAAATACAATCTAACATATTATATAGTGAATGGTACACATTTCAACACTATACTACAATTTTGTCAATTTTTGTTATTTTCATGTACGCATACAAAGTATCTCGTATTAAAATTTTGCACAGTTTGTAGCATTTAACACTGGCTACCTCTAGAATTTTGTTTTGAAATATTTTGAATCTTTAAAATACAAATTTTGAATATCAAAAAATAAAGAACTATATGTAGCTCGGTGTATGTTTCGAGGTTCCTTTGTTTCCTTTCTTTTCTGGTCGTCGCTCTGCCTCTGCTGCCATCTGGATCAGGCACTGTAGTCACCCATTCACCATCCATCATCTACATCCTACCTCCTAGCCCTAGCTATAACACTCAGAACTTGATTCAACAAAGACAATTTTCTCCGTTGAACAATTATTTTGTTACATCGTCGAGTGACGAGTCTAATCTATAGGATTTCTGTGAACTTGCAAGCCATGTCTTCTACAAATCAGGTTAGAAAGACTCAACACATTTGCTAGATAGCTTCACAGAGTGACATGTTGGTGAAGGCTGACTATGAATATATCACAGAAATATTTAATTGAGAAACACCAAAAGAAGTTATTTAATTATTATTTCTAAATATACGTAAGGGACTCATATTGAATTTTGCACAGGAGCCTCCAAAGAACAATGAAACAGAAAAGAGAAAAGAGAAAAGAGAAAAAAGAAAATAACAAAACGCCTAATCACCTATAAGTGCTAACTGAGGGAGTACTATAGAGACAATTATCTTATGAACTAGGGTATAATAACCCTTTGTAGAAGGCTTTTCTTAAATCTTCAACCCTTCATGCCACATACTAAGTTTTGTTTTTTCAATGAGAAATCTAACTGATTAAAATAGTTTCTTCTCCGACATAACGCCCACATGGAATAATCCAAAAATATTTTGAGAGGAATTTTAAATATGGTTTTTTATTTTCATGAGAATCCATACAAAAATAAATTGTTAATTTTGGAAATTGTACTAAGTTTTGAATTTCTAGAAAAAAATTACTATGTCTCTTCATTTATGATTTGTGATAATATGTTTAAATAATAGGGCACTGTAATTTCGGTGATTAGTTATTGGCTTGAGCCGTTCCCATTTCTTGCCTTGGAAATAGCAGAAGTTATGGCTCATATCTAGTGATTGGCTGCATGCAAACCATGTGATGGGTTTTTAATAAAAAATGCATTGGTGAAAGCGCTTTTAGGAGGAAAGGGCCACAATGGGTATTAATTAGCAGTAATTACTGCTAGATATAAACCTAACTTTTGAGATTGTTCAAAAAAATTAGTAAGCCTAAGCCTGTTCATAGTGGGGAGTATCATATATTAGTATTATACATATAATACAACTCTGTGATACTATCTCAATAATGCATTGTTTCATATAATAGTATTATAGTCTTATTATATATATTGTTTTGTAGAATCTCAATGCAAAATTATGTATAAAATCTATCTAAAATTAAATTTTCTAGTTTTACATGCTATGATATAGTATCTACCTATGATACCACTATCATCTCTCTTATTATTAACTAGAGTGACATATCAACTTTTTGCATGAATATAATACATGATACTAGCTGTGATACCCCATTATGGGCAGCCTAATAAACTGAGATGGAGGAAGTATCACACGTCTATTTTAACAATATTTCAGGAGCGGAAGTATTTATAATTTTCCGCAAAGGTTTTCTTGAAGTTTACTGATACTATTTGATTGTCCCATTTCCCCATTTTACGTTTCCCTATTTTCCCTCATTATTTTCTACTCCCTCCGACCCATATTATTCTTCACTAATACGGATGTATCTATCACTAAAATGTGTCTAGATATATTTACATTAGCAAAGAGCATTATGGGTCAGAGGGAGTATAAAAGTTCCTAATACGTGCGTATACTTTTTCCTTCCACTTGAACATTTTATGTCAGATTTGTTTTGATCCGTCTTATGCCACGGTCAGCTAAAACTACACCAGTCGGAGTAGATGCGGTAAACTAAATGGTTTCGAGAGTTTAAAGGATGCGCCTGTTCTGAACTGTATTGGGGCAAACAGTGAAATACTGAACTCGCACAGACTAATTTGTGTTTAGAGTATCTCTAACCGTGAATAGGTCAAAACCATAAAATAACAGCTATTTTTATAATTTCGTGTTCGGTTCCGAGCACAGATCAATGACCGTAAACATGCCAAAACCGAAAAAAATATGTTCTGAGTTTGATTCCGCCCGCGGAACTGAGAAACATCGGTTTTCGACGTCGAACCAAACACGACCCCTACTCGTGCGGAAGCGGTTGGCGGGCTGAAATGAAAGCACATCCCGACCACCGCCCTGCCCGGTCACCGCCGCTACCGCCTATCCCGGATGGAATTGAAGCTCGTCGCGCCGGAATTTGAGCTCCCTGCGCCGGAATTTGAGCTCCCCGCGGCCAGGGCATGTGCAGGCTGCTGGGAGCGGGCGGAGGCGGAGCAGGAGGCGGCGCAGGGGGTGGCGGGGCCTCAGCACAGGAGGTGCAGGAGGCGGGAGGGCGCCGGCAGGGAGATGGAGGCGCGGGGGGGGGGGGGGGGGGGGGGGGGCGAGGGGTCGAGCGTGGAGGCAAGCGGCCAGCGGCCGGCCGGGCGACGACGTGCTCTGGTGGCTGTGCAGTGAGGAGCTGGATGGGGAAGAAGATAATAAAGAAATAAATAGAATAGAAAAATAGAAAAAACACTGACATTGTGGCTCTTCGTGGATATTCGGTTTTACAGTTTTTGTTTAAGGGTTCTGATCTGCGTTACGGTTTTTGAAACCATATAACCCGAGTACGGTGCCTCTTACTCAAATTTTACGGGTCAATAATTTACGGATTCAGTTAGAGATGCTCTTATCTCTAAAGATAATACGCTCCCGGCCGTGTCCATGAATGCATGTAGGTGTACGTTGTACCACGACTATGACAGATCGCATCAATCCTCAGAATTACTCGACCACCTGCAACTTTTCCTCACGTACAAGCATTGCGTATTTGCATTTGACTTGAGCATGATACAACGAGATGAATAGGACAACAAGAGAGTCTAAGACTTTCGTTTTTGAAGTACAGAGAGTCCAAGACTAAGAATGAGATATTGTATTGAAGGACGGCAAAACGATGGTATCGCTTCTTTTAGCAGGCTGTTAAGCACACGCATTAGCCCCTTTTCTTGAAGATTAAGCTGCACAGCCTTGCAATTTGTTCCCGAAATCCTGCGACGCTACTTCGCAGGACCTGAAACTAAGATTATATTAGAACGCACTAACACTACGTATGTAGCTCGATCATGGCAAGCTGGTAGCATAAAGCTTCATGTACGCATGATCTATGCACGCAAGGTATATAGTTTGCCGCTTCAAGCGGGCAGCGGGCACGTTAGGCGTTGACAAGAACCATGTTTGAAGCGAGCTTACATGGGTATCAAACTCGATCGATGGCCTATAAATACTCTAGGAACCATGCATACAAACGTACCCATCTCGATCTATCATCATCACCAAATACACCATAGTAGACTAAGCAAGCAACAGCGTCAGGGCGCTCGCAATGGCGAGGCGTCTGGGAGTCGTGCTGGCCTTTGCGGCTGTCGTCCTTCTCGCCGCCGCCGCGGCAGCCACGGCGCAGTCGGACAAGGGCAAGGGACCCAATGGGGAGGGGCAGAAGCCCAAACCTAAGCGGAAGCAGGTCAAGTGCCATGTCAAGCGCAAGGAGAATCCCTTATGTTTTAACAAGAAGATGGACTGCCCCTACGAGTGCCCTGAGACATGCTTCGCCAGCTGCACGGACTACGACTGCAAAGCCGTCTGCGGTGAGAACACGCATTGACCTTTGTAAGTCAATCCATCGTTTTGGCTAACGGTCACGGTCTATATGTGATTTCTGTGTGTAGCGTGCAACCTTCCGGGAGCAGCGTGCGGCGACCCGAGGTTCATCGGCGGCGACGGCAACGCGTTCTACTTCCATGGCCGCAAGGACGCCGACTTCTGCGTCGTCTCCGACCGCGACCTCCACATCAACGCGCACTTCATCGGCAAGCGCGGCCACAGCGGCATGTCCAGGGACTTCACCTGGATCCAGGCCATCGCCGTGCTCTTCGACGGGCACCACCTCTACGTCGGCGCCAGGAAGACCGCAACCTGGGACGACACTGTCGAGCACCTCGAGATCACCCTAGACGGCGAGCCCGTCCACCTTCCGGCTGACATGGCCGACGGCTCCAAGTGGACGTCCAGCCGCGTCCCCGCGCTGTCCGTGACCCGCACCAAGCGGCCAACGGCGTGCTGGTGGCTCTCGACGGGAAGTTCAGCGTTAGGGCCAACGCCGTGCCCATCACCCAGGAGGACTCCAGGGTGCACCGCTACGGCGTCACCTCCGACGACTGCCTCGCTCACCTCGAGCTCGCGTTCAAGTTCGACGCGCTCACCGACGACGTCCACGGTGTTGTAGGCCAGACGTACCGCCCCGACTACATCAACAAGCTCGACGTCAGGGCCTCCATGCCCACCATGGGAGGAGATGCCAGTTTCACCGCTTCCAGCCTGTTCGCAGCAGACTGTGCCGTGGCGCGCTTCGGAACCAAGCTTGGCAACAACGAAGCTTCCATGATGTCGGAGCTCGCCGGCGTCACCTGCGCCAGTGGCATGGACGGCCAAGGTGTGGTGTGCAAGAAGTAAAAACGCTCTATGCACATGGTGAATTATACTGGCCTTGCATGCATATATATATGCATGATTGCCAGGTACACAGCAATAAGTTTGTTGGAAATTTCGAATTCTACCAGTATTATGTATGTGCCCTGTGCAATATCTGTTGCAGCAACGATGAATACTGATTCAGAAATTCACCTCGGATTTGGTACATATATCTGACCGGCTCCCCAAGACCCCAAGTTGATTGGAGTTCCACACTTCCACCTCGGTGTCAAGTGAAATTTTGTACTACTAAAATTAGAAAATAAACAAAAAGTGTGACTTTGATGGGACAAGGCACTTTGGCTCTGGGGTGTAGATGCTTTCTTTATTTTAATTTTTTTTTAACACATTTAACAATTTCAAAAAATTCGAAACAAAAATGTTATGCATTTTGCCTGGGTCATTGCACTTTTTTACTTTAATCATGTAGTTTTTCTTTTTTAGTGTAATTATTCTCACATGAGACATATGTTTTGTCCAGTTTTATAGTTTTTCCTTAAGGCTTCAAGTCCTGCAATCGATGTTGTGAGACACCGGAAGGGTGAAGGTCTTGATTTCATATAGCACAGCAGGATCACGGGAGAGGCTTAAGTGTCTCACTTTCCATTTGCATGACCCTTCCGTGCTAACAAGAGTAAGTATCTTTGCTAAAAACTCTGATATATTTGCTTCAATCATGTCACTAATTCTTTCTTACTTATATATTGTTGGTACACATCTTAAAGATCGTGTATGAAATTATCTTTCAGTTCAAGGCTCTTGAAGAGAGTATAACAAAGTATACAAGGCAAGACGAAGATGTAACCAAGGAAAACTCATTTGTATATGTGAAAATCGAATCTATTGTGAAATGCATATACAAATTCGATGTATGAAATATTAAATAAAATATAGTTGAAATTTTCTACTCTTATTTGCTAAAATGTTGCATGTGTGGCTGGTACAGCTGGGAATGATACATCTGGTACTGTGAAATCGAATATAAAACATACATGGTGGAAGCAACTAAGCACATGGCTCATTTTATAACTAAATGTGTGCGATATAAGCTTAACACATACCACTTTATGTTCAAAAGCGTATGTGATCTTCAAATAACGCTGACGCTATAATATAAATAAGCGTCCGTGATAGCCCAAACTATCGTAAATGACTGTGCACAAAAAACCGTGAACGAGGTGTTCCCTATCGCATACAGTTAAATAAACCTTCTGTGTAATGTAGGTCAATCACACACCCTAGCATAGAGACCGTTTTTTTCAGCCGTGTGTGATGGACCAATTTGACTGTATGTGAAGCTCTGTTCAGTACTAGTGTGGGAGCCTATTTTCGAGTGGGCATCCCAAAAGACCGTCCAGGGAGCCATTCGAGAGGCCAATGTAGGTGCTCTAAGAAGTTCACAAAAATGGGTTTGCAAGCTCAATAAGATGCAAACAAAAGCTTGTGTTCTGAACCCATGGCGAAGATAAAACTTCATAAGATCATCAAGAAATCATGAACTCAACAATCTTCACCAAATATGAGTGCACTAAGATGCAATAAAATAAGATAAGCACCCTTTAGAAAAAATCACTTCGGAGTCACCAAAGAAATAAAGAGATTTTTTTTTGAAACGAAAGACAAAGCCCCAGCCTCCGCATCGATTGATCCATTGATGTATACGGGCTTTATTTAGATTTTATTCAAAGGAATAAAGAGTGGTCGGCAAACAAAATTGAGATATCAATTAGAGATTAGAGATGCACCCTCTGTCATGTATCAAAAAATTGGTGCATCTTATGCCATGTCAGCTAAAACAACACGAGTTGAAGTAAATGTGGTAAACTAAATGCTTTTGAGAGTTAAAATGGCTCTTCTGAACAGTATCGGGACAAACAGTCAATTACTGAACTCGGATAGTTCAAGGCTATTTTGCGCTTATCTGTGAAGACAATACACTCAAGTGTTCACCTCCAACTTTTCCTCACGTACAAGCATTGCGTACTTGCATTTGACTTGAATATCATAGAACGAGATGAATATGACAATAAGAGGGCCTACGACTTTCTTCTTTGATGTAAAGATAGCCTAAGTGTTGAGATAGAGATATTGGAATGAAGGAGGGCAAATCGATCGGATCGCTTCTTTTAGCAGGCTATTAAGCACATGCATTAGCCTCTTTTCTTGAAGATTAAGCTGCACAGCCTTGCAATTTGTTCCCGAAATCCTGCGACGCTACGTCTAAGAATCTGAAATTTAGATTAGAACGCACTGGCAATACTTACATGTACGTCGCTAGTTCATGGCAAGCAGGTAGCATAGAGCTTCATATACGCATGATCTATGCACGCAAGGTATATATATTGGGGCTTTAAGCGAGGAGCGGGCACGTTACGGTCTGGTGAAGGTATGAAGCGTTGACAAGCACCACGTTTGAAGCGAGCTTACATGAGTATCAACTCGATCGATCGCCTATAAATACTCTAGGAACCATGCATACAAACGTACCCATCTCGATCAATCATCAACACCAAATACACTAGTAGACTAAGCTAGTAGCAGCATCAGGGCGCTCGCAATGGCGAGGCGTCTGGGTGTCCTGCTGGTTTTGGCGATGGTCGTCCTTCTCGCGGCCGCGGCCTCAGCTATGGCGCAATTGGACAAGGGCAAAGGCCCTTCCCAGGAGTTACCAAAGGTGGAGGTGCCGAAGCCGAAGGAAGACCAAAATCCTAAGAGCCCACCCAAGGCTAAGGAGCCAAAACCGAATCCCAAGGACGAAGGCCCTAAGAGCCCACCCAAGGAGGAGGGCTCAAAAAGCCCACCCAAGGAGGGGGGCCCTAAGAGCCCACCCAAGGAGGAGGGCCCTAATAGCCCACCCAAAGAGGAGGGCCCAAAGAGCCCACCCAAGGGGGATGGGCCAAAGGTTCCCAAGCCGAAGGTGAGGCAGGTCATGTGCCATGTCAAGCGCAAGTTAAACCCCTTCTGTTACAACAAGAAGATGAACTGCCCGAACGATTGCCCCGAGAAATGCTTCGCCAGCTGCAGCTTATACGATTGCAAGGCCATCTGCTGTAAGAACACGCTCGATCTTTACCTATTTATGAAAGTTTATTCGTCAGTTTGGCTAATTGTTACCCTGCATGATTTCTATTTGCAGCGTGCAACCTTCCAGGAGCAGCGTGCGGCGACCCACGCTTCGTTGGCGGTGACGGTAACACCTTCTACTTCCACGGCCACAGGGACGCAGATTTCTGCGTCGTGTCAGACCCCGACCTCCACATCAACGCGCATTTCATCGGCAAGCGCGGCCACAGTGGCATGTCTAGGGACTTCACCTGGATCCAGGCCATCGCCGTTCTCTTCGATGGGCATCACCTCTACGTCGGTGCAAGGAAGACCGCCACCTGGGATGACGACGTCGAACATCTCGAGATCACCCTGGATGGCGAGCCCGTGCACCTCCCAGCTGACACGGTTGGTGGTGCCAAATGGACGTCCAGCCATGTCCCCGCGCTGTCTGTGACCCGCACTAAGGCGACCAACGGCGTGCTGGTGGCTCTTGACGGTAAGTTCAGCGTTAGGGCCAACGCCGTGCCCATTACTGAGGAGGACTCAAGGGTGCACCGCTACGGCGTCACCTCCGAGGACTGCCTCGCTCACCTTGAGCTTGCGTTCAAGTTCGACGCGCTCACCGACGACGTCCACGGTGTTGTCGGTCAGACGTACCGCTCCGACTACATCAACAAGCTCGACGTTAGGGCCTCCATGCCCACCATGGGAGGAGATGCCAGCTTCACTACTTCCAGTCTGTTCGCGGCGGACTGCGCCGTGGCGCGCTTCGGAACCAAGCGTGGCAACGACGGAGCTTCCATGATGTCGGAGCTCGCCGGCATCACCTGCGCCAGTGGCATGGACGGCCAAGGTGTGGTGTGCAAGAAGTAAAAACGCTCTATGCACATGGCGAATTGTCCTGGCCTTTCATGCATATATATACATATGCATGATTGCCAGGTACATAGCAATAAGTATTCTCGTCAACTGATGTGTTGGAAACTTGGAATTGTACCAGTAATATGTATGTGCCGTGTGCAATATCTATTGCAGCAAATGATGAATATCGAATCAAGGCAACTTTTACGATACCTTTTTACAAATCATACTACTCATGTAACAGAGGGTAGTATGAAAGGCCCAGGCCCATCATCATAATTACTTTGAAAAAAAATATCTAGTCATCGGTTCGTTGAAATAAGAAGCAAAAGTCACGCCCCCCAACCTCCAGACTTCGCCGCCGCCTCCAGACATCCGTCGCCGCCGCCTCCAGATCCCGCCACCGTTTCCTCCTCCGCCGCTGCCGCTGGCGCCGCCCACACGCCTGGGGAGGACGCGGCCAGCGACGTCTCCTCTTCCAGACCGGAGTCCACCGCTTCCTCCTCCGCCGCTGCCGCTGGCGCCGCCCACACGCCTGAGGAGGACGCGGCCAGCGACGTCTCCTCTTCCAGACCGGAGTCGCATCCCTCGACGCTGCACGCCGCCGCCGGACCCACTCTCCTTGCCGTTCATGTAAGTTATGAACCTTACCTGTAAGACATCTCTATTAGGTTCACCACCCCTCTGTAAATTTAGGATAACTATTGTAGATAGGCAACTAAATTTACATAGGTGAAAGGCAGAGTTAGCTATCTATGGTCATCACTGTTCAACTGGGATCTTCTCAAAACCTAAGAGCAGAAAAAGCAGAGTGAACTACCTAGTTTTTGTTTGTAAAGAACCCTGATTTACGAACGCAACCATGATTCAATACAAGCCATCTCAACTGAACTGTATAGCAAGACACGAGATGAGGTCATGCCATCCGTGCACTACGAAACAAAGGCAGTACACATAGGAAAACAATACATTGCGGCATGACCTGTAGAATTTTGTAGCGACATTGCTGAAACATTCAAGTTTGTAAACCTGTGTGTATGTGCTCTCGAGTACATGCAAACCTGATAGTTTATATGTGTTGTCTATGAAGTTATGTATCTGGTTAAGAACTACTATATATGTGAAGCGACCCGACATATTACACAGATAGTAATATACAAGTCTTCGACATATTGCAAGCGAAGTGAAGTATCACAAACAACATGCTGACCAGAGTAGCACAGACAAACATTGCAGCGGTCCAATTTACACACTTATATTACAAGTTTTGATCAGGCTCCAAACTAACTCCAAAAGCACAAGACATTAAAACTGAGTTTATTCTACACGACATGCTTCCAACTCTCTCTTACAGCGGTCTAATCTGCCAAGTCTAAGGATCGGCAGTAGGCTGCTCATTGAAGTCTAGGTAGTAGTTGACTCCTCCTTCTTCTTCGGTGGGCACCTGCTCCTCGAACTCCTCCTCCTGGACCTCCGGGAACTCCACTCCCGCATCGAACGGCTCACAATCTAAGAAAGGAGATTTTAAGGAGGGGATGAGTACACGAAGTACTCAACAAGTCCAGGATATAAGAAAACATTTTTATGCACTATCATCTACTAGCTAGGACCAAGGGTCCAGAAGCTCAATGATTTTCCTAAAATCATTTCTGAGGAAAGATTCAAGTTTTAATTCTGAAATCTATGATCTTCTTGCCTCACGAGCTGTTAGAATCCCCGATGGATTCCTTTCTCGCCACGTTCGCAGCTCCTTCCCGGAACAGGGAGTGACAATGCCACAATTTATTACACTCAGGTGCGTTACTTTACCCACAGACTCCCACATCCATGTGTCCGAGGTTGCAAGTCTCATTCACACTTCCGTGGTCACAAAGCTTTTTCACCCAACTTCTTTGACATACCTCACATCGTAGCTGGCAAAACCAGCTACCTGACCCAAGACAGTCGGTTGCCTAAGCCACTCCCAAACTGCCGACAGTTGGTTGCCTAAGCCACTCCCAAATTGCCATCCCTGGGAGATATGCCGTCAAGATGGAATTACTTCAGCTCAGCCCTACCCACACAGGGTCGTGTGGTCAACGCGGTCACTACGGCGCTTGAGCTCAAGAAGGCTTTTGTTGTTAAACCTTATGATTATATCCCATGTAGTGGAACCCCTTCCAAGGCTTGACTGCCTCCAACCATGGTTCCAACTACCAGCCATGAGATAAGAGAAGGAAAGTGATCCATAGGATCATTCGAAGTTCATTCACTTTATAAAACATATTTCCTTTTATACAGGTGACAGATCATAGTTCACAAATAGTTTGGTAAAAATAATCAATGGCATGCAAGAACTGGACTTGCCTGATGTAGGATAAGAAGTGAAGTTCAATGGGTTGGCTTCCTGCTGGTTCGCGGTCTCTGAAAAATGCAACAAGTCTAATGAGGACTAACTCCAGAAGATTCAGCATGTATGCAAATGATATGATGATGATGAGAAGATCATATGATCTGCTTATGATACAGGTGCATATGCTTTGGTTTAGTTTCCGGTTCTACACAGTTCGATAATAAGGACTTTATTTAAGCTACTGGTTCAGCAAAATACTACTGCTAGTTAAGAGAATAACCTGATACCTGACTCATGAGATTAAAACAAGCATACATGGTATACGGGTCAGGGTATAATGCTAGTTAAAGCAGTTTGGCAAAATATTGATTAGTAACCAGAGTTGCGAGTACAGATACATGATATGGTTTGTTAGTTCCAGTAGCAGATTAATGATTTGGTTGCTGTTATATACTACTCAAAGATGAATAGCAAGTGCAGGACTGTTATGTGCTAGGTAACCACCTCAGTATTAGCTCCCAGGTGCTTATTTATCCAAGGTCAATGTGTTTTACTAGAATTCAATGGACGATCATGACAGCAGACACTAGCAGGAAACCCAAAACAGAGCAACATTACAAATGTTCCTAGAACTGACCAAACATGGTTAAGCTTTATCTTTATTTTCTCTTTTCAAATAAACATGCAAAGCATTGCTTTACTGAATTTCTCCACTGTAATTTTCCAAGGCAACTAATACAGTATAACTGCTGCTAACTGACCCAGAAATAAAATGTTGCTTCTTCCCAAACATGGTTAAGCTTTATCTTTATTTTCTCTTTTCAAATAAACATGCAAAGCATTGCTTTACTGAATTTCTCCACTGTAATTTTCCAAGGCAACTAATACAGTATAACTGCTGCTAACTGACCTGCTAACTGACCCAGAAATAAAATGTTGCTTCTTCCCTGGTTCTGGCATAATGATCTTCAGTTTACAACTCTGAACTTTATTCAATGAGAAAAAACACTATAGCAGTTCTAGATTCCATATCATGGTTTACAAAAGTTTCAGCGATAGCTGAGGCAATTTTCAGAGAACAATTACAAATGCTATCTACTAGTATTTCTGGGAATAAATCCTAACGTTTCCCTCAACATCTCACATGAGCAGGACAGTAACCACTACTACCTGATTAAGACAGTTGTGTATATATGAAGGCATGTACATGATGGTGGACACTTTGGAAAACTTTGGCTTTTAGGAGTTGGATGCACGAGTAGAGCTCATACTCAGTACAAGGTGAGGGCTAGCAAAAGACTGGGAGCGGCCAACTAAGAGAGCAATAATGGCCATAATCATGCAAAGCGACAAAGCGACATTAAAAGAAGCATAAGATGGCATCAAAAGTCAAAAACTAAATGATCATGAAGGCTATTGGCGACTTTGTAAGAGTCTAACATGTGTGAGCATGCGCCAAGTCAACCCAAATAAAGCATCAAGGAGAAAACCAAAATAATGCTTCCATACAATAAAAACAACGCATGATTTTTTTCAAAGGCTCATTAAGCAATCTCAGTTATTTGAGACAAGTCATGCTACCGCAAAACCACTAAGCATACTATCAAAAAGACATCAAGCATGACATGAAAAAGTCTAAGCCGCAGTCTACACAAGCTCCTTCTTGTACCACTATTTTGCACAAAGCTTTTTCTCTTTTCCAACACCATTTAAAAAATTTATAGACACCTCTTTTGATGAAAACCAATAAAGATCAGAGGCAAAAATACACCTTGATGAAAAGATATGACAAGGTCTGAACGCAAATCAAGGCGAAAACGAAAACCAAAAGCAGTAGCAGAAAAAGAAGAACGCTCGATGAAATTGTAAGAATGAAAAACGGAGTGTTCTTGGCAAATGAAAACGAGTACATCTCCTCCAAAAGAAATTTGTTGAGGTCCAACCATTTATTGCAGCAAACAAACAAACTAAACCAACTAAAAAAACTAAAACAACTGATGCTCCAAGAAAAACACATATTGCATGAAGCAATAAAAATATAGTGTCTTGAAAGGTGACCTGATTTTTGCCGATGAAGAAGGGGTGCCTCGGGGGCATCCCCAAGCTTTGACGCTTGTACTTCTTGGATATTTCTTGGGGTGATGCATGGGCATCCCCAAGCTTGAGCTTTTGTCCATTCTTCAACTCATCTCATCATTCTCCAATCCCTACACTTGAAAACTTCCTTCATACAAAACTAAACACAATTCTATTAGCAATATTAGTGCAAGCATAACATATAATCAACCTCTTTTTGCTTCAGGTTTCAACTCAAAACCACCACATATATAGTAGATACTACTGTAGCAACCTCCCCAAAAGTTCCGTGATCAAAAGAACTCAAAAGAAAGCGATAAAGTGGCAAACACAAATATTGACAGAAATCTGTCAAAACTGAACAACTGACAAAGGTCAAATTTTTGAGGGATTTTCTGTTGCTCAAATCAAAAAGTGTTCAACTAACACAAGTTTGGATATAACCTGGGGCATATGCACAAGAAATCGCAGGTCCAAAAGATAAACAGAGAATTTTCACGAATTTTTACGGTGCAGCACCGAAAACAGTTTCAGGACAGCAATATCCCCAAATCTTTACCTCACTCAAATTAGAGGCTTCTCTTGGCACAAAAACGAAATAAACAAGATAAGGAGCGGTCATTACAGTAGTAATGACTTCCAAGACTCAAATAAAAGAAAAAATACTGAAAAGAAAACATTGGGTTATCTCCAAAGAGTGCTTTTCTTTAACGCCTTTGAGCTAGGCTCAGTAATTTGAGAAGATGCTCACATAAGAAATATGAATTGAAGCAAAAGAGAGCATCAAGGAGCAAATATAAAACACATTTAAGTCTAACCCACTTCCTATGCATAGGAATCTTGTAAGAAAATAAATCAAAGAAGCACATAGTAACAAGTATGGGTAGATAAAACAAGATCAACTTTGGAACTTTCAATGTAAAGAGAGGTGTTTTAGTAACATGAGAATTCCAACAACCATATTTTCCTCTCTCATAATAATTTTCAGTAGCATCATGAACAAACTCAACAATATAAATATCACACTCACCCTCCTTTGTTAAGCATGGAGGGCGATCAAATAAGGTATTAGTTAAAGAGTTACTCTTATTGGGAGGTAGACATGGGTAGCTCCATTCTTCCTCCTCTTGGTCATCACTCTCCTCCTCTTTTTCATCCAATGAGCTTCCAGTTTCAGCAATTTCTTCTTCCACAGGCTCCTTCATGGCATTAGTCTCTTCCGTTGGAGAGCATCTATTAAGATATTTAAGAATGTAGCCATTTCCTTCCTTGTAATTATCAAAGCAAAATGTGAGTATATCATAAACCTCATATTTATAAGGTGCATCATTAGTATTTTCAAGCAAATAAGCAAGTTCGAATGCACCCTTCCAAGCAATAAATTCTTCAATTTGTTCCACATCATAAAAGTCATAATTTCTATTAATATAAGAAGATATGGTAACATCATCATTATACTCACATTGAAAAGGGAGGTGTTTATACCTCCTGCAGCAACAAGAACTATCAAAGCAATAGGTAACATTATAAGTAGAGCACACATTTCTAGCAATGATATACAATCTATTGATTTGTTCCCATAAGTGTTTCCCTTTTTGTGACAAGCGGTGTTCCTCATAATAATTTTGCTGCTCTTCCGTGAACCCACCTTGCCAAAAAGATTTAGTTTCAACGAAACCAACCATTGATAGAAAGCATGATAAAGCAAGACAAGTAAAAACAACTACAAAGGATTCTAATTTTTTTGGGTTTTTGATAAAAAGCAATGCAGGTAAAATAAATAAAGTAAAGCAAAGCAATAAAACGAAGTAAAGGATGTGCGTGCGAAAACTCCCCTCGCAGAAGTCTTCTCTTCCTTCCCGGCAACGGCGCCAGAAAATTAGCTGCTACTCCAAGTTGAT
The DNA here is from genome assembly GCA_007115705.1 of Dactylis glomerata. Taxonomy (NCBI): domain Eukaryota; kingdom Viridiplantae; phylum Streptophyta; class Magnoliopsida; order Poales; family Poaceae; genus Dactylis; species Dactylis glomerata. The sequence goes on from QXEO01000096.1 coordinate 2,331,855, forward strand.
GTGGGAGCAAACTGTCCTTGTGTGTGGTGGATAACCAGCCCGTTGGGAACCCCAAGAGGAAGGTATGATGAGTGTAGCGGCTAGTCTTCCCTCAGTTAAGAAACCAAGGTTTAATATCGGTCAGGTCAGGAGAGACAATGACGACTGAAGGTGATGCGGAACCTGCACACACACAACCAAGTACTTTGTTTCCAACTTGCGATGAGGTTGTCAATCTCACCGGTTTGCTTGAAACAAAGATTATGAGCGTATCGAGTGGAAAACAATATAGTATGCGAGTAAAGTAAACAGTGCGAGTAAAGTAAACAGGTGATAGCAATATGATGGAAATAGGACCGGGGTCCACAGTTCACTAGTGGTGTCTCTCCATAGATAAAATAACACATGCTGGGTAAACAAATTACAGTTGGGCAATTGATAGAATAAAGATAACGTGATATGTCAAGAAGATCACTATGAGATTTACTCTGGGCATTACAACAAAATACATAGACCGCCATCCAACTGCATCTATGACTAATAATCCACTCCCGGGGATATCAATCCGAACACCCTAGAAGTATTAAGTTGCGAACAACAGATAATTGCATTAAGCAAAGTGTGTAATGTAAACAAAGCATATGCCCTTGAGCATATGAATGTTGTTTTCTCCCTAGTAGCAACAGCACATCTATCACCTTAGAGGTTTCTGTCACTCCCCCAGGTGAAATAGAGGCATGAACCCACTATCGAGCATAAATAGCCCCTCTTGGAGTCACTAGCAACTACTCGGCCAAGATAGCTACTAACAACGGAGAGCATGCAAGATCATAAACAACATAGAGATAACAAAAGATATAATTCAGTACAGCAACTTAATCATAAACACCAATATTCATCGGATCCCAACAAACCAAACATGTAGAATTACATAACGGTGATCTCAATCATATAGGGCAGCTCATGAGATCTAAACATGAAGCACATGGTGGAGAAGACAACCATCTAGCTACTGCTATGGACCCATAGTCCAAGGTAGACTACTCACTCATCGCTCCGGAGGCAAGCATGGCGATGAAGAAGAACTCTGGTGGCGATTCCCCTCTCCGGCAGGGTGCCGGGAAGAGCTTCTGGACCCTCCCGATCTTCGGGTCGACGGTGGCGGCGGATCGCGATGTGTTCTAGAAATCTGATCGGGTACTTAGGTTTTACGCGTCGGGGGGTCTTTATAGGCGAAGGGGCGATGTCAGAGGAGGAGCCATGCTCCCTCTCGCGGGGCCCGCGCGGCCGGGGGCTGGCTGCGCCGCCCCTGTGTGTGGGGCCCTGGTGGCCCCCCTCCTACTCCTCTTCGGATCTCTGGAAGCTTCCGGGTAAAATAAGACTTCAGGATGTGGTTTCGTCCAATTCCGAGAATATTTCCTGTGTATCACTCTGAAACACAAAAACAGCAGAAAACAGGGAACTGGCACCGTGGCAACTCGTTAATAGGTTAGTTCCGGAAAATGCATAAAAGTGCCACTAAGTGTAACAAAACAATAGGCAAATGGTGTAAAAACAAGCATGGAGCATCAAAAATTATAGATACGTTTGAGACGTATCACTGGGCTGCATGCCGCCGCAGGATGATGATCCGCCGGCACCCGACGCGCCCATCGTAGGCGACCAAAGCTGGCGGCGCAGCCGCGATAGAGATGACGGAAGGGAAGCAGGGGCTCACCAACGGGGGTCGGAGATGATGGAGATGGCACAGGGAAGGAGCGGCAGCACGGGAGGCCCTTCTGGACATCTCGGACGCATGCCCCCGGGACGTTTTCTTGGATGGAGTCGAGCTCCGCGTTGTCCATGACGAAACAGCGACGGTCGAGCTCAACGACGGAGTACTGTACATCTTCCGGTGAGCTCCTGAAAAGAAAAGGTGGGGCGGCATTACTGCTTCCATATTGAGGGAGAAATATAGCAGCAGAGAGGGAGTGCGGAGAGGGGCGAGGTTGAGTGTCTCCTCGCGCACCCTCGCTCGGTGGCCGACAGCAAAACAGGCTCCCCTCGGCTAGGGAGAGGGAGAGGATTCTCCGAGCGCTTCTGGGAGCTAGCAGCTGCGATAGGCCTGGGAGTGGTGGTGTGAGGTGGAGGGGAGCGGCTCGTCTGGCTTTCATAGCCATGGATAGGCGTACGGTGGACGCGGAGTACCACGGCGGTGTACCGGTCCACAGTCATGCCATTGGGCAAAGGGGCGGTGCGGGAGCATCTAGCGCATGCCTAGGGTTTTCGGAGAGAGGTGCTGTGAGTGTAAGGAGAGCTCGAGGAGTTTATTTAGGCTAGGGTGCGGCCGAGGGCGAGCCGGCGCTCTGCCAACAACGTGGTGCCCGCTGTCTGGCCGCGGAGCACGGCGAGAGCGGATAGCAGGAAATGGACAAGAAGGGGAGCGGGGCTGTGCCAGAGGGGTCACAGGGTCTGGGCGGGGTCACTGGCGAGAGGAAGGGTCAAGGGGAGGTCGGTCGGCTCGGGGAGACAAGGCCGAACGCACGCCCGCCAGGTGTTCGATGCCGGGTCGGCTCTCAGAACACGGTCGATTGAGGCTGAGAGGAAGAGTACAAAAGAGATGTCGTGCTAGGGAAGGCTCGAGGAGGGTTAGGGGAGGCAAGTGGCGAGGTGGCTCGGGAAAATGAGCTCATTTAGAGAAATGGCCATGTCAATGGCTTACTAGGGCAAATCAGATAGAGGGAAGGCATGGCTAGGTCCTAGGGTTCGCAGAGGTGGACATGGGGTGTGGAAGGTGCACGACACAGTACTGATTTAGAGAGATAAGGAGGGCTGCATCAATCTTTCCAAGATCTGGTCCAAGCTATGCATTGGTCTTCTCTCTTCTCTCCAAACACTAGCAAACAAAAGGGAGGGTGCTGCTACAGTAGAATTCGACCCAAGAGGAGGTGATGGTGCTGGTATGGTCAATGTAGGGGTTTGGTGGGGTTGCAAATAGATTTTGAGAAGTAGAGTTGAATATGGAGATGGATGCATGCATCGTCCAATATTTGGTTTTTGAAATATTTTTGATTACTTCCAAGAGGGTGCATGCATGGATAGATGAGAGAGGGTGGTGAGAAGGTTGGGTATGGCAATGCCAAGCTTTGCCAATTAAAATTTGATCACCAAAATTGTAGTTTGAAGATTTGTCCTAAAGGATACAATGAACAAGATGTTGCAATTTTCAAAGATTATCAAACAGGAGTTTTGGGGTTCATAGGATTCTTCATGCATAAGATAGCATGGTGGATCTTTCTCAAACTTACTTGGTGAGAATAAAGAAGAAGAAAAATGCAAGAATGGCATAATTGACATTCCCATCCTTTTTGGTTAATAAGAAGATGGAATAGGAATAGGTCATAGGATGGTCTCTGAACAATTAATTTCAAAATTTAAAAGTGTGAGCAGAACTGCATCTGATAATAGTCAAATGGTCAGTGGTTTGATTAGGGTTAGAAACAGGATTATAACAAGTAGAAGATGACCTCAAATGACTGATTGGTAATGGAAGGAATGGAAGAACGCATGTCAAGGATGAGTTCTAGAGAGGTGCATTACTATGGACAGGACCTATGAGCTTAATATGAACATCTAAAAACTGAATCTGTTAACAGGAGTGAAGATAGTGTACACACAAGGTATTTGATGAAATGGCTGCAAGAAAATATTTTGCGAAAATGGAGAGGAGTCTCCGAAGATGGGATATAGATGATTCTAATGACACCATGGGTTCTTTTCTTGGGCTAGTTTGCTTAGTATTAAGATCCTCACAAAGAGCTCCTAATGTCTTATGGTAAGACATTAGAGTTAGGATTTTAGGATTGAGGGGAAATCATCAAAATAGGTTTTTATTTGAAAGGTAGAATGACAATAACTTATAAGGATATCCCCATGGGACAATATAGTATTTGATGGGTTTTTGAATAGGTTAGGCCACATGCCTATCTGAAGATCATAACTACACACAAACAACTCATCAAAGTCAAACACAGTCACACAAAGTCAACTCACCACACAAGGTCAATCATTTGCAGCTAATCTAGCATCACCAGAAACAATGATTGAACAAGTGCTCAATGATGATCATGCCATGGTCAAGTAGAGAAGAGTTTCAAATTAAGGAGTAAATCTTTTGTAGATTTTTCAGAAACTAGTGGAGACATAGCATCTCCTTTAGAAAGTTTTCTTAAAGGTGTTTGAAATCCTTTTATAAATGTCAACAAAACATAAGTTTGTAAAATAGTGGGATCACTCTACTTTGTAGGTCCCGATAATTTTGTAAGTACTTAGTTTCGATAAAAGCTTTGTCTCAAAGATAAATCTTGGCGCTTATTTTGGACAAATAAAATAATTTGAAAAAAGGAGAGGTTGCCAAGATAATGGTTTTGGAAAAATAGCTAGAAGCATAAATAAAGGCATGATCACAAGGGCACAAGGATTGTGTTGGTCCACAATAGTGTTCAACAAGCAACTCAAACAGACATCATTAATATAACAACCAAGACAAACAAGCAAGAAATAGTACTTCCAGAGGTTTGCACAAAAAGTTTTTGTTGGCCCTCATTTTTGGCTCACTAAACACTACTTAAACAGGGTTACAAAAAGTGGGGTGTTACAGCTCTTCCCCCCTTAAACAGAATCTCGTCCCGAGATTCCTAAGCGTAGTAGTAAGAGGTGCTGAGACTAAGTTAGAGTTAGGCCTTAACGGTTGCTCTTCCAACTCACCGGTGATGCTCTGAGTTGCATCAAAGACTTGCTTTTTGCTGAAGGTGTAGATCGTCCTTATTTGATGAAGTTGGTGGCTGAAGAGTTGATGTTGCCGAAAGTATCTTGTCGAGGCCTCGTCGTGACATCTTTAAGGTTAGCGTGGTTAGGCTACCTAGTATGCCCAAAAATATTTTACGAGAGTTAGAAGGTTTTCAGCTCGCAATTGAGGTCGTGAAAAGTCTAGGCTTCTCGAGTAGCTCTTGTTGGCTTGGAGTCGCTTCTTCTTTCGTGTCGCTTGATGGAATCTTCAATCTTGGTGTCGCGCCTTGAAGCTGGAGGTTGGTGTAGTCCCTTCTGTCTTGAGCTTGGAGTGCAATAGAGGTTGTAGATAACAGTGCTTGAGCTTTGGTCCTCCTAGGTACTTCAAATCTATAGACGTACCTCCCTACGCTTCCTAGGTACCAAGGCGCAGGTTAGTCCTAATAGAAACCATTCTTCTGGACCATCTTGTGCTTGAGCTGAAAACACGTCAGGTGGTGGCGCACCACCAATGGTGTGTCTTCCAGTGGTCAATGATCTATTTCTTCTTGTCTTCGGGTTGGTGGATACCAGTGAAGATCTTCCAGCTTCTCCATCTTCTTGTCGCCTTGAGGATCCTGAGGTATATTGGGATACCTTGAGTCGACTTCGTCTTCCGAGAAATCTTCATGTGGATTCCTACTCGTGTCATAAGTCAGCTTTGGTTTCAAACCCCTCAAAATTTGAATGAGCGAGCGAGTTAGTTAGAAAAGTCTTCACTTCTTCTCGTTTCTACCTCCATTGATATCTCCTAAATGCAGAGTCGACATTGATGGCTTGATTTTGGAGAGTCTTCATCCTTCTATTTGCTCACTGGAGATCAAGCACATGAGTCTTCGGGCTTCAAGTGAAGATAAGGGGTTGATCTTCAAAAGTTAGGCTTGGCTTTGATACTTACATGCTCCATGTTAGTTGGCTTGTTAGAAGATTAGCGAGTGTTGCGGTGTTGAGAGAGTATCATTAGTGTTAGAGAAACTCTAGATTTAAGGTTAGGTGATCCGAGTTAGTGAAGTCCTTGTCTCCTAGAAGTCCTTTGTAGTCCAGGCGGGTCTATCTTCTGCTTCCTTGACGTTGTAGAGAGGTCTTGACGAAGCTTGAAGCACGTGGCAAAAATTGTTGCGTCGGATCTTGGGTATGTGTTGCGAGAAGAGTTATTTTCCACTATTTCCTAGGTTAGAGTTAGCATTTTATTGCTAACATATCTATGCTACTTGAGCTGACAAAAATAGATAAGAGGGAACACACAGTAGAGAGAGGTTTCCTAGCCATGGTTCTTTTACACACCAGAAGGTTTTTAAGGCCAAGAGGCCAAAAACAAACACAATCACAAGGAAACAATACACACGCAAGAAACACACCAAGCAACTGCAAGCAACATTAAGAACACACAAGGTACTACGAGTACCACCAAGGACACCTAACAACTCGCGTTATTTGGGTGTTAGCTCAATCAAGGAAATTGAGCTTATCCTATTAATCCTAGGGTCATGGTTGATCATAGTTGTTGACTCCTTCATTTCCTTGACTCTCGTTTCAGCAGGAACTTGACGGCAGTTGGTGGTAAAGTTGCAGGGTTGTCGAGCCGTTGATGTTGATTTGGGAAGTGCAGATTTTGTAGGTCTTCTTGTATCACATCACATGGTTGTGAGGTCTTCGGAGGGATTGCTGAAGTGCGCCATTGGTGGTATACTTAGCTGACAAACCTAATAAATACTAGTCAAGCAACTAAGTACTTGGTCCTTGGCGACTGCAAAAGTGCGAGTCCAGGGAGGAGCAAGGTCAGCTTCTTGACAGAGCCGTTGGTGTCAACCAAAGGCAAAATACTTGCCAATAGTCTTCTTTCTTTGTAGTTGGGGAGTTTTGAAGACGTCCTTTCGACGATTTGCTCCATCTTGTGTTGCTAATCTTCGGGTCTAGTTGGGGTACAACGTCCATTAATTAAGTTTGAAGTGGAGGAGACAACAGAGTAAAATCTTCAAAGTTATTTGGTAATCAGAGAGGTAAGACTAGAAGTTTTGAAGAGATCAAAGGAGTATAAGCCACTCTATTGGCCAATTAGGAAAATAAACTTTGAAATTAGTTTTATCTAAGATAGTACTTTCCTATCTAACGCCCATGCTAACTAAGGTCTCCTACAGTCAGGATGGCTCTGATACCAACTCTGTGGGGACCCCGGTTTACCACTCCAGGATACCCGATATGCACGATCCCATGATCAGTGTGTCGTGAATCCACATATCCGAGTAGATAACAGAATTACATCATCCATTACATTAATGAATAATAAACTTACAACGGGTCACATGACCAAGCTCGATAATGCCACGCAGGGCAAGTGCACATCTAAGCAGCGGATACCAAACAGCATTGATGGCCCACGTCATGCCTACTACCCTATAGGCAACTGACTGGGAGACGTTCCTAGTTTGCACCGGCGTCATCATAACCACCTTCTCCTTCCGTGTTGTCTTCTCTATAGTCTGACCAAGTTAATAGCCAGGGACAAAGCCGTGAGTATATTTGAATTGTAATCGCAAACCATCTATGGGGAGAGAGTTTGATATGTAGTATGGCTGTAGCAAGGATAGGCTCTAGTCTAGTTTACTTTCTTCAAAAACATGGTTTTCTCATGTCGATATAGCATGTCCAGAACCATGTTCTACGACATCTCTATATCCTTATTAAAAACATTTTAAAACGAGTTTAGTAAAATCCCTAGGAAGGGAGTAACCCTTTTTTGGTTTCTTAAACTAGGTCAATCAAACATGACCATCTCCATTTCCTTGGCAGTACCCTCGAAGTAGTCTGAACTGTTCTCGTGCCACGGCAGTACCCTCTGAGTACTCCGTCCGACACTTTCCTCCATTTTACTGAAAACCACTTTTTAAAACAAAACCGACATTGGGCTAAGTAACGGTAGTCCCAACCGTCCATGACCGAGGACCCGGCTATTCGAATAGTTTTACACTCTGCAGAGGTTGTACACTTTACCCACAATCATCTGGATACTCGTCGTGTGGGCATCTTCCTCGCATAACATCATATGCCACGACTAGCATCCGATCGTAGTTTTTCACCTGCCCACCTTAGCATAGGACCTACCACCTAGAGATGCACCCCTCAACACCGAAGCCCAAGTGGCTGTTTGACCCAGGAGTAGCAAATTCCCCAGCCCACTTGACCCTTCAGAACCCTGCCATCACTTGCAGGCGTTTTCAATGAGGCCCCCTAGGTTGTAACCCTGCCCACCTAAAAAGGTGACAATGCGAGCCTGAGTAGCCGCTGCTACCCAGGGTGCCCCGAAAAAGGTGTCCATGGTCGGACTGCCATTACATTTGGAGGCCCCATACCAAGGTGAACAAACTACTCCGCTGTCGTCGTGGTGAAACAACATATGCCACAGGGTGGCTTAAGTGGGGGCCGACTGTACACTGGCGGATCCGGGAGAGGGGAAGCTCGGTAAAGACCGGGCACAGAACTCACTGCTAACACATCGAGCTACCCAGGTTCGGGGCCCTCGTGAGGAGGTAACACCCCTACTCCTGCATGTCTGATCTATATGAGCTTCACATGAGAGCTACAATGGTGCTCCTTGAGCTGTTCATCTGCCTATCTAAGGCTGCACTGGGCAGGAGCTGGAGAGCTAGTGCTAGAGAGCTCCAGAGAATGAGCCTCCGAAGGAGGCTGGGGTGATCGATCCCCCTGGTGCCCTTTATATAGGGAGCCCAGGGGACAAGGGATGCCCCACTGCATAGTGCACCTGCACTGTAACTGAGTTGACTACTGGGGTCTTGTCACACTATAGCCTGCATCAGCACGGTACCGTCCTTGGTACTGTGCGATGCGTCACGGTCATGGGCTAGTCCCATCGATGTCTGTACTTGGAGTCCTTGCCTTCGTCTTCTAGCTGCTGTCTTCTGGATCACCATGTCATCAGTCTTATCCTCCTCCTGAGGATAAGACTGACTAGGAGAGGAGGGATATGCTGGTCTGAGCCAATGGGCGTCCCAAGACCAGCATACGGCGGTGGAGGATGTGCCAGTCCGAGCCTGGAGGCGTCCCAGGACTGGCACGATACGCTGGAGTTGACGCTGGACGAGGAAGATGTCCCGGATAAGGCTGAACTCGGTCCAGAGAAGACTTACATCGGCCTATAAAGGAATAATCCGGACAGCGCCCAGGAGCAGCTTAGCCGGCATATCTCGGCCTGGGGAGCGAATCCCGGCCTGGCAGCCCGGTGGAAGCCTCGGCCTGCAGGAAGAATCCCGGCCTGGGGAGAAGCCGGCCTGGGAAGGGCGGCCCAGCCGGGGCAGCGGGCGAGGAGGCCTGGCCGGGGGCGCACCGGCCCAGCCGGGTGAGGGGCGGACGAGGCCCAGCCGGGGCAGGCCGGCCTGGAGGAGTTAGCCGGGGCGCGCGGGAGCCGGCCCAGCCGGGGGTCTCTGGTGCCGGCCCAGCCGGGTTGGCTCGCAGGCTGGACGCCGGGATTGCTGACTCCGGCCCACCCGGGGAAGATAGAGTGGCCCAGCCGGGATATCAGGCCTCCGGCCCAGCCGGCGGGATGGATAAGCCGGCCTGGCCGGGTTAGCAGGTTATTCCGGCCAGGCCTGCAGTGTCCCGGCCCAGCAAGCCTTTAATCCGGCCAGATCTTCTATTTATCTGCTTTCTAATATTCCTGCATATATAAAATAGCTATACAACATATATAAGTTTATGAATAGGGGTACTTTGGTATACCTGGGGTTATATCCCCGACATTAGCCCCCGAGGCTGTGGGGGACTCGCAGAGTCGCGCACAGGCTTCAACAAAAAATATACCAAAGTCCCAAACCTGCATACTCATGAAGCTAATATGCTGGCCTGCACTGGCCAAATTCTATCTCATGCCATCATAGCCAATGTCCTGACTGACATGACCTTATATACATGATATGCTAGCCTTCGCGGGCTATCTCAAAATACTATTGTGCCCTCTTTCACTATATCGACACTTTGCCTCTCAGGCTATGTCTCATCGACATCGTCTGCTTCGACAATGCCGGAATACTGCTTTGCCTTCTTTGGCTATATCGATACTTTACCTCTTGAGCTATTTGCCTCTTGGGCTACTCTGCCTCTTGGGCTATTTTTGCCTCTCGGGCTACTTTGCCTCTTGGGCCACTTTTGCCTCTCGGGCTTTACATCGACACTTAGCCTCTCAGGCTATGTCTCATCGACATTGTCTGCTTTGACAATGCTGGTATACTGATATGCCTCTTGGGCTGCTTTTGCCTTTTGAGCTATTTTGCCTCTCTGGGCTTTATATCGACACTTAGCCTCTCAGGCTATGTCTCATCGACTTTGTCTGCTTTGACAATGCCGGTATACTGATATGCCTCTTGGGTTGTGCCATCGCTGGGCACTTGTTAGTATGCAAAAATGATAAGATATGTTAATATGCCAAACCGGGATACTCTGTGAAACCGGATATGATAAGAGATATGATGCTTGTTAGCTTTGAGATCGATGTCTCAATATATTACTGAGCCAGAATTGGTGATAACTGAAAGGATTATAGAATGCCGTGATATGCTGGCATGCCGAAATAAACGGCGATATGAGTTATTGATAGATGCCTTGATATGCTGGCAAACCGAAATAAACGGTGATTGGGGATTTTGGTCGATGCCATGATATGTCGACATACTGAGATTTTTCTCTTGCCATGATATGTTGGCATACTGACATTTTGCTCTTTGCCATGATATGCCGGCATACTGACATTTTGCTCTTTGCCATGATATGCCGGCATACTGACATTTTGCCATATATGCTGGCATACTGACATTTTGCCATGATATGCTGGCATACTGACATTTTGCCATGATATGCTGGCATACTGACATTTTGCCATTATATGCTGGCATACTGACATTTTGCTCTTTGCCATGATATGCCGGCATACTAAAACTTTGCTCTTGCCACGATATGCCGGCATACTAAAACTCTTCTCATGCCATGATATTTTGGCATATTGAAACTTTGCTCATGCCATGATATGTCGACATACTGAAATTTTACTCTTGCCCTGATATGCCAGCATACTAGCATTTTGCTCTTTGCCGCGATATGCCAGCATACTGGCATTTTTCTCTTTGCCACGATATGCCAGCATACTGACATTTTGCTCTTTGCCATGATATGCTAGCATACTGGCATTTTGCTCTTTGCCATGATATGCGGGCATACTGGCATTTTGCTCTTTGCCACGATATGCCAGCATACTGGCATTTTGCTCTTTGCCATGATATGCCAGCATACTGGCATTTTGCTCTTTGCCATGATATGCTGGCATACTGGCATTTTGCTCTTTGCCACGATATGCCAACATACTGGCATTTTGCTCTTTGCCACGATATGCCAGCATACTGGCATTTTGCTCTTTGCCACGATATGCCAGCATACTGGCATTTTGCTCTTTGCCATGATATGCTAGCATACTGGCATTTTGCTCTTTGCCATGATATGCGGGCATACTGGCATTTTGCTCTTTGCCACGATATGCCAGCATACTGCCATTTTGCTCTTTGCCATGATATGCTGGCATACTGGCATTTTGCTCTTTGCCATGATATGCTGGCATACTGCCATTTTGCTCTTTGCCACGATATGCCAACATACTGGCATTTTGCTCTTTGCCACGATATGCCAGCATACTGGCATTTTGCTCTTTGCCATGATATGCTAGCATACTGGCATTTTGCTCTTTGCCATGATATGCGGGCATACTGGCATTTTGCTCTTTGCCACGATATGCCAGCATACTGGCATTTTGCTCTTTGCCATGATATGCCAACATACTGGCATTTTGCTCTTTGCCACGATATGCCAACATACTGGCATTTTGCTCTTTGCCACGATATGCCAGCATACTGGCATTTTGCTCTTTGCCATGATATGCTAGCATACTGGCATTTTGCTCTTTGCCATGATATGCGGGCATACTGGCATTTTGCTCTTTGCCATGATATGCCAGCATACTGGCATTTTGCTCTTTGCCATGATATGCGGGCATACTGACATTTTGCTCTTTGCCATGATATGCCAGCATACTGGCATTTTGCTCTTTGCCATGATATGCCAGCATACTGAAATACCTGAGACTTTGAGATATAAACTGAAGCCCTGGTGATATAATAGTAATTTCTCCTCTGTAACGGCAATATGGAGAGTCACAGCCGGATAATAGATATATATAACGATATGTCCAACCTGTTCTGTAGTCATACTAAAAAGACATAGCAATGGTCATAGCATTTGGCATATTTCAATCTAGCATATGGAGTTTGGCATATAGCCCATTGCACTCGGCATATAACTCTTGAAATAAAGCACTTGGCATATAGACTGAGATATAGCAGTTTGACATATATGCTAACTTGGCAACTCACAAGGAAGAACTAGGCACTCATGTGCCGGCATATAAATGTAGACATACTGCAACTGGCATATAAGCAAACTTGGCATCTCACAACAGATATTTGGCACTCATGTGCCAGCATATAAATGCAAGTATACTGTAACTGGCATATAAGATCTGTGACAGAGCATGCATAAACTGGTACTGAGATAGGCATATAACTGATCTGACTGTAAACTTGCAACAGCTAGCACATGGCATTCAACATATATAAACCGGCATACGAGCCTTGGCATATGACAACCGACATATAACACATAGCATATAGGATAAAGCATTTGGCATATAAGTAGATACTGAACTTGATATGTTAACTGGCATACTGAATCTAGCACTGTAGCAGATATACTGGTTGACACATGCAAAGACATATAACTTGACATAACATCTTGCTGTTGGCATATAAAACCGGCATATAACATGCCCAGATGAAACTTTACATAAGACTGTAGACATACAAACTGATACTAAGGATACTATCTGTAGCAGGCATATGTAGCAATTTGGCATATAGATAGACATACAGGAGGAAACTGGAAAGCTGATATGCTGGCATGCAAACTAATATATACTGAAACAGTATTCAAGAGGCAATTTGCTAGGCTTTAGCCTAGCCCCCGAGCTATTTTTTCTATCAAGGAGACACTGATTTTCAGATAAGCTGACCAGGATATGGAGTAAACCAGCATAAATACTTACTTGCACCGTTGAAAAAGTTTGAAGTACCAGCAGATGCTCGAGGCGAAGGCGGAACAGTCCCTGGTACGACAAACATAGAATATGCCGGCCGGGACATAAGATATGCTGGCCAGAACACAGGATATGCTGGCCAGGACGCAGGATATGCTGGCCAGGACACAGGATATGCTGCCCAGGACACAGGATATGCTGGCCAGGACACAGGATATGCTGGCCGGGACACAGGATATGCTGGCCGGGACGCAGGATATGCTGGCCGGGACGCAGGATATGCTGCCAGCGCCTTGATCAGCCCCACGGTGGGCGCCAAATGTCGTCGTGGTGAAACAACATATGCCACAGGGTGGCTTAAGTGGGGGCCGACTGTACACTGGCGGATCCGGGAGAGGGGAAGCTCGGTAAAGACCGGGCACAGAACTCACTGCTAACACATCGAGCTACCCAGGTTCGGGGCCCTCGTGAGGAGGTAACACCCCTACTCCTGCATGTCTGATCTATATGAGCTTCACATGAGAGCTACAATGGTGCTCCTTGAGCTGTTCATCTGCCTATCTAAGGCTGCACTGGGCAGGAGCTGGAGAGCTAGTGCTAGAGAGCTCCAGAGAATGAGCCTCCGAAGGAGGCTGGGGTGATCGATCCCCCTGGTGCCCTTTATATAGGGAGCCCAGGGGACAAGGGATGCCCCACTGCATAGTGCACCTGCACTGTAACTGAGTTGACTACTGGGGTCTTGTCACACTATAGCCTGCATCAGCACGGTACCGTCCTTGGTACTGTGCGATGCGTCACGGTCATGGGCTAGTCCCATCGATGTCTGTACTTGGAGTCCTTGCCTTCGTCTTCTAGCTGCTGTCTTCTGGATCACCATGTCATCAGTCTTATCCTCCTCCTGAGGATAAGACTGACTAGGAGAGGAGGGATATGCTGGTCTGAGCCAATGGGCGTCCCAAGACCAGCATACGGCGGTGGAGGATGTGCCAGTCCGAGCCTGGAGGCGTCCCAGGACTGGCACGATACGCTGGAGTTGACGCTGGACGAGGAAGATGTCCCGGATAAGGCTGAACTCGGTCCAGAGAAGACTTACATCGGCCTATAAAGGAATAATCCGGACTGGGCCAGGGAATCCCGGCCTGGCCCAGCCGGAACAGCGCCCAGGAGCAGCTTAGCCGGCATATCTCGGCCTGGGGAGCGAATCCCGGCCTGGCAGCCCGGTGGAAGCCTCGGCCTGCAGGAAGAATCCCGGCCTGGGGAGAAGCCGGCCTGGGAAGGGCGGCCCAGCCGGGGCAGCGGGCGAGGAGGCCTGGCCGGGGGCGCACCGGCCCAGCCGGGTGAGGGGCGGACGAGGCCCAGCCGGGGCAGGCCGGCCTGGAGGAGTTAGCCGGGGCGCGCGGGAGCCGGCCCAGCCGGGGGTCTCTGGTGCCGGCCCAGCCGGGTTGGCTCGCGGGCTGGACGCCGGGATTGCTGACTCCGGCCCACCCGGGGAAGATAGAGTGGCCCAGCCGGGATATCAGGCCTCCGGCCCAGCCGGCGGGATGGATAAGCCGGCCTGGCCGGGTTAGCAGGTTATTCCGGCCAGGCCTGCAGTGTCCCGGCCCAGCAAGCCTTTAATCCGGCCAGATCTTCTATTTATCTGCTTTCTAATATTCCTGCATATATAAAATAGCTATACAACATATATAAGTTTATGAATAGGGGTACTTTGGTATACCCGGGGTTATATCCCCGACATCCGCTACGCCCCGTCCCATACCTGGGTAATCGTGGTTGCACGGGTTAATTGTTCTGAGCGAACACTTAGTGATCACCAATGTCATTTCTGAAAAACTCCTGCCTCCAACTCTGGGATATACATCCCCACCTTATTTTCAAACTCAGTTTTGAAATCCATCAATGGAATAGCACTGCATTCCAAGGTTTTCGAAATCATTTCCAAAGACCCATTTGAGTGTTCCCAACCTAGAGTTTTTGCTCCACTACAAGGTTTTCCAAAGGTCATGATGCTAACCATCATACCACTAACCCAGGGGATAAGTAGGTGTTGAGAGGGTGTCATCCATAAGGATGATAACAAATGACTTGTGGAGCCAAGTCGCCAATAATTGCTATCTAGAGGTGATAACAATATAAAATCATGCAGTTTCATAAACATTTATAAAACATGCAATAAGTAAAAATAGGATCAGATATGAATCAAGTTTATATGGCTTGCCTTTCTCAGCTTGTCCCTGGTATTCTCCTTGATATCCAAATACTTTCCCTTCCTCGATACTCTCGGTGTCGTTCGAATCTAGCACCGATAAATAATAACGATATAAGTATACAAGCATAAACAAGCCACATACACATCACAACAAACAATTCACACCAAGCAAGTATCAGAAACAAACAAGTTTACTTACTGAACACTTTCATATGTTATTTTTTTATAACAATAATTATTCCTAAGAATAAAGCAAGGATTTACCTATTAACTAAACCCTAATAAGCTATACCTAACACTCAGGAAGTTTTCAGCAGAAAAACCATGCAAACAGCATACCAACAGATATATATGATTTTTCTGAATCCAACAAAAGTGGATTAACCCAAAAAGGATTTGTGGTTAGTTATCTATGATTTTTCTAGTGCTAACAAAGGCTGAAAAGACAAAATAATTCTCAGATATTCCCTGTCTATCAGAAAAATCTGCAAACAGGGAATATGCAAGACAATACAATGCATGACCACATGACCACTGAAAATTTAAATCCACTCAATATCTATTATAAAACTTGAGCTACAATTTAATTAACACAATATAGAAACAGATTTGTTATTTTTACTACACACAAATAGTAGGTCAAAATGGGCTCAAACCTGTATCACAGGATAGATATGTTATCAAGGATTTCAGGAAACTTGGATTCATACTTTTAGGGTTCTTATAACTCTAGATTTAGAATTAATGGTGAAAACTACACTATTTCATAAGATTGAAACTAAGAAATTTTACAGGGTTCTAATTTACATGGGAGTAGTACCAATGGGTAGATCTGTAAACAAGGATCACTCAGAAATTTGAATCACTCCATTTAGAGGTCCATGGAATTAATTACGAATTTTTGAAGTAGCAGATCTGTTTGATACTGAATCAACAGATTCACTGGAAAAAAAAACAAAGTAGGCCGGATTCGACGGATCCGACCAGCACAGCTGGGCCGGCTCGGGTCGGTGTCCCCGGGGCGGGGCCCGGTGACCTGCATCCATGCACAAGACTAGGCTGCATGCCGCCGCAGGATGATGATCCGCCGGCACCCGACGCGCCCATCGTAGGCGACCAAAGCTGGCGGCGCAGCCGCGATAGAGATGACGGAAGGGAAGCAGGGGCTCACCGACGGGGGTCGGAAATGATGGAGATGGCACAGGGAAGGAGCGGCAGCACGTGAGGCCCTTCTGGACATCTCGGACGCATGCCCCCGGGACGTTTTCCTGGACGGAGTCGAGCTCCGCGTCGTCCGTGACGAAACAGCGACGGTCGAGCTCAACGACGGAGTACTGTATGTCTTCTGGTGAGCTCCTGAAAAGAAAAGGTGGGGCGGCATTACTGCTTCCATATTGAGGGAGAAATATAGCAGCAGATAGGGAGTGCGGAGAGGGGCGAGGTTGAGTGTCTCCTCGCGCACCCTCGCTCGATGGCCGACAGCAAAACGGGCTCCCCTCGGCTAGGGAGAGGGAGAGGATTCTCCGAGTGCTTCTGGGAGCTAGCAGCTGTGAGAGGCATGGGAGTGGTGGTGTGAGGTGGAGGGGAGCGGCTCGTCTAGCTTTCATAGCCATGGATAGGCGTACGGTGGACGCGGAGTACCGCGGCGGTGTACTGGTCCACAGTCATGCCATTGGGCAGAGGGGTGGTGGGGGAGCGTCTAGCGCATGCCTAGGGTTTTCAGAGAGAGGTGCTGTGAGTGTAAGGAGAGCTCGGGGAGTTTATTTAGGCTAGGGTGCGGCCGAGGGCGAGCCGGCGCTCTGCAAACGACGTGGTGCCCGCTGACTGGCCGCGGAGCACGGCGAGAGCGGACAGCAGGAAATGGACAAGAAGGGGAGCGGGGCTGCGCCAGAGGGGTCATAGGGTCTGGGCGGGGTCGCTGGCGAGAGGAAGGGTCAAGGGGAGGTCGGTCGGCTCAGGGAGACAAGGCCGAACGCACGCCCGCCAGGTGTTCGATGCCAGGTCGGCTCTCAGAACACGGTCGATTGAGGCCGAGAGGAAGAGTACAAAAGAGATGCCGTGCTAGGGAAGGCTCGAGGAGGGTTAGGGGAGGCAAGTGGCGAGGTGGCTCGGGCAAATGAGCTCGTTTAGAGAAATGGCCATGTCTATGGCTTACTAGGGCAAATCAGATAGAGGGAAGGCATGGCTAGGTCCTAGGGTTCCCAGAGGTGGACATGGGGTGTGGAAGGTGCATGACACGGTACCGATTTAGAGAGATAAGGAGGGATGCATCAATCTTTCCAAGATTTGGTCCAAGCTATGCATTGGTCTTCTCCTCTCTTCTCTCCAAACACTAGCAAACAAAAGGGAGGGTGCTGCTACAGTAGAATTCGACCCAAGAGGAGGTGATGGTGTTGGTATGGTCAATGTAGGGGTTTGGTGGGGTTGCAAATAGATTTTGAGAAGTAGAGTTGAATATGGAGATGGATGCATGCATCGTTGATACGTCTCCAACGTATCTATAATTTTTTATGCTCCATGCTTGTTTTTACACCATTTGCCTATTGTTTCGTTACACTTCGTGGCACTTTTATGCATTTTCCGGAACTAACCTATTAACGAGTTGCCACAGTGCCAGTTCCCTGTTTTCTGCTGTTTTTGTGTTTCAGAAGTGATACACAGAAAATATTCTCGGAATTGGACGAAACAAGTTCCTGAAGTCTTATTTTACCCGGAAGCTTCCAGAGATCCGAAGGAGAGTAGGAGGCGGGCCACCAGGGGCCCACACACAGGGGTGGCGCGGCCAGCCCCTGGCCCGTGCCACCATGGTGTGAGGCCACCTGGCCCCTCCTCTGACATTGCCCCTTCGCCTATAAAGACCCCCTGACGGAAAAAACCTAAGTACCCGATCACTTTTCCAGAACACATCGCGATCCGCTGCCGCCGTCGACCCGAAGATCGGGAGGGTCCAGAAGCTCTTCCCAGCACCCTGCCGGAGAGGGGAATCGCCACCGGAGGTCTTCTTCATCGCCATGCTTGCCTCCGGAGCGATGAGTGAGTAGTCTACCTTGGACCATGGGTCCATAGCAGTAGCTAGATGGTTGTCTTCTCCACCATGTGCTTCATGTTTAGATCTCATGAGCTGCCCTACATGATTGAGATCATCGTTATGTAATTCTACATGTTTGGTTTGTTGGGATCCGATGAATATTGGTGTTATGATTGAGTTGCTATACTGAATATTATCTTTTGTTATCTCTATGTTGTTTGTGATCTTGCATGCTCTCCGTTGTTAGTAGCTATCTTGGCCGAGTAGTTGCTAGTGACTCCAAGAGGGGGTATTTATGCTCGATAGTGGGTTCATGCCTCTATTTCACCTGGGGGAGTGACAGAAACCTCTAAGGTTGTAGATGTGCTGTTGCTACTAGGGAGAAAACAACATTCATATGCTCAAGGGCATATGCTTTGTTTACATTACACACTTTGCTTAATGCAATTATCTGTTGATCGCAACTTAATACTTGTGGAGTTCTCGGATTGATTCGCCACAAGTGGATTATTAGTCATATATGCAGTTGGATGGCGGTCTATGTATTTTGTTGTAATGCCCAGAGTAAATCTCATAGTGATCTTCTTGACATATCACATTTATCTTTATTCTATCAATTGCCCAACTGTAATTTGTTTACCCAGCATGTGTTATTTATCTTATGGAGAGACACCACTAGTGAACTGTGGATCCCGGTCCTATTTCCATCATATTGCTATCACCTGTTTACTTTACTCGCACTGTTTACTTTATTCGCATACTCTACTGTTTTCCACTCGATACGCTCATAACCTTTGTTTCAAGCAAACCGGTGAGATTGACAACCTCATCGCAAGTTGGGAACGAAGTACTTGGTTGTGTTGTGTGCAGGTTCCGCATTGTAGTTAGCAAGCAAAGCTTGGACGAGGCGCCATATATAAATTGTCCGAAGCTGTCGCAAGCTAGCAAGCATCGCCTTCAGTCGTTTGTCTCTCCTCTCCAAGAACGATAAACCTTGGTTTCTTAACTGAGGGAAAACTAGCTGCTATACTCATCACACCTTCCTCTTGGGGTTCCCAACGGACTGGTCATTCACCACGCATCAAGCTAATTTTCTGGCACCGTTGCCGGGAGGAAGTAGAAGACTTCTGCGAGGGGAGTTTTCGCACGCACATCCTTTACTTTGTTATTGTTTTGCTTTACTTTATTTATTTTACCTGCATCGTTTTATATCAAAAACCCAAAAAAATAGAATCCTTGGTAGTTGTTTTTACCTGTTTACTTTCGTTTTGCTGAAATGGCCAATCCTGAAAACACCAAGTTGTGTGACTTTACTAGCACAAACAATAGTGATTTTATCTGCACTCCTATTAAACCACCTGCTCCTGCTGCAAACTTTCCTGAGATTAAGCCTGCTTTGTTGAACCTTGTTATGAAAGAGCAATTTTCTGGTGCTAGTACTGAAGATGTTGCAGCTCATCTCAACAATTTTGTTGAGCTATGTGAGATGCAGAAATATAAGGATGTAGAAAGTGATATTATTAAGCTCAAGTTGTTTCCTTTTTCTTTGAGAGGAAAAGCTAAAGATTGGTTGCTGTCTTTGACTAAGAATAGTATTGATTCATGGGCTAAGTGTAAGGATGCTTTTATTGGTAGATACTATCCTCCTGCTAAGATTATATCTTTGCGTAGCAATATTATGAAGTTTACTCAGTTTGATAATGAACATGTTGCTCAAGCTTGGGAAAGAATGAAATCTATGATAAAGAATTGCCCCACTCATGGTCTGACTACTTGGATGATTGTCCAAACTTTTTATGCAGGACTGAATTTTTCTTCAAGGAACTTACTTGATTCAGCTGCTGCAGGCACTTTTATGTCCCTTACCTTGGGCGCCGCAACAAAGCTACTTGACAACATGATGGTAAATTATTCTGAATGGCACACCGAGAGGGCTCCATAAGGTAAGAAGGTAAATTCTGTTGAGGAAACCTCTTCCTTGAATGATAAGATTGATACCATTATGGCTATGCTTGCTAATGATAGGACTCATGTTGATCCTAATAATATTCCTTTAGCCTCTCTGGTTGCTCAAGAAGAGCATGTTGATGTGAGTTTCATTATAAACAATAATTTTAACAACAATGCTTATAGGAACAATTTTGCTAGTAACAATTATAGGCCGTATCCTTCTACCAATGGTAATGGTTATGGTAACTCTTATGGTAATTCCTACAACAACACTAGGGCCGCGCCCTCCGAGCTTGAGGTAATGCTCAAGGACTTCATCGGTAAGCAAACTGCTTTTAACAAGTTTGTTGAGGAAAAGTTAGGCAAAATTGATATTCTTGCTTCTAAAGTTGATAGCCTTGCTCATGATGTTGAACTTCTGAAATTAAAAGTGTTGCCTAATGATGTGAAAGAGAACAATGTTTTTGCTACCGCTAATGCTATTCAAGTTGGAATTGATGAAAATATTAGATTGTTAGCGGAATTGCATGCCAGGTGGGAAAGAGAACATGAGATGGCTAGAGAAATGAAGGTATGTACCATTACTACCTCTAATGATGTTGCTCCTAATGCTAGCAATCCTCTTACTTTGATTGGTGTAGAGAAAACTCCCACTCCTTGGGTTAAAAAGCCTAAAACTGCCAAAACTTTTTCTCAAAAGAGTGCTGAAATTTTTCAGAGTGTGGGAGATGATAGCTCTACTTCTTTTAATGATTTTGATATTGATGGCTGCAATATATCTAAAGTAATTTTGTTCTTGCAAAAGCTTGCTTTGACTCCCAATGCTAGTTCTCTAAATATTGCTTTTACTAAGCATATTACCAATGCTCTCATAAAAATTAGGGATGAAAAGTTGAAGCAAAAAGCCTCTGTTCCCGAGAAGTTAGAAGATGGTTGGGAACCCATCATTGATATGCATGTTAATGGTTTTGATTGACATGCTTTATGTGATCTAGGTGCTAGTATTTCTATCATGCCTCGAAAGATTTATGACATGCTTGATTTACCACCGCTTGAAAAATGTTATTTTGATGTTCCTATTGCTGATGTTGCTAAGAAGAAACCTTTGGGAAGGATTAATGATGTTATTATTGTGGTTAACAATAACCTTGTTCCCGTTGATTTTCTTGGTATGGACGTTGAAAGCCATACTTCATGTCCTATTATTTTGGGAAGACCCTTTCTTCGAACTGTAGGTGCCATCATTGATATGAGGGAAGGCACTATCAAATATCAATTCCCACTAAAGAAAGGTATGGAACACTTCCCTAGGAAAAGAAAGAAATTACTTTTTGACTCTATTCTTAGAGCAAATTATGAGCTTGATGCTTCATCACTTGATGTTACTTGATTCGCTATTTTCTGCGCCTAGCTCAAAGGCGTTAAAGAAAAGCACTCTTGGGAGATAACCCAATGTTTTTATTTTCAGTATTTTTTCTTTTATTTGAGTCTTGGAAGTCATTACTACTGTAATGACCGCTCCTTATCTTGTTTATTTCGTTTTTGTACCAAGAGAAGCCTCTAATTCGAGTGAGGTAAAGATTTGGGGATGTTGCTGTCCTGAAACTGTTTTTGGTGCTGCACCATTAAAATTCGTATAAATTCTCTGTATATCTTTTGGACCTGCGATTTCTTGTGCATATGCCCCAGGTTATATCCAAACTTTTGTTAGTTGAACACTTTTTGATTTGAGCAACAGAAAAGCCCTAAAAAATTTGACCTTTGTCAGCTGTTCAGTTTTGACAGATTTCTGCCAATATTTGTGTTTGCCACTTTATCTCTTTATTTTGAGTTCTTTTGATCATGGAACTTTTGGGGAAGTTGATACAGTAGTATTTGCTATATATGTGGTGGTTTTGAGTTGAAATCTGAAGCAAAAAGAGGATTGATTATATGTTATGCTACATTAATGTTGCTAATAGAATTGTGTTTAGTTTTGTATGAAGGAAGTTTTCAAGTGTAGGGATTGGAGAATGATGAGATGAGTTGAAGAATGGACAAAAGCTCAAGCTTGGGGATGCCCATGCATCACCCCAAGAAATATCCAAGAAGTACAAGCGTCAAAGCTTGGGGATGCCCCCGAGGCACCCCTTCTTCATCGGCAAAAATCAGGTCACCTTTCAAGACGCTATATTTTTATTGCTTCATGCACTATGTGTTTTTCTTGGAGCGTCAGTTGTTTTAGTCTTCTTAGTTAGTTTAGTTTGTTTGTTTGCTGCAATAAATGGTTGGACCCCAACAAATTTCCTTTGGAGAAGTTGCTGAAAGATCATATCGAGCCCCATGTGTGGTTTTGGTAATTAATGACAATCCCTATGGACTAATGGTTGCATTGAGTTATATGTGTAGGACTTGTCCATAGACAATGCTTGAACCATTTGTTGGAGTAAAGGTTGTAAGAAGAAGATTATGTGTTGACCAAGGTGTTATTCAAGGAGTGATCCAAAGATTGGTCTTAAGGGAGTTGAGCTTATGTTAAGTGTGTCTTGAAGAATAAGATTGAGTGAGCTCTCATGTGTATCCTCAAGACACCATCATTATGGAGAAAGAAGATTTGATTCGAGGATTGATCAAGTCAAAGCGCAAGTTCAAGATGAGCAACTAGAAGAGAACATATGCTTGAAGCTTGCCATCTATATTGTGATCATGGATATGTGAAGATATGCTTAAAGAGAGTCTCTTCCATAGTAGAGTATGGGGGAGCAATCCGCAAGACTTCACCAAGCAAGCTCAATCAAGAAAGGTGGTCCAACTTGAGAAGATTAAGATCGTCTTTATCCACCTCAAGTGGAATGCTCAAGGCAAAGGTATGATAGTGTTAGGGTTTCTTACCGGTCTCACGGTGTTATTTGTGAGACCGGGTTATAGGATCGGTAGCCATACTATCAAGAGGGGCTCTCGAGTGAGTAACTTAATTATATCGTTCGAAGAGAGCTCAAACCTTTGCATACTTGGCATCATCTTTCTTGGTTCTTATTTGAGTTTTATCCATGTGAGGTTCTAGAGCTTGTGGTTATTTCCATGACAAGCTCTAGCTCATCAAAAATGGATTTCGCATGAAGCTCTTATTGCGTTTTTGATGTTTGGAGGTTTTACCGGTTTGTCTTCGAAGAGAGGTTAAAGCTTTCATTATTTGGTTTTATACTCCCTTGTTGGACTATGATGTTTCTATGGATGATGTTGTAGAGCTCGTTGTGGTGATTCCAACGAGCCCAAGATCATCGAAAACGGAGTCCGGATGAAAAAGTTATCACTGTTTTCGTATTGCTTTTCTGCTCGGCGTCACCCAGTAAGGGGGGCGGATATTCCGGCCAGGGGGGGGGGGCGGATTATCCGGCCTGGGGGCGAAAAATTCGTTTCAGAAATTCTGCTAAGGACTTTTGGGCGCGTCACCCAGTAGGGGGGGGCGGATATTCCGGCCAGGGGCCGGATAATCCGGCCTGGGACGCTGTAACGGTCATTTTTATGGGAGGGGGTATAAATACCCCTCCCCTTCTTCCTCCTTGGGGCTGGTTGCTTGTCTCTCTCTCCTCCATTGTTTTGACCTTCAAGAGCTTGCAATTACTCTCTATCCCTCCCATATTTCTTGAATCTTGTTGAGGGATTTGAAAGAGAAGATCTAGATCTACAACTCCACCAATCAATCTCTCCTCTAAGTGAGGGGAACATCTTGGGATCTAGATCTTGGAGACTTGTGTGGTTTTCCTCCATTTGTTCTTCCTCTCATATCTCTCCATAGCATTAGTTGCTTTGGTAGGATTTGAGTGAGAAGGATTTGAGCACCTTGTGTGCTCTTGCCATTGCATAAGTTGCATCGGTTTGAGTTCTCCCCGGAGATTCGAGTAAGTGAAAGTTTGTGAGCTTATTAATCTTGGGTTCTTGGAACCCTAGACGGCTTTGTGGCTTTGTGGTGCCTTTGTGGCTATTCTTGGGAGCCTCCAATTAAGTTGTGGATGCGTGCCCCAAGCTTTGTGTAAAGGCCCGGTTCCGCCTTGAGGAACCCCTTAGTGGAAGAGTGAGCTAGGCCTTTGTGGCGCAAGCTCACACCGGAGAATAGGGTGAGGCCTTTGTGGCGTTGGTTAGGCCTTTGTGGCGATACCACACCCCTCCAACGAGACGTACTCTCTTTCAAGGGAGGAACTCGGGAATACATCATCGTCTCCGCGTGCCTCGGTTATTTCTATACCCGAGCTCTTTACTTATGCACTTTACATTGTGATAGCCTTCGTGCTTGAAGTCATTTATCTTGCTATCACCTTGTTACTTGTATTGCTTAGCATAAGTTGTTGGTGCACATAGGTGAGCCTAGTTTATTTAGGTTTTATGTGCTTGACAAAATAAACGCTAGTTTAATTCCGCTTTTGTTCAAGCCATTCGTAAAATTTGATATCGCCTATTCACCCCCCCCCCTCTAGGCGACATCTGTGTCCTTTCAATTGGTATCAGAGCCCGGTCTCTCATTTTAGGCTTCACCGCCTTGAGAGCAAAGATGTCGGCTAGGGGATTAGTGCACAATAACACTTTTATATTTGATGGCACAAATTATGATACTTGGAAAATTCACATGCTTAATTATTTTCGGGTCATGGACCCATCTATGGAGCGAATTGTAGATGCGGGTTTTTCTCCTCCAAAGGATACTCAAAATCTATCTTTAGAGGATGAGAAAAACTTGTATCTCAATGCTCAAGCTACTCATGTGATTGTTAATGCTTTGAGTGATGTAGTTACCTTCTCCATCACGCCTTTTCGGAGCGCTCATGATATATGGACAAAGCTTCAAGAAAAATATGGTGTGTCCAAGACTATTGAGGATGATTGTATTCCTTCCACTTCCGGCCGCAATGAACTTTCATCCACTTCACCAAAGTGTGGCAAGACACAAGGTAATGATATGGTGAGTGGTGATGAAACTTGCAATGGTGATAGTATGCTTACTTTTGATGATCCTTCATCTCTATCTCATTGCAATGCTTCATCTTTGGACTTAAACACTTGTAGCCCCATAAATGTTTTACATGCTTGTGTTGATAGTCCTTGCATATCATGTGTAAATTTCTTGAATAAATCTCATGATGATATGCTTGCTTTGTCTTGTTGCCATGATACAAATGCTTCTATTTCCTCTAGTATTTGTGATGCTAACCATATAGAGGAAACCGAAGAGTCTTTGGGCCAAGACAAGGTCTTGAATGGAGCTTCATGTATTTCTTCATCTTCCTTTTCTCACGGTTCCCACATATGCCTTATGGCTAGGTCTTCAAATCATAATGATGTTGAGGACAATGGTGAGGATGAGGAAAATGAAGAAGACTATATTGAGTATTTAAACAAGAAGGGTAAGGTGGTCTTTGATGCTTTGCATAACCATAAAAATGTTTTGCCCAACTTCTTTGAAATCATGAGTTGTGCTATTGAGAGCACGAAACTCATTGAGATGAAGGAAGAACAAATTGATAAAATGTTTTCTCTTGAGCGTGAGTATGCCAATGATATCCATGATTTAAAATATGCTCTAGAGGAAGAGCAAGAGCTTCGGGTTTCTCTTGAGGAGAAGCTTGAATCCATTGAGGAGTCATGTAATGAAATTATTTCTAAACTCACTAAAGAACGTGACCTCGCTCTTGCCAAGTTGTCTTCTCCTATTGCTCATGATAATGATGCTTGTGCTACTAACTCTATTTCTTATGAAGCATCTATTGTGAAGGAGAATGTTGAGCTAAGGGCTGAACTTGAGTTGCTAACTAGAAAGTATGGGAAATTGGAAGAAAGTCATGAAAAGCTATCTAGCTCTAATGAGGATCTTTTAGTGTCCCATGCTCGCCTAATGTTATCTCATGAGGCTATATCTACAAAGGTAACATCTTGTGAGCCTCATGTGGACACTAGCACTATTTCTCAAAATGCTATATTGACATGTGCCAGTCCTAGTAATTCATCCACTTATACTATTGCTACATCTAGTGATGAATTACCCTCCTTGCCTTGTTGCTCTAACAATGAAGCCTCTACTTCCACTAGTACTTGTGTTGTCACTAACCATGTAGAGGAAATCAAAGAGCTCAAGGCCCAAGTTACTTCATTGAAGAAAGACTTGGAAAAACGTCATGAAGGGAAGTCCACACTCAACAAGATCTTGAGTGTGCAACAATCCCCCAATGACAAGAGTGGACTTGGATTTATCTCTAACAACAAGAAGAAGTCCAAAATATACAAGAAGAAGAAGGGCCAAGAACAAGTCAAGAATTTGGCCAAGATTGTTTGCTTCAAGTGCAAAATTGAAGGGCACCATGTTAGATCTTGCCCTTTGAAGAAAAAGGCACTTAGTGAGAAGCAACAAGGGAAGCGGCCTCAAGTTCAAGCCCATGCTCAACCTCAAGTTGAAGAAAGGTCACTTCCCAAGAAAATTCAAGCTAATGCTCCCCTTGTGGAGAAATCAAGTG
The DNA here is from genome assembly GCA_007115705.1 of Dactylis glomerata. Taxonomy (NCBI): domain Eukaryota; kingdom Viridiplantae; phylum Streptophyta; class Magnoliopsida; order Poales; family Poaceae; genus Dactylis; species Dactylis glomerata. Next base: position 2,358,455 of record QXEO01000096.1, read on the forward strand.
AGAAGAAGGTGAAGAAGAGAACTTGCTACATATGCCATGAGAAGGGTCACCTATCTTCTTCATGCACTAGTGGTAACTCATCCAACCCTATCATAATTGAAGATGCTTATTCACTTTGCAAGGATAAGGTTGGCAATGTGTTTGCCAAATTTGTTGGTGCTCAAAGTGGTGTCAAGAAAAGAACCATTTGGGTTGCCAAACCTATTGTTTCTAACTTCTTAGGACCCAACTTGGTTGGGGACCAACAAGCCATTACTTGAACAATAGGTGTTGGTGGAGGGCATTGGAGACTTGGCTATATCATGAAGAATTAAGGGATCTTCATCAATTATATTTTCTCAAGTCAAGTCATTTGTATTATCTTGTTCTATCATATATCCAATGTCCCTCCTTGCGGTAACATGTATTCAACTTATCTACCTTGAAAGTTACTCGCCCCTTTGCATGTGTTGGGTTTTGTATCTTGCATGTGTTTGTATATGTTGTGCTTCCTACTTGCTTCATTTTGAGTAATCAAGTATGTGCATGTTGGTTTGCACACCATGTACAGTTGTTCTTGTTGAGCCTTTTGCATCTCGTTTTATCTTACTTGGCTCTTGTGAGAGATTACTGGACTATCCCATTTTTGGAGAGTGATATGCTTTGCACCTCACAATCCTAAAAATGTGTGTACATGAGGAATACCACTTAGTGTTGATATCTAAAGATTATCTAGTCTCTATGTGGTATGTCATTCTCATGAGAAATTCAAATTCTATAATGTCCATTAATCATCTTGTTGGATTTTATTTGCCTCTTGTGAAAAATGAATATTTTATCACATTATGGGGGAGTAATATGCTTTGTGCATATTACAAACCAATATAATGTGTATATTTGAGGTTGTGTCACATCGTGTTGATATTATAAATTATTTTGCATCTATGTGGCATGTTTGCTCAAACAAATTCCAATTTGCCAAATTGTTTTATTGCTCTTGTTTTGGATCTTGTTTGAGAGATACTTTCTTGATAGGGTTTTCCTAAAATGTGGAATGCTACATCAAAGTTGGAAAACCATTTGCTTCAAGTTATCTTAATCATTGCTTTGCATGATTGTTTAACTATTTGAGTCTATCAAGAATATCTTCTTTAGCATGGTGATTAATTATTATCCTTCTCCGTATGCTTCTTTGTTGTGAAGATGATCTTGGATTTATATGTAAACTACCACCGGGAAATAAATCCAAATACCTCTTGTTCTTGGACAATTGGTACTCTATCATGTGGCACATGTATATTGATCATCTTTACATTGGCTATTGCTTTTAATTGCCTTATCTCTAGCCAAAATGTATTTGTTTTAGCTCTCATTGTCTTCCATGACTTTTGTTATTCCATTTGATTTCGTTGAACTTGTTTTGTGTTATTTATATGTAGGTAGATGTGATGATCCCACTTGTGTGCATTTTGTATTCAAATACAAAATCATAAATAATGCACTAATCTTGGGGGAGCTCTCCTATATTTGTTATAACACACTCTTTGTGCTTATTTCAATCGGTATTGGTTTTTTGTTGGAAGACAAATCTTTTCTTTTTGGTACTTAGTGTGCCATCATAAAAAGTGTGGAGAGTTTGGTTTGTTTGTTTGAACCTTGCTCTCTTTGGGAGTTGGTGATCTCATTCCTTATTATTTATTTCTTACTCTTAAAATGAGATATGTCTTTGAGCATGTGTGTTTTAGTTATGCTTTATGCTCATTGGCTTTTGCTTGGTTCACTAGTTGAACTTTGGAGTCAATCTTGTGTTGATTTGATTCTTTGATATAATTTGGACAACCTTTTGTAGCTTCACAATTTTGTGTGCTCGCTTGTCCTTCTTGGTGTTTTGTCCAAATTGTATCTCCTTTGGCTCTTGAAAGTCTTGTGCATGCATATTTACTAAATGTATATTGTATGGCATGCTTTTGCTTTATTTGATCAAATATATAGGAGAAGCTCCATCAAATCCTAAATCGGCTAAGATGTGCATGAAATTCAATTTCATATATATCTGCACATATTTATGTGGAGTTTGTCCTATATGTTGTAGTTTCTAACTACTTTGGACCCAATGAGTTTGGGGACCATCTTGTACTTGAACTTTGTTTTAGGTACATGGAGATATATTGGTGCTTGTCTCAATAATAAGGATGAAGTGGTGACTAAATGATAATTTGAGGCAAGCTAGGATTATTGAAGAACTCCTATCTACTACATCCTACCTTTAATATCTCGGTAACAAGTATCTTTTTTATGCATACTTCTCTAGTATCCAACCTTGTGTAGGTTGTTTTATGGCATTGAAAATCTTTATTTGCAAATGTCGTGCTTTTTGCAAGGATTCTAATGAAACCTCTTTTTTGCAAATGTGAGCAAGTTGAGATGAGGACATATTATTGGGAACATATAAAAATCATGCTCATGATTCTCCTATCCCATATATGTCAACTTAGCAATCTTTTTGCATATCAATTCCTCAATAAGCTCACATGTGCAATATTGATGAAATTGCAAATTTATTTGTTCCGTTTGGTATCCCTCGTTATGATACTTGTTGTTTTTATCAAAGCATCCCAACTATCTTCTTTCCCTTGTTGATATTTGTGATGTCTTTGACATGTTGGTGGTTGAAGTTCGTCAATATACAATAAGATAAATTGAGCCTTTGGCCATGCTTTAAAAGCAAAAATCTCATTGGTATATTGCATACCTTCATTTTGGATATCATGTTCTATTCTTAGTATCTATTTTGTGTGTACATGTTTCTTTGTGATAATTATGTTTGTGATATTGTCTACTTAGGAACTTATACACATGAGAGATGATATCTCATTATTTGATATCTTATTTGAACCTTATGTGTTGGGATGGAATGCTAAGCAATATCATTCATTGAAGACTATGTGGATGCTCTATGCTTATCCTTGTGTTAGTCTTATAATATTCTTTGTCATTCCTATCACACATTCCTTTGGTTGAGCCTTTTAATATATTGTCCCTTACTTTTTGCTCAACCATTTCTTTGATGCAAGTGTTAAGCTTAATTTCTTCTCTATGATCTCTTGCAAATGGTTGCGCTTTAAATGTTATTGAGGGAGTGAGGATTCCATGTTGTGCAAATTGTATTCAAATACAAACATTCTAATTTTTGCACGTACCTTGGGGAGCTTCCTCATTTCATTTAAAGCACCATTTTGCGGTTAGCATAGTATTTAATTTCACTTGGTATCATTTTGTGTTGAATAATATTGAGGGAGTGATGATTCCATGTGTGTGCACCTTATCTTCAACTCAATAGAATATTTTGTGCACACACCTTGGGGAGCTTCCTCATATTATTTGGAACACCTTTTCGATCTTATCATAATATCTCTATTCAATTTGTTCTTTGGATTGTTTGATTGCTCTCTTCATTTGTTGAAGTTTATCCATCGTGTTATCTTATTTTTTTTGCAATCTTTGATCCTCAATATAGTTTCATTTCCTTCAAAAAATTTGCCTTTGTATATGTGCATGTATTTTCACTCATTTATTTTGGATATGCACACCATTTTGGAGGAACTCTCACTATATTGGCCTTCTAAGCTTTTTTCGCCCATTTTGGCAATGGATGCCAATGGGGGAGAAGTTTCGAGGGTTTAACGGGAATTGGCCTTTATGCTTTGGTTTGTTCTTAAGCATTTGCCTTGCATGCTTTGCATGGTTGAGTATATAGTGGAAACTCCACCAACAACCTTGGTTGGCAATATATGCAATGAAATCAAGATCATTCACACGTGCATAGATTGTGGGGGAGTTTGCTCTATATATGGTGGTTTTACTAACATCACATACTTTTGTAGTATTTGATGTTAGTACAACCATTTTGGTTCTTTGAATTCATTATATAAACCCTCTCAAAGAGATTGTCATCAATTACCAAAATGGGGGAGATTGAAAGATCATATCGAGCCCCATGTGTGGTTTTGGTAATTAATGACAATCCCTATGGACTAATGGTTGCATTGAGTTATATGTGTAGGACTTGTCCATAGACAATGCTTGAACCATTTGTTGGAGTAAAGGTTGTAAGAAGAAGATTATGTGTTGACCAAGGTGTTATTCAAGGAGTGATCCAAAGATTGGTCTTAAGGGAGTTGAGCTTATGTTAAGTGTGTCTTGAAGAATAAGATTGAGTGAGCTCTCATGTGTATCCTCAAGACACCATCATTATGGAGAAAGAAGATTTGATTCGAGGATTGATCAAGTCAAAGCGCAAGTTCAAGATGAGCAACTAGAAGAGAACATATGCTTGAAGCTTGCCATCTATATTGTGATCATGGATATGTGAAGATATGCTTAAAGAGAGTCTCTTCCATAGTAGAGTATGGGGGAGCAATCCGCAAGACTTCACCAAGCAAGCTCAATCAAGAAAGGTGGTCCAACTTGAGAAGATTAAGATCGTCTTTATCCACCTCAAGTGGAATGCTCAAGGCAAAGGTATGATAGTGTTAGGGTTTCTTTCTTACCGGTCTCATGGTGTTATTTGTGAGACCGGGTTATAGGATCGGTAGCCGTACTATCAAGAGGGGCTCTCGAGTGAGTAACTTAATTATATCGTTCGAAGAGAGCTCAAATCTTTGCATACTTGGCATCATCTTTCTTGGTTCTTATTTGAGTTTTATCCATGTGAGGTTCTAGAGCTTGTGGTTATTTCCATGACAAGCTCTAGCTCATCAAAAACGGATTTCGCATGAAGCTCTTATTGCGTTTTTGATGTTTGGAGGTTTTACCGGTTTGTCTTCGAAGAGAGGTTAAAGCTTTCATTATTTGGTTTTATACTCCCTTGTTGGACTATGATGTTTCTATAAATGATGTTGTAGAGCTCGTTGTGGTGATTCCAACGAGCCCAAGATCATCGAAAACGGAGTCCGGATGAAAAAGTTATCACCGTTTTCGTATTGCTTTTCTGCTCGGCGTCACCCAGTAAGGGGGGCGGATATTCCGGCCAGGGGGGGGGGGCGGATTATCCGGCCTGGGGGCGAAAAATTCGTTTCGGAAATTCTGCTAAGGACTTTTGGGCGCGTCACCCAGTAGGGGGGGCGGATATTCCGGCCAGGGGCCGGATAATCCGGCCTGGGACGCTGTAACGGTCATTTTTATGGGAGGGGGTATAAATACCCCTCCCCTTTTTCCTCCTTGGGGCTGGTTGCTTGTCTCTCTCTCCTCCATTGTTTTGACCTTCAAGAGCTTGCAATTACTCTCTATCCCTCCCATATTTCTTGAATCTTGTTGAGGGATTTGAAAGAGAAGATCTAGATCTACAACTCCACCAATCAATCTCTCCTCTAAGTGAGGGGAACATCTTGGGATCTAGATCTTGGAGACTTGTGTGGTTTTCCTCCATTTGTTCTTCCTCTCATATCTCTCCATAGCATTAGTTGCTTTGGTAGGATTTGAGTGAGAAGGATTTGAGCACCTTGTGTGCTCTTGCCATTGCATAAGTTGCATCGGTTTGAGTTCTCCCCGGAGATTCGAGTAAGTGAAAGTTTGTGAGCTTATTACTCTTGGGTTCTTGGAACCCTAGACGGCTTTGTGGCTTTGTGGTGCATTTGTGGCTATTCTTGGGAGCCTCCAATTAAGTTGTGGATGCGTGCCCCAAGCTTTGTGTAAAGGCCCGGTTCCGCCTTGAGGAACCCCTTAGTGGAAGAGTGAGCTAGGCCTTTGTGGCGCAAGCTCACACCGGAGAATAGGGTGAGGCCTTTGTGGCGTTGGTTAGGCCTTTGTGGCGATACCACACCCCTCCAACGAGACGTACTCCCTTTCAAGGGAGGAACTCGGGAATACATCATCGTCTCCGCATGCCTCGGTTATTTCTATACCCGAGCTCTTTACTTATGCACTTTACATTGTGATAGCCTTCGTGCTTGAAGTCATTTATCTTGCTATCACCTTGTTACTTGTATTGCTTAGCATAAGTTGTTGGTGCACATAGGTGAGCCTAGTTTATTTAGGTTTTATGTGCTTGACAAAATAAACGCTAGTTTAATTCCGCTTTTGTTCAAGCCATTCGTAAAATTTGATATCGCCTATTCACCCCCCCCCCTCTAGGCGACATCTGTGTCCTTTCAGTTGCCTCGTTTTCATTTGCAAAGAACACTCCATTTTCATTCTTACAATTTCACCGGGTGTTCTTCTTTTTCCGCTACTGCTTTTGGTTTTCGTTTTTGCCTTGATTTGCGTTCAGACCTTGTCATATCTTTTCATCAAGGTGTATTTTTTCCTCTGATCTTTATTGGTTTTCATCAAAAGATGTGTCTTTAAAAATTTCAAATGGTGTTGGAAAAGAGAAAAAGCTTTGTGCAAAAAAGTGGTACAAGAAGGAGCTTGTGTAGACTGCGGCTTAGGCTTTTTCATGTGATGCTTGATGTCTTTTTGATAGTATGCTTAGTGGTTTTGCTGTAGCATGACTTGTCTCAAATAACTGAGATTGCTTAATGAGCCTTTGAAAAGATCATGCGTTGTTTTTATTGTACGGAAGCATTATTTTGGTTTTCTCCTTGATGCTTTATTTGGGTTGACTTGGCGCATGCTCACACATGTTAGACTCTTACAAAGTCGCCAATAGCCTTCATGATCATTTAGTTTTTGACTTTTGATGCAATCTTATGCTTCTTTTAATGTCGCTTTGCATGATTATGGCCATTATTGCTCTCTTAGTTGGTCGCTCCCAGTCTTTTGCTAGCCCTCGCCTTGTACTGAGTATGAGCTCTACTCGTGCATCCAACTCCTAAAAGCCAAAGTTTTCCAAAGTGTCCACCATACATACCTACTAGCAATTTGCTATTCCAAGTAAATTTGACTTGCTTTTATTTTCTCTTCAAATTAAACTCTTACCAGTGTTATGCGAAATTTGGTCAGTAAAGCTCTCACGAACCGGAAGGCACACTTTACTTTTTCCTGTTCTTAAAAATTTGACATTGTGGTCTCTTATGTTGAGTTGTTATGCTTGCAAGTTGTAAGTTGGGGACTAGCCTAGCCATGCAGTCATGGGCAAGCTTTCAACATTGCACTTCTTATTTGAGTTGATATCGTGATCTTTTGTTTATGGATGCCCGCGGTGTGAAATGAATTGGGAATCTTGTGGGGATCATGGAGTTTGTATATGTGTTAGGGAAACGCCGGGCCGCTAATCTAAGCCATGCATAATTCATGGTGGAAATTTGCAGCATACCCATGGTGAACATTCGACGACGCATCTCACAATAAAAAGCTAAACAAATGGCAAATAAAAGAGATGTCGAGGTGTTCATTGTCTGCTTGTCCTGTCATTTTGGTGTGGGCTTGTTCCATGTCATCGGGAACGGAGGTACCCCATTGGCGGTTCTCAATGATATGCATATACTTACAATGACAAGAGCCTTGCTTGGGACTCTAAGTAAAGTAGCATGAGGTTTGGGTACTCGTATTCACGGGACACGAGGTTTTGAACTTATGATTTGTCAAGCATATGCTTCATAATTGTTCTCGCATTAACTTTAACCATTCAAGATGCTTATGATGGGGGCAATGAGAGCTCAGAGCCGGTAAGTACCATAATTTTTGAAGGTTATAACACTTGCAATCACTGCTTCCCTCTGCGAAGGGCCTTTCTTTTACTTTTATGTTGAGTCACCACCTTCTATCTTTATGCACCATTAAGAGAGCATAGTTGTCATTCTTAGTGTGATATGCATTGTCCCAAAGTTCATTGATTGATTCATATTGTTGGTTTCACTTGTTCTCAAATTATTTGTATCTAGTCGCCCTTTTAAACTTGAAGGTGTCCTATGCATTTATGTTTTGCTCTCTTTGAAGGACAAGCTAAAAACCATTTGTATGTTTTTCCTTATGATTTGAACACACGTTTGACTTTCATTGTTTCATTTTCATGATCTTTTGTTTGTGTTCATTTTCTTGTTTACAACATGGTTGCTAAGTTCTTATTGTCAAGATTATATCTTCATGCCCATGTTTTAAGTTCTTATGATCCCAGCTCACAAATGCTTACATATATGATCAAGATTGTGTAGGTGCATGTCACCTCAAAAATTATTCTTTTGTTATCACTTACCTACTCGAGGATGAGCAGGAGTTAAGCTTGGGGATGCTTGATACCTCTCCAACGTATCTATAATTTTTGATGATCCATGCTTGTTTTTACACCATTTGCCTATTGTTTCGTTACACTTCGTGGCACTTTTATGCATTTTTCGGAACTAACCTATTAACGAGTTGCCACAGTGCCAGTTCCCTGTTTTCTGCTATTTTTGTGTTTCAGAAGTGATACACAGGAAATATTCTCGGAATTGGACGAAACAAGTTCCTGAAGTCTTATTTTACCCGAAAGCTTCCAGAGATCCGAAGGAGAGTAGGAGGCGGGCCACCAGGGGCCCACACACAGGGGTGGCGCGGCCAGCCCCTCGCCCGCGCCACCATGGTGTGAGGCCACCTGGCCCCTCCTCTGACATCGCCCCTTCGCCTATAAAGACCCCCCGACGGAAAAAACCTAAGTACCCAATCACTTTTCCAGAACACATCACGATCCGCTGCCGCCGTCGACCCGAAGATCGGGAGGGTCCAGAAGCTCTTCCCGGCACCCTGCCGGAGAGGGGAATCGCCACCGGAGGTCTTCTTCATCGCCATGCTTGCCTCCAGAGCGATGAGTGAGTAGTCTACCTTGGACCATGGGTCCATAGCAGTAGCTAGATGGTTGTCTTCTCCACCATGTGCTTCATGTTTAGATCTCATGAGCTGCCCTACATGATTGAGATCATCGTTATGTTATTCTACATGTTTGGTTTGTTGGGATCCGATGAATATTGGTGTTATGATTGAGTTGCTGTACTGAATATTATCTTTTGTTATCTCTATGTTGTTTATGATCTTGCATGCTCTCCGTTGTTAGTAGCTATCTTGGCCGAGTAGTTGCTAGTGACTCCAAGAGGGGGTATTTATGCTCGATAGTGGGTTCATGCCTCTATTTAACCTGGGGGAGTGACAGAAACCTCTAAGGTTGTAGATGTGTTGTTGCTACTAGGGAGAAAACAACATTCATATGCTCAAGGGCATATGCTTTGTTTACATTACACACTTTGCTTAATGCAATTATCTGTTGTTCGCAACTTAATACTTGTGGAGTTCTCGGATTGATTCGCCACAAGTGGATTATTAGTCATAGATGCAGTTGGATGGCGGTCTATGTATTTTGTTGTAATGCCCAGAGTAAATCTCATAGTGATCTTCTTGACATATCACGTTTATCTTTATTCTATCAATTGCCCAACTGTAATTTGTTTACCCAGCATGTGTTATTTATCTTATGGAGAGACACCACTAGTGAACTATGGATCCCGGTCCTATTTCCATCATATTGCTATCACCTGTTTACTTTACTCGCACTGTTTACTTTATTCGCATACTCTACTGTTTTTCACTCGATACGCTCATAACCTTTGTTTCAAGCAAACCGGTGAGATTGACAACCTCATCGCAAGTTGGGAACGAAGTACTTGGTTGTGTTGTGTGCAGGTTCCGCGTTGCAGTTAGCAAGCAAAGCTTGGATGAGGCGCCATATATAAATTGTCCAAAGCTGTCGCAAGCTAGCAAGCATCACCTTCAGTCGTTTGTCTCTCCTCTCCAAGAACGATAAACCTTGGTTTCTTAACTTAGGGAAAACTAGCTGCTATACTCATCACACCTTCCTCTTGGGGTTCCCAACGGGCTGGTCATTCACCACGCATCAATCGTCCAATATTTGGTTTTTGAAATAATTTTGATTACTTCCAAGAGGGTGCATGCATGGATAGATGAGAGAGGGTGGTGAGAAGGTTGGGTATGGCAATGCCAAGCTTTGACAATTAAAATTTGACCACCAAAATTGTAGTTTGAAGATTTGTCCTAAAGGATACAATGAACAAGATGTTGCAATTTTCAAAGATTATCAAACAGGAGTTTTGGGGTTCATAGGATTCTTCATGCATAAGATAGCATGGTGGATCTTTCTCAAAGTTACTTGGTGAGAATAAAGAAGAAGAAAAATGCAAGAATGGCATAATTGACATTCCCATCCTTTTTGGTTAATAAGAAGATGGAATAGGAATAGGTCATAGGATGGTCTCTGAACAATTAATTTCAAAATTTAAAAGTGTGAGCAGAACTGCATCTGATAATAGTCAAATGGTCAGTGGTTTGATTAGGGTTAGAAACAGGATTATAACAAGTAGCAGATGACCTCAAATGACTGATTGGTAATGGAAGGAATGGAAGAACGCATGTCAAGGATGAGTTCTAGAGAGGTGCATTGCTATGGACAGGACCTATGAGCTTAATACGAACATCTGAAAACAGAATCTGTTAACAGGAGTGAATATAGTGTACACACAAGGTGTTTGATGAAATGGCTGCAAGAAAATATTTTGCGAAAACGGAGAGGAGTCTCCGAAGATGGGATATAGATGATTCTAATGACACCATGGGTGCTTTTCTTGGGCTAGTTTGCTTAGTATTAAGATCCTCACAAAGAGATCCTAATGTCTTATGGTAAGACATTAGAGTTTGGATTTTAGGATTGAGGGGAAATCATCAAAATAGGTTTTTATTTGAAAGGTAGAATGAAAATAACTTATAAGGATATGCCCATGGGACAATATAGTATTTGATGGGTTTTTGAATAGGTTAGGCCACATGCCTATCTGAAGATCATAACTACACACAAACAACTCATCAAAGTCAAACACAGTCACACAAAGTCAACTCACCACACAAGGTCAATCATTTGCAGCTAATCTAGCATCACCAGAAAGAATGATTGAACAAGTGCTCAATGATGATCATGCCATGGTCAAGTAGAGAAGAGTTTCAAATTAAGGAGTAAATCTTTTGTAGATTTTTCAGAAACTAGTGGAGACATAGCATCTCCTTTAGAAAGTTTTCATAAAGGTGTTTGAAATCCTTTTATAAATGTCAACAAAACATAAGTTTGTAAATGACGAGGGTTAACTCGACAAATGTCCTAGATGAAGGACTTAGGATCGGGGAGATAGGGCGTCGGATGAACTCGAAGGTAAAATCAGTCAAACAAGGTGGCTATGAAAGTAAACGTGGATGTAAAACTTGGCTTGCTTTCAATCTGTCCCACGTCGTCCCCTCCTGGCCCCTATATATAGATGGCCAGGTCTCGAGGATCGGGTGGGATCCGACACAGATTACAATATCGACATACGGTAAGAACTCGTATTTTGACTAATATTACAATTGGGCCTAGCTTAACGGGCCTCAGGGGTACTCAACTGACGGGCTCTATTATCTATACCCTTGTCAGTAGCCCCTGAGATTCTACCAGAATTGCAGATTCGGGTTGAATCTCTAATCTTTAAATCTTTGATTTGATCATTTCTTTGACTTCCTCATATCTTCAAATCTTCGACTTGATCTTTTGACTTATTTTCATTATAATATCTCGCAAGGGGTTTTGATGAAAAAGCCTAACAACTCTACCGGATCAAGAGGCCAGTTAACTGCCAGAACAGATACTTGTCACCTACTTCAAATTCAATCGCCTTGGACTTGAATTCGGGAAACCGGTCAAACCCATTCTTTTGCCGCATTTAGGACTTACAAAGAATGAATCCTAGTGGTTCTCAAGGTACCTAGTGCGTCCACCAGGATTTTTCTTCGCGTCGTAGACAGGAATACATACCAGCAGAGCGCATCCATGTGCGTATACTGGGCCACATAGGACGGATCCTGGGGTCTTACCTTCGTGATATATTTCAATCACGGCATTCGAGTTTTGTCGCGTTGACGAAACTCGAGAATAATATGTCGCATCCTTGTTTGACTGTTTCAGTGTATGAAATATTTGGGTTATTTAACCTAGACCGATAAAAAAGTTCCCTCCCGATGGGAGTATTGAAACTTCCTGAATCTTCTTTCGCCCTTGTTGCTCCAGTATTCATGAATAAATATCATCGGGTGCGCGCCCAGCGCTCCCGATGGGAGTAGCCCCCGAGGCTATAGCCAAAATTTTCGAGTATAGGCTCAAGAACATGGAGAAACCTGTGCTTTATACTTCTTCTCGCGTCATTTGTCGACTTCTTTCACTTTTGTAATGGATTCCTCCTCTTCTAATGCCGCAAGCCCCCGAGTCAAAGACAAGGTGAACTTATGCTTCTTGACAAAATATTTCTAATTCCTTGCTGTTTATTTCTCTCGCTGTGTTGTTTTTTGTTTTTATGCATCTTTTCCCTTGATACGTTGACCTTTCTGTTATTGTCTGCTCTGGGCAGCATATAAGAGCCTGTAAATATATATTGGACCTTTATCCTTGTAAAGGCCCATTATACGTGCTTATAAATAAAGGACGTCTAGCGATGGGTAAAAACCCTAATCCAGTCATTAGCTTCTCCTTCCGCCGCACCATCTTCCTCCTCTTAAACTCATCTAGGGTTTCTCCTTTCCAACTTCTGTCCCCATGGCTGATGCGAGTGGATCGCGCATGGACAGCGGCGCCCCAGTGAAGAAACAGGGTCACGGTTGCCCTCGCGGTAGTAAGAACAAGGCTACCGCTACACCTCTGGTGGCTTCATCGTCTGCTCTGGTGAAGCGACACCCCGGCCGTCCGGTCGGGAGTAATAATAAGCCCAAGGTGGCTCCTGCTGCACCATGTCCAAGTGCCCCATCTGCTAATACTTCTTCACCCAGGATCTATTCCTTTTTCTGCATCGCTGGTGCACAGTGCTGTGAGATTCAGCGCTTACCGCTGAAATTCACCCAGTTCATGGACGGGCGAGAGCTGCGAGAAGGGATTCTTCGTGAGCACTCCGGGGGAGGAACTCCCTATGAAGTAGAGGTTTGGTACGACAGCGCCGGTGAGCAATACTTCAAGGGCAGCTGGTCGCAGTTTGCGGAGGATCATGACCTCCATCGATGCTTTTTCATGACCTTTGACTTCCATATTGGCACGTCGAAGTTCGACGTGAGAATCTACGACAACACCCAGTGCCAGAAGGAATATGAAGCCAAAGTGCACTTTTTTTTATGTAATCCTTTTGCTCGAGTTGCTCTTCCTTGTGCTATCCAGAGGAAGATGTCATATTTATGTAATGCTCTCATTCTATTTAATAGACCAAGGGAACAAATCATAGTTCCGAGGTGTTTGATTTAACATATTATCGGGTTCCTCTGAACCGGCGTGTGTTTCTGCCAAATGTTGGGTTGTGAACAACCTTGCAGTGTTTTGAAGATAACAATAATTGTACTCAATAATAACTTTTGTTCTTTATTTCATACGACTCGAGGGTCCGAGCCCCCGAGTGGAAAAAATAAAATATGTACACATATTGTCGAGCTGACCCAAAGAACCCGACCTATGGCCTCATGTTCTGGGTTCAGAAGATCAGAACTCGAAGAAATCCTTCATCGTCTTATGTCGTCTATGCATAGAACCGTTGTAATTGCTCTGCATTCCATGGGTTACCCTCGTTTTGCCCCGTTTTCTTGTCTTGTAGTCGATAAGCTCCTCCAGGTATTACTTCTGTCACGATGTAAGGTCCCACCCATGGGGACTTGAGTTTTCCATGGCCATCTTGCTTGAGTCGTAGAACTAGATCTCCTACAATGAAAGATCGTGGACGAACTCGACTGATGTGGTAATTTCGCAGATTTTGCTGATACTGAGTAGCTCTGGCGAGCGCTACATCTCTTGCTTCATCAAGTGCATCGACATCATCCTGAAATGCTTCTGTGGAAGTTGCCTCCTCATATGCCGTGATTCTTGGAGCTTCATGAGTTATTTCAACTGGAAGAACAGCTTCTGCGCCGTGGACCAGGAAAAAAAGTGTTTCTTGAGTGGCTGCATTGGGTGTAGTTCGTAGACTCCAGAGCACAGAGGGTAACTCATCTACCCAAGCGTGCTTGGCTTTCTCAAGGGGTGCCAATAACCGTTTCTTTATCACGTTGGATATTAGGCCATTGGCTTTTTCGACTTGCCCGTTTGTCTTCGGATGCACTACAGATGCAAATTTCAATTTGATTCCCAATCCTTCGCAATAGTCCTTAAACTCCTTTGACGTGAAATTTGTACCATTATCTGTGATTATACTATGTGGTACTCCGAAGCGAAAGACTATAGACTTGATGAAATTTATTGCGGCTTTAGAATCTTGGGTTTTTACTGGGGCTGCTTCCACCCACTTAGTGAATTTGTCGACTACCACCAGCATATAAACGTGCCCTCCTGGCCAGGACTTGTGCAATTTTCCTACCATGTCGAGACCCCATTGCGCAAAGGGCCAGGATAGTGGTATTAGTTATAGTTCTGCTACTGGCGCGTGTGGCCGAGATGCGAAGCGTTGACAAGCCTCACACTTTCTTACTATATCTTTTGCGTCTTCAATGGCTGTGAGCCAGTAAAACCCTGCACGAAAGGCTTTGGCTGCGATGGCTCTGCTACTCGCGTGATGTCCACATACTCCTGCGTGAATATCCTTTAAGATTTCTTGCCCTTCTTGAGGAGTGACGCATCGTTGCAAGACACCTGATATACTTTTCCTTGTAACACGACGACAGCCTTGAATCGTCGTATTATCCGTCTTGCTTCTACCATGTCTTCGGGTAGTGTTTTGTTTATCATGTACGCCAGATATGGCTGCATCCAAGTTTCCTCTATCATCATAACTTCTTCTATTTCTGCTATACTTGCTTTTTCAGCCCCCGAGCCTGCTGCTTGGTTCTGGCCTTGTTCTTTTGTAGTCGAGGTTTTGCTGTTCTTTATTGATCTTTCTATGATTTCCTCCCAAAAGACTCATTGTGGTACGGGCAAGCATTGGGACCCGATGTTTGCTAAATTGTCGGCCTCCTCATTACTGGCTCTGCTGACGTGCGAAACTTCGCATCCATCGAATGTTCCTTCAAGATAGTAGTATAAATTTCTGTATGCTGTCATGTTGTCACTGATGGCGTCACATTTGTTCATTACTTGTTGGACGATGAGATTCGAGTCTCCAAATATTTTTAGTCGAGTTGCTCTGCAGGCTTTCGCCATTTTCATTCCGTGGAGCAACGCCTCGTATTTGGCTTCATTGTTGGAAGCTTGCGGAAAACTCATCCTTAGCACATACTTCAATTTGTCGCCTTGTGGTGATATCAGAACTACTCCTGCTCCGGCGCCTTGGATTCTTTTTGAACCATCGAAGTACATTGTCCACACACTTGATAAATCTGGCGGACCTGCACTTTGTAACTCCAACCACTCTGCTATGAAGTCTGGTAGAATTTGTGATTTGATCGCCTTTCATTTTTCATACGTGATGTCCAGGGGTGATAGCTCAATTCCCCATAAGGAGACACGTCCTGTTGCCGAAGGGTTATTCAATATATTCGATAGTGGAGCTTCGTTAACCACTATTATTGGGTGCACGGCAAAGTACTGTCGTAGCTTTCGAGCTGTTGTGAAAACACTGTATTCGAATTTTTGATAATGCGGGTACCTTTGCTTTGTCGGAGAGAGTACTTCACTGATAAAGTATACTGGCCTTTGCACGCCATGATCTTTTCCTTCTTCACTTCTTTCGACTACCAATACTGTACTCACCACTTGATGCGTTGCTGCAATCTATAGCAGTCGTGGCTCCTTTTCCTTTGGTGCGACCAACACCGGAGGTGTGGAGAGCACTTTTTTCAACTGCGTGAAGGCTACGTCCGCCTCTTCCGTCCACTCGAATTTATTATCTGATTTTTTCATGAGCGCGTAGAAAGGTAGTGCTTTCTCTCCCAATCGAGCTACAAATCGACTTAGCACTGCGACGCGCCCCGCGAGCTTCTGTACGTCGTGTAGCTTTGTTGGTTTTCCCATTGTCAATATTGCTTGGATTTTTTGTGGGTTTGCCTCTATTCCTCTTGCTGATACGAGGAACCCCAAGAGTTGCCCTGCTGATACACCGAAAGAGCATTTTGTCGGATTGAGCTTGAGCTTGTACCTGTTCAGGTTGTCGAAAGTTTCCGCTAGGTCGCTGATGAGAGACTCTGCTTTCCTCGTGGTGATAACCACATCATCAATGTAAACTTGGATACTGCGTCCTATTTGACTTCTGAGGCAATTTTGCATCATCCTCTGGTAGGTTGCTCCTGCGTTTTTCAGGCCGAAGGGCATGACCTGATAACAGAACACGCCATATGGTGTGATGAAAGCTGTTTTTTCTTCATCTTCCTTTTTTAATTTGATCTGATTATAACCAGAGTATGCATCTAGGAAGGAAAGCCTTGCACACCCTGCTGTTGAGTCGATTATTTGATCAATGCGGGGTAAGGGGAAGGGATCCTTTGGACAGTGCTTGTTGAGGGATGTGTAGTCGACACATACTCTTTGTACGTCTGTATTTTTCTTGGGGACTATAACTGGATTAGATACCCAAGTCGACGTTTTGATTTCTTAGATGAACCCTGCGTTTTCCAGCCTATGTAGTTCTGATGCTATTGCTTTCCTCTTGGGTTCATCAAATCGTCGTAGTGGTTGCTTGACTGGCTTTGCTTTAGGATCCATGTTTAGTGCGTGCTCGACGAGTTCCCTGGGAACACCTGGCATATCTGAAGGACACCAGGCGAAGATTTCCCAGCGCTCACGGAGGAACTCGACGAGCGCGCTTTCCTATACGGGATCCAGGTTCACTGCTATGGAAGTGGTCTTGTTCGGGTCCGTAGGGTGGACCTGTATTTTCTTCGAGTCTTGAGTTGCATCGAAAGCCTGATCTGGCAGGGATCGTCCAACATCGGGTAGCACATTGTGGTCCGTTTCGCCTTTTGGCCTTGCATATTATGCTGTCATGCCGAAAGTTTGTGCCAACCTATTAAATTATTTGTCACATGTGTTGGATACTTCAAAGCTGCCCTGTACCGTGATTGTTCCTTTGGGTCCTGGGATCTTGAGTGTGAGGTAGGCGTAGTGAGGTATTGCCATGAATTTTGCAAATGCTGGTCGTCCCAGGATTGCATGATATTGTGAGGGCCATTCCATGACTTCAAACTCTAGCTTCTCTCTGCGATAGTTGCTGCTGTTACCGAAACAGACGTCGAGTTCTATTTTCCCCAAAGGATAATTTGCGGCTCCTCGTACTATTCCATAGAAAGAGCAATCTGTTGGCTTTAGATTTTCCAGTGATATGCACATTGCCTTTAGCGTTCTTGCGTATATCAGGTTTATGCCGCTTCCTGGGTCCATGAATACTCTCCCGACATCATATTCTCCTATTTGTGCTTTGAGCACCATTGGTGAGTGACCCGGTCTAGGAACTTTCCTCGGGTGGTCTGCTCTGCTGAAACTAACTGGTTGATCGGACCATTTTAGATACTCCGTAGTAGCTGGTGGTGATGATATTGCCAGGTTGACCTGTCTTGATATGCTCTTCCTCTCTTTCTTTGACTTTGGCACTGGTTGGATCATTGCCGATATATATACTTTTGACTCCAGCTGTCTTGCGAGTCGTTGCATTTGATATCCTTGACTTATGTTTTTTCCTCCCTATCGTGCTCCTTGGCTTGAATCCATGGCGTTTTGCAACCTTAGGAAGGTTCTGCAATCCTTCAACTGGTGGTTGGAAACTCTTTTCCCATCTAGGTAAGCATAATGGATGCGACAAGGACCATATAGCATATCTTTTGCCGAAGGACCCGAGTACCTTGGCTTCTTCTTTCCCATGCTGTCTCTCATTGGAAATTCGATGTTTTTATAGCCTTCTTCATTCCTTCCATCATATCCTGCGGCTATCTGATTTCTCCTTCCGTGGTTGTCGCCGTTGCGGTGTCTTTGCCTTTGCCTGCTTGTTTTGTCGATTTCTGGTGAACGCCCCCTTTTGTTATTATACGCGTCTTCCCCATCGGCGAATCTGTTGGCTGTTTCCATTAACTCAGATACTGTTCTTGGCCTTGTTCTTCCTATCTCTTCTACTAGGTCCAAACGATGAAGGCCGCTTGAAAAAGCATCTATCGCTCTTTCGTCGGAGACGTATTCTGCTGAGTTTTTGATTACACTCCAGCGTTGTATATAAGAGCGTAGGGTTTCGCCTTTCTGCTGTACGCACGACTTGACTTCTTCTAGCGATGCTGGGCGCTTATACGTTGAGCGAAAATTTCTCGCGAATTGATTCTCTAATTCTCCCCAACTTCCAATGGAGTCATTGGGTAGGGTATTTAACCAGGACCGTGCTGCGCCGGTGAGGTGTAGCTGCAAACTTTGCATGGCTGTTGCTCTTGTTCCCCCTAGTATCTGTATTGCTTGCAGGTAATCTGACAACCATAGAGTTAGCTCTTGCGACCCATCATACTTCTCTTGGTCATGTGGCAACTTAATACCTTTGGGTACCCGCGTTTTGCGAACCCTGCGGGTAAAGCATAGCGCGCCCATTTCTTTTTCATCGTCTGCATAATTTTCCTCTCTCCACGCATAACGTGAGTTGTTTACTCATGCTTGTGCTATTATGTTTCTTGCGTCCTCCTTCCTTTTTTGTCGCCTCTCATCTTCTGATGAATCACTGGAGTTGTTTTGCGAGGGCTTGCGTTTGGACTCTTCTTTTCGCCTTTCCTTTCGATGTGTCACTTTTTCTTCTGGAAGATTTCCCATCAACCTATTTTCTACTAACCCGAGGCTTCGTATTGCGGCCTGATGCATGTGCTCCCGTGGATCTCCAGGCTCTGGTTGCGTGGTTAGTAGGTATGCCTGCGCTGCTACCAAAGCTGCTTCTGGTGTCTCTTGAATGAAATCTTCTTCCTCTTCTGACTGATGTGCGCTCTGACTCTTTGCGTAGCTCTCTTCTCTTATATGTGTTGTTGTCCTCCTGTTATGCTTTGGGTCTCTGTGTCTTTCCATGCTGCTTTCTGATGCGTCGCTGTACTCATCCCAGTATTCTCTGCTTGACATACTATTGTCACCTCGGCTTCTCATGAACATGTCTCTTTCCTCCCTTAGCTTCTTTTTGCGCTGGTGCAGTGCGTACTGGTATCCCATTAAAACTTCTCTCCTTGAATCTGCAGGTACCTCTGTGCCGTAATTAACGGCTGTCATGATGATTCTCTACTCTCCTGCTGATACATGGATTTTCTCCTTTTCCTTTTTGCTGCTACTCCTCGATTTTTCGACTTGCAGGTCGACCTCTTTGCTGCCTTCATGATTGCCCTCTTCTGCTGCTTCAGTGATAATGACGCATAACTGATGTACGCTTCTGGAGATGCCACTGCTTTCGATGGCGAAATCCCTTGAGCTGTCGTGAATTTTAGTCACTGCTTCCTCTTTGTCGAGGTTTCCCCGAGTTTCGTCGAATTCCTCGAGTGTTTCTATCACATCTTCTGTTGATGTGAGACTGACCGGCGAGTTTACCTCGCTAAAAGAGCCCACGGATGATCCAGATGCTGTGATTCTCTCGATTTTGCTTGCCGACGGACCTGACTTCGTCGGATCCGAAAGGCGAGTTGAACCCGAAGGTCCGATGTAGAAGCTTAAACTTCCGAACGTCAGCTCCATCTCTTGATTTTTGTCGACTCCTGAATTGTTACTAGCTAAAAGCGAAAAAGCCGTCGAATTTATGATTCCAATGCCCCGAGTCCCCACGGTTGGCGCCAATTGACGAGGGTTAACTCGACAAATATCCTAGATGAATGACTTAGGATCGGAGAGATAGGGCGTCAGATGAACTCGAAGGTAAAATCAGTCAAACAAGGTGGCTATGAAAGTAAACGTGGGTGTAAAACCTGGCTTGCTTTCAATCTGTCCCACGTCGTCCCCTCCTGGCCCCTATATATAGATGGCCAGGTCTCGAGGATCGACACAGATTACAATATTGACATACGGTAAGAACTCGTATTTTGACTAACATTACAATTGGGCCTAGCTTAACGGGCCTCAGGTGTACTCAAGTGACGGGCTCTATTATCTATACCCTTGTCAGTAAAATAGTGGGACTACTCTACTTTGTAGGTCCCGATAATTTTGTAAGTACTTAGTTTCGATAAAAGCTTTGTCTCAAAGATAAATCTTGGCGCTTATTTTGGACAAATAAAATAATTTGAAAAATGAGAGGTTGCCAAGATAATGGTTTTGGAAAAAATAGCTAGAAGCATAAATGAAGGCATGATCACAAGGGCACAAGGATTGTGTTATTCCACAATAATGTTCAACAAGCAACTCAAACAGACATCATTAATATAACAACCAAGACAAACAAGCAAGAAATAGTACTTCCAGAGGTTTGCACAAAAAAAATTTGTTGGCCCTTATTTTTGACTCACTAAACACTACTTAAACAGGGTTACAAAAAGTGGGGTGTTACATCTTTGGACATGGCAAGTCCCACAAGGCTATGGCATGCTTGCTTGTGCTCGTATCTTGAGAGATTTTGAAAGAAAGAAATGCGAGGGTGTTTCGTCACTACACCTCCCCGCCACAACTAATCATACGAAAGATCAAAATACACTGCTAGAATGTGGACCATAGCCGGTGCACAATTCTTGAGTAACAGAATTTTGGAAAGGTAGGTCTACTTGCGGGTCCTAGGGATTTTCTTAGGCATTACTATTCCTTCTTCTTAATTAATAAAATGGATTTGCTAAGTAACAGGTGTCTGAGAAATTTTTATTTCTCAGTCACCCTAAAAAATATGTATCATTTGTATTTTTTTTATAAAAGAGTGCGATTGCACTTTTCTGTCAGAAAAATATAACTAGTTGCAGTTATTATTTTTTTGAACTACAGTTGCACTTTTCTAGAAAATAACAATTTCTCAGACAATTAAGACATAGACAAACCCTTAATAAAAAGTGCAAGTGGTTTGCGTACTGTATATGAACTAGTCGCTGAACCCTACGGTCTTATCCAGAATTTCTTCAATTCCCGGCAAGTACGTGGCACCGGCGAACGGACGGGTCACCGTCGACGAGCTATGCTTGCCCGTGACGGCCACGCGAACCCCACGGTGTTTGGCATCACCTGCTGGTTAGATTGCGGCCTGTGGTCACATCCTTGGCCGCGCGCGGATGAAGCTGACGGTGCCGCAAACCGTGCGTGCCTGCTCACCAGCTAGCTGTCCCAGCAAGACGCAAGTGCTGCGAGCTAGGTGGCACCTTCACTCCTTGCGCCGGCGGCGACCCCAGGCCAATCCGCTCCGTGCACCACTCTGGTGCCGACAGCCACTCTCCCCATGGCTACCCCTCGAGCCGGGTCAGCTTGGCGGACTCTGACGACTCGTCCTACCC
Organism: Dactylis glomerata; assembly: GCA_007115705.1. NCBI lineage: Eukaryota > Viridiplantae > Streptophyta > Magnoliopsida > Poales > Poaceae > Dactylis > Dactylis glomerata. Next base: position 2,379,734 of record QXEO01000096.1, read on the forward strand.
CGCCACCCCGTAGCTCTACCTAGCTCCGCCCCTGACGGCTCCACCTCCGAGCTTGAGAGTAGCTGAGTGAGCGCCTCCGGTCAGTCGTGGTGATTCCATCCCGTCGCCCCTCCCCCACTCCTTCCCTGGTGAGCCCTCTTCTCGAGCTGTGTCGCCGCCGCCGCGTGCCCCTCTCATCGAGCTACCGCAGGTCACTCGGCTTGAGCTGGCCAGTGGCCACGGCTGCGCGCCTGCGCCTCCTCACGTGCCAGTGCATCAGCGCCTTGGGCAGGATGGTGTTCAGGGCCCGCGTTGGGTTCTACTAGTTGTGTCTCGCCGTCAAAGACGCTCTCGGTCTCCACCGGCGATGTTGCCTTCGTCTCCCATGGAGGAAGTGGCGCGGCGGTTGCCCTGTCAGCTCCACGGAAAGTGCTACAACAGCACCAGTCCTTTCCACATCGCCTCTCGGTGCATCCACTGCAGCGTAGATGGCAACTTCGCGACGGCCTGGAAGCGGCCGCGTGAGTATTCGGCCTCCCCTCCGGCGGTCGCAGTTCCAGTCCATGCTTGGTGTGGAGTGCGAACTCAACCGCGCTGTGGTGGCATTCGTAGACGGCGTTTGCTCGGCTGTGTGCCCGAAGGCTGCGCTGCGTGCCCGGGGCACTTTCTCATTCTTTACGCTACACCGGCCGGAGGTCAAGCAGCTTTTGACCATTCGCATACATCAACGGCCAGAAAAATTTAAATTCAACGAAATCGGACGGAACCTAGGTTCCATACCAATTACCGTAAAATAGCTCTTTAATTCTCGGTCACTGAACCAGTCGCTGAATCCTGTGGTCTTATTCAGATTTTCATACGTGGAACCGGTGAACAGACGGGTCACCGTCGTGGGATGGCGACGAACTATGCTTGCCTCTGACGGGCACGCGAACCCCACGGTGCTTGGCATCACGTGGTGGATAGATAGCGCTCACCAGCTAGCTGTCCCAGCCGTGTTCCCGCAAGACGCAAGTGCCAAGTGCTTCGAGGTCGGCTACGCGTCTCGCAAAACGCAGTACCAACCGGATGGATGGATACCGTGTCCCTGTGTTGTGTAAGTGACTGTACCTCTATGCATTGCATATCTTTTGTCAGGCACCTCCCAGTTGGTCAGGGTCTGGATAGAGGTCATTGAAGTGGTTTTGTCGACGTGTAGCCAGTAGGATCAGATAATTAATCGGATTTCTTAGACCGCCTGATGATCGTCATTATCTTTTTTGAAGGGCCCTGCTGGGCGTTCCTCGGGGGTATTTTTCTAGATTTCTAGATCTTGACTCTAAAGCGTGACATGTGTCCATGCAGTCTCTAATCCTACAATTGCTTCGTTGAAGCATAAGAATGTTTCGTTCAAAGCAAATTTTGTGCTATTATAGCTAGTACTGGAACATCGGTCTATGTGTCAAGATAATATATACACGCTTGAATTATTTCATTTTTTCTGAAACTTTGAAATAGCATTCTTCTATTTTTTTAAAATTTTTAAATTTGGGTCCACCTAGTCCCAAGTTCACCAAATCCGTGTCGGTTCAGTTTTCTCCTAAATCCAGCAAATGCTTTGTTGAAGCAAAAAAAAACCGTTCAAATACCAAATTGTTTGTGCTATTGTAGCATTTGTTCATCAAAGTTCTCCCACATTGGGTAAAAATGTAGAGAAGATATTGAAACATTTCGGAAATATCAATGTAGCAAAAAGTAGGTACAAACACTAGCCCCGGCTCCACCCGATAGAAGAATCGTCAGCGCCCATGGTAGCTCCGCTCGGCATCGCTTTGATAGTACTACTATTACAATGTTACGTACCTCTGTTTTGAAATATAAGTGTTCTAAAAAGATAATTACGTTGATTTGTAAAATGTCTTATATTTCGTAACGGATGTAGTGCTTGTCATGTCTAACAAGCTGATCACTCTTATCACTTCATGTTTTGAAAATTAACACCCCTATGAGCCAATCGACCAATGATCTCTAGCTGCTCCCATCCCATCAATTAAGAGTAATCTCTCCAAGTTGTTCTACAAAAGCGGGTGCTCCTACTGCACATTACAGTCGCATCGCGTGCACGCACATGTATTAAAGAACAACACAAAGCATGTTACCCATGGGACCGACCGTCTCGCCGCCGCCTTGCATACATGCCATCTAGTCCGGATTTATTCCTTCCAAGTATACACACGCATGGCTAACCAAATGATGTAAATATATTATTAATATAAAAATTATTAATATATATTGTAGTATATCTACTTAAACAACATGTTTAGAATAATTAAAAAAAATGTAATGTTTTAACATGCAGAGACAAGCCTGACAGAAAGAGCTAGTGCAGCCGCCGGCCGCGAAAACAAGAACATTTTTTGCGGGCACCGTCAGAGGGCAACAGTACTCTAATCCTCTATCTCCTTTAATTTAGAGCTAGAGAAGATCCTCAGCACCTGGCAAACTGCAGCTTATGATATTGCAGCATTCTTCTTCCTGCCCCCAGGATTATCTTTCGCAATGAAATTGCAATAGTGACTATGTGGGACTTCCAGAAATAGTTAAAAAATGGACAAGAAATGGTGGTAAAGAGCGAAAACAAACTACATTGATGCATAAAACAAGTATTACATACTCCCTCTCACCCATATTACCTTTCACAAATATGGATGTATCTAGATACATCCATATTTGTGAAGGATAATATAGGTCGGAGGGAGTCTTAAATTGATACTACTAGATAGATAGTACTTTAATACAAACGACACCGAAAACAAACTAGTTTGACATAAACAAGAACACAAACAAACTAGATAGATACTAGATAATGTCAATGACTACTCGGCCATACCGACTGTCACTTCTGCTATTCTCGTCTATGAGGAGGAGGTCGAGCAACTAGTCGGCATCATCGTCGAGCATTGTTAGGCCAGTAAGCTGCGCTTCGATCCATGCCTTCTTCCTCCTCTTCTCCGGCGCCCTCGCAGCCTTCCCATCGGCCTTCTGTGGAGAGAACACGCGCTTTGTATCAAGGTCCTCCGAGTAGACACACATTCACTCCGCCATCCGCCTCTCGTCGGTGTTGGCAATGGTTGGGCATTCTTGCGCTTGCCGGTGGCACCGCCGGTCCTTGGCCATCACAAGCAGTGGCTCCAGTGCGAGCATCTCCACTTCCTCTCGAATTGTGATCTCGGAGAGGTTGAGCAAGCCAGCATTGTGGCCCAACATCCAAGTCTGTTCCTTGTATTCGTGCGTGGCCTCGTGCAGGGTGGGGAAGGTGTCGGAGGAACACACGTGGACCCCCCAAAACCTGGTGGAGCCGAGGGGGGGGCCACGACGCGGAGGCATGGTGGCGGTGGCGGCTAGGTTTTGCCGATGAGGCGCAGTCCATGTGGAAATGCGGTGGCGGGGCGGATCTACGGCGTACGGCTGTGGGAAGGTCGTAGGGTGGCGGGAGCCAATGACGGCACGCGGCGATCGCAGGTGGTGGGAGGAAATAGACGAGATTTTAAAGAGCGCTTGACGGTGCACGCGTGATAATGAAAATGCCATGGGCGGCAGCATGCGTGCGAGCAAAGTTTTTTAGACGGGCGGAATTTCAAAGATGCCCTTGCCCAAAGATTTTTTTTCTCGGTCTGCTTTTTTTTAATGGAGGGCACCAGAATTCTCGGTTACCGCGAAATCTCGAAAATCTCGCGAGTTTACCGGACGAGATAATTCAAACAAATTTTGAATTTAATTTTTTTACGTCAAAACAAATATATTTGTTACCATATCTACACAGGACTGTTCGCATGCTCTGACGACACTATAAACCAGAGGTGCTGTGTTCGAATTACGTAGGCGACCTAGTATATAAGTTTTCATCTTTTAAGACTAAAACTACAGAAAAAGAAACTAGACAGAACTGGGAACCGAGCTCGTGACCCTAAAAAGGGCTGCAGGACGAGTGCGTCAATTTGGTTCCCGGACTCACTGGAGCCCTTTATTTTACTAGTAAGTTTGCACGTGCACGTCTTAACTCGTGTTTATAAAATATATATACACTGATTTTTTTTGGAAATGAAATTACCATGTGGCATGTAGTAGTAGTTTGACCGCTGCAATTCTATGATCTTCTGCAGCGGTTATATCGTGCAATTGCACTAACAGTTTCTAGGTCACACATTATCTTCTTGGTTAACAGATAAGCTACATTCCTTGTCTATTCTTCCATTCCCGATGAGGTTTCTTATCAGCACTTGAGTATTGTCAAACTGCTTTTTCATGGAAGAAAATTCCATCTCAGTTGTTCCTGCTAAACCACCTCCCCTTCACATTCAATATCTAACCACAACAAGTTCATTCAAGAGTACATACACTTTGGGCTTCTCTACAACAAACAAAACAATGAAATAAATGTTGCTAACACATCTGGCCTTTAAGATCCGCAAGTACATAAGAAAACTCCATCCTGAATTAATATCATGTAGATGAACACATTGAAATATACGAAAGCTTGTGAATTTTGATTAACCTTCAGTGTATATGTTCCTCAGTGTAAATCTGGCTCCCAACTAACCTTTAGTGTATATGTTCAGTGTATATGTTCATCGGAGTAAATTTGGCTCCAACTAACCTTCTCTGTCCATGAATTAGTGTTACTCCCAATTCACCATTGGAGATAACATGATTCAACCCCATACTCTGGACGATGCATGCTGAATCCTGATTCCAATACCTATCAAATGTAACTGAACTGCATTGACAGTGGCGTCTCTTATGCCTGTCAGAAAATTTAGGTCCACATAAATAATAACAAACATGTAAATTTAAGTCCAATTATCTATGACATATACGCGGAAGCAGTAAACTGCAGTATAGCACACAATGAATGTCTGACAAAAAGGATGGCAAGTGACCCCATTTCAAATGTAATAACTGTAACACTCCCTGTGCGCACAAAACATAACCTGCATTTGAAACGGGGGCAGAACTTTGCCCCAGTCTATTGGTGAAATATGGGTTGTTAAATGTGCTTCTATTGATTGGATCAGAGAGTCGTGATAATTTTGTGAACAGTAATTGGTGTGGCTTTAGAAAAAATTAAGTTTGGTTTTAAATAAGTAGTGTAGATACCTGAAGCAATTCGTCAGCTTATCCCGCTCCAACACAAGCAATCTTTTGTTCCCTATTTTCTCTATCATTTCAGCGCACACATTTGCAGAAGCTTTACCAATAACAATACTTGGTTCTTCAGGTTACAAATGAACATCCTGTTGCGAAAGTAAATGCAGGTTTGATGATGTTAAATGCTGGAAAGATTGCACCCACTAAATCAACACCTCCCTTTCAAGATGATAATGATCGCTATATCTGCTCAACATATATCATGTAACCCCTTCATCTTACTAACAACAAAACCACCAGTCACTGGTATTAAAAATATCGTACGCCAAGTATCAACAAGTCTATACCGGCAAACCCAAGCACCCTCAACATATATCATGTATCCTAAAATGGAGATCGCCTATTAGTTCTATTTATGACCTAAAATAACACCGGAATTCTCCCAAGATACAACAACCCCACTAAATTACAATCCAAGCCAAATGATTTTGAAAAATATCAAGAGTAAAACAGAGCACAAAGCTATGCAATCACATAACAGATGATAAGTACACAGAAGACATTATAAGATGCACGTATAGAGCATCCGGATTCATCAAAAGAGGCCACCTTCCAGTTTCTCTGTGGTTTAATATAACTCAAATAGGCAGTCTTGATAACTGAAGCAACCTTTTCAGCAGCCAGGTCTTAAAAAGAGTATGTACAGAGAAACACAGTTCACCAAAATCGGATGAAAGAGTACACTAAAATGTATGCCAATGTGCATGCACATCCAAATTCGCAAGTGTTCACTGGAAATTGAACTGCCAGCACTGACCAATATATATACCATAGCAAGAAATTGGCGTAAAATATTAGCTTAGAAATATCAGAGTAAATTACAAACATGCAATAATAAATTACCTGGGAAGTCAATGCTGGTTATACTTTGTAGGATATATTGGTCAAATTAATAATAGCATCTCCCTCTTTAGTTTTTTTCGAGTTTGCTTCCTCTTTGATTCATGGAAGGAACAAAAACAATTATATGACGGAAACCTGTAGATGTCCAAATTCAGACACGGACATGCTATTCAGATATGTTCCTTCTTCCATAACCTATTTCACTTCCCTCTCCTTCCTATCCATCAAATTGAGACTGAGTTTGATGTACACAGCACCAACACATCAGATCCTTGAGACAACTCGGTTATTTTCTGTAAAAACAGTATAATACTATCACTCCTTTCATCTGCACCAATAATAAGACACCAAAAGGAAATTTGTGGCAATGTCAACAATCAAATGTTTCAATGCGGCATCATGCATATAGAAATCAATCCCTTCGGTAGAACACCTTTCATACACAATAAACGAATAGCATATTATGCAAAAAAAAAAGACAATCCACAGTTCTTCTGAAGCTTTTACTAATAACATATAGAATAAGTATATTCAGTCGTATGCATTTCTATCAGACAACCGATGAGACTTGGGCATGTGCCTCCACATTTGGCTCAGTGTTCCATGTTGAATAGCATGTCCACAATGCTCATATTGACTTTTTTTATACAACTAATTACTGTCGGGAACTCTTTTTTCAGCTGAAAAGTCAAAACCAATAAAAGGCACATGTTTAGCACCAATAAACCAACATGATACAAAATAAAATGATGATCATCTGAACAGAAAGTTGCCACCATGCCGACAGACATAGAAAGAACTGGTATAGTAGGACCAATAAAAGACCACTTGAGCTAAAATCACGTAAAATCTTAAAACATTAGCTATTACTGTGAAAGGGTTGGCAGGGATCACCTTGGTCTCACATGCAGTGACATCATATCGAAATACAGACTGACTGAATAAAAGACTGGACATCCTGTCGAAATATATGCATTGGGCCATCCAGTCTTCCCACTGCAATGTATGCAACAAAATATTAAGTTCAAATGAAAAATTGGTATAGTCATATTCAATATTGTAGTACTATCAGAAACTATCATACTATTTTAGGACTTTTAGTTATCGTTATTAACTACTTTGCTTTTATGAAACATCACTGCCGGTTCAGTACTGTTATTTGCTTTCACAAGATCAGAACTTCGAATTAGCGATAGTATGTACTCCGAGATGTGTACTTTGTTAAAGTAAAATTTTACTTGTGTAAGAGAACTGTCCTTCTTTCCAAAATGTACAGAATTGAATAGTGTCTTAGCTGAATACAAAATGTACATAATTGAATAGTATTTGTTCTGATTGTTTTTTTCTATTCAAACACCAAAAAAGTGAAAAAATAAGTCCACTATAATTCTTATTGTTCAGGTTTACTTATGCTCTTTATGTCTCTGATTCAGCTAAGATGAATGGAGGTTCAAAGAAAGGGTTGGTCTGATCCATTTTATTTTGAGAGAAGATAGAAGGCAATTGCAAGTTTCTGAACATCCGCAAAGGTAAAGACAGACTTGCACACCTCAATTTCAGAACCAGCAGTTTCAGTATTACTATAAAACATGCTCCATGATGCAGTACTTGTAGACAATTACTCTCGATGTAATATCATGACGATGTCAAAATTTTCTATTTAATTGTGTATGCATCCTCATTTTCTATTTGAACAGAATATGTGCTTGTCCATTTTTAAAGCATTTGCTAACCTCTTGATCGATGAAGTATAGCATCGTAGACTTGCATTGGATGCTTTTTAGCGTCAGATTTGTACTGGGTCACGAAACTCATGAAGCTGCATAACATGAACATAAGAGAATCAGAGCACTGAGAAATGAAACAGTACCAGTAGGAGATCAAAACCAAGACAGGCCTGAAGGAAGAAAAAACTTACTTGTTTCTTCCAAGACATCCCTATACACAATATTTTTTGTGCTTTTTCCTATGGGATCTATGTCTTTATTTGGCTTGGCTAAAATCCGAGTGGTCTGCCTTGACACGCCCCTTGACAATGCAACATAAAGCTGGCCATGTGAGAATACAGGCTCGGGGAGGTAAATACCAACTGTTGGAATGGTTTGCCCCTGGGCTTTGTTAATGGTCATTGCGAAACTCAACCGGATTGGGAACTGTTTTCTCTTGAACTTGAAAGGAAGTGATATATCTTCTGAGGGCGACAAAGGGATCCTCGGTATGAAAACTCTAGTTCCAGCATGTTGTCCACCAACAATCTCGGCGTCAATTGCATTATTCTGGAATGTTCTAATCATCAATCTTGTTCCATTGCACAACCCGTTGTGAGGATCGAGATTTCGGAGAAGAATGACGGGACAATTGACTTTGAGTTTCAAAGCATGCGGGGCAGGCCATTTGGAGTGATAGAGTTTAGGTAGTCAATTGTGTAGTTATTGCGTGCATCATCCTCAACAGAGTCAAAGCTATAATATATCTTTTCTTGGCCAGGAAACCTGTCAATCATCTTTGTGTTTAGACCATCCACATGCTCATTCTTGGTTGAAAGAATGGCACGTGCGCTCATGTACGATCCAGATGCTGCGTTCACATGAAGCGATGGAAAGATATCTTCAATAAGCTTGTTCACTGGTTCTTCGCTGGGAGCATAAGGAATGACAATGTCATCCGGAAGACGCACGTAATCACAACCGATCGTCTCCTCTGTTCCATTGCCAATTCTCAGAAGGTAACTGGAGAACCATTGGTCCGTTTGTGCCCTCATATTACGCTTTAGATGTATCTTCCTAATCTGCCCCCATAAATAAGATTTTTGTAGCGTAGCATCAGTAATCTGTGCTCTTGTCCCACGTGTTACCACTGGAAGGACCTGCCTAAAATCTCCGCCAAACACCACGACCTTCCCACCAAAAGGCAAAGCACATCCCATGATGTCCTGTAGGGTCCTATCAAGTGTCTCCACTGTTTGACGCTTCGTCATGGCAACTTCATCCCAGATTATCAAAGATGCCCTACGGAGCATCTCTGCGGTACCACTCTGCTTGGTGAAATTGCAAGTGCTGCTGTCTGTGAGCCTAATTGGTATTTTAAACCTGGAGTGGGCAGTGCGTCCACCGGGCATGATTGATGCTGCTATACCAGATGTCGCTGTTGCAATAGCAATTTTTCCCAAGGAACGGACCTTAGCAAGGAGTGCCTTGTACAGATATGTCTTCCCCGTGCCACCCGGACCATCCACAAAGAAAATCTTGCTCCTGTTGTTGAGGACGTGAGAGAGGATTTCATGAAAGCCAGCACGTTGCTCGGGGTTCAGAGATGTAAACATATTTATGTCTTCTTTGTCAAAAGGGATGGACAACTCCTCTTGAACCTCTCTCGGATGACCATTGGAACAGCTGTCATCCAGAGGATCCAAATCCGGGAGGCCATAACTTTTAATATCCTTCCCCATCGAATGCACCAGATTCGCAATGTCTCTAAGGACCATCTGCTCAAGTACGGCCTGGTTGGACTGGTTACGACGGTAGTCCTCGGACATTGACTCGAGGTGCTTTTCCCACAATGATCGGATTTCGGTCACCTCGCAGTTAACAAGAATGGTTGCAAAAAGCCTTCTTAGAGCATATGGCATTTGGAATGTAGCAGACTCAGTCAAGCAGTCATCAAGTGACTTGTCGGTCTCTATGAGACCTCTTTGCTCACACGATAGTCTGAACGTCGAGCATGTATTGCCATTTACTGTTTTCAAATCCTTATATGATGTTGCACCCCTTACATGATTCATGAGCACTCTCAGGAAGTATCTCTCACCTTCAGCAGGATGTGCATAAACAATTCTTCCAACCTGCCCCCGCCCCTTCAGTTTTCTTCTCTGCCACTTCTTAGTACCCCTAATCCACCGATAGAATTCTGGGAACTCCTTGTACAATAAATTCCTCGCATAAGGATCGACATCATTCATCTTGAAATACTCAGTGAGCATGGTGCTGGAAGAAGAGGGCCGATTGACAACATCATCTAGATTATCGCCTTCTTTGAATGTGATGGGCTGCATGTCTTCCAGATGAAGCTGAAGTTGAAGAACAGCGGGAGAGACACCATACATTGGAAAAGCGCAGAGTCTGTAGACAAACTCCGGCGGCGACACGAATCAAGCATCTCTATACTGCTTAATCTCATTGATTACTCCATTGTTGTCTACAACTGGATCGACTGAGAATGAGGCACGATCGTGTCCTTTATAGATGTACTTGAATAAATATTTAACTGCCTTGATGCTAGAGCAAGTCTCAACATTCATGTGACAGTTGTACCGCATAAGAAGACCAGGGTTGTATGGAACAACCCATCTATTATCCAGTTCTGCTCCTCTGACCTTGACTAGACGACCATCCGCCCTTCTCCTATAGATAGGATATGAGTCCTTTCCTTGCTGCGTAGTATCACAGAACTGCCGGGGATAGCGAAATCGACATTCACCATCTATCATGCAAGGGCAATTTTTCTTGAGAGCACCACATGGTCCGTGGAGCATATGCTTGACCACAAGAGCATGCAGTACAGGATATTTGTCCTTGTCAGGAATTTCTGCTGATATCACCTTATCATATGAATCTGGGTTTGTTAGCTTGCTATTCGAGCGCATGATCAGAAGCATGTGCTCATGTGGCAGCCCCCTCTTTTGAAACTCAGCAACATGGACATATGCAGCAACCGCACCGAAGTACTTTTTCTTGATCAGCAGATCTTTCATGCTTCGCAACTTGGCCCTGTATACTCTCGCCACAAGGTCAGGACGGTCCTGTGGTGTCTACCCGGCTTCAAGTCTGCATGTAATCTCCTCCCAGTGTGGGTTGCAAGTCATAGTGATGAAGTAATCAGGCTTCCCAAACCTTGATACTATCGCCATAGCATCAAGAAATCTTCGCTGCATGTCTCGATCACCTCCAGGAAAAGTACGTGGTAGCACGATTCTTTTGCCGGCCTGAGAACCACGTGTCTCACCGGCATCGATGGTGTCAACAACACCCTTTGCAAGAAAGATAGCAAAACAACATTCTCTAGTAAAGGATCTGGTTTATATTGAGAATGCTAGCTCATTCGTATGCATGAAGAATTATAACAATTGAGAACTTTATGATACCTGGTATAGATCTGCACGAATGAGTTTTTGGTTCTTTGGCTTTGAGTAGAAATCAAGCCTCATTGTCTCCGTCTTGATATACATGTCGACAGCCCATTGCTGTAACTCGCGTGCACCGAACAATATAATGTTAAATAGATGTTTCCTCACTTGCAGCTTGAAACAGTAGTACTCCCTTGCACTGCCATATTTTCTTGACCCTCCGTTGTCATCATCCTCATGGCCCTCTTCATCATCTGCAACATGATTCAAAGAGTGATTAAGCAGTAATCTCAACTAATGTGAATCACGTTAGTAGCATAGAGATAATTACCTTCTGCCTCATCTTCGTTTTGTTCCTCATTAGCATCTGCAGTACGATCTTGAAATTGCAAATCTTCATCCTCGGCGCCATCATCGTTCTCCTGAACGACGGAAGATGGTACAGCGGAAGATGGTACATGATATGGCATCCAACGGTTCCACCCCGCCTCCCCACGTGGGAAGAATAACGGATACGCCAAAGGATCATAACAACCATAGTATGCTCTAATAAATATAGGGCGGTCTCCTTTGCCGTAAACGACAACTTGCCTATCAAAAGTGTTCTGTGGGTCGCTTCCTTCAACCCACATCGCGGCCACCTGGGAAGTTGTTGGGGCATTATACCTTCGCTGATCCAGTTTTATATCGGTGTTAAGTGAAATCCGATATTCAGCTAAGTTAGGAACAGAGCCAATGCTCTTAAAGATCTGAACATATGGGTTCTTCTCTAGTATCTTCAAAATAAGCCTTATGATATTTTTATCAAGATCTGGAGACCGCTTCACTCTATGTTCCAATGTTTCATCGGTATCATAGATGTAGAGCTGGAGATGCCTAGGTCCTTGACCACCCGGCACCAGATCATCCATTTTATGATACAACGCCCCTTGTGCTCGAAATGTATATACGCCAGTCCCCGCCGCATTGCTGACATTCTTATCAAGAGTGACTCCAAGGCTTGTGAAAGAGAAGTGGGTGTTGAAATATCGTATGTGCTTTTTGAAATATTTTGCATCCTCATCCACCTGGCTTGTAAACAACCGACGCAACTCTTGAGGAACTTCAGGTGTAACTACCTTGACCTTTCCTTTTCTGCAACAGAAAGCGGGTCCCTCATACTGCAGCTTCATTGCACCACACCATTGACAGTCTTCGACTGGCTTTAAAACATGATGCTTCTTCGGCAGATTGTGGTACACAAAGTCATAAGGATCATCAGGTTGAGTCTGGTTACTCGGAGCAACACCACTTGTCACTCGCCATGAATCGAACACATCGCCTGCGAAAACATAATAATTAGGATTAAAACATATCCAAATTAATATATGGCAGTAGTAATTATTTTATTTGTAGTGTTGTATGTAATTTACCTTGACCACTAAAAATCCTGGACTCCTCGTCATCATCATGCATGGTTTGTTCGTCTTGTATGGTTTCCAAGTTATCTAAGAAAAACAAGGTGTTGCACAATATGAGTTCCGTATATGCTGTACATGATGTTGAAAGGTCAGTATTAAAATTCTACCTTCCAATGCAGCATCTTGTGTAACTGGCTCGAAAAAACCAGTAGGATCATATTCGTCATCTCTGTTGGTGTCACCTAGAAGATGCATAGAGGGAAGATGTAAAAAATTGCATAATAAACATGTAAATACTTGAGGGGCATAACTAACTGATATGAACAATACCTGGCTGATTATGTTTGCACGATTGTGCGTGCATGGCAGGTGTGGTAAGTGGGGTAGATGCGCAGCCATTTGTCGTCTCCAGTCTGCATTTTTTGTACTCACGGTTCTTGCGCAGCACCTCTTCCCTATGTTCATCCGTCATCAGCGAGTACATTTCCCTGCGATGATTCCTTCTCTTATCAGGATCTGCATTTTTTGCTAGAAAGCTATCCTGCCCATGGAAATCTGCAGATGCAGACACCTGTCCCATAGCTGACTCATAACCTGGTGTTTGATGAGGATTTGTATGTCTGTTGGTCACATTGCTCATTGGGGTATGTGGTGATATCGGTACAGAAGCAGGTGTTGGTTGAGACGCCTCGAGAACACTTCTTGCTGCAGCTTTCTTTTGTTGGCGGGATATACGCTGCCTCTGTAGATAATCAGATTTCTTCTCTTCAGACAATCGAGCATACCACGATTGACCAGTACGATGTGGGCAGTTCTGACTTGTGCTAGCACGATTGTTTATTGGGTCTGTCACATGGCCACACATAGCAGATTGTGAAGATGATGCCACCATTGGTTCGTGTAAAACATTATTGCATCCCACATTATCATCAACACCTGAACATCGAAACAAAATTAGTTGCTGATTATTAGTAGTGGTGACTAAAGAAATCATGAGATGGATGATATTATATTACCGGATAATTGGATGAGTGAACCCGATCGTCCTGGTATTGCTTGCATGTTGTATGCATCATTTCTGTGCAACCATTCAGACCCATCGTCAGTGTCCACCAAAGAGATGCTGCCATGTATAAGTGAAGAATGTGGTTGACGGTTCTGAGATGCATAGTGCTGAACATCCGGAGCCGCACCTATAAGAATGATGCAGTTAGAAAATCAGGCCATACAATATATTGATGATGCAAACCAGATTTCGAGAGAATTTGTTATATATTAGTTCTTGGGTAAATGGCCAAAGAAATCCGTTGAGTTCAGCAACCAATTGTCCACTCCTGGTTTGGATCATGTAATTGATCATTAGAATTTAGAACCTGATTCCTTTGTTTCTTCTTGTGATAATAATTGCAGTGAGGGTTTCATTATCCTTACACCTTTATATATTCCTGACACTTTTTATTTTTTCAAAAAGAAAATATGCTATTAGCAATGTTTCAGATCAAATATATAAGAATGTGTGCAAATATATTTTTTGGATCAAATATATGTTCACTTTATGTACTATTGTAGGTACTAAATTTATATGCGTTGGTTCAGATTCATATATATCAACCTGGAACTCACTTCAAAGTGATGAACATGGGAATAAGGCTTTTCAAAACATCCTGGACGAAAACATATAGTAACTCACTTGGCTTAAGTATAATTTGAACACATGACACATTACCTTTTTCAGTACACATGTATTGTATTTGGGTTACACCAGATTGACCAATTGCCTGAGTTACATCATTCTCATCAGTCGTCGACTGTTTTTTGAGTTCACGTAATTGGCGTCGGCGTTTTGAAATCTCATCTTTATTTTTTGCATACCATTCCCTATCCCTCTGCCTTTTTACCTCTTTAGGATCTGCATACACACATCACACATTATTATTGCACATAACAATGATGGTTCGGAATATTTTTCTTTGCTGTAAAAAAATTACCTTGATTTTGCTTGTTGGTTATATCCTCAAATGGAGTCTTTCTGGATGACGACATACGGATTTGATCCAGTAAAATTAGTAGGTATAGATACTAAATCTCATATCTACATGTGTATTTCAACATTCACGTAAAAGGAATGCAACCCTGCAAAATTATTTTGGAGGAACCGTGGTTACTTCAAGTCAGATTATAGCATCACCTCTATCGAAGGTTTCTGTAATATGAATATATGATTGATGGAATCAAGAAGTTTCGGACGCTGTCACCTAGAAGCGTAGAATAAATTCTCAATAATCAATAGCAACTCTGCAACCTTAATGGAGTTGGGTCTCTGAAATACTATACGCAATTCGGAACAATTCAGAACAGAACATGCGCCATATACCTGCAACGGGAGCTCCCAGGCTAGCAGGCGTAGTCCGGTCCCCTGGTGTCGGGCGGCGTCGGGAGTGAGGCAGCAACCTGGGGCAGCGACCTGGGGCAACGACCTGGGGCAGCGACGTGGAGGAGTGGTGGCTGCGGCCGGTAGTCGCAGCTAAGTGGCGCGCAGCGGCGAAGGACGAATTGAAGCGGCGAGCAGCGGCGGGGAACGGATTGAAGCGGCGCGCAGCGGATCGAATCGGCGGGAGGCGTGGAGGCCCCGACGTGCAGTTCCCTGCTGGCGGCGACTGATGTCTACGCACTTCTATTCTTGTAGACACTTGTTGGGCCTCCAAGTGCAGAGGTTTGTAGAACAGCAGCAAGTTTCCCTTAAGTGGATCACCCAAGGTTTATCGAACTCAGGGAGGTTAGAGGTCAAAGCTATCCCTCTCAAGCAACCCTGCAATTACGATACAGAAAGTCTCTTGTGTCCCCAACACACCCAATACACTTGTCAGATGTATAGGTGCACTAGTTCGGCGAAGAGATAGTGAAATACAAGTAGTAGTGATGATTATAAGTAGCAAATGTAACTTGGAATAAAAATCGCTGCGAGCAAACAAGTAACAAAACAGCAAGTAAACGATATGCAAAGCTTGGAAACAAGGCCTAGGGATCATACTTTCACTAGTGGACACACTCCCAACAATGTAACATGAATGAACAAGTAACTTCTCTTGCTAAGGTACTCTAAATTACTCTCCTATTGAATAACACTAATCACTGTGTAGTGGCTACAGAAGCACCCCTTAAAGTTCATCAAGTACTTGACAAACACCACTCATAGAGATATCCAAATCAGATCACAATTCAAGATAGAAATCATTGCAACTTAGACCAAGTACTAACACGGTGCACACACTCACACCTTTACACCATGAAAGGAGGAATAAATCACTCAAACTATCATAGCAATAATTATTCTCATAATCCACAAGGGATCACAATCGTAGCCTAAACCAAGTACCACCATGATGCACGCACTGTCACCGTTACACCATAACAGGAGGAATAGATTACTTTAATAACATCACTAGAGTACACAAAATATCTGAATAATAACATGTACTTGTTCAACATGATACAAAGCTCACGATCACATAAAGATCACATCATGGGAGAGAGAGGTGAACCACATAGCTACCGGTAGAGCCCTCAGCCCCGGGGATGAACTACTCCCTCCTCATCATAGGAGACAGCAAGGTTGATGGAGATGGCGGTGAGGTCGATGGAGACGGCGGAGACGGCGATGGAGACCGATTGAGATGGCTCCGGGGGCACTTCCCCGTCCCGGCAAGGTGCCGGAACAGAGACTTCTGTCCCCCAAAATTCGTCGGTGGCGGCGGCGGAGCTACGGAACTCTTTCTGGAAATCTGCCGAATCCCCCAGGGTTTTCTGTCCCGAGGCTTCTTATAGGCGAAGGGGCGATGTCAGAGGGCTGCCAGGGCTTCCTCACACAGGGGTGGCGCGGCCAGGGCCTGGGCCGCGCCAGCCCCTTGTGAGGGAGGCCTCTGGCCCCTCTCCTTCCTCTCTTCGGATGTTTGGATGCTCCCGGGAAAAATAAGACTTCTGGCTTTTGTTTCGTCCAATTCTGAGAATATTTCCTGTGTATCACTTCTGAAACCAAAAACAGCAGAAAACAGGGAACTGGCACTGTGGCACTTCGTTAATAGGTTAGTTCCGGAAAGCGTATAAAAATGCCACTAAGTGTAACGAAACAATAGGCAAATGGTGTGAAAACAAGCATGGAGCATCAAAAATTATAGATACGTTTGAGACGTATCAAGCATCCCCAAGCTTAACTCCTGCTCGTCCTCGAGTAGGTAAGTGATAACAAAAGAATAATTTTTGAGGTGACATGCACCTACACAATCTTGATCATATATGTAAGCATTGATGAGCTGGGATCAATAGAACTTAAAACATGGGCATGAAAGATATAATCATGACAATAAGAACTTAGCAACCATGTTGTAAACATGCAAATGAACACAAACAAAAGATCATGATAATGAAACAATGAAAGTCAAACGTGTGTTCAAATCATAAGGAAAAACATACAAATGGTTTTCAGCTTGTCCTTCAAAGAGAGCAAAACATAAATGCATAGGACACCTCAAAGTTTAAGAGGGCGACTAGATACAAATAATTTAAGAACAAGTGAAACCAACAATATGAGTCAATCAATGAACCTTGGGACAATGCATATCACACTAAGAATGACAACTATGCTCTCTTAATGGTGCATAAAGAAAGAAGGTGGTGACTCAACATAAAAGTAAAAGAAAGGCCCTTCGCAGAGGGAAGCAGTGATTGCAAGTTTTATAACCTTCAAAAATTATGGTACTTACCGACTTTGAGCTCTCATTGCCCCCATCATAAGCATCTTGAATGGTTAAAGTTAATGCGAGAACAATTATGATGCATATGCTTGACAAATCATAAGTTGAAAACCTCGTGTCCCGTGAATACAAGTACCCAAACCATGCTAGTTTACTTAGAGTCCCAAGCAAGGCTCTTGTCATTGTAAGTATATGCATATCATTGAGAACCGCCAATGGGGTACCTCCGTGCCCGATGACATGGAACAAGCCCACACCAAAATGACAGGACAAGCAGACAATGAACACCTCGGCATCTCTTTTATTTGCTATATTGTTTAGCTTTTTATTGTGAGATGCGTCGTCGAATGTTCACCATGGGTATGCTGCAAATTTCCACCATGAATTATGCATGGCTTAGATTGGCGGCCCGGCGTTTCCCTAACACATATAAAAACTCCATGATCCTCACAAGATTCCCAATTCATTTCACACAGCGGGCATCCATAAACAAAAGATCACGATATCAACTCAAATAGGAAGTGCAATGTTGAAAGCTTGCCCCATGACGGCATGGTTGGGCTAGAATCCAACTTACAACTTGCAAGCATAACAACTCAGCATAAAAGACCACAATGTCAAATTTTTAGAACAGGAAAAAGTAAAGTGTGCCTTCCGGTTCGTGAGAGCTTTACTGACCGAATTTCGCATAACACTGGTAAGAGTTTAATTTGAAGAGAAAATAAAAGCAAGTCAAATTTACTTGGAATAGCAAATTGCTAGTAGGTATGTATGGTGGACACTTTGGAAAACTTTGGCTTTTAGGAGTTGGATGCACGAGTAGAGCTCATACTCAGTACAAGGCGAGGGCTAGCAAAAGACTGGGAGCGACCAACTAAGAGAGCAATAATGGCCATAATCATGCAAAGCGACAAAGCGACATTAAAAGAAGCATATGATGGCATCAAAAGTCAAAAACTAAATGATCATGAAGGCTAATGGTGACTTTGGAAGAGTCTAACATGTGTGAGCATGCGCCAAGTCAACCCAAATAAAGCATCAAGGAGAAAACCAAAATAATGCTTCCATACAATAAAAACAACGCATGATTTTTTCAAAGGCTCATTAAGCAATCTCAGTTATTTGAGACAAGTCATGCTACAGCAAAACCACTAAGCATACTATCAAAAAGACATCAAGCATGACATGAAAAAGCCTAAGCCGCAGTCTACACAAGCTCCTTCTTGTACCACTATTTTGCACAAAGCTTTTTCTCTTTTCCAACACCATTTGAAATTTTTAAAACAACCTCTTTTGATGAAAACCAATAAAGATCAGAGGCAAAAATACACCTTGATGAAAAGATATGGCAAGATCTGAACGCAAATCAAGGCGAAAACGAAAACCAAAAGCAGTAGCAGAAAAAGAAGAACACTCGGTGAACGATAAGAGTGAAAAACTGAGTGTTCTTGGCAAATGAAAACGAGTTCATCTCCTCCAAAAGAAACATGATGTGATCTAATCATTTATTGCAGCAAATAAAACTAAACTAACTAAGAAAACTAAAACAACTGACGCTCCAAGAAAAACACATAGTGCATGAAGCAATAAAAATATAGTGTCTTGAAAGGTGACCTGATTTTTGCCGATGAAGAAGGGGTGCCTCGGGGGCATCCCCAAGCTTTGACGCTTGTACTTCTTGGATATTTCTTGGGGTGATGCATGGGCATCCCAAAGCTTGAGCTTTTGTCCATTCTTCATCTCATCTCATCATTCTCCAATCCCTACACTTGAAAACTTCCTTCATACAGAACTAAACACAATTCTATTAGCAACATTAGTGTAAGCATAAAATATATTCAACCTCTTTTTGCTTCAGGTTTCAACTCAAAACCACCACATATATAGCAAATACTACTGTAGCAACTTCCCCAAAAAGTTCCGTGATCAAAAGAACTCAAAAGAAAGCGATAAAGCGGCAAACACAAATATTGGCAGAAATCTGTCAAAACAGAACAGCTGACAAAGGTCGAATTTTTGAGGGATTTTCTGTTGCTCAAATAAAAAAGTGTTCAACTAACAAAAGTTTGGATATAACCCGGGGCATATGCACAAGAAATCGCAGGTCCAAAAGATAAACAGAGAATTTTCACGAATTTTTACGGTGCAGCACCGAAAACTGTTTCAGGACAGCAACATCCCCAAATCTTACCTCACTCAAATTAGAGGCTTCCCTTGGCACAACAACGAAATAAAAAGGATAAGGAGTGGTTATTACAGTAGTAATAACTTCCAAGACTCAAATAAAAGAAAAAGTACTGAAAATAAACAATGGGTTATCTCCCAAGAGTGCTTTTCTTTAACGCTTTTGAGCTAGGCGCAGTAATTTGCAAAGATGCTCATGTGGGCGCCATATAAGAGCTTGAGGCAAAGGCGCCATATAGGAACTTAAAGCAATAGAGAGCATCAAAAGGCATATGTGAAAGACATTTATATCTGAACCACTTCCTATGCATAGGAATCTTGTAAGAAAATAAATCAACGAGGCACATAGTAGCAAGCATGGATAGATAAAATAAGTGCCACTGCAAGATTTGCAACATAAAGAGGGGAAACTTAATATTGTTGAGATCCATCAAACCATGTTTCCCTCTCTCATAATAACTTTCAGTAGCATCATGAATAGAACTAACAATATAACTATCACATAAAACATCTCTATCATGAGCCACATGCATAAAAGAATTAATACTCACCACAGGAACAATAGTAGTAGGAGCAAATTCAACAGAATAATTATTCTCATCACCATAATCATCATAAATAGGAGGCATATTGTAATCATAACTAATTTTATCCTCAAAAGTAGGTGAACTGAAAATATTATACTCATCATCACAAGCTAGAGAACTACTATGTCGCAAAGCATACTCATCAAACATATCATCATAAGAAGGAACATCACATATGGGAGATAAAATATAATCAGAACAAACTTTCTCCACTAAAGCTGGGGAACTAAAAATATCATGTTTAACAAAACCAGCTTCCCCAAGCTTAGACTTTTCTATAGCATTATCAACAACGGTGTTCAAAGCATTCATACTAACAACACTATTAGCATGCAAATTAAGCTCCAAAGGTTTTTCAATTTTCTCTTCAAACACTTCATATCTAAACTCAGGAAAAAGACTACAGAACTCGTTGTTTTCCATTCAAGCCTAACTAGTGAAAATAAAAACAAGAAACAAAAAGATGTAATTGCAGAATCTAAAGGAAATAACTCCGAGCACTCACACAGGAGGATGCGAGTACCTTTTACCTTACCTCCCCGGCAACGGCGCCAGAAAAGAGCTTGATGTCTACGCACTTCTATTCTTGTAGACACTTGTTGGGCCTCCAAGTGCAGAGGTTTGTAGAACAGCAGCAAGTTTCCCTTAAGTGGATCACCCAAGGTTTATCGAACTCAGGGAGGTTAGAGGTCAAAGCTATCCCTCTCAAGCAACCCTGCAATTACGATACAGAAAGTCTCTTGTGTCCCCAACACACCCAATACACTTGTCAGATGTATAGGTGCACTAGTTTGGCGAAGAGATAGTGAAATACAAGTAGTAGTGATGATTATAAGTAGCAAATGTAACTTGGAATAAAAATCGCTGCGAGCAAACAAGTAACAAAACAGCAAGTAAACGATATGCAAAGCTTGGAAACAAGGCCTAGGGATCATACTTTCACTAGTGGACACACTCCCAACAATGTAACATGAATGAACAAGTAACTTCTCTTGCTAAGGTACTCTAAATTACTCTCCTATTGAATAACACTAATCACTGTGTAGTGGCTACAGAAGCACCCCTTAAAGTTCATCAAGTACTTGACAAACACCACTCATAGAGATATCCAAATCAGATCACAATTCAAGATAGAAATCATTGCAACTTAGACCAAGTACTAACACGGTGCACACACTCACACCTTTACACCATGAAAGGAGGAATAAATCACTCAAACTATCATAGCAATAATTATTCTCATAATCCACAAGGGATCACAATCGTAGCCTAAACCAAGTACCACCATGATGCACGCACTGTCACCGTTACACCATAACAGGAGGAATAGATTACTTTAATAACATCACTAGAGTACACAAAATATCTGAATAATAACATGTACTTGTTCAACATGATACAAAGCTCACGATCACATAAAGATCACATCATGGGAGAGAGAGGTGAACCACATAGCTACCGGTAGAGCCCTCAGCCCCGGGGATGAACTACTCCCTCCTCATCATAGGAGACAGCAAGGTTGATGGAGATGGCGGTGAGGTCGATGGAGACGGCGGAGACGGCGATGGAGACCGATTGAGATGGCTCCGGGGGCACTTCCCCGTCCCGGCAAGGTGCCGGAACAGAGACTTCTGTCCCCCGAAATTCGTCGGTGGCGGCGGCGGAGCTACGGAACTCTTTCTGGAAATCTGCCGAATCCCCCAGGGTTTTCCGTCCCGAGGCTTCTTATAGGCGAAGGGGCGATGTCAGAGGGCTGCCAGGGCTTCCTCACACAGGGGTGGCGCGGCCAGGTGAGGTGGCGCGGCCAGGGCCTGGGCCGCGCCAGCCCCTTGTGAGGGAGGCCTCTGGCCCCTCTCCTTCCTCTCTTCGGATGTTTGGATGCTCCCGGGAAAAATAAGACTTCTGGCTTTTGTTTCGTCCAATTCCGAGAATATTTCCTGTGTATCACTTCTGAAACCAAAAACAGCAGAAAACAGGGAACTGGCACTGTGGCACTTCGTTAATAGGTTAGTTCCGGAAAGCGTATAAAAATGCCACTAAGTGTAACGAAACAATAGGCAAATGGTGTGAAAACAAGCATGGAGCATCAAAAATTATAGATACGTTTGAGACGTATCAAGCATCCCCAAGCTTAACTCCTGCTCGTCCTCGAGTAGGTAAGTGATAACAAAAGAATAATTTTTGAGGTGACATGCACCTACACAATCTTGATCATATATGTAAGCATTGATGAGCTGGGATCAATAGAACTTAAAACATGGGCATGAAAGATATAATCATGACAATAAGAACTTAGCAACCATGTTGTAAACATGCAAATGAACACAAACAAAAGATCATGATAATGAAACAATGAAAGTCAAACGTGTGTTCAAATCATAAGGAAAAACATACAAATGGTTTTCAGCTTGTCCTTCAAAGAGAGCAAAACATAAATGCATAGGACACCTCAAAGTTTAAGAGGGCGACTAGATACAAATAATTTAAGAACAAGTGAAACCAACAATATGAGTCAATCAATGAACCTTGGGACAATGCATATCACACTAAGAATGACAACTATGCTCTCTTAATGGTGCATAAAGAAAGAAGGTGGTGACTCAACATAAAAGTAAAAGAAAGGCCCTTCGCAGAGGGAAGCAGTGATTGCAAGTTTTATAACCTTCAAAAATTATGGTACTTACCGACTTTGAGCTCTCATTGCCCCCATCATAAGCATCTTGAATGGTTAAAGTTAATGCGAGAACAATTATGATGCATATGCTTGACAAATCATAAGTTGAAAACCTCGTGTCCCGTGAATACAAGTACCCAAACCATGCTAGTTTACTTAGAGTCCCAAGCAAGGCTCTTGTCATTGTAAGTATATGCATATCATTGAGAACCGCCAATGGGGTACCTCCGTGCCCGATGACATGGAACAAGCCCACACCAAAATGACAGGACAAGCAGACAATGAACACCTCGGCATCTCTTTTATTTGCTATATTGTTTAGCTTTTTATTGTGAGATGCGTCGTCGAATGTTCACCATGGGTATGCTGCAAATTTCCACCATGAATTATGCATGGCTTAGATTGGCGGCCCGGCGTTTCCCTAACACATATAAAAACTCCATGATCCTCACAAGATTCCCAATTCATTTCACACAGCGGGCATCCATAAACAAAAGATCACGATATCAACTCAAATAGGAAGTGCAATGTTGAAAGCTTGCCCCATGACGGCATGGTTGGGCTAGAATCCAACTTACAACTTGCAAGCATAACAACTCAGCATAAAAGACCACAATGTCAAATTTTTAGAACAGGAAAAAGTAAAGTGTGCCTTCCGGTTCGTGAGAGCTTTACTGACCGAATTTCGCATAACACTGGTAAGAGTTTAATTTGAAGAGAAAATAAAAGCAAGTCAAATTTACTTGGAATAGCAAATTGCTAGTAGGTATGTATGGTGGACACTTTGGAAAACTTTGGCTTTTAGGAGTTGGATGCACGAGTAGAGCTCATACTCAGTACAAGGCGAGGGCTAGCAAAAGACTGGGAGCGACCAACTAAGAGAGCAATAATGGCCATAATCATGCAAAGCGACAAAGCGACATTAAAAGAAGCATATGATGGCATCAAAAGTCAAAAACTAAATGATCATGAAGGCTAATGGCGACTTTGGAAGAGTCTAACATGTGTGAGCATGTGCCAAGTCAACCCAAATAAAGCATCAAGGAGAAAACCAAAATAATGCTTCCATACAATAAAAACAACGCATGATTTTTTCAAAGGCTCATTAAGCAATCTCAGTTATTTGAGACAAGTCATGCTACAGCAAAACCACTAAGCATACTATCAAAAAGACATCAAGCATGACATGAAAAAGCCTAAGCCGCAGTCTACACAAGCTCCTTCTTGTACCACTATTTTGCACAAAGCTTTTTCTCTTTTCCAACACCATTTGAAATTTTTAAAACAACCTATTTTGATGAAAACCAATAAAGATCAGAGGCAAAAATACACCTTGATGAAAAGATATGGCAAGATCTGAACGCAAATCAAGGCGAAAACGAAAACCAAAAGTAGTAGCAGAAAAAGAAGAACACTCGGTGAACGATAAGAGTGAAAAACTGAGTGTTCTTGGCAAATGAAAACGAGTTCATCTCCTCCAAAAGAAACATGATGTGATCTAATCATTTATTGCAGCAAATAAAACTAAACTAACTAAGAAAACTAAAACAACTGACGCTCCAAGAAAAACACATAGTGCATGAAGCAATAAAAATATAGTGTCTTGAAAGGTGACCTGATTTTTGCCGATGAAGAAGGGGTGCCTCGGGGGCATCCCCAAGCTTTGACGCTTGTACTTCTTGGATATTTCTTGGGGTGATGCATGGGCATCCCAAAGCTTGAGCTTTTGTCCATTCTTCATCTCATCTCATCATTCTCCAATCCCTACACTTGAAAACTTCCTTCATACAGAACTAAACACAATTCTATTAGCAACATTAGTGTAAGCATAAAATATATTCAACCTCTTTTTGCTTCAGGTTTCAACTCAAAACCACCACATATATAGCAAATACTACTGTAGCAACTTCCCCAAAAAGTTCCGTGATCAAAAGAACTCAAAAGAAAGCGATAAAGCGGCAAACACAAATATTGGCAGAAATCTGTCAAAACAGAACAGCTGACAAAGGTCGAATTTTTGAGGGATTTTCTGTTGCTCAAATAAAAAAGTGTTCAACTAACAAAAGTTTGGATATAACCCGGGGCATATGCACAAGAAATCGCAGGTCCAAAAGATAAACAGAGAATTTTCACGAATTTTTACGGTGCAGCACCGAAAACTGTTTCAGGACAGCAACATCCCCAAATCTTACCTCACTCAAATTAGAGGCTTCCCTTGGCACAACAACGAAATAAAAAGGATAAGGAGTGGTTATTACAGTAGTAATAACTTCCAAGACTCAAATAAAAGAAAAAGTACTGAAAATAAACAATGGGTTATCTCCCAAGAGTGCTTTTCTTTAACGCTTTTGAGCTAGGCGCAGTAATTTGCAAAGATGCTCATGTGGGCGCCATATAAGAGCTTGAGGCAAAGGCGCCATATAGGAACTTAAAGCAATAGAGAGCATCAAAAGGCATATGTGAAAGACATTTATATCTGAACCACTTCCTATGCATAGGAATCTTGTAAGAAAATAAATCAACGAGGCACATAGTAGCAAGCATGGATAGATAAAATAAGTGCCACTGCAAGATTTGCAACATAAAGAGGGGAAACTTAATATTGTTGAGATCCATCAAACCATGTTTCCCTCTCTCATAATAACTTTCAGTAGCATCATGAATAGAACTAACAATATAACTATCACATAAAACATCTCTATCATGAGCCACATGCATAAAAGAATTAATACTCACCACAGGAACAATAGTAGTAGGAGCAAATTCAACAGAATAATTATTCTCATCACCATAATCATCATAAATAGGAGGCATATTGTAATCATAACTAATTTTATCCTCAAAAGTAGGTGAACTGAAAATATTATACTCATCATCACAAGCTAGAGAACTACTATGTCGCAAAGCATACTCATCAAACATATCATCATAAGAAGGAACATCACATATGGGAGATAAAATATAATCAGAACAAACTTTCTCCACTAAAGCTGGGGAACTAAAAATATCATGTTTAACAAAACCAGCTTCCCCAAGCTTAGACTTTTCTATAGCATTATCAACAACGGTGTTCAAAGCATTCATACTAACAACACTATTAGCATGCAAATTAAGCTCCAAAGGTTTTTCAATTTTCTCTTCAAACACTTCATATCTAAACTCAGGAAAAAGACTACAGAACTCGTTGTTTCCATTCAAGCCTAACTAGTGAAAATAAAAACAAGAAACAAAAAGATGTAATTGCAGAATCTAAAGGAAATAACTCCGAGCACTCACACAGGAGGATGCGAGTACCTTTTACCTTACCTCCCCGGCAACGGCGCCAGAAAAGAGCTTGATGTCTACGCACTTCTATTCTTGTAGACACTTGTTGGGCCTCCAAGTGCAGAGGTTTGTAGAACAGCAGCAAGTTTCCCTTAAGTGGATCACCCAAGGTTTATCGAACTCAGGGAGGTTAGAGGTCAAAGCTATCCCTCTCAAGCAACCCTGCAATTACGATACAGAAAGTCTCTTGTGTCCCCAACACACCCAATACACTTGTCAGATGTATAGGTGCACTAGTTCGGCGAAGAGATAGTGAAATACAAGTAGTAGTGATGATTATAAGTAGCAAATGTAACTTGGAATAAAAATCGCTGCGAGCAAACAAGTAACAAAACAGCAAGTAAACGATATGCAAAGCTTGGAAACAAGGCCTAGGGATCATACTTTCACTAGTGGACACACTCCCAACAATGTAACATGAATGAACAAGTAACTTCTCTTGCTAAGGTACTCTAAATTACTCTCCTATTGAATAACACTAATCACTGTGTAGTGGTTACAGAAGCACCCCTTAAAGTTCATCAAGTACTTGACAAACACCACTCATAGAGATATCCAAATCAGATCACAATTCAAGATAGAAATCATTGCAACTTAGACCAAGTACTAACACGGTGCACACACTCACACCTTTACACCATGAAAGGAGGAATAAATCACTCAAACTATCATAGCAATAATTATTCTCATAATCCACAAGGGATCACAATCGTAGCCTAAACCAAGTACCACCATGATGCACGCACTGTCACCGTTACACCATAACAGGAGGAATAGATTACTTTAATAACATCACTAGAGTACACAAAATATCTGAATAATAACATGTACTTGTTCAACATGATACAAAGCTCACGATCACATAAAGATCACATCATGGGAGAGAGAGGTGAACCACATAGCTACCGGTAGAGCCCTCAGCCCCGGGGATGAACTACTCCCTCCTCATCATAGGAGACAGCAAGGTTGATGGAGATGGCGGTGAGGTCGATAGAGACGGCGGAGACGGCGATGGAGACCGATGGAGATGACTCCGGGGGCACTTCCCCGTCCCGGCAAGGTGCCGGAACAGAGACTTCTGTCCCCCGAAATTCGTCGGTGGCGGCGGCGGAGCTACGGAACTCTTTCTGGAAATCTGCCGAATCCCCCAGGGTTTTCCGTCCCGAGGCTTCTTATAGGCGAAGGGGCGATGTCAGAGGGCTGCCAGGGCTTCCTCACACAGGGGTGGCGTGGCCAGGGCCTGGGCCGCGCCAGCCCCTTGTGAGGGAGGCCTCTGGCCCCTCTCCTTCCTCTCTTCGGATGTTTGGATGCTCCCGGGAAAAATAAGACTTCTGGCTTTTGTTTCGTCCAATTCCGAGAATATTTCCTGTGTATCACTTTTGAAACCAAAAACAGCAGAAAACAGGGAACTGGCACTGTGGCACTTCGTTAATAGGTTAGTTCCGGAAAGCGTATAAAAATGCCACTAAGTGTAACGAAACAATAGGCAAATGGTGTGAAAACAAGCATGGAGCATCAAAAATTATAGATACGTTTGAGACGTATCAGCGACTGCTGGCGGCGACTGCAGTTCGCTAGGGAGGCGGCGACTGCTGGCTGCGATAAGGGTGGCGAAGGTGAGCAGTGCGGGCGGCGATGGCGAGCAGTGCGGTGGGCGACTGCGGGCGTCGATAGCGGGCTGCGAAGGTGAGCACTGCGGGAGTCGCCGGCGAGTACTGTGGGAGGCGATGGCGTGGACTGCGGGAGGCGATAGCGTGGACTGCGGTGAGCGGCGACTGCGGGCGGCGGCTTTTCCCCGGTGACTGGATGCGGGGATGGATGCGGGAGAGCAGATCGTGCTGAACGGTTTGGCTATTGTTTTTTTTTACATCGGCTTCGCTAGCTAATTACGTGCTTGCTGGGGTAAATTGTCCGCTCGCTAATCACAGGATAGATTAGACACGTTAGATCGTTTAATTATACGGCTCTGATTTGTTGGATGGGATGCTCTCTGCCTTTTTATATTAGTGGAGATGGAGATTTTCCCCGGTGACTGCGTGCGGCGATGGATGCGGGGATGGATGCGGGAGAGCAGATCGTGCTGAACGGTTTGGCTATTGTTTTTTTTTACATCGGCTTCGCTAGCTAATTACGTGCTTGCTGGGGTAAATTGTCCGCTCGCTAATCACAGGATAGATTAGACACGTTATATCGTTTAATTATACGGCTCTGATTTGTTGGATGGGATGCTCTCTGCCTTTTTATATTAGTGGAGATATATTTAAAAAAATTAAAAAGTTTCAAAATATTATAACAAAATATGTACTTATAGACAATAATGTATACTTTAATTGTGCAAAGTCTTAATCTGACATACATTGTATTCTACTCTACATAAAAAAGACATAGATCTGGATATATCAATAGTGCATATTCAAATCTTGTTAGATTTTATCTTTTTTGTGTAGCCCATAATACAATATGTTTCAGATTAAGATGTTGCACAATTGAAGTATACATCGTTATCTACATGTACATTTTTTTTAATATTTCAAAATAAAGGACTTTAGTGAGCTTGGGCTCCAAAAGCATTTTTTTTTGCTACAGGACACCTGTCCACTAGACCACGGCTTCGTTTAGGACATGTATAGCATACGTGGAGTTTTGAACCTTATATTATACTTAAAATTCAAATTTAACTGATTTTTTAAAAATGGTATCATCTTTCTCTAGAGGGACCGAGAAAACTGGTTTCCGGCGAGAATTCAGAAATCTCGGACGAAAACTAAAAAACAGGGATGCTATAAAAGTTCTCGTTAGCCAGGCACTAGTGAAAAAAAGGGCTTCCATTCGCCCCCATTAGTCCCCAACCTATTCGTCCTGCGGCTAAAGGGTCCATCAGTCCCGGTTCATTTAAAAATGTGGACCAGGGGGCATTAGTCCCGGTTCAAATGGGCCCTTCAGTCCCAATTTCAGCCACCAACCGGGACTAATACCTTTGGGCCTTTAGTCCCGGCTTGTGGCTCAAACCGGGACTAAAGGTCACCCTTTAGTCCCGGTTCGTGCCACGAGCCGGGACCAATGGCCCATTCAAACGAACCGCCCTCTTCGCGCTAGTTACGATCGACGACACTTCGGATCGATCGACATTAACGACGACGCTTCGTATATCATCGTGCTGATCGGGAACCACCGGCGACGCGCATTGGAACTCGACTGCATTCACATCGTCGGCGTGCTCTCATCTTCCTCTCTCTACTATATATAGCACTCATATTTGATCATCTTAAGCACACCATTCTCATCTTCTTCTTCCCCAAACATCTCTCCCACGCATATCACCATACCGCCGGCGCCCTCGAGAGCTCTCTCTCCCTCGACTCAATGGAGGAGCAATTTTTTACAAGATCTCGGCTCTACTACGTCATCATCGAAGAGATGAACTTCACCATCACGGAGACTCTCCGTGCTTCGAGGGTGGACAAGTGGATCCGCGCCGTCAAGCGACGGTTCCTCGACGCCGCACC
Source organism: Dactylis glomerata (assembly GCA_007115705.1). Classification (NCBI taxonomy): domain Eukaryota; kingdom Viridiplantae; phylum Streptophyta; class Magnoliopsida; order Poales; family Poaceae; genus Dactylis; species Dactylis glomerata. Next base: position 2,409,291 of record QXEO01000096.1, read on the forward strand.
GATCAAGTGCGTGGGCTTGGATTGTGAGTTCACCACTCACGAGGTCCCTCAGCGTGCCGCCGTCCTTCAACTCTCGGTGGCATCCGAGATATTGATCTTCCAAATTTGTAAGGCCAATGGCGTGCCGCAACTACTCAAGGACTTCTTGAAGGACACCACCATCAAATTTTGTGGTGCGGCTATCAACAATGATCTGCGCATGCTGAGGTCATACGAAATTGTTATTCCGTCTGCGTATGATCTTTAAAAGGTTGTCCCAAACCCCACTAGCAAGCTAACGCCGAGTCTCTATGATTTGGCCAATGCTACTATTGGGACACATCTTGAGAACAAGAAGAGGGACAAGAAGAAGAAGAACAACAAGAAGAAGAAGGACAAGAAGAAGTACAAGAAGAAGGAAGAAGAAGAAGAAGAAGATGATGATGATGATGATGATGATGAAGAAGATGAACTAATATTTGGTTGGGAAAAAGTTCCATTGAGCTTCAACCAAATATTATATGCCGCTTTAGACGCTCGCCTAGGCTTTGAGATTGCTAGGAGATTCTGAAAGCTAAAAGGCTACAATAGCCATATTGATCGTCTTAACCTTAATAATTAGGTGGATGATTATGTTTGGAAAAATATTGGATGAGTATGTTTGGAAAAATGTACTCCCTTTGAGCCATATTGGATGAGTATGTTTGGAAAAATGTACTCCCTTTGTTTCGGTTAACAAAGTCTATTAATTTTCAAATTTGTGATTTTTCAAGTATTTTGGCTTTTTTAAATATTTTAATTATTAAAAATTAATAATTAAATTATACATAAAGATTATTTGAAATTCATTGGTGCTTATTATACTTAATCATTGTTTCTTATTTTGTGAATTTATTTGGAATTTAAAAAAGTAATATTATATATTACCAAAGTGTATAGGTTAATAGAATTGGTAGCATATCATTATCAAGAAGTCGCGAGCGCAGTCTTGGAAGCTAGTTGGGAAGGAATGGAGAAGTTAAGCGTGCTAAGGGTGGAACAGTGTGAGGATGGGTGACCGACCGGGAAGTGAGGACCAC